>LR990153.1:3757500-5007500 GCA_905147285.1 Hypena proboscidalis
GTTTAAGTTAATCGAAGAAAATATTTTTTGTTAATCAGCTGATCAGTGCAGTTCTATAAAGTGGACTGTTCATCTCTAGTAGATGTAGTTAATTGACTAATGTTCTATAAGATCAAAAGTGGCCCATCTGTTGGTTTGCCCTTTGCTTCCCTTCAATATATTACCTTACCTTATGAAGCCAAGAAAGAAGAGATCAAAGTCACCACCTACTGGTCTAACAGAGCATAATTGAACAAGCCATTGACTCTGTAAGATGAAGAAGACCATTAGATTCAAAACACACCTTAACACAAATTTTGTGAAGATTTTTCTAAACATCAAAGTGCTTGATCACAATTTTTTTTTAATAGTTTTAAATGTCTAAATTAATCAATCTAATATGCTTATCAAAAGTGACTATTTAAAATTAAATGTTTGTCTCATTAGTCATGAACTATTGGTACGGTAGTACCTAAACAAGTAAACAATATATCAATGCGATTTACACGATCTAAATTTAAAACAAAGCTGGAACATTGAAATTGGTGACTTATACAAATAAATAAAAATGATTGATGTTCAATAAATAAATAAATAAAAAACTTAGCACCTATATTTTTGCACCATTGCCACGCTAAGTTTGAATGAATACATGGTTGGCGTTGTGGTTAAAGCTGGTAGCCTGGACAACTACACTGGTGTTGTGGGTTTGATCCTCACACAACTCTGGGTGTGCTTGGTGTGTGTGAAATGTATGTTTGTGAACGCCCGGCGACACAGGAGTTGTTCCTAGTGCGGTCATAGTTTTGAAAAATAGGAAAAAATTGCCTGTTTGTTAATGTAAATTAAGGCATTGTGGCATTTATGTAATTATTATTTGGTATACAAGTGCTTGATAACACTATAATCCTTAAGAAAAACCTACGAAGCACCCACAGTCACCTATTTAAGTTTTGGTTTCAAAGTGTGGTTTATGGATACAAAAGGCATTTACTGACTAATGCTCAGTGCGTCTGGACTGTGCCTGCCTGTTATGGAGATAGTAATTATAAATAAATAAATAAATAAATATTTCACAACATACACACAACGCCATCTAGTCCCAAACTAAGCAGAGCTTGTACTATGGGTACTAGAATAACTGATACTAATACATATATACTTTTCTTTTGTAAATAAATACTTATTATACATAGAAACACCCAGACTAAGACAAACCCCCATGTTCATTTATGACAAATGCATCCTAAGCTAAGATAGGCTTTTAAAAATTCACCGTCTAAGCCCCAATTTTACCAATGTCTTAAACTGGCGTTTTGTTTAACCAACTTCTTCTTCTTTATCGTGTTGATGGCTGAGTCAAATTTTATTTTTTGACTTGCCATTGTGGTGAAAGGATTAGCCAATTCGCTTTTAAGAACTCGCGGATTGCCCAGGGTGCGCCGGACGTAGGGAATTGTTGTGTACGTCACTCGGGGAGGCTCCTTTCATGCACCCCAGCTTTTCTTACTATTTGAAGTATTTAAAGGCAAAAGTTCAGACTCATAAAAAGTTAATTGATTTAATATCCGCAAAACCTACACATTTCCTGATTGTATAGATTTCTAGAACTATATTCAAGAGAATTAATCTGCTATCAAATGGTAAAGGTTTCCTAAGTCTACTACTATTTTCTAAGCCTATGAATCAAGGGGTGATTTTGGGGACTTAGGAGCAAAAAAAAAAAAGTTTTTTTTTATTTGGATCTCTTGCAATTTTGGAGAGGTATATTGAAACCCTTAAATTCTCATTGGCTTTGGCCATGCTTTTTAGGGTTCCGTACCCTTAGGGTAAAAATGAAACCCAGTTTACTTAGACCGTCCATATATCCGTATGTCACCAGGCTGTGTCTCATGAACCATGATAGCTAACAATTGAAAATTATACAGTTGACATATTTAAGGGAGGAGGCTCCAATACAACAAACGTGATTATTTGTTTGTGTTTGCTCAATATTGAAAATTCTTGAAATGTTCACAGAACAGTTTCTTATCACCTTATTAAGATCTATGGGTATGAAACTATGTAATATTTTCAAATGCTTTTAATGTTTCAAGTAACTAAATAACAAATATTCTATACCTGTTCTGATTTATCCTTATCAACAATTTCGTCATTTTGCTATTCAATACAACTTCCTCATGGTTAATGATGATGAGTAAAACATTAAGTAAATAATTAATAATTAAAATATTGGTAATTTATTTATTTATTTGATTAAAACGGCTACAGGAACCAATTATACTAGTCACAATATATACATAACAAAAAAAATAAATAAATATTACTGATATTCACAAAATTGTTGCAAAAACACCAATAATACACTGTATTCATTTGAAAACAAATCAATTTCTGTATTGGAGTCCATGAGATTGTTGAGAGTGATAAGTGCGCGTGGTATAGGAGAAGTGATACGAGAAGTAGTACGACATGGTGGCACGGCAAACAGCCGATGACTAGTAATAGTATGTTCTATTTTTTCTTTTAATACTGTAATCTTACAGCTGTTAGATTCGAATATTACACCAGGGTGGGAATCCGAGCATAACAAGATCAATCTGTGATAATACAATTCGAAATTTGAAAATTTATTCGAAAAAATGTTATGTTACAGGCAAATGTTCTTACTAATAATTTTCCAAAAAAAACTGCCTTCATTTACAATAATTTTGCACTTATATGGTTTTCTCATGGGTGCCACTGTCAGAACTGGAAAAAAATTAAATGGGACCACACAGGAAGCACCAGCTTTCAAACAAAAAAAAAGAATCATTAAAATCGCTTCACCCAGTCGAAAGTTATGAGGTAACAAACATAATATACTAATTGAGAACCTCCTCCTTTTATTGAAGTTGGTTAAAAAATTGATAGAACGGGTTTTATTTTAAACAAGCATATGCAACGGGTCTTTGTTCTCAACTTCCTTTATAACTAAGTTAGAAACCAAGCCACCCTTGTGTCTATTAAGTTTAATCTTATATATAAAATTCTCGTGTCACAATGTTAGTTACCTTACTCCTCCGAAACGGATTTACTGATTTTTACCAAATTTTATATGCATATTCAGTAGGTCTTAGAATCGACTTCTATCTATTTTTCATACCCCTAAGTGATATGGGTTGTTCACCCTTAACATTTTTTTTTTAATTTTTGGACTAAATTTATTGATTTTATTTTTCTGTAATTTGGCATTAAAAAATACATACAACCCTAAATTTATACCCTTTTATCACAAACCCCTATTTTTTAATAGCCATTTTAGTAACCTTAGCGCTTTTGACAATATGAACTTTTGAATGTACCTTTATGGGGTTTGACATAACATTGACGTAATGCGTGCTGCAAATACCGTCACAGAGAATGTATGCATAGTTAAGACAGGACAACGTCTGTCGGGTCAGCTTGTTATCTATAACATCATATGCGACGTAATTTCTTGTATCTCTCCTGCACAGTTCCTTCTTCAACTAACAGTCTAACTAGAACTACAAGTTTATATCTGAGCTAGCTTTATATCTATACATCTATACTTATATAATTGTACGCCCGATTGATTGATTCATCAACGCAGGGCCTAAACCACTAGGATTAGGCACTTGAAATGTTCTATGAAAGGTACCTTACATGGCGTAGGGGCACACTAAGAAGGGATTTTACGTAATGTTGGTCTATTTAGTCGACCGCGGTTTCACCTATACTTTTAGGCATCTTCAAGAGAGTGCGAAACGTCGCGCCTGAGTCGCAGCCAGTCTTGCACTGACTGCGTGTGCGTGCAAGACTGGCTGCTAATTTGGTTTATCTTAGTGTAAAAAGAACAGTAGTGACACTTTTCGCGACCCCTTTTTTAATACCGTCTCATTACACGTTATTACGGGTGGTTATGGTAACACCCTAGGATAATTCACCTGAGGGGAGGCAAGTGTATGTATTATGTGTCTTACAGCGAATACGAGTGTGCAGGGCCGTCTTTATCAGGGGGTGCAAGGGGTGCGGTGCACCCGGGCGCCGAGCGACCGGGGGCGCCTTTCAAGCGCTGAATTTTTGGATACTTCATTAAACTTAACGCCATTGCAGTTTTATATACTAGTTACTTACGACAAATATGTATGCACAAACAAAAAAAAAATAGTCATCAACAATAATATTTTTTTCTTTTATTACGCTTTCGCCGCTTGTCGTACCGAATTACTACACTAAAAGTAAAAAAAACGAGGGCGCAGGCTGAGTCCCGCACCCTGGCGCTGAATAGACTTAAGACGGCCCTGCGAGTGTGTAATTATTGAGTACCTACTATAATATATTTATAGGACGCCTTTTTGGTTGGTTTGCATTGTCTTTAAGGGGACAAGGGGTAGGAAGTAATGGGCAGGACAACAAATTGGTTTAAAAGTTTCATATTGACTAAGTATATCTTCTGTTTTTGAAAATAAGTTAACGAGTTGTCGCCGTCTCAGTCCCGGCTGTCTTGGCATTTGAAGATCTATGCTAGTCGTTACGGAAAGTCAAAACCCAGAAAATCTAAAAAGCGTAGTGTATTGCCCTGTACTGGGTTGTGGAGGTCTGATGGCAGTTGCTCTACGTAAAATACTAATAATCAGCTAAATTCGTTGGACTAAAGCCGACTCCAATGTAATTAGAAAAACCGGCCAAGTGCGTGTCGGGCCACGCGCAATAGGGTTCCGTAGCTAGTCGTAACAACATAAATAAATAAACGTACCGATTACCGACAAATAGCCAAAATACCAACATTTTTTTGACAGCAAAAATAACTTTGTTTTTCAGTGTTTTATGGAATTTGTATCAATAACAAAGTTATAATTTGCGGTTGCTGAAAAAGTGCTATATCTCAAAAACTGCCGACTGTATCTCATTCAAAACAATGTTGGTTGAAAGTTTTTATTAAGATCTATAAAATATATTTTTTCACTCCTGTAGTTTAAAAGTTAGAGTGGGGGACTCATTTTAGCACTTTGAAAGTGTCTATCTTTGGAACGATTGACATTGAAAAAAAAAATGGTTCTAGAAACCTCAATGTAATTTTTAAAGACCTATCTATAGACCCCCACACGTATAGATAGAATGAAAAAAAAAATTAAATTGTTTCAGTTCAATGTATGGGGAGCCCCCCTCTAATATTAATATTTAATTTTTCTGTGTAAAAATCGTAAAGCGGTTAACAACATCTACCTACTTAGTTTCAATTGTGTAGTCCTAATAGTTTCGGAATAAAGTGGCTGTGACATACGGACGGACGGACAGACAGACAGACATGACGAATTTATAAGGGTTCCGTTTTTTGCCATTCGGCTACGGAACCCTAAAAAGACTCGGAGATGACGAACCGACTTGATATAACTTTCTTGTACATTCGATTGTATTAAGAGCTGATATTGACTAAGTCTGATACTGTTTTTGGCACTGGTTTTCTCGTAGATTTTCAAGTAAATGAGCAATAAAACTTGGTAGCCTTGGCGAAACTTGGCATTTTACCCATTCTCAGACGTTTGCTGGAAAGTGATGCTTGGAATATATACACCTTAGGTATTGGCAAAAGATGCTCATAGTTATTATTGAGAATACGGGTTACTAACGCTATTTTAGCCGGGATATGCCGACTAGTTTCGAATGTATTACGTAGATTCATCAACTGGGCGAGACGTTGCGCGACGGCGATGAAACGTTATTAATCGATTTTAATCAAAATCTTAACAGTTTGATTAAAATTAATCTAAGCCCCGGTTATTCAAATCATTGTAATTAGTATAAATTGGTATTAATTATGAAAATAAATGATTTGAATTTGAATTTAATTATTAATTAATTAATTATTAAAATAATTAATTAATGTCTTCACTACACGTCGGTTTTAATAATATTATGCTCATAGTTCAATAAATATTCTATAGATTTTATTATAGGACCCGTTTGCTTTGCTTGGACGCTAACTTCCCCCCATCTCATACTGTTAAAGCCTTTTGTCGTATGTCACAATAACAAAATATGTGGGACACGACAAAAGACTCAAGCCAGCTTGTATCAATCAATAGATATTAATTAAAAACAAAATTATATTAAAACTTCGCTTCTTAGTCGACAAAATAAGCCGATCAGTTGATCGGTTGATTTTTAAGTTGTTTGGTTAAGTGAGAGAAAGTACAGAATTATTTATTTTAGCATTAGAAAAAGAAACAGTACGTGTCAACTACTACTACTAATGGTGCTGTTTTGAATAGTTGATCCTTTCAAAAAACAATAGTTGTTCCGATAACTTTTTAACGGATAGTTGTCAGGCAAGATAGTTGATAGTTTAGGAACAGAATAGTTGATCAGTTTTCAGCTAGTCGATGCGGAAGTCACGTAAAACTGAACATTTAGGTATTTGGCTGCTTTAAAGCAAACTGTATTTGTTTGTACTCATGCGGCAACACAGACTCGGGCAAGGCGTTCCCTTCTCTGGCAGTTCGCATAAGGAATGTGCCTATTCTTCTATATTCCTGTAATTTTATGGTGAATTAGTGGTCTTTCTTCAAGCTATCGGTCTTTGATCGGATACATTTCGGAGAGTGTGCCGAGGAACTACACAACCTTATCCCTCCCCGTTTCACCATTGGACTAAGAGACTAACGGCACTGAGGCACCGCTTCGCGGTAGATATTCCAGAAAAACGCACTAAGCGTATCGCCTCTACATTTCTTATGCGAACTGTCAAAGAATGGAACGTCTTGCCCGAGTCTGTGTTTCCGCATGAGTACAACTTGGATCTCTTCAAAGCAAGACTTTAATAGGTATCTCATAGGTAAGCGTGCTCCACCGTAGACCGCATCATCACTTACCATCAGGTGAGCAAACGCGTGCCTATCCACCATAAAAAAAGCTTTATCATGAAAACCAGCGACATCGCCAGCCCACAACTAAGTCATCGCAAAATATATTTATTGGCCTATTTTTTCTTTAATATTGCTCAAATATGTAGTAAGGCTGCTCGTCCCACATATTACGTAATAGCTACTACTAGCTACTTATTACCCTAGAGTGTCTTAAACGATTCATTACAAGCGAATGCTTGTGGTCTACGAGAAAATACAAGAATTACCATCTTACCAAATCATGGTAGAACATCGTAAATGTTCAGACCCTATATTTTTTTTTTACGAGCCTATAGTGTCCCACTGCAGGGCAAATGGGACACTAATAATAACTTTTATTTCTTAAAAGTACAGATTAATAGTTATTTATGGTACAAGTGAGAAAAAGTTTATATTTCTGTTGTGAGTGCCAATTTTAAATCTTGAGCTTGCGAAGTAGTCTTAAATTGAATCACGAGCATAGCGAGTGATTCTAATAAAGACTACTTCGCAAGCGAAAGATTTTAAGAGGTCACGAACTGGAAATTAAATTTTTCTCACGCGTTGCAATACAAAACTTTTCACCTCTTCCAGTGAGAAAATATTAAGATTTAAATAAACTCGTACTCGATTGCTTAACCTGAAATAATTACATGAAATACGACAGTAATACCGATTCATAATGCGTTTTAGGGCCTTTAGAAAGTCGCCACTAATTAAATATGTCGTACGCTTTCAAATACTTTTCACGTGAATTTTCTGGTAAAAAAGCAAACTTCTGTGTTAGAAGCGAGTTACCGCAACTCTTTTGGAGTTCCACAAAGTTCTTCATCACTGGATTCACTATTTTTTTGTTAAAAAGTTCCAGTAAACAATTAAACATAAACTGAAAAGAATTTATAGTTGCCCGCGATGACTGACACAGACACAGACTTTTTTTTTTTAAATCGTGCGTTCGGAAATTCACTCCGTAACACTTATTTATAGAGTCTAATATTAGGTACCCGATTTTAATTAATTTAATGGTTAATCACGAATATAAAACCATGAAAATACTAAATAAGCGTGTATTTATATAATTTAAAATAATTAAAACGTATCGTTTGTAGTTTTTAAATAAAATTGATGTCAATGTTTATTACTAACCTACATGGTGACTGTTTTTTTTTTTTTTTTGCGCCTATTCATTGGAAGGATTTAGTGTTTCGAAATTTAAATCACTTTGCCTCACTAGTGAGTAATAAGCGTTATTACTCACTGAATTCTCGCAAGCAAACGATCTTTTTCGTGCTGGTGTGGTGAAAAGTACATTTACATAACTGTGTAGTAACTAAAACAATGACTACATAATATCGTTGTAGAAGGTTTGTTCTCACAAGAACGTGTTCATTATTGTGTATTTTATTTGAGTATAATCCTTGTATTGTTGTCTTGATAATGTATTTTAAAGAATTCACTAATAGTAGGGGAGATCACAATGCTAAATGGGGCTTTATTCGAGCGTCGTAGAGACCTATTGGGTTGCAAAGCTTAGATGATAAGAAGAAAAAAATGTTATATGATATATACCTTTTCATCGGTGGGGGAAGCGGCTATAGATTTTTAAATATGTAAAAAAAAAAACTGTTGCATGGACATCCTCGAGCGCGTCAGATATTGATAGCATCAATGCCCTACGTATTTTTAACAATGAACGTATGTTAATCTGATCGTTTGCATGATGCGGGTGGTTGTATGTAAGGGTTGAAAATAAAAAAAAATAAAAATAATCGAGCGCGTCAGATTTTCTAAGGGAGTGTTAAGTGCATCAAAAAAAAGCTCTCATTCACTAATCTGACGATTTCGATGGGACGCAAACTCGCGGCCATTCTCATAATGTGCAAAAAAAATTCGCCATTTTGAAATACTCAAGCGCGTCAGATTAAGATATATGGGCTTTTTTCAAATAAAATGGGTCGTTACTTAAGTGGAACCATAATTTCCAATAAACTGTATTTGTATGAAATAGTTGATAAATATGTAGATAATGTAATAAATTAAATGACTTAATAAAATTTATATTAGATAAATGAAAATAAACACCAAAAAAATCAATCTCTTTTCAAAAGTAAAACACTTCTTATTCCATTACATAACAGTTTAACTTGGCATAATTACACAAATAAAACTATTTATTTAAAATCACTTATTTGTTTATTAACTAATATGATACTCTTCTTTTAAAAAATCAACATTAAACTTAAAGATAATTTCTTAACAACCGAGAATTTATCGGTGAAACATCCATTACGTAACTTTAGTGCCAGTAACACCAAACAAAATATCTTATATTTAACATCACATTAAAGTTATCACAATTTGAAGGTAATACAAAATAAATTTTGGAGATGTAAAACATTATTATATTTCTAAGATACCTCTAACTTAGTTGAATTTAAAGAAATATCGAATTTTAAATCACATTTTCATAGGACAGTTACTTATGTGGAACTTATAGTTACTTATGGGATAAAGTAAGGCTACGTTTATAATTGTATTTAACTTAGTCAGTCATTAGAGTCAGTTTAAATAACGTTTTTTTTTATCTAATCGGTGACTAGACGAGCAGGTCGCTCATCTAATGGCAAATGATACGCCTGCCCATGACAGACAGTGTTAAGTTGTTTTTTCTTGTATGCATCATTTCTTGTTGGGTCTTGCTTCAATTTCTCTCTGAACCGCTTTGCGCGCTCTGCTCCCGTGAGAAGCATAATATACTAATATTATTATCTGAAATAAAATAGTTATAACATGATATAAGAGGAGAGTTACAGCGATACAGTTAACAACAACCCACGCTCTACAAAATTTTTAACTACTATACAAAGCAAAGTTTCTATGATTGATATCAAATATTGGGCGTAATATATTATAAAGTGAAGGAATGAAACAAACAGACAATAAATCATTTTAAAGACTCTGGTCCTGGTGAGCGTTATTCTCGTAAAAGCATAACTTTCTAATTTTTCCGCAGTCGGGTAACTGATTAAAAATCTATGCAAACACGTCCTTATAATTCCATTAAGTAACGTTTGTGGTCCGCTTATACGTAACATTACTTAATGGATGTTACGAATCATTACCTCAAACTATTGCTGGCAATGATTTTATAAGAAATCTGATAAATATTCTTAATTTGTGCCTTAAAAATTACTAACTGATAATTAACAAGCAACTACAGCATAAATTCATATTAATAAACTCTTTACTTACTCGTTAACGAGCCGTTCTTAATGTAACAATTTTTTCACACCATGTAACCTCACAACACAACGTAACGGAATGCGACTAAAACAAGCGGGAAAGAGAGGACAGTGTTTTTGTGATAAAATGAACGTTGCCAAGACTAAAACAAAACATAAAATACAAAGTATTTTTTTATTGTCTAGTCCTTGTTTTTATCGTTACTTAGCTGGAAATTCCACCACTTTCGTTTTTGGTAGACAAATTTCAAACCTATTTTATTTATTCAAATTCCTTTATATATTTTTTTATCATCTTATGATCAATAATAATAACAATAATACTTCGATTGCAAACAATTTAATATTATATAAATGTAATTTGGGCGTTTTTTTTAACTTTAAAGTTAACATGGCGAATGGTGGACATATTAAATTCTGCTTTTTTGAAATACATTTTTGCCAATATTAAATTTTTACAATGGATTTCACTGCTATATTATAATTAAATTTAATCATTTATAATTTATGTAGTAGAAATATTAATTTTGCTAGTGAAATTTTATAGGGTTGCTAAGAGATACACTGTTGCTTTGGGTGGACAACTCATTCCTGGGGTGCCCATTTTTTTTGAAAAACGCCCATATATGGATCATCTTTATGTTCTAAACGTACTGTCTCATAATCTGACGATTAAATAGAGGGATTCGCCTGATCTGACAAAAAGAAATTAGAAAAACGGTTCACCCTAAAGGCCATCCCTGCAACTGCCCGCTAATTACATTCCTGGGCGCTTAAAATTGTAATTATGACATTTTTGAGCTAATAGAAAAATATAATTTATATTTACTTATTTTATATATTTAAAAAAGTTAAAAAACATTTAATGTTTTACTAATTAATCATCATCTTCATCCGTAGAATCATCTTCCTCTTCTTCTTCATATTTCTATGCATTTGAACTGTCCCAGCTTGAAAGTCTTTCAATTCGTGTAATTAACATTATTTTTGAATAAATATTAATTAATAAGATATTATCACTAGGTTAAATAATAAATAATGAACTATTTTAAAAGAAACATATATGTTAAATAAATAAATTGATACTTAAGTTAGCCGACGTTTTTATTTTTTTGATTTTATTTTTAATAATTAAATTAGAACAAAAAAATATTTTTAAAAAATTGCACTTACAGTTTTTGAAGTTTTTTTACAAGTGAAATCTATTTTTATTTTTTTGTAATAATTTTTCAATAAAAATCATATTTATATGTCAGCTAACTTAATTTGCATAATAATTAAAATATTTCATAATTATCGATTGTAAACTATTGATTTAGATTGATTGATTTAGAAAAATCTTAAATGATATTGAATTAAATTCATATGATAGTTAATGATTTTATATTTATATGGCACAGCAAAATTTTTACTATAACAAAACCTATTTGATAGTTTTTAACATTTTTCTTCGATCATTTTTCATTTTTCATTAGATTTTTTCATTTTTCGTCATGGCAGCAGAAACCAGAGTGGAGACGGAGTGAGAGAGTAGATAGAGAAAGAGTCAGAAAGGAATAGAAACGCGGAGAAGGAATGTAAGCATCACGCAGCTGCACGCATTTAACTTTATTGAGGAATTTTTGTTATTTCGACTTGCGGAAATCGTCAGATTATAAATTTTTCATTATTCTTGAATTATATCCTTCAAAATAAAAAAAAATTAGCTACGCTCGAGAATGTCAAGATGACGTATTTTTTTTACAACTTTGCTGCCCTCCCCTTTCTTTGCGTCACTCTCAAATTGTCAGATTAGTGGAATATACACTTTTTAGGATGTAATTAACTCACCCTACTTTAATCTGACGCGCTCGAGAATTTCTGATGGTCAATTTTTTTTTACTAATCTGATCCTGTATCCTGCACGGGCGGCCGTATATATGGGCCTCATGTTTGGTGGAGGTACTTAACCGGGTACAAGGTATCCCCCTGTATATTAATCTGCCGCGCTTGAATAAATCCCTAAATCCCTTAATTGGCCCCCCTACCATAAAGTTTATAGTAGTTGTATGCCATATATTATATAATAAAGAATAATAATCAACATACTCTATTAAACATGTTCTGCTTGGTCAAGGCTCGCATATAATGTAATTAACTCCTCTAAAAAAGGAAGATAAAAATATTACAAAAATAATAATAATAACAAAAGCAGCCCTGTATCTAATACATATCCCACTGCTGAGCTCGAGCCTCTTCTCATGATGAGGAGGGTTAGGCCATAGTCTACCACGCTGGCTAAGTGCGAATTGGTAGACTTAACACACCCCCGAGCACTTTTAAGGCATTCTCAAACATGCAGGTTTCCTCAAGATGTTTTCCTTCTCCGTTAGCGAGCGATAATTCATATGATAAATACACACATATCTTCGAAAAGACGAATCTTATCGATTTATTGACAGAGGCGTGTGCCGTGGGTTCGAACTCGAGACCTTTGACTTGGCAGTCCTACGGTCTCACCTTTCTAAGTAATATAGGCGAGATGTTATATGTATGTTAAATATCACCTACTTAACCGAGGACACTTTTTAAGTAACAGCAGACAAGTATTCACACACATCCGCCATTGGCATTTTGCCAACTGCTGCTTTGTATAAATTGTTGTAAAACCAAGTGTCCACTAGCACGGCTATTCAATTTAATTTTTTTATTCATAAAATATTTTAGGCCACAAGCCTCGAGAAATGTTTCAATTACATACAAAAATAAAAATTAGTTATCATGCCTATGGACTACGAGCGTTTATATGACTTACCCGTTGTCTTTGCTAAGATTTTGTCCTACGTGAGCGTTGTTTAGAGACAAGTGCTACGCTACGCGACGCGATTCACACAAAATGAGCGATGAGCGTTGGCATAACGAAGCACCTGCTTTAATAATATAATATAAATAATTTATTTCAGGCTGCATAGGCCCATAGATATATAGATACCTTAACCTAAAAATACATAATTATAAATTCACTTCCTTTGCACTAAGTCTTTGTGCGTTCCTGGGTTATAGTTCAAAACAACTCCCGGCGGCTAAAAACTTTCAACGAGCACCAGCTTTGACTGAATCGCGTCGCTTAGAGCGTTACGTCGCTGACCCGTTGTCCTACGTGAGCGAAGTAACGCGAAAAGTGATTCCACGCGTGAACAGGCGAGAGATAACCTCATGTTGTAATAAGCATACATATTACCAAATAACTACCTTTAAAGTTGAGTTTGAATGCACGTTTGGCGTGGTTTGTGTGTGTGAAATGTATGTTTATGAACAAAAAAGATTTGCTGCAAAACTGTTACTCAACCTATAGAAACCACCCAGTTTGCCGACTCATTTTTAGGGTTCCGTAGTACCTACAAGGAACCCTTATAGTTTCGCCATGTCCGTCTGTCCGTCCGTCTGTCCAAGGCATAGCGACGAAACCGTTGGTGCTAGAAAACTGAAATTTTGCATAAACATGTATGTTAACTATACAAAGAAAGTCGTAGAATAAAATTTGGAAAAATATTTTTTTTTCGGGTAGCTCCCCTACATGTAAAGTAGGGATTTTTTTTTTGTCGCCTACCCCATAGTGTGGGGTATTGTTAGATAGGACTTTTAAAAACGTTTAGGGGTAGCTAAGACAGTTTTTTGATTTAGAGATCCGTTTGCGAGATAATTAACATTAAAGAGCAAATTTTTGTTCGAGTAGAGCGTCCCCCCCCCTCTAAAAGCTAAACTACTGGATCCCAAAATCTGAAAAAAATTGTGTCGATAGTACATGTAATGAAATTTAAAGGAAAACTATAGCGGATAAGTTCACTTCATTAGTTCAAGAGGAATAGGGGTCCAAAGTGTAAAATACAGCTACTTAGAATAATTCGTGCAAATTACAAAAACCTTTGAAAGTAATGACTTGTATGAAGATGTTATTTGTTTAATACAGATAGTAAATCCCTTTTAAGTCGAAATATGTTGTTACGACTAGCTACGGAACCCTACTGCGCGTGGCCCGACACGCACTTGGCCGGTTTTTTAAGTACAAGTATTTACACATATCCGTCATTGGCACTGTGCCAGCTTTTTATTACTTGTTGTAAAGCCAAGTGTCCACTACAACGCCTATACAAACTAAAACTTAAAGGTTTGCTTTGTCGAGGCGATTTGGTCTTGCAGTAGTCAAGTTTTTCAAACGAACATATAATTCATAGGTATAATTTTTTTTTTTTTTTTACTAGCCTGCGGGTGTGTCCCACTGCTGGGCAAAGGCCCCATGACTTCCAAGCCTTTCTGTTATTTGCTATCTCTGGCCAATCGTTCTGAATAGGTATAATAAACAAATAAATATCTCACAACTTACACACAATGCCATGTAGTTCCAAACTAAGCAGAGCTTGTACTATAGGTACTGGAATAACTGATACTAATACATAAATACTTTTATTTTGTAAATACATACTTATTATACATAGAAACAACCAGACTAAGACGAACCCCCATGTTCATGCACACAAAGATTTGTCTTAAGCGGGAATCGAAACGGCGTCGCAGGCAGGTACACTACCTATTCCGTATTCTGGTTGTCTAATGTTTAGCTTCTGCGATTTTCCGGTAGGAAATTCTTACTAGCTTACAGCAACGTCAGCAACTGAATGTAGTATCGTACTCGGTGGATGGCGATAGGCTTACCCTCTGTAATATGGGACATAAACATCACAGGTGAATTGTAGCTCTACCATACCTAGGTAGTAATTGTCGTGATGTGATGATAATCTTTTCAAAAACAGACACATTTGAATAATATAACTGAGGCCATTTTTAACCGACTTTTGGAATTGTGCTCGGTGGATGCCAATAGGCTCACCCCATGGGACCTAAACATACGGACAGACACGCGGCGAGAGACCATGCTTTAAAAGATGTTATAAAGATATTTTATTTTTTATTTATTTGGAACAACAAACAATTACACAACAAATGATACATAACATTTAGAGTACTTAAAAGAATGACAATTGTGTAATCAACAACGTTATTCGCAAAATATATTGAAACATATACGTATGAAAATAGTCGTACATGCTGTTATAGTAACACGACTATATTAATAACACTAGAAATTATTATTAATAGAAACAATTTTGTACAGTGAACATACAAAAGTCCAAAATATTTATTTATTTTTATTTATTTACTTTAAGGAAAACACAGCATTATTAGTACAGATAGTATAGTGACATAAATTGAAACAGAATGCCAACAAAGTTTTCACAATAACATTATACATAGTGTGAACAAATCGAAAAGAAAGGACATAACATTTTATATAATTACTAATATTACAAGAAATGTTATAATATGTATATTTTTTAGATTTAAAGTTTCAACATTACATAAATACTATTTAGAATGGGATGAACATGCGATTGCTTTTACAGAGTTGATATAAGTTACTTGCTTTTTGCTTAATACATCTATGTGGTTGTACGAATTGTTATGCTTGAGACAAGCTCTAGCAATAAAACGGTTTTACAATAGTTAGTTCTACAAGTAGGGGTGAAAAATGTAGGTCTGTGACGGGCATTAATAATAATATATTATTATATCTTAAGTCTAGGAGGGAACAACTAACTCCCTTGTTGTTTGTAAAGCAAGTTTGCGAAATTGTCCAGGAGACAAAGAGAAAATATCCCATCACATAAAATAAAGGATATCCCAGTCTAGTTTTCTCATCCACATAAAATAACTCCTTATAATATCGAGTCCGGTCAATGACCTGCCCAATTTTGGTTATAAATGGCGCGTGGGCGACACTCGCTATTAATAAATGTAGGTGAAAGACAGCCGTAGGGTATACTGTCAAAATTGTATTTGGAGCGGGTAGACTGACATATTTTTTGACGACGAAGTTAGGAATCAGGTTGTAGAATTAACATCGCGTCTATATTACTGGTACCAAGGAGAGTGTGTTAAATACTCACACTAGCACACCCAGTCTCAGAACAAATCTTTGCGAATCACACAAAGATTTGTCCCATGTGGGGATCGAACCCACAACACCAGTGTAGTTGAAAACTTACACTTTTGCACCTACTACCCTACTCTCAGTATCACCCAAAAAGTGTCGCTTGTCAATAAAGTACATTATTATTGTAGTACATTAATCTGACAAAAAAAAACGGTAATTCATAGGCGTGATCTGTCAAAAAGAAAATAAAGGAATGGACAGAGTATATGTGCGATATTGTACATTAAGTTTAAAAAAAAAAAACGGCGAGGCGACTGCTTTAACCGCTACGCCAACCGTGCACTCTACTACTTATATAATCACCATTTATAAATGCTCACCCATCCAAAAACCGATCTTACCCAACAAGACTCGTAGATCAAAAATTACATCTTCAACATTATTTTTTCTCCTAAATAAAGAAATAAGATTGCACTATCCATGGTATGATGAGTGTGCAAACATTAAAAACGATAAGACGAATCTCTTATCACGAAAATATTTTTCAAAGATTACAATGTTTACTCATGACTCATACGGACGGCCGTATAAATTGTGGATGATAAAAAGAACTTGTTTTTGATGAGGAAACACGTCAATTTGTGTAAATTAATTAGGGTTATGTAAGAGAGCTTGTGTTTTATCAAACATCTTAACTTATCATCGCGCTTATTAAATATTATCCAGAAGGGTTCGGTACAAGTGTATAACAGTACAGATAACTTCTTATAAATTAGCTATGCTTAGCAAATATACTAAGAAACAGTTGTAAAATTATGAGCAGGGCTCGGCATTAGGTAGAGTTTTTTATGTACTTGCATCGAAATGTTGATATTAATGTGGACCTTCCCGGGATTTCTAATGGACAATCCCGTGTGGCCAACAATATTACGAATAAATAATAATAAAAACCTCAGAGATAGACAAATAAAACAAAGATAATTAACATATTTTTTTATAAATACGAGCAAATACTTTTGCTTCTAGCCTAGACTCGTGAGGTTTTGCTTATTCAAACGGCCCATCAGAATCATTTTCCTTGTCCGATTCATTACCAGTAAGATTTGAAGTGTTCGCTTCCGACATTACTGTATAAATTTTGTGAGAATTAAAATATTTAATCGCGCGTGCAGTAGTTTAAATTGTGTAAAAAAGTAAATAACTTTTTATTTAAAAAATCATGGGATTTTTTTCTGCTCTTTAAAATTAATCTCGGGATTTGAGGCAAATCCACTTTATTCTTTCGCTGTATGAAATCAGTATAAGTACATAAATAACTCTACCTAATTCCGAGCCCTGATTATGAGACCGGCAGGATTTGAACCTGTGACCCATCTCTCGGTTTCGATGTGTTATTTGGAAGCGCTAAATAGCAGGAGTAAGAATTGGCAAAGTGGATGTTATACACCTCCGTCACACTCTTCTGGGTGATATAGGCGTGATGTTATGTTATGTTATATATATAGGCTTTTTATCGACATGTCCTGCGTGCGGAAGTTAGTACTCAATAATTCCTAAGCTTTCATTTTGTAAGCCACATATGTTTTTCAAACCCTGACATATATACAGAAAAAAAAAACTTGTATTTTTGTTCTAAAAACAACAGTACTGGCCTAAGGCATATAATATTTAAGGCATACTCGTTGGGTCATGCCCAAACGCTATTAATATGTTAAATGTGTGGTATGGACGAAATTGTTTGCTCTTTTGTGTACCATAATATGCCTTAAATACACTATATATTCGTGGCGATTGATTGTCATGTTAAGTTAGAGTAGAGTATTCTTTATTGTACACCAAAAATATACAGTTTGATGACAATAAAAATACAACTTAAAATTTTTTTCAAATGCACAATGGGCGGCCTTATCGTAAAAAGCAATTTCTTACAGGCAACCTTTGGATGGATAAACAAATAGTTTGTGTTGCAGGCAATATATAGGGCAGTTGGTGTATAAAAAATAAAATCGAAATAAGTCTTATAGCTAATATTTACAAAAATAGAGATATCCTAATTTTAATATTTACACATATCTTAAACACAAATCTTAAGTTAGTCGTATCCGTAGTTGTTTTTTGGCCATGTTTCATAAAAATATATTAGACTGATGCGTTGTCCTACGTGAGCGACGTAACACGATTGCCAAGCATTGCGATTCACACAATACCTTCATTATACATAAAATAGGAAATGGACGCTTCGTTTTGACAGCGTTTATTTGTCGTGCATTGCTCGTTTTGCATGAATCGCGTAGCGTAGTGAAGCACCTTGTAGCGTTACATCGCTCACGTAGGACAATGCCTAATAATATTAGCGATTTACTATGAGAATGTATATATCAGATTAATATTTTTTGTGAAACTTATCACCTACCATCAGGTGAGATCGTGAAAAAAGAAAAAAAACGGGCCCCCGAAAACAGAATGGTATAAATATGCCGTAGTTATATTTAAATATTAAAAATTTGATTGTTTGAACCCATACTCGTTAAATTCAATAAAAAGAACAAAAATTATTTTAAGTTATGTCTCTTATTACTAGATAATCGTCATACACAAAACTAGAAATCATTTACTATCTTAGATTCGTGACACAAGGTTTGTGGCGATACAGTTTTCGGGCATTGCTTGTTGATGACGAAAACTTCGATTTAAATTGCACGGAATGGTATGACTTTTAGCGTTTTGGACCACTTTCGGTTCGGATGTTTTTGAGCGCAGGCCCGAAGTCCACTTCTCTTACGTCAATGGTTTACACATTTAATTATTCGTTACAACGTAGCATAACTAAGCCTTTTAGCGTTTTGGATCACTTTCAGTTCGGATGTTTTTGAGCGCAGGCCCGAGGTCCACTTCTCTTACGTCAATGGTTTACACATTTAATTATTCGTTACAACGTAGCATAACTAACGTGTTCAAGGCCTCGGATCCTCATTATGAATATTTAATCATAACTCTTCGCATTATTGCTTGAATTCTGTATGTAATATGCTTTACTTGAGCATTTTGTCGTCCTGGCTCTCAATTTTGTGTTGAGTTAAAGGTAATTGGCTTACCACATTACATGGGACATAACATGTGAAATGTGGGTATACAGACGTGATGTTATGTTATGTTATGTTTTTACCACAATCTTAACGATAGCTTTTGAACTTAGCAGTCTTAACGTATCTTCTCTTTTGCTCACCTTGCTGGACTCAGCCAATAAAGTAGAAGTATCTGACGCTGCTTAAGTGGATTATCATACTATATTCTGTTAATGTATGATGTATGTTAAACCTGAAAAAGGAACATATCACCACTTTATCGTTATCTTATATTATAAAATGAGCTGTCCACCAAAACTTTTCGACGATATAAGCTTGGGGTTCTTCTGAACGCTTTATAATGCTGACGGGTCCTGACTTGTTAGTGTCTCAGGGTTGTAATTCATATGGCTCCAGTACATTTGGATTGACCAGATCTTGACACTAAAAGTTTATATGTTTGCTAACAATTTTTTGTTTTATTTCAGCCTGCAGTGGGCCCTATGGGCGCAATCAGCAAAGTACACAAGTCGGACAGGAAGATTGGCCACCGTCGCGTCGGCGAGGGTGGCGAAATCACCTACAAGAAGATTCAGTCGTCCCAGATTATGGGATCTATCCAACTTGGTGAGTAACTCCTTAATAATACTCCATCAGTATTACGAGAGCTATTGCTCGATTTGAAGGCATCAGTGGAGTAGACGTTATTGATTCTGAGTTGAACTTGAAGTTTAAGTAATTGAAGTTAAAGTCTCTATCGTCAGCAATATTATCGGAACTGGTGCCTGGAGCAGAGGAATAAAGGCCACCTTCGAAGACCAGAACCCGAAAATCTGTGGCGATCTGACCTTTTGCGACCTGGGTAACAGATTTCGATTCCTGGGCGTGTTGATATATTATTATGCGTGTACTCCTGTCGCAAGATTTTTAGAGCCTTACTTCCCATTGCTCGGGTTGTTGCGTGGCCTTGTGCCTTTGCTTGTTCTGCTCGCCAACTTCTTAGGGGTGTTATTAATAGGCGACTCGACCCCTTTTTAACCCACGTACACCATATAACGAGTTAACTGACCATCTCAGACTGCCCGTCGCAGCCGATATAATATGCCTCTGCTCCTATACAATTTATTTTCTCTTTCGTTTCTCAGTATGTAATAAAAATAAATAAATGATGATAGTTTCTCCTAAGAATCGTTGCCAAAACTAGGCCTTTAAAAGCCTCGAGGCAAACTCTCAATTCACTATCAGTCAATCATTGAACGTTTTAACATTAAAGATTAATTACATAATATTTTACACAGTTTGCTCGTGAGGTGAATAATAATATAATTAGCCGTTGACAGGTCAGTAAATAATGTCGCATATCATTATAATGTTTTGCATAATTATGATGATGCGAAGGAAAAACCATTGCATTATTCTCTTGAAGTGCTCATCCATGTTTCTTTTTATACGACGTATGTAGTGAACGAGCGTCAAGGCCATTTGATGAGAAAAACTGCTCATAAGCATCCACAATAGCAGGTGCTTCGCTACTTCTTTCACTACTATAATGTATATACAGGGTTATTGGGTAAGTCGACCTAGATCCGTTAAGAGGTGGTAGTTCCCATCATTTCTGACTGATCTGACTATGAAACACCCCACCCTAAACCTAACCGTTTTCGAGATATTGGACTTAGAAGGTTTTTTTAAAATATATCCCGATTTCTTAACTATAGCCTATTTTTTTTGTATCCTATGCCTTTTATTTTTTTTTAATTCTGATTTTTGTGTGCCAGATAAGTTTGTTTATAATTTTCAACCCAAAAAGTGCAAGTATCTGAACCAATGGGATCGTAGTAGACGATTGATACCGTAAAAAAGTAATTAATTTGAAAAAAAAAATTGTTTCTTTTAGTAATATTTAAAAAAAAATCTATGGCGTTAGTTCTGCAGATGTTTTAAATAATATCTACGTTCCATTAGCTATCCAACAAGGTATCACAAGCTAGGGTCTTATCACAATTCATAGAAAAAAAATCGATAAAAGGCTCCCAGGTAGTAAAAAAAAACAATGGTACTTAAGATTAAACTTCTCTTTTGGGCCAGGAAACGAAATAAAACAATACAAATAATTATTAAACAACATTTATTTAAATTTATAAATCTTGTTCTACATGGCCGCCTCTGTTTCGCACACACACTCTCATTCGGTGTCTTAGTCCGCTTTTAACTACTACAGTCGTTAAGTCTCTTCGAATTTCGTCAGCAGCCTCAATAATCTTCTGTCTTAATATGTCAATAGTTTCAATTGGATTATTCTCATTGTAGACTAATGTCTTCATGTGTCCCCACACATAAAAATCCATGGGAGTCAGGTCAGGACTTCTTGCTGGCCACGGTATGGGTCCACCTCTTCCGATCCACCTATTAGGATACTCGTTGTCTAGCCATTCCCTGACCCCTCTTCTGTAATGTGCAGGGCAACCATCGTGTTGGAACTTCATGTTTCTAATCAGATTTAGGGGTAAATCCTCTAATAAATTTGGTAACTCTTCTCTTAGAAAATGTTCGTAAAATTCTCCGTTTAAATTATCAGGTAGAAAGAAGGGCCCAATTAATTTGTTTGCTATGATTCCCATCCAGACATTTAAACTAAATCTTCTTTGTGCGGCTTTTGTCCTCTTCTGGTTAGGATTTTTTTTGCGCTTTTGGGGCCCAATAATGAGCGTTGTGGTAATTTGTAATTCCATCTTTATCAAATTTTGATTCATCTGTCCACAAGATTTGTTTTAAAAATGCTGGGTCTTCTAAATCTCCATGAAGCATAAATCTACAAAAGTCTAACCTCCTCACTGGATCTCCCTCTTCGATAACATGTACTGGCGTGTAGTGATAGGGGTAGAGGCCTGCAGTATTCACCGTAAACCACACTTTCCACTGCGAGAGTCCAAGTTCTCGGGCAACAGCATTAGTTGAAGTAGTTGGATCCGCTCTAAACCGTTGAACTATTTGATTATCTTCATCTTCATCATCAACAATGATCCGTGGTCGGCCTAGGTCTGCTCGACGCCTTAAAACAGAGCCAGTCTCTCTGAGTCGCCGGTAAGCGCCGTCAAAGACAGTGACATCCGGTATTCGGCGGCCGGGATAACGTGCAATGTATTCGTCACGAGCTCGTGCAGAAACACCATTGCAGTACCCATAACAAAGTAGAATATCCGCGTATTCCTCGTTCGTGAAGGTTGCCATCTTCAACAGTTCCAATTCAGAAGCACAATTCAAAGTCCAGTTAACAAGCACAGTCACAATTTGTAGGAAACAATGCAGAAATACAAGCCAAGTCGGGTAAGAAATGAAGAGCACTAAATATCGCATCTACTACGGACGAATCACGGAAGCAGACTAAAACGAAACAATAACAACAAATTGGCCGGGATTATTTTATCTCGCTTGCACCTGGTCAGTTTGTCCCGCTCGCACGCACCACAGCTCCGTGGAAGAACAATAGGACCAAAGAACCCAAATTTGTACTGCTACCTGAGAGCCTTTTATCGATTTTTTTTCTATGAATTGTGATAAGACCCTAGCTTGTGATACCTTGTTGGATAGCTAATGGAACGTAGATATTATTTAAAACATCTGCAGAACTAACGCCATAGATTTTTTTTAAATATTACTAAAAGAAACAATTTTTTTTTTTCAAATTAATTACTTTTTTACGGTATCAATCGTCTACTACGATCCCATTGGTTCAGATACTTGCACTTTTTGGGTTGAGAATTATAAACAAACTTATCTGGCACACAAAAATCAGAATTAAAAAAAAATAAAAGGCATAGGATACAAAAAAAATAGGCTATAGTTAAGAAATCGGGATATTTTTTAAAAAAACCTTCTAAGTCCAATATCTCGAAAACGGTTAGGTTTAGGGTGGGGTGTTTCATAGTCAGATATGATGGGAACTACCACCTCTTAACGGATCTAGGTCGACTTACCCAATAACCCTGTATATGTTACGGCTAATAGCAGAAGTGCGGTTACATCTAGTTCAAGCCGGTTAGAACTCAGTGCAGCCGACGACACGCGGTTATATCTAGATGTATCCTACTTACCTTCGGTTAGAATGAGGTTTAATTTCCATCATAGCTGTAAGAACTGGGTGCAACCGCACACCGGTGGATAAACCTTGGTGTACTACCCTTTTATCATCGGCTAGAGCTAGGTTTTCAGTTCAATTAAGCATTTTGTTGTAGGATTCTTATCTTGTAAACGTTTAAAATAATAATTAATAAATATAATCTTAAAACAAAATACATAATTTACTGGTGGTAATGCTCTTGTGAAGGAGCTCGAGGGCGGCAGCACCACCGTCTCACCTTTAACCTGCCGCCAAATAGTAGTGCTTCCATTACTGTGTTCCTCTCCTTTGTACACCTAGGTTTAGCCACCGGTGTGCGGTTGGATCTAGTTCTAACTGCTATGATGGAGGTAGCTAAAGCTGGTAGGTAAAGCTAGTTCCAACCGAAGTATGTAGGTTACAACTAGGTCTAACCACACTTCGGCTTTTAGCCGTAACAATATTCCTCATAACATAACATCACGCCTATATTACCCAGAAGGTTGTGGCAGAGGTGTACAGCACCCACAATTCACCTGTTATGTTTAGGTCCCATCGCCAGTCATCAGACACAATACCAACTTCGTGCTGCTATTGTGAATTTTCTGACGGGAAGTTTTCAAAAATACTTTGCTCGACCTGGGAATTGAACCCGAAACCTTGCCGTGGGAGGCGCATACGCTAACCTCTAGACCATCGAGACAGTAGAGTATATTCTTTATGTGCCAGTAATTTTAGGACCTAGTCTCACAACCGATTTTTCTTTTTTGTTTTTAAATATCACACAACTTACACACATCGTCTTCTAGTCCTAAACTAAGCAGAGCTTGTACTATGGGTACTAGAATCCTCCTGCTTTATGACTCGCTGTGCAACGACTTTCACGCCTAAATAATGTTTTTAAAGTGTCACTTCCTGCGACTGAACACTGTCAGCTAAAATACAGGCTTCTGCTTAGTTTAGTAAACAGTGCCAGTACCTTTATTTTGATATATATGTATAAAAGAATAGCGTCAAACAAGTAGATAAGTAAAAAATATGTATATACTTTATTTGTGTCAAATAAACATTTTTTTTTAATTTATTTATTTATAAAATAACTGATACTAATAAATATATACTTTCCTTTTGTAAATACATACTTATTATTAACAAAAAAGGAAGAAATAGACACAAGTAGGATTTTTAAGTTAAGAGTGAAAGAAAGAGTTATACAATTTTTTTTTTAAGTTGACCGTTACTTTGAGCAAACAAATCTAAATCTAAATCTATATCAACGTTGCAGCATGCTGCATTGAACGTACGGCTAGCTCGAATCATAAATGAGTTTAGCCTGTAATACATACATGTACATATTTGCTTCACAACAGAAAAGCAAGCATTACTTTTTGGGGGCAGGTTAAACTGCGTTGCTTTCTTCGTCGAGTTTAACAAAAGCTTTACCATCAGAAAACGTAATATGTAGGTCGAAGATGAATAAAAGACTGTCTACAATAATTTAACCTTAATTAATAAGCTGCCATTCTTTAAAACCGTTATAGTTTGTGTTTCGTTTCAAATCCCACGGCTTTTGCGTGAGAGTTAAAATATGTTTTTAAACTTTCGCAATTTGAGAACATTTTTCAAAAATTAGACAACGGGTCTTAATCGCGTATAATCGCGAAACGTCAAGCATAGGTATTTCTTTACCTTTGAAATAATTACGTGATTTAGACACGTTCTCTATTTTTTTAAAATGTTAATATTATATTATAAATAATAAAAAAAAAACGGTATAAAAATGTAATTTGTGCTCTGGCAACTTCCGGTTAATGGTGTACCTACATTAACTTTTTTGCTGGACATTTGCCATTCTTATAAATATTAGATTGTCAAATAGCATGATCATTCAAAGTTGAATGGGCAAGTTTTAAAGATAGATGCTACTTCCCCAACTTTACTATTTTTATTTTCAGTACGATCAGTTCGGTTTTTATCAAACTTGGAATCTTTGGCTGGACAAAAAAAGATATTTATTTCAGAATTCAAGATTTCGTAACAAAAAAAAAAATGCAAATTTCATTAGTAATATAAGCGAAAAGTTACCCTCGATTATTCTAGGATCCCATTATCAGATCGTGACCAAATAAAAATGATAAATATACTTGACATGACAAGTATACTTCTCAAACAAAAAATAATTTCTCAAATTCTCAAGGCGCCTTCGAGTAATCGGACACTAAACATTTAAAACAAATAATAAAAAAAAAGTAAAATCGAATTGAGAACATCCTCCTTTTTTAAGTCGGTTAAAAGTAAGAACACGCCAAGAAAAAAATCAGACCGGAATAGAATTACGTAGTTCCTGAGATAAGAGCGTTCAACCTATCAAATAAACTCTTCAGCTCATAACGACCGGACGGCGGAGTGGGTAGTGTACCTGCCTGCGACACCGAGGTCGCGGGTTCGATTCCCGCTTAAGACAAACCTTTATGTGCATGAACATGGGGGTTTGTCTTAGTCTGGGTGTTTCTATGTATAATAAGTATTTATTTACAACAGAAAAGTAACTGATACATATACATATAGTATTAGTTATTCTAGTATCAGTTATTCTAGTACCCATACTACACACTCACAAACTATTAATACCTAAGCAGAGGGTTAACGTATTTTTAAACATATGCGTGCAGGAATCCCCAAAAATGCGTTTCGTTTTCAAGCATAGACAATGTGAGGGTTGCCATTCGTGTAAAAAAGTAAATAACTACCGATGACGTAATCATCATCTAGACTCCCCTACCCCCCATGTCATCCAAAATAAGCAAAACAAAGACCCCCCCACCCCCCCATAGTGCTTACGTAATACTTGAACGGCCCCTATAGTGTTAAGGATTTTTTAGATGATAAGAAATTATGACAGCATGTACATAACCATTAAATTATAAATAAAAAATTTGTACGCCAATTAATGGTAGAATATGGCTCGTACGCATAATGTAAACATGATCACTGTATACCCATATTCGGACAAATAAACGTATTTCATTTCATTTCATAGTACAAGCTCTGCTTAGTTTAGTACTAGATGGCGTTGTGTGTAAGTTGTGAAATATTTATTTATTTATAATATTAGTATAGATTGGCCCCCAAGTCTGCAGACTCTGCAGTAACAACCTGACAACGTTAACTGAAAGATGAACGTTATTTTCCGGAACCGACGGCCGCAATACGTAATATTTTGTAAACAAATCCATCGGACATGGTCACAGTATAAATATGTACAAACAGTACGGAAACTGCCTACAAACGTGCGAAACGGCACGCACACATAAACATGCACACCGACGAGACCCCTAAGCGGCACTCGCTACTGAGAGCACCGCGACAACCACTTAGGGGTCTCGTCGGTGTGCATGTTTATGTGTGCGTGCCGTTTCGCACGTTTGTAGGCAGTTTCCGTACTGTTTGTACATATTTATACTGTGACATGGTTGTGCAATGTCTAAATATAGAATTACGATACCAATAGTACATGATATAGTATCTTTTTATAGATTTTGTGTATACGCTGAAGATTGGAATAAAAAACCGGCCAAGTGCGAGTCGGACCCGCGCACGTAGGGTTCCGTACCACTATACATCTAAATAAATGTTTTTCTTTATTCTTTATTATACTTGAATAAGGTTGTTGCACAATAAATAGCAACAGATGAAAGCAAAAAAAAAAAAAAATAGTAAAGATTAAGATGGGAAGGCCTTTGGTGTGGGACGCAACTTGCGTCGACACCCTTGCGCCATCACACCTTCCAGGCACAGCTGGCTGCGCCGGCACTGCTGCTGCATCTGCGGAGACTCTCAAGCGGCGCAAATACAGTAATCTTTCAGGAGATTACATATTTGAGCCGTTTGGGGTCGAGACGCTGGGTCCGTGGGGTCCGAGTGCGCGCTTATTATATTAAGATCTTTCCAAACGATTAATCGACGCTTCCCGTGACCAGAAGGCTGGCTTTTACTTAGCACAAAGATTTAGCATTGCCATACAACGTGGCAATGCTGTCAGCCTTCTGAACACGGTCCCCACAACCGAGATCGATGCGGAGGAATACTATGACGCCTAACTTAATGTAAATATTGGCCTTTTTATTTTACCTATGTATGTGTATATTTTCAATTTATTTTCCTAATCTTTAATGTAACTTTATAATATTTCTTTAGTGTTCTTAATAGTTAAACAGTAAAGTCCATTTTCGGTTGACAAAAAAATGTAAATAATGAATTTCTGTTGTCAACCACCATATTAGATTAGATTATTTAGGATGTCGTACACACTACTACACACCAAGTTGTACATTTCTAGTATAACCACACCCGGAGTCAGAACAAATCTTTGCGAATCAGACACAGATTTATCCCGTGTGGGGATCGAACCCACAACACTAGCGCAGTTGAAAGTGGCGAGGCGACCACTTTACCCACTACACCAACCGTGCACTCGCGTGCGATATATTTAATATTTTAATATTTCACAACTTACACACAAACTAAGCAGAGCTTGTACTATGGGTACTAGAATAACTGATACTAATACATATATACTTTTCTTTTTGTAAATCCATACATATTATACATAGAAACACCCAGACTAAGAAAACCCCCATGTTCATGCACACAAAGATTTGTCTTAAGTGGGAATCGAACCCACGACCTCGGCGTCGCAGGCAGGTACACTACCCACTCCGCCATCCGGTCGTATGATCGAATATTTTACTACAGTCTTATCTCTGTTTTTATACAGCACGTGCTTGACAAGCCCGAGATTACTATAATCCATAAATCACGAATCTATTTATATTTTATGTCATTCTTTCATAATATAATTAAACTAAATAACTTGGTAATCTAATTTGTATTATTTATTTAATCTTTATGCACTAAAATGTACAAAGACTTGATACTAAAAAAAACTCTACCGGTCAACCTTTGGGTGATGCAGAGATGCAGATAGTTAGGTGCAGTTTTAAACACGTGAGGACTAGATATTAATCTTATATAATGTTTTTTCCCTTTTATTCGCTTTAGAGAACTCGCGAATTGCCCAGGGTGCGCCGGACGTAGGGAATCGTTGTGTACGTCACTCGGGGAGGCTCCTTTCATGCACCCCATTACTCATACTCATTTAAATTACATGTATAGGTTGATGGGTAGCTGTGTGGTCATTGACACATTACAATTTAAATGGGTGTGTGACTCATCCAACTACGATTCAGATAATGCAATGTTGTCAAAGAAAACAAGTTTTAAAATTAAACTGATGGGTTTTCCTCATAGCTAAGTGCTCGATATTTTTTGGTTGCATCCATCAACCAATCATATTATCAATACAAATAAAAAAAATTGAAGTGTCTGTTGTTTTTGTCGAAATAACAATGTTTTTTTAAGCTGGTATAGCTATTACTACTTTAAAGGCGATGCTCGTCGGTCTCTCTATTATCGAAATTAGATACTTCATTAAGATTACAATCCATTAACACCTATCTTATTGTCTCTATTATCGAAATTAGATACTAAATGCTCGTCGGTCTGGGGGACAGTTTGTAACGTAATACTTTAAACAGAATCTGCAACGTTATTTTAGTTTTTATTTTAGTGGCATATGGGTTATCAAAAATATTTTTTATCCTAAAAAAAAAAAAAATCACCCGCACTAGGAATAACTCCTGTGTTGCGGTGATGTTCACAAACATACATTTCACACACACAAAGCACACCCAAAGTCAAAACAAATCTTGGCAGATCACACAAAGATTTGTCCCGTGTAGGGATTGAACCCACAACACCAGCGCAGTTGCATTCAGCAGTGCATTCAAGTAGGTACATTGTACATGTCAAGTAACCACTGCTTCGCATAAAATACTGAAGTTTTAAAGCAAATAATGTTTTTATCCTTTTATTATCACGTTGTAAATAGTTTTATAATTAACTAGCGACCCGCCCCGGCTTCGCACGGGTACAATGCTGATACTAAATACACTTCAGAAAAACTGTGAACGTTGTATATAAACACACAGCGGCCCGCTCCGGATTCGCACGGATTTATAATATAATTATAGCCTATGTCACTCACTGAAAAAATGATTAAAATCGATCCAGTAGTTTGATTTATTCATTACTGCCCGTGGCCCGCACGCGTTAAATTTGGAGTAAAACAATTCCCCCTTTCTATGCATGTATTATACATAAAAACCTTCCTCTTGAATCACTCTATCTATTGGAAAAAACCGCATCAAAATCCGTTGCGTAGTTTTAAAGATTTAAGCGCACATAGGGTCAGAAAAGGCGACTTTGTTTTATACTATGTAGTGATTCGTGCTGGCTATTGTTCTTTGCGCGATGACCAGTTTATTTTTATACACAATGGTCTATATTTAACTTGATAAAGTGCATATAATATTGATAGAATAAAATCGATTTGCCGATTGGATGGTTCTATAACAAAAGGGTATTCAAATTAAAATTCAAATAATCTTTATTCATATAGACACAATTCAAAACTCTTAAATTATGTGCTTATGATGCGTCCATATTTTTCCTTGATTTTGTGATCCAGAGCAACTCACTCCCACTCCCGGTAAAATGCCTGGATGCATCATCATAGACTAAGATGCATATAAACGTACTTATAGATAAAATCTAAGATTTTGACGGTTTTGAAATTAGTCGCAGATGTCCGACCATTCGACGGACACCGTACTCCAACGTGATCAATCCCGGTCCGTGACACTTTATTAGCCAAGTCCAACTTCAAAACCGCCAAGATCTATGATTTTATTGCTCTTCTAAAATGTGTTACAATGAAGTAACGATGCCTCATAAATTAAGCCATCAATTTGGAACAAGCTTTGTCTTACCCAAAAGAATTTGCCAGAGGTGCATCAACTCCCACACTTCACCAGTTATAAAATAAAAAATAAAATAAATTTGGATTTTTACATTAGATAGAACGCCAGAAGCAATTACACTATCCAATGGTCCCAATGACAAGGACAAAATACACACATTCACTCACACAAGCACACCCAGTCTCGGAACAAATCTTTACGAATCACACAAAGATTTGTCCCACGTGGGGATCGAACCCACAACACCAGTGCAATGGAGAGTGGCAAGGCGACCGCTTAAACCACTACACCACACGTGCAGACAGTTATGTTTTTATCTACCGAGAGATTCAGTCTCCGTGCGACCACCGAGAATGTCCTGATGGCGAGAAAACCCAGATAATACTGTTTGCCAATATAATCGAGCCCGAGACCAGCTATCGTAGTATTTTCCCCTCATTTAGTAAAAGACTGACAGACATACCTATTTATCTCAAAAACATGTTTTTTTTTCGAGATAGCTAGCTTGAGTAAAGTTTTATCGCAACAATATATCGATTTGTATATAACTTGAGGATGTTTTGAGGGTATAATATCGATTAAGCTATAATTTGGTTTCAACCAGCGATGTTTTTGAGATGACCTATCTCCTACCTATTGTCTTGCAATAAGTGGGCAAAATGTTGACGACCCCATGTGTCCGTCAATTTCTTAGAAAAAGAATCCATACTCCAACACAATAGTCTATTTATAACTTGACACGATACCACAAACCACAAGGCATACAGTATCGATAAATATAATCAACAAACTATCGAAATGTCGAATTCAAGGTTTAATAACGTAGGCAAGTGACTACGACATGATTATGACACTTATGTATGACTGACGTCTAGTCTAGACATAGCTTTAGGCACACACAGAAAAACTTTCAGCTTATCTCTTTATAATTTTAGTCTGGTGCCTTTGGGAAATATAAAAAAAAGATGTAAAAAAGTTACGACAAAGGGAAACTATCAGCTTTTGTAAAATGACGTAAGTCTTCATGGTCATAATAACGAGGAAACTTTTATTTTCATCTTATTGATTTTTTATAGCATTTAGCAAATTATACTAAGACGTCACGAAATGACGTAACATACAGTTGAGAAATTTAAGGCTCTGGCATAAGGCGACCCTGGTTGGTAACTGGTTGGTTAAAGCGGCTGCCCGGTGTGCGTAAGGTCGCAGGTTCAAATCCTGCCGGTCCCATATTTTTTTCAACTATTTCTTGGTATAATTTTATTTTTCGTTTGTTTGTTACGAATTTCATCACAATCCATCCTGAAGATCGTGTGTGAAACATAAACAAGCATCAACACATTCTCACAATTTATCATCGAGATACAATTTATAATACTAGTAGGTGATAGCAGTAAGGCAAGTTTACGAGATCCCCAATAATGATAATAATATAATAAATCGTTTATTTCAGGTAAAGAACCCATTTAAAATACATTTTCATTTGTTGGCATCAATAACAGAAATCTGATTAAAATAAATATAAAAATAAAAACATAATTCAAATTAATAATTACCTACCTATTTTACAAAGCGTCCCGACTGACTGACTAATAACAATTACAATAAAATAAAATTATAAAACTAATATTCAAAATAAAAATTTACAATAATAAAAAATAAAAAAAAATACCATTAAAATGCAAGTCAACTTAAAATAACACAATTAATAAATTACAATTAAAAATCGGCAATAAACCAGACTTAATTAAAATCATAATCAAATTTAAATAATAATACAACAAAATAAAAAAAAACAATGACACAGCTTCCAAATGCATCAGAGGACAGTCGTATCCGATCTTCCTCATAATATGAGTCAACAATAATATTAAATCGTTTCTTGATAACTGAATGAGTAATACAAGATAATACACAGAGCCAAATTCTCGTCGTGTTATGAATATTTTTGCTTGCCGAATATCACTATTAATCACTGAATAGCTACGTTGATGTTTATTTTGTTATTTATCGCGATTACTATACTATCAAACATCTCGCCGGTTTTGAAATTAGTCGCAGATGTCCGACCATTCGACGGACACCGTACTTCAGCGTGATCAATCCCGGTCCGTGACACTTTATTTGCGACCAACTTCAAAACGGTCTAGATCTTTAATTTTCCATCAGTCCACGATGATGACGCATCCATTGTTATCTTGTTATATTTAATTTTGTTACAATGAAGTAACGATGCCTCATAAATTAAGCTAGTTTAAAAGGCGGTGTTGTGGGTTCGATTCCCACAAGGGACAAATCTTTGTGTGATCTGCAAAGATTTGTTCTGACGCGCTTTGTGTGTTTGAAATCTGTTTGTGAACATCCCCGTGACACAGAAATTATTGCCAGTGCATGCGTTGATTTTTTTAAAGAAAAAAAAATAAGAGTAGAGTAGTGAAAAGCGGAAGTTTTTCATTAGACACTTGACATATCATGAAGCATTTTACATTATTAAACTTCACTTTTTATTCAATGTTTTTTTAAGCATCACAGAAACACTAGTGAAAATTCATTATAATTATTACCATCGGACAATAGCCCTACATGAAAGAACGAATGACGTCACTGTGTACATCAATTTGATTTGTCACACGTGTGTTTGTTTATCTCATGTACTAGTGTAAACGCTAATAATAACACGTGCGATTGATTTCATCACTTACACATTAAACGATACATTGCCCATTATACGATGGTCTCGCATTGTATTACTATTATTATTGTTGGGACGAGGCTTTGGGTGTTCACGTCGACCTCCGTGGGTCTATTGTGATTGTAGCCTCATTATAGACTCTCCTTTGGAGCAGTCGGCCGATCGGGAGTGACTTGACAATCCGGATCCAAAATATGGCGTTCTAGAATGATGCTTCGTCCCGCATTGTATAGGCTTGCCGTGCAATGGGAGGTCAGCTATGTGCTCGACCTGTAGTCGTGTGTATAAACAGATGTCTTCGTATACTGCTATTTTGATTTATGTGTCATGCACGCTTATTAGCTTGGATTGTATGTACTGATAGCGCGCGAGTTGAATGCAGAGCTTAGGAATGCGGTAGTGCTGTGACCTAATTATAATTATTGATGACCACAATAAGTAATGAATGTCGATAAATTTACACAATGTTATAAGTTTAATTTTATTTTTTACACTAGGTTAACATGATGAAAAAAAAACAATATCATAATTATCACACGTTTTTAATAATCATTTCACAAAACGGAATAAAAAAATTTTAATCAGATTCAGATATGGTTAAATCGCTGTCACTATCCTCGCCGTCGCTGACCTCAATGACGAATCGATCTATGGTATCTTCAATTGATCCATCTCTTTGCCAATAATTTTCTTCTAAAATTATGACGTGATCATCGAAGCCACGCCAATCTTCCTCTGTAACCTGAGAAACCGCCAGCTCCGTAACTTATTTAAACCTTTTTACGTTTTTTTGTAACGAACTTGATGGACTCGGATCAGTCATTATTAAAATAAAAAAATAACACGGGAACTTCAGTATTAACACAATAACACGGTAAACGTACGATAGTTGACAAGGATGGCACATCACTACACTGCAGGCGCGTGAGGTGGGGCGTGCGGATAGCGGGGGGAGATGCTGCCGCTCTTTACCTCAGACCCCGACTGCATTCAACTCGCGCGCTATCTGTAGTTTCTCTCTCTTCCTGGCCATTATTAATCCCATCTGGTGGTGGGGTAAGCCTTTCTCGTTTCCTTTAATAACTTTTTGGAGACGAAACTATATCTGCGATATTACGCCTTCTTTCTAATGGGATAAGTTCAAAATGTTTAAGTCTAGACTCATAAGATGTTAGACTGCGCCAAAGGTTGTTGGCGTATGATAAATGATACAAAAAATGTTTCTGAAGTTTTTCAACACGAGATATATGTACCGCGTAAGAAGGATTCCACACCTGACAGCAGTACTCAAGAATTGACCTTACGAAACAGTTAAAATGGAGGATGGGTATTTCAGTATCCTTAAAGAATTTAGTTAGTTGTATGACAAAACCGGTACCGGACCTCTTCCAGTACTTCCAGCCATTGCGTTGTATATCTCGTTCACTAAACTACTTCTGTATCCATCTCAGAATATAATTTAGTTATTATTTGAAACAGATAAATTAGTAGGTGCCTCGGAAATGTTACGGGCTTGGACTATTTTGACTCTACCACATTAGTCAATGCGGGATCGACATAAGCCGGTCGGAAAAGCTTTTTGCTACCGTAAGCAATAGGACGTTGGTTTTGCTGGTTCTTAGACTTGACAAAAACCTAAGTTTAAATAGATGATGTTGTGGGTGAGACCCTTAGGCTCGCAGTTGTCAGGGAGCGGAGCGTACCGGAGCACAGCGGCACGGCAAATTTTAATTGAAAAAAAGATGCGTGCGCAGACGTGGCGATAATATCTTAATATACGTCGGGCGTTGACGCTGACGCTGACTTTCAACTGCAAGCTCTACGTACCGGCTACACGCTCATAGATTTTGTTGTTGCAAAAGTATAAAAATTTCATTTATCATATCAATTATCGCTCGCTAACAGTGAAGGAAAACATCGTGTGGAAATCTGTATGCCTAAGATTGCCTGAAAAGTGCTCGAGGGTGTGTGAAGTCTAACAATCCGCACTTGGCCAGCGTGGTGGACTATGGCCTAACCCTTTTCATCATGAGAAGAGGCCCGAGCCCAGCAGTGGGACATGTATTAGATACAGGGCTGCTATTATATTATTTACTAGCGACCCGCCCCGGCTTCGCACGGGTACAATGCTGATACTAAATACACTACAGAAAAACTGTGAACGTTGTATATAAACACAGCGGCCCGCTCCGGATTCGCACGGGTATATAATAATAATATATTATAGCCTATGTCACTCACTGAAAAAATTATTAAAATCGATCCAGTAGTTTTGATTTATTCATTACTACCCGTGGCCCGCACGCGTTAAATTAGGAGTAAAACAATTCCCCTTTCCCTATACCATGAAGATTTCTTTATTATCTTTGGAATATTCATACACAACATTTTTACTTATTTACTTTTTACATTTCTCAGCTCTATTTTTATCCCGAAGCTGACTGAGTCGAGCCTCACGCTCTATTGATTATTATAAAAATGTCAATTTGCAAGTACCTAAGGTGGAGCGTATCGTTAGTATCTTAGTGATTTTTTTATCTACATAACTGAAAACCTGGTTATCTTTAGTTTTGCCAGAATTATATAAAATTCGGAACCTTAAATTTTCCTATTCTACAGTCTGCAATTAATTAACTGTTAATGCTCAACGCCAAAATTAACAACGGAACGAATTTTCCTTACAACTCAATTATCAGTTCAGTTCAAGGCCTCACATTGGGCTTGATTTCATGCTGTGTAAACCGCTTAGATGGTCTAGTAGTCAGTGTATGCAACTCTCACCGCGATGTCTCGGGTTTGATTCCCGGGTCGGGCAAAATAGCTACAACAAATTACGCATTGGTTCGCCGCCGAGCATTCACTTTTAACAATTTGTTACATCACCTTCACGAATATTTTTATTGTACTACTTTAACTAAAATCGATTCTGCGTTTGTTGTATTAAAAAAAAACACTAAATAGAATAGCTGTGCCACACCACGTTCAGATAACAGTGAGATAATACATTGCGATTAAAAACCAAGCAAATAAAATACATAAAAAGTATAAAAAACAGAGGAAAACCAACAACTAAACATGACTTCCTGCGGTCGGAAACTGATACTTGCACAAGGTCGTGTTATCTTTCAAGGGCGGCTTCATTTAGATCTATGAGTACCTTTTTGGTACCGACTTCAAAACGGAGGTTATATATGTGACCTGCATCATCTTCCTACCATTTTTAGAGTTCCGTAGTACCTACAAGGAACCCTTATAGTTTCGCCATGTCCGTCTGTCCGTCCGTCTGTCCGAGGCATAGCGACGAAACCGTTGGTGCTAGAAAACTGAAATTTTTCATAAACATGTATGTTAACTATACAAAGAAAGTCGTAGAATAAAATTTGGAAAAATATTTTTTTTTCGGGTAGCAAAAAAAAAAAAACATCCCTACATGTAAAGTAGGGATGTTTTTTTTTTTTGTCGCCTACCCCATAGTGTGGGGTATTTTTAGATAGGACTTTTAAAAACGTTCAGGGGTTGCTAAAACAGTTTTTTGATTTAGAGATCCGTTTGCGAGATAATTAACTTTAAAGAGCAAATTTTTGTTCGAGTAGAGCGTCCCCCCCCTCTAAAAGCTAAACTACTGGATCCCAAAATCTGAAAAAAATTGTATCGGTAGTACATGTAATGAACTTTAAAGGAAAACTATAGCGGATAAGTTCACTTCTTTAGTTCAAGAGGAATAGGGGTCCAAAGTGTAAAATGCAGTTACTTAGAATAATTCGTGCAAATAACAAAAACCTTTGAAAGTAATGACTTGTATGAAGATGTTACTTGTTTAATACAGATAGTAAATCCCTTTTAAGTCGAAATATGTTGTTACGACTAGCTACGGAACCCTACTGCGCGTGGCCCGACACGCACTTGGCCGGTTTTTTCTAGACTTTTCGGCTAACAGATTTAGCTGAATATCAGTGTTTTACGTAGAGCGAATGCCATTAAACTCATAAAACTCATTTATTGGTAATTGGTTTACACGTCATTAGTTCATTACAGATATATTTATGTGAGTAGGTAATATAAAATTAATTAATAATATTATCACAAAAGTCCAATTCAATTAATTGGACTATAAAATTCGCGTGTCGTCGCCTCCGTCGATGTGCTAGACGTCGCGCGGAGGCGACGACACGCGAATAATAGCCCAGTTGATGAATCTACGTACTAGATTCGAAACTAATCGGCATATCCCGGCTAAAGTAACGTAAGTAACCCGTATTCTTAATAATAATATAGTAATACTGTTTATATCTATATAGTTTCATACCAAAAGGATGCGACTTTATTATTGGCCTGCATAAGGTCTTTTAGGTCTCAAGGGGTAGAAAGTAATGGTCAGGACAACAGTAAGCCATATTATGGGTGGGCGATCCACATTCGTACCAAGATAGTGTATGTGAGCGATGTCTATGTGTGCGTTGTTTGTAGCTTGCGTTCTGTGCCTGAGCGGTTTATTTAAGCCACCCATAAAGTGGTAGATGCACACATCTGATAATGAATGACACTACGGTACCTATACTCTGTCCATTTCTTTATTTTCTTTTTGACAGATGACATTTAGGGATGCCTTCACACGTTACTGATTCGATTTGAAATCATAATCGATGTTGTCTACGAAGAACTTTCAATCGATTAATTACATCGAAATGGTTTTAGTTCATTATTAATTATTCGTTATTTAGTAGTTTTTATTAGATGAAATAAATATACAAAATAATAATATAATAATAATGTCACATACTTAGTCTACGACGATTTCCTAGTTACCTTTGTTTACATTTTCATTTTTAATTCCAAGATTTCGACTTGATTTCTTGCAAATAATTATTCATGGAATCATAATACTATTTTTATATTCTTTTTTTTATAAAATACAGACAATACACAAAAAAAGTCAAATTATTCTTTTTCATAATGATCGATTTATTTCATTTCACGATTTGATTTATAGTCTGTGGTTGTTTGTTACAAACAGTGAACTTCCCTAAAAAGTGCCGCTTGTCAATAAAGTACATTATTATTGTAGTACATTAATCTGTCAAAAGAAACGGTAATTCATAGGCGTGATCTGTCAAAAAGAAAATAAAGGAGTGGACAAAGTATAAAGCTCTTTTCCTTTATTTCTCTTCTTACATTAGGAAACTATGAATGATGTACAAAGGCTATAAAAAAATGTAATTTTATGACAATCTTCATTATAATATAATATTATACATGAAGGTTAAATTCTCAACCTTTGTCCATGCCTATTGTATTAATTACGTATTTCTTGTGACTTGTCGATCATTAAAAAGAAGTTATTTTCTGAGAAAAATGATTATAATTAGTTCTTTTTTGTTTGCGTCAGCCAGATTATATTGCCCTTTTTCATTTTCTTTTTGTTACGTGAAGAAATAATAAATAATAAATATTTCACAACTTACACACAACGCCATCTAGTCCCAAACTAAACAGAGCTTGTACTATGGGTACTTGAATAACTGATTACATATATACTTTTCTTTTGTAAATACATACTTATTATACATAGAAACACCCAGACTAATTACCAGCGATACAGTACATGATTCTAAAACCCTGTGTGCAAAAAATGTTCACTGGAAAATTCACGACTCTTCCGAGGAAAATTTTAGTTTTTCGCGTTTTTGTCGATTAATATGGAAGAGTAATATGTATCTCCATTATTAATATGCTATCGACTTTCCTTAAATAACATTCTGGACCTTCAAACTAACAAAAATCGTAACCTTCCGTTTTTAATTACATTCTCATCTACATCTACTACATACGATGTCTTTCTCTCTTTTAATCAATAGGTCTCTCTTTTTGTTTTCTTTGTAATACAGTAGACTGACACAGTCCACTTACGAAATGTTATTTATAATAAGTTGTAATCCTCGACTGCAAACTACCTCTTATAATACAGGTATACCCTAGCTTAAGAGGTAGAAATCATCTCTTGTACAGAATCTGAAACATAAACTGTGTATGTTTACTCTTAATCCTATATAAATAATATATAGAATAAAGATTTTTATTTTTATTATTATTATCTCTTCCAGGCATCCAACACGCAATCGGCGGGCTTGCCTCAAAACCGGAACGCGATCTCCTCATGCAAGACTTCATGACAGTGGAGACCACAAACTTCCCCCACGAAGGGTCGAACCACACGCCAGCGCATCATTACTCCGAATTTAAGTTCAAGACGTACGCGCCCATCGCCTTTAGATACTTCCGAGATCTATTCGGGATTCAACCTGATGACTTTTTGGTGAGTGTTAAACGTAACTACTCCACTCTTTAAGATTGAAGCGTACTGCTAATCAGTCTAGAACCTTCCTCAAGAACTGGGCTTTCAAATGCATGAAGAATTATACCCACGCGATCAGCACTTCCAAAGATTAGCGCGTTCAAACAAACAAACTCTTCAGATATAGATCGATTTGGTTGGAATTCATGACAGTAATGATGAGAGATGATGAGAGAGAGTGTTCAAAACGTACGCGCCATCGCCTTTATATACTTCCGAGATCTATTCGGAATTCAACCTAATGACTTTTTGGTAAGTGTTAAACGTAACTACTCCACTCTTTAAGATTGAAGCGTAATGGTAATCAGTCTAGAACCTTCCTCAAGAACTGGGCTTTCACATGCATAAAGAATTATACCCACGCGACCAGCACTTCCAAAGATCAGCGCATTCAAACAAACAAACTCTTCAGATATAGATTGATTAGGTAGGACTTCATGAGAGCAATGATGAGAGAGAGTGAGAGAGAGTGTTCAAGACGTACGCGCCCATCGCCTTTAGGTACTTCCGAGACCGACGACCGGATGGCGGAGTGGGTTGTGTACCTGCCTGCGACGCCGAGGTTGCGGGTTCGATTCCCGCTTAAGATTTTCGCATGCTGTGTCCACTTCTAGAAGGGCAAACATTATTTTTGTATGTTAATTTTAAGCATGTTTTTTTTCTTTTGCTATGTATTGTCCAGTTTAGTGGACCAAACAATAAAAAAAAAAAAGAAAACAATGCATAAACATAGGGGTTTGTCTTAGTCTGGGTGTTGCTATGTATAATAAGTATGTATTTACAAAAGAAAAGTTTATAGGTATTAGTATCAGTTATTCTAGTACCCACAGTACAAGCTCTGCTTAGTTTGGGACTAGATGGCGTTGTGTGTAAGTTGTGAGATATTTATTTATTTATATTTATTCCAGCTCCATCTCTATTAGATAACTTTTGTTTACTTAGACCTCCTCTTTTCCAGATGTCAATGTGCAGCTCACCGTTACGCGAGTTGAGCAACCCCGGCGCGTCCGGTAGCATCTTCTACCTGACCATGGATGATGAATTCATCATAAAGACAGTACAGCACAAGGAAGGCGAGTTCCTTCAAAAACTGCTGCCTGGGTACTATTTGAACCTGGATCAGGTAGGTCGTAATATTATTTATATTCAGAACTAGCTGACCCGGCGGACTTCGTACCGCCTTAGCGTAAATTTGATGCACTACTTTATTTTGTATAGCTGACCTATCTTATGTATGCGTACCTATTCAATTTGAACTGGAATCTATAATATCCCCTTATAAAAATGAATACTTTTTTTTTTTTTATTTTTTTTTTTGCCGTAACATCCTTGTACAGAGTATTAGAAAACTACAAAAAAAAATATCAGCCAAATCGGTCAAGCCGTTTTCATGCCAAGTCGTGACAACGGAAAAAGGGGTTTCATTTTTATATATATAGATAATTTGTATGTTTTCTGTTTTATTAGTCCATTAGCTTTCTCAACATTCATACATCGCATCTACTTATCCTTTGTGACCTGTAGGGACACAGTGCAACCGGCGCATATGTATTTAAGTGGATCCTTAAGTTTAGTCGCCCGGTTCGCCAGTCGCCTTCCCGTATCGCTAGAGATAGGTCGTAGTTAAGTTAAAATAATGTAGTCAATAAGTTTATTATATAATATGAACTCTGGTACCAGTTAATTAAACATTTAGTATAGTGACTAGTCATGTGACCGCTATACCAAAACGTAAATGAAAACGGTTATCATCTCTCTAACGTACCGTATCGGTATTAAAATAGTTACCAACGGTTATCAGGTATTAGTATGAAACTATGAAGTAACTACCGAATCACTGCGTCCCCGCGTCAACGTAGTTTGAAAACCGAACCCACATCATATCTAATAACTAAATAACTGACAATCAAAACCAACTGAATCCACGCAACCGATCAAAACTAACTAACTTATCTATCTCTCTCTTACAAATGATATCGCATGCATAAAAGAAAAGGGGCGAGAGCGGCGCAAACCATTCAAGGTTATTGTTATAAGGGCAACTAACTTGGATACACCATAATACCAAATAATACCTACCTTAGCTTAAAACGTTTGTAAACGCTATATGTAGAATAAAAGAAAAATATCTAATAACGCCCATGACTAATAGTGACCTATCGTTTCTCTATTCACCAATCAATTAAACCAACACAACAAAATAAGACCCCCACATGGCCTATTCTTAAAAATATGTTTGTTTTTCAGAACCCGCGCACATTACTACCAAAATTCTTCGGCCTGTACTGTTACCAGTGCAACAGTAAGAACGTGCGGCTGGTGGCCATGAACAATATCCTGCCCTCGTCCGTCAGGCTTCACCAGAAATACGATCTTAAGGGCTCTACCTATAAGAGGAAGGTATGTAAAGGTGCTCACAGACAGTGGTGTGCTTGGAACGTAATATGCCGGGTACACACGGCAAACGAAAGTCAACGATCCCGTTTGTTGGTTCCTGTTTAGAGTACTTTGGACGGCTTAGTGGTAATAAAATCAATGGATTCATTAGCGTTCGCTAATCCATCCAAAATAGGCCCAAAAAATCCATTCGTTGGCCTTCGTTCGTTAGGTGTGTACCCGGCAATACAGAAATACTATTGCACGACTCTACTACATACAGAAAGCACTGCTCTATAAAAATGACGGACCTCCATAACAATTTTGAACTGGGTGCAATTTCTAAAAATCCCTTCTTAGTGCGTGCCTACGTCCTAGTAACCTTTGTGCAAAATTTCAAGATTCTAGTCCCAGTGGTTTAGGCCCTGCGTTGATGAATCAGTCAGCCGGGCGAACAATTATATAAATATATATATTTGTATCCTACTTAGGATAGGAACAAATGGATGAACGTGACGTCACGAAATGACGTATCATACAGTTGAAAAATTTAGGGTTCTGGTAGGAGGCGACCGTAGCTGGATGGCTAAAGCGACTGCCCGGTGTTGCAGTAAGGTCGCAAGTTCAAATTTTGCCGGTCCTATATCTTTTTCAACTGTTTCTTAGTATATAAGTATAGATTTCTAATATTGTCAGACCGTTTTATTTTATGGAACAGGGCTTTAATATTCTTATGCACTTTTTTTTAGGCAAACAAAAGCGAAAAAGCGAAGCGGTCTCCTACTTACAAGGACCTTGACTTCATGGAGCACCACACTGAGGGTCTGTTCCTGGAAGCAGACACGTACACCGCGCTGATCAAGACTATGCAGCGGGACTGCCGCGTCTTGGAGAGCTTTAAGGTAAGCAGTTGACCTGCCAAAGAATTGAACGCCCTACCCAGGTCTGTGATACCGCATGAGTACAATCTGGGTGTCTTCAAAGCATGAGTTAATATATATGGTTATAGAGGGTTCTCTGCCCTTTTGCTGAAAATTGTTTGCCAGATTTTCACTTGCCAACTAACGTTAATTAGCTTTTATTGATTATTTTTATAGCATTTAGCTATGCTTAGCAAATTATACTAAGAAACAATTGAAAAAATAATGGGACCGGCAGGATTTGAACCTGTGACCTTCTGCACACCGGGCAGTCGCTTAAACCAACCAGCTACAGTCGCCTCTTGCCTGAGGATGAAATATCGTCGTATTCTTTACAACATTTGTGCTGAATGCAACTTCGCCATGTTGGTTTGTATCCTACGTGACGTCACGAAATGACGTAATATACAGTTGAGAAATTTAGATTCCTAACAAACGGCGACCGTCGCTGGTTGGTTAATCAGCTTAACAAAAACGTACTAAATGAAACGTTGTCATACAAATTTTTTTTTATAGTTAGTTGTGACAGCCAATCATTGGCGAAACGTTGGTTGGCTAGTGATAATCTGCCTTACCCCCTACACCATGGGACCTAAATATAACAGGTGAAATGTGAACAACTCCAACTATATACTTCTGATTAAATTCGTTGCGGGTTCCAAGACAATTGTAACTATCCCTGGGATTGCCCGTGTGTCATGCACGGTGCCTTTCAGTTGGTTACGCTGTAGATCCTGGCGTCACAGGAGTCACAGTGGTGGGCGTGTGGGTGGGATTATAGCCCGTTAAAAAAAAAGGTGAAATGTGGATTTTGTACAGTGGGCCAACGAGTTAGCTATGCAGGGCAATAACTTCTACGCCATACTGTAAACTGACTGCAATAGATATGCATGTGTCCAATTTATATTTAATAAGTGTAATATACCCACTATTTAGATATGTATCTCACATATCCATAACTGGTGTAGTAAGTCACAGAGGTGTACGCCTATATGCACAGAGGGTAATATTACGTTATGTATGTTAACATTTTAGTTCGTCATAGTTTCCGCAAGGGGCGCTGGTGTGTAATATATAGAGAAAACTGGTAGTTTTTATTGTTTGTGAAAACTGTCAAAACTCGTTCTATAGATACTTTGATGAGATCGTAATCAAACGCAAGCCTACTTAAAATATAGTATATATATATATATATATAGACTGGTGGTAGAGCTCTTGTGAATGAGCACGAGGGCGGCAGCACCACCGTCTCACGCCGCCAAATAGTAGTGCTTCCATTACTGTGTTCCGGTTTGGTGGTGAGATCAGGCCCTGAAATTACTGGCACATGAGGCGTAACGCCTTAGTCCTCAGCTGCAGCGACGCATCTATAATCTGCTTTTGTGGATTGTTGATGTCCATGGGCTGTACTCCACTTACCATCAGTGGACTACACGTTCGTTCGCTGTGGCCGTAGTATAAAAAAAATATATATTAAATGCAGTATTAAACCGAGCCGTTTCTCCTACAGCTGCGGTGCTTTTAGCGCTGCAGTATTATGCTGAGTTGCGTACCATTTATGGCATTATTAATAGTATTATTTAGTTAAGTAGTATTTTAAATTATTTAGTTTTAGATGTATTTTATTGTATTCTATTTTTATTATGCCAGAATAAATGATTTTTCTTTCTACAGATCATGGATTACTCCCTTCTGATGGGTATCCACAACCTGGACGAGGCTCAACGCGAGAAATCCGAGGCGCGTAAACGTACTGACTCTGGACAGAGCGATGACGATGAAGGGGAACCGAAGAAAGGACTAAATCGGACTAGGTAAAGAACCACTATATTATTTGCTCTGGAAAGCTATTTAATAAGACTAGGTCACAAAAATATGGTTCTAGTTTCTGTCCACTATATTCTCACAAACAAATACCTTTTAGGCTTGACGAAATAATGCATGATCGCGTTAATTCCCGTAAGATTTTACTTAATCATGCGAAGTAAAAGTTAAATGGTTTTCTTATGTTTTACAGATAGAACTCTGCAACAAATTTTGTCACTTTACATTCGGTATAGCATAGAGCGTAAAAATAATCTAGGACTTGACAATTGTAAAGAGGCAAAAACTGCCCAGTTACCTTACAAATTTGTAAATCCGCCACTGGGGCTAGCATATGAGCGCGAGGTATTTAGCGCGTTGTCATGTTTCTACATACATAAAAAAAAGATTAAAACGCGACAAAATTAATATTTCGATATTACCATTTATCGATAAAATTATTCTTTTAGGCTTGGTATGAAAGCTTAGGTTGTAATGAACAACGTAAAAGCGCTTTAAGAAACTAAGTGATCCTATAAGGGTTCTGTATTTTTTCCTTTTGAGGTGCGGAAAACTAAAAATAGTCATGATTTGATGGAAATAGACCTAATATTATTAAAACCGACGTGAGGTGAAGACATTATTATTGAGAATACGGGTTACGTTATTTTAGCAGGGATATGCCGACTAGTTTCGAATCGATTACGTAGATTCATCAACTGGGCATATTCCGGCTAAAATAAAGTGAGTAACCCGTATTCTCAAAATAAGAAAAAAGACCATTTAAAGAATTCAAATGCATTGAAACTTTGGATCTTCTTTGCTATTTTGTATAACACCTATATTAGTGAATTATGAGTCTAAATTAAGGCGTAGGGTCCATTTTTGCAACACAAGGAATTTTCTTACCATCTCTGTCTTTTTTATTGCGAGAAACAAAGCAAGCAACTGCCTTGCAAAACTTGCATCCAGTTCGAAGGACCATTCTTTGTAATAGGTGTCTTTCCAACTACATTGATATTTAATTTTTCAATTATTTATATTAAACCATAAATATTTATATCTTAAAGCAAACGATTTTCCAATTTGCTTTAACTGTACGCATGTTTTTTCTCTTAAATTTTTCCACAAAATGTCTTGTAAATGTCGTAATTCAATTGTTTTTTTCTCGGTGGCGGTATTTTATGTTTTTTTTTTAATAAAAAAATTACAGATCGGAGGGCAAGGAGGATTTCAGCGCTCAAGTGAAAAGAACTCAGTAATATGTTTATATGTTTGAATGTTTTGGATATGTTTAATTATTCTAACAATGTTTTAATGTTTTGTGTTTCTTGTGACGGTCGATTTTAGTCGGTTTCGCGAATAGTATTTTGTGAAGTATTATAATGATTTAAGTGATTCGTATGATCGCATACATAGTGACATTTATTGAAACCACGCAACCACAGATTTTAATTTCAAAGAAAATATTTATCAAATTGGTCATGAATTAACTTGGCTATTGGATAGTACAGTGGGCCAATGAGTTAGGTATGCAGGGTAAAAACTTCTAAGCCATAGTAAAGACTTACTACAACAGTTATGTATAAGTGAGTTACATACCAATATAGACTATGTATATCACTTATTAAATATGTAATATACACATGCATATCTATTGCAGTCAGTTTTCACTAGGGCGTAAAAGTTTTTGCCCTGCATACCTAATTGCTTGGCCCAATGTACATTCGCCTGAATTTTCTCAAATGGATATAAGAGTTTTGTGGAATAAAAATAAACAGTTTATGGTAATAAGTACAAGTAGTGACAAATATTATAGCTACATATTTTTTCGTCCTATACTGCCTCAATGCTGTGCAATTTTTTTTTCTAAGTAAAATCATTTTTTATAAATTTAATAATTAACAAAATAGACTAAAATCGACCGACACTTCTCTTCATTCAGCGTCATGTGATCTTTAGGAAGTTAACTCCAATAACAGACTATCTATGCATGTTCTAACATAATGTTATGAGGTTCCATTGACTATTTGCATGTATGTAAATACATTCAGAAATGAAGATTGACTTACATGCTACCAGTGTAGTGTATAAGTGTACACTGGATTGATTGTATGGAGAAAAAAAAACGTTAAGATGCAAGATTTCTAACCCTCTTGTTTTGTTACATAGATATTGACTATCCCGTATTTAAAATTTTGCATCTCTCATCATTTTTAGAGGTTGCTCAACATCCTTGAAATATCAGTATTTAAAAAAATTGCAAAAAAAAAGGTTTTTTTTTGTTATGCCAAAATTGTATTTAGACACATAAAATTAGAAAATGAATTTAATAACCTAAAATTATTGGCCATTAAAACTGGATAATTAACACATTTATAAATTTAGCATGGTAAAAACTTAGAGTTTATTTTTAAATTCGATATTTAACAGATAATGATGTTAATTTTTTTGAGAATAAGTTTGATATGGTAACAATTTAGCACAATGTAAATTAATAAAAAAAAAAAAATAATAAAAATGAATTATATGTTGTATAGACAGACCTACACAGTTACTTGACCCAGTGAAGTTGTCAAATTTTGTATGGATCTGTCAATTTTTCTATATAAACTTTGAGAGTGATTCCGGGCCTGTATATCTCATAAAAATGACAAAGGTATGTCGATATTCTGAGACACATAATATAACTATAGAGCGACAAGCTAAAGGGAGGACATACCAGTCTGTTGCAACTTTATAAATTCTAATTCAAATCATTTATTTTCATAGGCCCCAGGAGGCGCTTGAACACGTCAAAACATTATAAACAATAATATAAAAATAAATTATAAGTAAAACTAAATTATACTAATTACAATGATTTGAATAACCGGGGCTTAGATTTAATCCAACTGTTTAGTATCAGATTAAAATCAAACCAAGTACCAGCTCCGATGGGTATTTATGGGTATTATATCAAACTTCATGTTGTTTTTATTTGTAATAAAGTTAAATCAAAGTCTTTGGAACCTCATAATTTGAATGTGTTGCAATAAAAGCATGCATTTTCATCACTGGATGTGTTTAATTGGTGCATTTGATATCACTGTGTTGATACACAACTGGTTAATGTGAAACATAGAACGTCAGTATATAATCATAATTTTAATGTAGAAAATAAAGTAGAACTTTAAGTAGTAGTTATTTGTTATTCTACTGTTTTTTTTTTCTTTTAATTGTAATTAAAAAGTACATTATAGTTATCGCGTTAGGTCCTAAGAATTGCTGGTTATAAAAAGTGGATGGTGCGTTAATCTGGATACAATTTGTTCTTTTATTTAACAGCTATGATGATAGTATATTTACGTATCATATTCGTTTAAAAAAATAACCAATTTCTATCCGGAACAGCGCATAATTCAACCTTTTTCAAAACCACCGATTCTTCTTGATCGGAAAGTAAAAAAAAAAAAAAAAAATTTACTTTTATCTAAAATACTATGTTTCACATTAAATGCTAGTTAATAAAATTTGTAACAACACTAAGGCGATCTTACCTCATGCATAAAATAACATATTGTATTAAAATTTCCCAATTGGTGTCTGTAAGCACAAGAAAACCCTATGTCCTACAAAAATGACACTGAATGCCTTAATAATTACACAGTAAAATAAAAATATTTGAATTTCTGTACCTTTAAATTTAAAAAAAAATAAGAAAAGAACGACCATCTCGACTACAAGTGTTATTGGTATATTAGTTAGGAAATTCTTAGTAATAGATGGAGGGAATGGAGCTCGGTAAATGGTCATAGACTTACCCCCTAGCAAACGGCACCCAAGAAAAGGGTTGGAAATCAAGAAATCTAATAATTTATTTCCATGGGCGGCATGGGCCCCAGCATGGGCGCTTGAACACGTCAAAACAAACATCAAAATACAAAATTAAAATAATACTTAACTTAGTAAATTAGAATACTTATTGCAATAAAATGATTTGACACCGGAGCTTAGATTGACTTTAATTCAACTTAGAAATTGACACACTTATAAAATAGGTATGATAAAATGTTATGGGTACCCAAATTCAATTGTACAAACCACCCACACTTGTGCTTGCAACCATCTATACACTATTCCGTACTAAAGTTACTACCCTATTTATTCCAGATCAATCAACCGTCAACGGCTGGTGGCTCACTCCACGGCCATGGAGAGTATACAGGCCGAGAGCGAACCCATCGATGAGGAAGAGGATGTGCCGTGAGTGAATTTTATACGAATAACTAGCATAGACTAACAAATATTTACCAAGAAGAGCGTTCAATAGTCAAACCGCCTGCACTGAGAAGAAATTTATCCATAAAAATTGTACGTTCCGGCATTTTCAGTCTCAAATTCCCCGACGATTTCAGATACCTTGAATGTATCTTTCAGAGATTTTTTAATAAAGAAGGCGCCTTCGGCACCCTCTCAAACTAGGCAGTGGAGGAATTTAAGTGCTGCTCCTTATTTATTTTTGATAAAGAAGGCCTACTCTAGATGATAAAGGTGCTACGGTACTGCTTCTTATTAATTTAAGAAAATATTTGATAAAGAAGATGCCTTCAGCGCCCTCTGGCACTAGGCGTCATAGGCCTTATAGCGCTGCACCTTATTTTACTAAGAAGATATTAGAATCTACTCGCATTTGGTATGATTTTCGATGGCACAGACGATGCAGTGCAGCTTTTATGTTTAGAAGAAGATGCCTTCGGCGCTTAGTAGCATTTGGCTTCAAGAGCATGGTCTAACACGCAGAAGCTGGGTGTCCATCTATAATAAATTACTTATCCGACCATTTTTAAATATACCAAAGTATTTTGAACCATTATAACTTTTACGCAGCATACTAGCGTGAAATAGATTTTGTGCCGATTTATTTATTTATTTAACACTTTATTGTACACAAAAGATTACAGAAAAATAAACATATTACAGTAATAGTATACAAAAGGCGAGCTTAACTCAGTGCTTGAGTTCTCTTCCAGCAAACCTAGAGCAATAGAGGAGACGATGATAAGTGTACAACTTAAGTAGAAAATACAAAATATAAATATAACTACATATACATACATAATAATATTATATATATTATATATATTCACACGACTACCTACATATATAATCATTAAATAATAATAATAATACATGAAGAAATAAAAATCAAATAAAACTATAAATATCATGTCAAATTGGTTTGATTTATCAAGGAATGAAAGTGCTCTTTAACTTTTTTCTTAAAAACATTTATTGATGGACGATCGCGTATTCCATGAGCAAGACTATTCCATAACCTTATTATCATATTTCCCCAACCAAAAATATGACAAGAACGCGACAAAATCTATGCATGCAAGCCATTCTGGTTATTGTTTCCAGTCCTGGCGGCATTCCGGCTCGGAACGCGCGCGGCGAGCGCCTCCTCCTCTTCCTGGGTATCATTGATATCCTGCAGTCCTACCGCCTGCGGAAGAAACTTGAACATACGTGGAAGAGCATGATTCATGATGGAGTAAGATTTATTTACTAATTCCTGTCTACTAGCTAATTATACTAAGAAACTGTTGAAAAAGGTATGGGACCGGCAGGATTTGAACCTGCGACCTTCTGCGCACAGGGCAACATTTGTGCTGAATGTAACTTCGCCATGTTGGTTTGTATCCTACTTAAGATAGCAACAAATTGATGAACGTGACGTCACGAAATGACGTAACATCCATTTGAGATGTTTAGGTTCCTGGCAAGAGGTGACCGTAGCTGTTTGGTAAAGCGGCTGCCCTGTGCGCAGAAGGACGCAGGTTCAAATCGTGCCGGTCCCATATCTTATTCAACTGTTTCTTAGTATAATTTGCCAAGCATAGCTAAATGCTATAAAAAAAGTCAAAACTAGCTAATTGTCCACATTAAATGGCCTCACAACCTGAGATGGACGATGATCTTAGCAGGTCCCGGGCTAACTTTACTTATACTCTGTCCATTCCTTTATTTTCTTTTTGACAGATTACATTTAGGGATGCCTTCACACGTTACTGATTCGATTTGAAATCATAATCGATGTTGTCTAAGAAGAACTTTCAATCGATTGATTACATCGAAATGGTTTTAGTTCATTATAAATTATTCGTTTATTAGTAGTTTTTATTAGATGAAATAAATATACAAAATAATAATATAATAATAATGTCACATACTTAGTCTATGACGGTTTCCTAGTTACCTTTGTTTACATTTTGATATGTCATTCTGAAATATAATTATTCAATAAAAGATGTGTAATATTGATTAGTATTTTATTACTTTATAATAATGTACTACATTATATCGTAGTGTATATATTAGTAATTTTTATTATTATCACTACTTACATTATCGATTTATTTCATTTCACGATTTGATTTATAGTCTGTGGTTGATTGTTACAAACAGTGAACTTCCCTAAAAAGTGTCGCTTGTCAATAAAGTACGTTATTGTTGTAGTAAGTAGGTAAGTAAATTTATCTGACAAAAAAAAAACGGTAATTCATAGGCGTGATCTGTCAAAAAAAAAAATAAAGGAATGGTCAAAGTATTAGGACTGTATTTTCAAACATTAATAATTAGTTATGACAACACTGGATATTGCTCGTTTTCTACATTTAACACGATTTTCCAACAATTCCAGGATACAGTTTCAGTCCACAGACCAAGTTTCTACGCGCAGAGATTTTTAGATTTCATGGCCAAAACCGTCTTCAAGAAAATACCTTCGTGTAAGTATTACTCTATGCTTTATAAGTACATTCTACTCTATGGTCCTTACCTTAAATTTATCCCTTGAAATGTATAGACCAAAAAGGATGTGACATTTTTCATAGACAAAGAACAAACTTATATTTGAAACGTTAAATGCGTAGACGAAGTATAACCTTAGATATTGGATTTGCGTGGCCAACACTAGACGTCCTACATATTGTATAAAACCGACACGCATGGCGAAACAAAAATTCGAATCACTGTGTCTCATTAAGTTCGACGGTAGCTATCATAGAAATCTTAATAACTAGTCAATAGAAATGCTATCGACTATCTTTTAACACTGGGACGCATGTCGCCGTTTTTCAAATACCACTTTTTGTATTCCTGCAAACAAAATTATTCTTTTTGGCGATGACATTAAGACGACAATTCCTCAACTCGCACTTGTGTTCGATTAGACTCATGCGCTTGTATTCCTGCAAACAAAATTATTCTTTTTGCGATGACATTAAGACGACAATTCCTCAACTCGCACTTGTGTTTGACTAGACAGATGCGCGGCGACAAGGTCACGCGTCTTAGACATTTCTATTGCCTTATTATTAAGATTTCTATGGTAGCTATCAATAGCTTTCTTAGTTTACCGTTAAATGCATATTTTTTTAAGATTATACCCTTCTTGATACTTTACAAAATTTTAATATAAAAAAGGGAAAATTTGAATATAAAAAGGGACAATTACTTTCGTTCTCTTTATCAAAGTTGACTATTGTAAAAAAATATCTACACCAGGAGAAATGTCAATATTAGTAATAAATCAATAAATGCATCTTGGCCTGTCCAGAAAAGTTTGTTATTTGTCTACAAAAAAAACTATCTATAGATCCCCACGGTTGTGTCTCGGTGTCTCTGTCAATGTTGCTATAGACAACTTCACTGGATAACCGTCATGATCTAATGACAATGGTCTGCTCTTTACGCGGCACAGCGCTGGTCTCACTCAATAAGCTCTTGTATAAGCCCCAGGTGTTGTGCCGTAGAATAGAAAAGAATAGAATATCTTTATTTTGCATAGAATGTAGGTACATAAAATAAGGTGTTAACATAATATGGAAGCCAAGTACATTCTGCCTTAAATAAGCATGCAAAAAAAAAAAATAGCATATAACAGATGTCAGAATATACAGAAAGATTAAATTGATTTGATTACATTATAAAATTGTCATTATTAAATATCATTATTAAAATGTCAGTTTCATACACATATAATTATTATAAGACCATGAATTACAATTAAAACAAATTACAGAACAAATTAAAAAATAATTAAGACATTATTATATTGAGATTCTTATCATTTAAAAAATCATTAATTGAATAGTAGCATTTTTCTATAAGTATGCCTGTCAGTTTAAATTTATATAACGTTCCGTTTTTTATAATGTCTGGTACTTTATTGTAAATGATAGTAGCCATACCCAATACATTTTTCTCATAAAGCGCAGTATTGTGTGCGTTTATATATTTGCAGGCTCTTTGACAGGTTTTTAAAATATATTTTATATTATTTAGTAGCGGTTGAGGAACCCAGTAAAAGTTGTATTATTTAATTCTGGTACATATTTGCTGAAAAATATCAAATTCAAAATTCAATAAAAAAACAGCGCACCAAAACGGAACTTTGACAATATGGCGGTGCAATGGGCTCGGTGACGTCACATGCCTGTAAATATTGTGATCTGTCAGTCTACGGTAGTATAAATTATCTTTGATGTTTACAGGCAGATGACGTCGTCATAAACCCGACCAATCAGGAGCGTTTTGTGTCACGTGACAATCGTTCATAAATATGCATTTTTATTTACGGAATTTAAAATATAATAAATAATATTTTCAACTTACGTTAATAAATAACCATTTTTAAACACATAATCTATACTGATTACAGTAATTGATACTTTATTTTTCGGATTGTCAAATAGCCCATTGGTTATCGTAACAGCCTTAAGAGCAGACCATTCTCATTAATTAGGTCATCATAACCATGTGGGTCTTAACAAATCTTGGTCGGACTACACAGTGTTGCCATTTAAAGATTAGGGTTGTCCATCCCACATGCTGTCTTCTAAAATCCTGTCATTAGTTAAGCTCTATCATGTCGCTATTATTATAGATACTGCCATATAGTTTATCCTATTGTTAAAATGTTTACTTTATAAGTTGGATTGAAGATGGATCATTAAAAAAATCTACCAATTAAAAACAAAGCTTATCTTGGCTTTTGTTTGTGATTTTACTTGAGTTTTGTTGAACTCTGGCAAACGATTTTTGAAATAAATAAATAAATAAATATCACGATATACACACAACGTCATCTAGTCCCAAACTAAGCAGAGCTTGTACTATGGGTACTAGAATCACTGATCTTTTGTAAATCCATACTTATTATACATAGCAACACCCAGAGTAAGACAAACCCTCATGTTCATGCACACAAAGATTTATCTTAACCAGAAATTGAACCCGCGACCTTGGCGTCGAAGGGTACACTACCCACTCTGCCATCCGGTCGACAATTTTTTATCACTATTAATTAATTGAGTTAAAAAGATAAAGAGACATTACTACCACGTTAATGTAATTCGAATAACAAATGTTTAAAAAAATAAATAATAAAATTATCATAAATAGTTTTTTTTTAAATACATTTTTTGGTAGATTTTTGATCTATCCATCTTCAATTCGTTGGTATAGGTAGGTCCTATTATAGTCTGTCCAAACTGCTAAGAAAATTGTACAGATAATTAAATATATTTCTGTTAAACTGTCTTTCTTAGCAGACTATATGCAAATGTTGCTAACTTTTTAATGTTCTCTAATCCAAAGGGGGTGACGACTGTTAAAAAAAACATACTTTGAAGACTCCATTTTTTATTTTAGATAACATTTTTCCAAAATGCATCATATAATATAAAAATAACTGTTAAATAAAATATTTTTTTTTTCGTGAATCAAATTGATATACTTGTGAAGTACGGAGTCTTTAAAATATGTTTTCCAACAATAAGCTACTAAAAATTGTAGCCTTATGTGTCTAAAACGAGATAAAATTTGGCTTCTGTCTAAATTTTTGTCTATTGTGGTCGTGGTCTCGAGATAATTATAAAGATTAGCTTTTATACTTTCTTTTTTTTTATTATTATATTTTAAAGTGTAAGAAATTTGAAAGATATTATCATAAAATTAAATATCTTACTTCAAGCATATTTTGCTGGTTGAGATCTATTAAATTAAATATTTTTTTGCGTTTAATATTTAAATTTGTGAATTTGTTTGACAAAAATCTAAACTCAATCTTAAAATTTACCCTACGGCTACGGTCCATACAACAACAACCTGCACCATAGAGGTTGAAAAGGATAACCTGTCAATCAATTTATGGACAGTGACATTTAATTTATTATTAAAATTATGAAATATGGGTGTTACTCACGTAACGTTGGTCTATTTAGTCGACCGCGGTTTCGCCTATACTTTTGGGCATTTTCAAGAGAGTGCTCCAGTCTTGCACTGTTGGCTGCCTAAAAGTATAGGCGAAACCGCGGTCGACTAAATAGACCAACATTACGTGAGTAACACCCGTATTTCATAATTTGAATAATGTTACTAACTCACGTCAGTTTTAATAAAAATTACATTTAATTAGTTTGGGCTTACTATCTCGAGACCTCGCCCCTCCAATTAATAACACGCAATAACCCAATATGTGTTGTGTAGTGGACCTACCAGAGATCAAAGGCAACCATCGCAAGTTCAGGACGCTAGTGACTTCTTATATAGGTACCGTAGGGTTTGCGTTTGTGTATGTACTGTGTGCCGCGGGGGGCGGGTGTTGGTGAACTGGCGAAAAAAAAAAAAAAAGTTTCGTGTTTTGTCATGTTTTTTTATGAACATAATAAAAATGCAGCAAAATATATCTCACGCTCTTATGCTAGCTCTATAGGTCTTACTTAGGAATAGCATAGACAATTAATGGAATAAAGTATTAAAAACATACATTTGCTATGGTTTTTGTGTGAAAACAAAGCAGAGTCGTTATCGTTTTGGATGTCAAATTTAGCATTAATTTAAAAAAAAATCGAATGCACGTTGAAATTTTCTACCTAGTTTTATGAAAAAAAAAACCGACGAGTGTTTTTTTTTATATACAGTAGCTGTACATAAGATTCGTGATTTGATCCTCTCGTATATTTTATCTTAGGTAGAATTTTTATCAGTTAAAATAGACAATAGTAATTTGTTTATAATGTGGCTAGCAGTATATATATCTGTGTATGCATGTTTCTCTGTCGATAACTCTATTAGAATTTCAGTGTTTTTTTAGGTTTCATTTTAATATCAGATCTATTACAAATAAAATATTATATATTTAGTCTCTTACTATGATAGAAATTCTTCTAGTAATTTATTTTAACTGTTTAGTTATTTCTATTACAACTAGTACTTAGACTTGTGTAAAAAAAATATGGGGAAGAAAAAAAAAACAGGGTTTTATCACCAACACCTAAACCCCTTTTTGTAGGAGTTAGTTGGTTAACGTGATTTATTTACTAAAATTTTATTTTCTTTAATTTTGGTTCAGAGCAAAATAATCAGGCATGTAATTAGACACTTTTTTGATTTTTTTATTATTATTTGGATGCATAATATAATAATATAGCATGATAATAAACAATATCATGCACGCCCTCAACAGGCAGTGTTGTCAGCCGAAAATAATATCTGTGTTTTTTCCATTTTTCCCGACAATTGTCCGTAATCGGATACTCGCGCGGGTCGTTGGAGGTCTGAGTAAGTCCTTGTATTGGGGGACCCCAAACGCATGATTCGTGACATGTGACCCCTTTCCGTCATGACCCCCCATTTTCATGACCCCGTTCGATGTTTGGATTTGTATTTCGAATCTATTTTGTGTGTGGAATTGTTATGAATAAGTTTTAAGAGTGAAACCTTTTTCTACTAAAATTTATACCTTTCCTACCTACCTCCTTTCTATTTGAAATTCCATGTTTTAATAAAAAATATTAATAATGAATCTATAATCGCGCACTTTTTCTACTAAAAAAATGACAATTTACTTCTAAAATAAATTGTCACAGTGTTAAGTATTACATAAAAAAATGTATTAAAAAAACAATTCGGATTAGGCGCACAGTATTTTCAAATGTACTTTTTATCATAAAAACCTGTCTTAGAAAGATGTAGCAAGAATTTATCAATAGTTTATTACACAACCTTTTTATTTGTATATATTTTCAAAAGGTAGGTAAATTAAATACCCCTATAAATAACACAGTATTTGTAACAATTCCTCACTAATTGTGTTGTGACCCTGTATATTAGTCAACCAATCTCAGTGGCTCCCTCTATCGAGCTCACTCCTCTCATAAACCGTTCGTAGTTAGCTACCTACCCTCTTGTCTGTGGTTTCTTAAAAAAATAGCACGTTTACTTCTTTTTCTTGTGTCTTATAACGACCTCATTTCACGTACGATCTTTTTTTTTGTAATGCGTAAGTGATAAAATTTGTTTGTGTCTTTTTTTGTCAATAATGCAATTTTTGAGATGTGAAATGATGTCGAATTTTTATTTTTTAATGATATTAATTTTAATTTTTTGATTTTATCTTTACTGTCATATAGTTGCGTTGGAAACATTATTGCATATTTAAAATTTGATTAATAACGATAAAAAATGCTTTAATTTTTTCATTTTTTTAAACTACAATTTTGAAAGCTAATAATACTAATATTTTCAACGTAATTATCTCTAAATCTAACTAAATCTTTATTTTCACTTTTATATTAGAAAGCTTTTTGAACAAATTTTTTGAATTATTTGCGAAACTCAACATGAGTTTTTTTTTATTTTCAATAAAGACGCTTCTTCAAATAGTGAGCTGTTAATTGGCGTTTATTGTGTTTGAATTTTATTTTAATAAGTCGGAGTGTTATTGTGGCATTTAATAAAAAAAAAACAAATATTGTGTAAAAATACATTATTTGGCGGGTTTAAGTTTTTACTTTACACTAAAAAGTTATTAATTTCGCAATTTTAAAGTATTATCAATTTATGTATATTAATTATGTTTTAAATTTTTACAAGACTTAGCGTTCGAATAAATTTTTAAACATTTCACAAAACAGTACACTTAAAAAATAAAAGGAAAGTGTTCTGTAAGAACCATTTAAGTAATTCTAACATTTATTAATCCATCAAACGAAATTAAGTTAAAAAAATTATATACCCACAATAGCATTCCGACACCCCACAGGTGATAGTACCAATCCTAAAATGTCGCGTTTTACAGCATTGAAACACTCGCCGTCGAAACGAAAGAGCATCGCCAGGCCGTCGCGACCGCAGGAAGAGATTGAAACAACAGGTATGAAAGATTTTATTTTTTATTATTTTGGTGTTTATATTATTTTTAGAAGCAAGTTGACATTGAAAAAATTGTCACCTAAAAGCCAAATTACAAGATTATCCGACCCACAAAATATAAGCCGACCGAATTCAAAAGTGACACTTGAAAAAAAGAACATAGCTGTTACTTTCATTTATATGTGTTTAAGGGCCATTTTCTGTGGTTCCGGGTTGATCTTATCCGATCCGGAAAATATAACCTGACCAAATTAAAAGTGACAATTGAAAAAAGAACACAGCAGTCACTTTCATTTATATGTGTTATATGCTTATACTGCCAATAAGGTTTACTTTATCAGTTCCTATTAATGTTTCATTTAGGTAACTGCCTATTACCGATCTGTAAATTGTACTTATATTTTTCTCGGATCATTTCCGAACATCTTATAAGAGACTTTATGAACTGAGGAAACTGGCCCTTAATATTAAAAAAATACCTACTTAAAGCATGCATGTATTAAATTATGTGAAACAGGAATCATGTAAACGTATTACATAACAATATTTATGATAAAATATATCTAACATGTTTGCATGAATACCTGATTTATTTATAATAAAATACATCATGGCAAATAATTGGCCTGGTTTTATAGTGCAAAAATATTGTTCAAACAACTTTCATAGACAATTTTAGTATGAATCCTTCATGACTAACATGAGTAGTTTGTCTATGATATTTATTTTAACGGCCCTGTCGCACTTTTAATCTATTTCAATGTCAACTTGCTTCTTGCTCGATAGAAATAGCAATAGTATATTTTATTAACCAATTTATTATTTAAAAAAATTAGTTTAACCCTAATTTTATCCTAACATTGAATGCGAAGTTATGTTGGAACCTATATATTATTATACATTTCAGTTTATTTTTACTCCCATCCCTTTCCTTCCGGTGTTTGTGACCCAATCGCTGTTGTGACACGTCCTATTTGTTTTTAATTTCCTTCTTTCTCGTAGAACTTATTACCTACAAACTTGTTTTCACCGCGTATGACGTTTTTTGAAAAAAAAAAAAAATACAAAAATTGTTTGTGATGTGATGTTTTTTCAATGTGCTAACGGTGTTGGTCCGCGTGCTACACATCTCATGTTTCCAAAGCATGGTTTGTCGACGGGGGAACGAAATAAACTGAAATGTATTCACCATGTGACTCACAACGTATTGATACGAGGAATTTGTTTATTAGGACGTAACTACATCGGCAGACCGATTACTGATTACAATCCTGATCTGTTGAGACAGTCTCGATTATCGCCTAGGTCGTCTATGAGATCGAGTTTGAGCGATTTTACCGATACGACCATCTCCACGTGGAATGTAAGGCACCCACCACCACCGCATACCGAGTACCCATCAGTACTTTCAGACAGACTAAAAGTTATAGACAGAGACAGGCTAGGCATTTATCCGAGACGCATAGAATTTGATACAACTAATATTAATAGAGAACCTGGAACATCATACGGGAATACAGTATACAGAAATACTTTACAAGACCGTATGGAATCTCTATCAGATCAGTTGACCAAAGTCCTTAGTACAGGAGCAGGCAGTTCCCATATAAACGGCAGCCTAGCAGACAGCGGCATTCAGACAGACAATACTAGTACAAGCGTCCCACAAATATACGTGGAAACTAACACTAATGTTCCGATAAAAAAAGACGCAGCAGTCGATACGAGAAATGAAAACAACCTCCAAGATATACCCTTCATAGATGATGAGGACGAAGAAAAATGGAAAAGACGTTCCAACATTCTAGAGAAGCATAAAAGCACTTCGAATATCCCAGAGAGAATAGACGAAGTTGATTCCAAAGAACACTCTAATGAACGTCTAACCAACAGCTTAAATCGAGCCAAATCACCAACGTTTGTAGAAAAATTCAAAAAGTTTTTCGTCGATATTGGTTTAGTGTCCAAAACTGAAAATGCTTCCCCAACACCAAATGTAGTCGAAGCGTCAAATACATTACCAAAAAGTCTAAGCTCGAGTTACCGTCGAAGCGCCACGCCTAACCTAGAACCAAGAGAAACATCAACTCTACCAAAAGACATGAGATTTAGGAAAGTCAGATCGACGCAGACCGTTTATATACGTCCAGAATCTCCTCTAGTAGCCAATGCTAATATTATAATGAAGGATATGAGCGTGCAATCGACGGAAACAGTCGAAGTCCGAGAGCAAGGCTCTTTAACCAAAGAACATGTATCCGTGGTCCAATTAAATGGGAACGAGCATATAAGAGACTCGGACACTGAGATATGTCTCAAAGAAGTGGTTTACATCAAAAGTATTGAAAAAGCTGAAGTGTATTCGTCGAAAAATAGCGGCAGTACCATCATAGTTGTACCTCCAGCCGATTGAAGAGGACAATAGAGGATTAAGAGTTTTATCGATGTATTGACTTAATTATTTGCTTATATCGATGTTGAAATCGATTTCAGAACTATTATTATGGTTTCATGTGTCGATATGTTAGATTGTAAGCACACAGCGTTTTATAAACGCGCACACGTGCGTTTAAAGAACGCGCGATTTTGGTGCCGTAGATTCTATAAATTTGTTACAAGGTTGGGTTTGAATCTCGTTTGAAGCGCATGTACGCGCTATATCTGCGCGTCGTCTGCACGTTTAAAAAACGCCATCTGCATGTCGTCTGCGCGTTTAAAAAACGCCGTGTGCTTACAGACTAAGTTTTCTGTTTAAATCGATTGCAGAACTAACGTTACTGTTAATCGATATGTAAGTCGATATAATTATGTGTTAAAAGACGTAGTATTATTGGCTTGATACCATTTCTCGTGTCTGACCCTAATTGTTTGTGACCTTTATTTTGACAAATACTATAAAAATGTTGAAAACTGACAAAAAAATGTTGATGAAATTTTTTCAACGTAAAACATTTTTCACCAAGATTTTTATCATGTAAAATAAAAGAAAAACTGTTTTTGAAAAATTTCGAATGTCTGTGTTAACTCCAAATGTAATTTCACATTGTATAATATTTGTCATGATAAAGTAGTTATATTATTATAAACTGTTTTGTTCGTAAATCGACTGCCAAAGACGTGTATTTTCAGTTAAAATATATACTGTTAGTACAGTAAAAAGTCGTAAATTGACTTACGACTTTATACTTTTACAAAAAATAGTGAGGTGACGCCCGCTAAGAAAGTAGTATTCCGATATTTCTACATTAAGAAATCTCCATACCTTTAAATCATCTATTAAACAAAATTGAATCTCAAATAGTTATTTACATTGCTAAATGTTGTAAATAATAATATTATATATATTGCTAGATATTGATACAGACGGCACGGAAAAAGTTTAAGGAATACTTCAATATAAAGTTCACTTGTGACCCATAAAATATTATCTGGCCGAATTTGAAAGTGACACAAGTTACACTTGAAAAAAGGACACAGCTGTCACTTTCATTTATGCGTGTTATATGCTTATCCTGCCTATAAGGTTTATCTAAAAGCTATGAAATTGGGCTTAGTGTATTAATAGCTTAAAAACATGCTAGAAAAGTATTTAATTTAAATTATAAAAAATAAATCTTGTACGTGTATTACAGCAAGAAGTGAATACGTTGATTAAGTGTCAATACTTCCTATCTCACATGTTAATAACATTGAAATTTCGACACTGAAGATTGTATGTTAATGTCTGTTATTGAATGACTGAGTGCACGGTTGGCGTAGTGGTTCAAGCAGTCGCCTCGCCGCGCTGGTGTTGTGGGTTCGATCCCCACATGGGACAAATCCTTGTGTGATTCGCAAAGATTTGTTCTGACTCTGGCTGTGCTCTGTGTGTTTGAAATGTATGTTTGTGAACACCCGACGACACATGAGTTATTCCTAGTGCGGGCGACGTTTTTTTTAATAATAAAAAAGAATGCTATAAAAATGAGATATATTGGCACTCAATCGAAGTATTATCTCTATCTAGTAACAAAAATGCAAGTAACGCTTTTTCGTTGATTTATATCTAGTAACTAAATAAATATGATGATAGTTTTTTTTCTTACATAAGTAACTACGTTAAAAAAACTGAAAATATACAATAATGAAGTCGATTTTAGTCTTGTCTCGTTACCTAGTGATTCCAGTGTGGAGGATATAATATATAATCTTGTATATACGTTACCATATTAATATGTATATACATAATGTTATGTGCGTATAGTTCTTTTTCTGGTTCAAAATAGGTTCTCGCAGTAGTTTTTATTGCTGTACTTTAAATAATATAATAAATATGAATTAATGACATTATTTTTGATCGATATAGCTGGTTTTTATCGAACAAAGCTTAATATCATTGCGATATTACTGGGTGTTTCAGAAAGTCTGACAAATATGTAGTCAATAGATAGAACACGACTAAATAAACATACAACTGCTGTGACTATAGCACTTTCTGGCATATCCTTTAAATTTTTTTGTGCTCAAATTAGCTAAATTGTGTTTTAATGGCACTCTGTCGTTGGAGAATTGAATTACATCCCAATTAATTTATTAGTGAAATTATTGTTTTTAATTTATTTAAAAAATTTCTTGACAAACAAAAAAAAAATACTTGTAAAAATATTTTTTTTTATTGGACAAATAATTTTTGTAATAATTTTAATTTATTTATTTTCATGCGGTGTCTGTTTTTACCTATACGGTTGAGATATTTTAAATTGGATGGTAGGTTTGGATATGGTAGAAATAATATACTGATAACCCACAAATCGTATTAAGAATAACTTATTTGCATTATTCAAGTAAAAATAAAATCAAAGATCTAGGCTGTAGTGAAGTTGGCTCAACCAATCGATGGCCATCGCGCTCGAGTGTAGCCATCACAGCAAGCGCGTGACGCGAGAAATTTAATTTATAGTCAACTTCAAAACCGCCTAGATGTTTGATTGGCGATCATGGTTATCAATATTTTTGTCTTATTCTATCAATTATGTATTTGATTATTAATTCATAATTCATTTATTCAGATGCAAATTCAGGAACACTGTATTTAACCTTGTGGCATGCAATAAATTGAAAACTAAAAACTAAGTGTTAATTCAATTAACATAATTATCTCCTACTTACAAAGGTTACTCTAATTGAGAGTGCCTTTCAGAAATTGTTTAGCTTTTTTCACGTGTGGTTTCAACGCTTGCCTCGTTGGTCTAGTGGTTAGCATAAGCGCCCTCTCACTGCGAAGTATTCGATTCTCGGGTAGGGATGAAGTGTTATTTAGAGGTTTTCGCTCAGGAAATTCTCTATAGCAGCACAGGTTTTGTGATCAGTGGATGGCGTTAGGCTCACCCCCTATGGGTGAGCTGTCGATAGCTCAGGGTTTGCTTGAGGGTTCAATTATTTAAAGAAGGGTTGACTGTTACAAATGAGGTTTATTGTCCAAATATAAGTGACAATAATGACTACGGTATGAAGCTAGGGGACGCGTACAATAGTTTCGTGTCGAGATTTAAGAGAGCCTAGTCGCGGTCGTTCGGCGGCGCCGCCGAAGGAGTTCTGCCCTCGCCGCCTCGCGCTGGCCGCTGCCCCACCGCGCGCTCCCCGTCCCCCGCGTCCTCGGGTACACCCGCCGTTGTGGTCCGCGATCCTGTTGCGCGAGCCTCGTCCTCTGCGCCCGCGCCGCACCCCGCGGCGTCCTGCTTCTTGGAATCGAGAGATCTCGAACGCCATCCACTGACCCACTAATACCTAAACATAACAGGTGAAATGTGGGTGTTATGCACCCGTGCCACACTTGTGGGTAATAACCAAGGCGTGATGAGATAAAGAGTCTACTTGAAACTAATAAGTAAAGAGAAGGGATTATGTCACAATTTGGTGTCCTTCAAATATACAGGGTGGATGCGACATAGCGACATTTATTGAAACCACAGCTTCTATACATGGTAAGTATCAATTTCCACCGGATAAAAATTCTCTGGCGAAAAAAAAAAAAATCACGTTCTCCGAACAATTTGAACATTGCGATCGTGCAATTTGTTCGGAAGACGTGGATTTTTTTTTTCGCCAGAGAATTTTTTATCCGGTGGAAATGCATACTGGCCATGTATAGAAGCTGTGGTTTCAATAAATGTCGCTATGTCGCATCCACCCTGTATATTTAAAAAAAAACGATATCACAAAATATTAGGACTGATTTTTATTACTATTAGTAGTTATGAAACAATCGTGTATTTATTTTAGTATTATTTTATATGTACAGTTTGATTTTTCATTAAGTTTTTTTTCAAGATAGTTGAAAAGTTTACCTCATTTTATCCCTTGTTATTAGTAATTGATGGCAATAGAAAAGTTTTCTGTGAAATGGTTCCATAAACAAACATACTTTATTTTTAGTTAAATAAAACATACGTTTTCATGCGTAGTTTTATTGTTGATCTTTAATTTTTCCATTTCAACTTATCACTTCAGTGATTATGGCTTTCAGTAATTTCGGCTAAGGGTATCTAAGGAGCTTTAAAACAAAATTAAAATGCCGTCTCTATCCGAAACAAAACACTTTTTATTAAGGCCTATCTAATGTTTAGACTTTTTGTTTGGACTCTTAACGAAGATCTTGCCTTATTCTAGAATTATTAGTAAAAAAAAAATGTTAAAATTATGAGTTTTTTTAATATTTTTCGTTTACTTCATGAAGAATCATACTGTATCATCCTTTATTCAAAGATGAGATGAAAAAAGGCATCAAAATATTCAATATACATTTTTTTATATTTAATTAATTTCACATTCTTTTTGTTTTTTTATGGGATGACCAAAATAAAATCAATTTTTTTTTGCTTTTTTTTCGATATTTTGAACTAGCCGTGTCAAAAATGTTTGCCAAAAGCTATATAATAAATAATACGTAAAATATATGAATTCATAATAATATGCACAAAATAATAAATATCATTAAATAAATACACGAACGGACAAATGTGTGTCCACCTCTGTAGATAATAGTCACAACTAAGAATAAAAAAACAACGGATAGTTAAGCCTGATTCTGCATCGCCACAGTAAATTAAATTTTATGTATATATCTTTCTAACCTTATTTTTACAGTTGACACTTAAAATTCACTAAAACTTATTCATAATTCATAATTCTTTATTTTTGAAACATAAGAAGCTTATCTTATAATATATTACATGTGCGCTATGTTCTAACACTAATCGTGGTGTACAAATTAATTAAATGACTATTACACATAAAAATATGCTTACATAAAAGAAAAAACATAATAAAAGTCAGAATAATCGAAAATAGCAAAGGATAATAACATTGAAGTATCATAATAATCAAATAACACGAGATCGACTACATAATAATACTGTACCTAATTATTATCGTTAAAAAATGCTATAATATTTTTTCTCAGTACATGTCAACTTAGTAACTGATTTGGCTTATAAGTTTTATCACGATGCTTTGATTTGAAATAAATCGTGGCAAGTAATAAAATACGTAAATTACACGGTATTTCGTTAATTTAGAGTTTAAATCTGCTAGCTTCATTTGAAAATTATGTGCCTTTTACCTTGTTAAACTATTTATCATATTTTGTCTCCTTTTTCATAAGGTTTAAAAGATCGACATGAATTTTAATTAATTTAGTGCAGAATCTGGTTTTTTATAAAGCCATTTTCACAATAATATTGTTAAAACCATTTCACAATAAGTTGAGATTACAAGTATTTTTAACCTACTTCAAAAAGGTCTTTATTTGATATGAATGATTGTCACAAATTTTTGTTGATGACTATAGTATGTTTCAAAAGTAACTTTAAATTCAAACATTTCGACCTTAAAAAGATTTGAGTTTGTCATTTGTAGTCTTCTCAACCAATCAGAGCCGTCCATATAGTAATATTCCTCAGAAAAAAATAGCCTTTCATACAGTCATCAACAAAAATTTCGTTATGTTTTAAATGTAACCGTTGGCTTCAAGATGACCAAATTTTCCTATCCCACCTCTCCATACCCTCTTGCAAGCTATGTCAATTGACACGGTCAAAATAGCCAAATGGGGTTCATAAGAGGTGAAGCATGGAGGTGCGGGACGGTAAAAATTTGGCCAATTTGAAGGGAACGCGTAGTAATATGTACTAGTATACGTGTGAGATAGAATGTTAAGTGTATTGTATATTGCTTGAGCTGTTTGACCAAATTTTTTATGTATATAATATGGTAATAAATGAGATTGTGTTGCTGATACATTGTTTTATTTGACACATTTCGAAAACTCTTCAATTTAGATAGCGGAGTCTTTTCAAGGGCGGATCCAGGGAGGGGGTTGTGGGGGGTCATGATCCCGTCCTGGACCTTAGCTAGGAAAACAATTATAATTTAACTAAAATTTGCTCATGTGACCACCTTGGCTCAAAATCTGGATTCGCCCTTGAGTCTTCTAAGGGAAATACATCATATAAATTTGCAACTGGTGGTTCAAAGGTATAATTTCATGGTTTCACTGTCGAAATTCCACTCAGATCAAGCACTTAGGGAGAGTTCAAGAATTATGTGAGCACTATATGGAGAAGTCCTCGTTTTTCTTACGTTTGAATAAGTTAGGGATAGTAACCAGGACACAAGGGGAGGTAAATATTTGTTATAAATCTGCTCACATAATACTTGAAAGCTCCCTTTCAAATGTAGCAGTCATCACAGAGATCACAGATAATTGTATTCTAGCACTTTCAAACGAGATATCACAGCTGTATGCTGACACTAAAAAAATACTACACTACTTAAATGAATATTCAGTGCTAATACGTACGTACGTATTCCTCGTCAGAAAAAAGTATAGTTCCAAACCAACCTTATTTCATTTATAGTTTATTTTTTATTTTTTATATTGATGGCTTGAAGATTATTTTATTTACGACCTGCTTAGTAAAGTATATAATTTAAATACAATAGATGACAAATTTTTGACTGGTATACCGTAATATTTTCACGCTATCTATCGGATAGGAGCCGCCAGTTCAAGTGGGATTGCCAGCGCCAAAGCAGGTGAGACTGAATGTAGTATTGTGTTGTATTTATTACAATTAATATATAATCTGCCACGATTTTTGTGTAAATTAAGCGTGGTGTGGCTAGGGTATTTTGGGCATAACTTGCCTATTAATGTAATCTTATATTAAAACAAAATTATTAAGTTTAAATGGTAATCCTTATAATAAAATCAATTGTAATTCTTTAAATAATATAAGTTATTTTAAATATAAAAGAGGGGTGTTACTCGCGTATGCTGCGTCTTTTTAGTCGACCGCGGCTTCACCTACTTATCTAGGCATCTTCAAGAGAATACGACACGACGCGCCTGAGCTGCAGCGAGTCTTGCACTGAGATAAATAGGCGAAATCGCGATTGCCTAAATAGACCAACAATACGTGGGTATTACCAGACTTTTATGGTTATAAATAATGATCCAAACTAACATCAGTTTTATTATAGATAATGTCTATAGTTAAAATGTTATGTTTTCTCAAAATAGAGTGTTAATATTTTTTGTACTTCTGATAAAAATATGACTATTTTAATAGAGATTTAGTTTTAAAATTCAACAAGAAGTGTAGCAAGGCTTACACACAGCTACGCATAAAGTATACATTTTAATTATAAACTGGTCTCGCATTACACGGGAAGCTTATACAATGCGAAACCATCTTATCGGCAATCCTCACTGGATGGGCGCCGACAAGCAGTTTCATTGCCATAGAATTTTAAATTTTATCTTCATTATTTTAAAGTACAGAGTTGCTTGAGAGATTTGATATCGCCGAAGTGCTCACGACCCGTCGCGGGCAGCTAGGTGACTTTTCAAGTTTTTCAAGTAAATTCAAATTCAAATCATTTATTTTCATAGGCCCCAGGAGGCGCTTGAACACGTCAAAATATTACAAACAAATGATATAAAAATAAATTATAAGTAAAACTAAATTATACTAATTACAATGATTTGAATAACCGGGGCGTAGATTAATTTTAATCAAACTGTTTAGAATCAGATTAAAATCAAACTAAGTACCAGCTCCGATGGGTATTGCATTATGAGAAGAGCTGGTGAGAAGCTCATGTGCACCATCTTTTCAAATGAAATGAATAAAATTGTTTTTTAAAGCAATGAATATAAAGTTTAAATTTATATGACAGTGAAATTGAGCGTCTCGGCACTGCTGATCCTGAGTGGATTGACGCTTTTACTGCAAATGTATTACTATTTGTAGCTGTGTGTATACTTATATAAAACAAGTAAAATTTGGCTTAAATCTGCTTCTACCCATCCAACTGTCGCTTTTCATTGTTAAATAAAATACATCATTCAAACTGAGTTTTTGGACTTTTTCTGAAAGTATTTTCGTTGTGCTCTCAGTACGGTGAAATCGTTGTACGTTTTTAGTCTATGTAAATATTTTCTTGGCCTTTTTTTTAAACTGGGCAATGCCTGTCGCATACCATCGATCCGGGTAGAGACGTTGGTTTTGTCAGAGTTGCGCGGACTAAAACCCAGTGTGTTCCGTCAACGGGATATGACCGGGTTGCCAGATATCGCTTGCGCATGGACGCTAGCACCTAGAAATATATTTTATTGGCCTACCCGTTTTTCAAAAATCAGGGATGTCCTGAAATCAGTTTTATATAGGGTTAACAGTTTACAAAATTAACTATTAATAACTTTCAATAAACGATTCTTGTCATCAAAATAGGTCTTCTTACAATTTGCAAAGAATCAAAAAACTTAATTTAGTCTTTCAGATTTAGCCCAAAATGAATGATGTTCCATAAAAACAACAATTGGCTAATACGATTGATTTGCTGCTTATCATCGAATCAAAAATTTATTAGGACCTAAGCTGCTTTCTATTGTGAAATTGTTAAATATTTACTGTTTAAAATCAGAACATAAGACTCGTATGTAATGGATGAGAATACTGTTAGCTGACCACTAGATGTCGCTTAAATAAGTAGTTGAATGAGCGACTCTGATTGGTCGAGATCAAACTCCGCGCGCAAACGTCGCTCGGATATTGAGTTTAAACCTTGTCTATGCAACCATTTGACAATAAACTAGACAATATAAATTAACTTATTTGTTTTCAAAAGATTATATTATTTAATTTTAGATTTATTTATATAGCTATTGGCAAACGATATTCTTACTTTAACTAAAAAAACGTATATATATATATTTTTTTAAGTTTTTTTTATTTTACATTTTATAGTAGAAAGCAGCAAAATGGTGCTTTAAAAAAATACTGTCGCTTCAGCTTTCATTGTCGTCTTCAATAAAATCATTATTTCACCTAGATGTCACCACTTTACCGAAAAATAAATTCAAATTAATAAAATAACAACTGAATCGTTACGGAATTTACCTCCCTTGCTACGCTTTTTGCTTTGTAAATTACCATAGCATACTGCAATAAAGTCTAAAATCACGTATTGAAAAGATAGACATAATTTTCGAATATTCTAGAAAAAAAATGTTAAAATTTTTAACCTCTTTCGGTTTTTTTTATATAAAAGTTTACAAGAAAAATGTAATAATATTGAACATGACATGACAAAGTACTTAGAATGTTACGTTTTTGACTTTTAAGAAAGAGCGAGGTAATTTCAGATCTATCGTTTTCAATATCTTGATTGTAAGACAAACAATGTGCTTTGGGAATTAGAGATAAACCAAATACTAAAATAAACAAACTTATGATCATGTTATCTCTTCTTTCACGCTGCGTTGACCTATTGGAACTTTTTCTTATTGGGTATACCATCAAACTTGCTTTTATTTTTCATACTCTCTCCCTAAAACTGCATGCTAATTTATTTTTATTATTAACTCAAAATCATAAACTTGATGCACCAATAAAAAATACGATACCTTTAACGGTCAAGCTCAATCTAAAAAATATAAATATAAACACGCCATTTTGGATATCTAAACGAACCGTCTTCTACTACGCTTCCATTTTAAACACAAATCTTTTAATATTTTATTGTTATAATCATTTTGTCTAATGTGCCAAATTTTCGTTTATACATTTTATTGTGTATTTTTAATTATTAATAAACCTATACAAAATTTTGAGCGTTTTTGTCGATCACCAGTATCTTTGTCGGACGTCACAGCGCATATTACAGCGACGTCGGTCACTTCGCCGCTGTCCACTGCCGCCAAGGTCACATTGGCTTCTGCTATGACCACGACAGCCGTGTCAGAACCTGACATAGCGTTCCCAGCTGTGTTGAAAGGGTCCCAAAAGCAGAGAGTCCCCCCACCAGTCCCTCCGCGAGGCTCTCCCAAAGCTAAAAGGGGAGGAGGAACTTCACTAGCGTCTAGCATCGACACTAAAGGTGATTATCCAAACTTAAGCATATCCGTGAGTGACATCCCTCCACAAACGCCCATCACGAGCAGCGACGATGATTTCTGCTTTTACGGGCATGACTTTATATTCAAAGAACCCATTGCATGTCGCATCCCACCGTCTGTGTCCGAGAGTTCCGTTAAAATAACCAAATTAGTAGCATCTAATTCGTTCCTCGATTTCGTTGAAGAAGGAGATAGTATTACGGAGAGATCGCATCCTGGTAAAGACTTGATCGCGCAGACTAATATGATGGCCAAATTTAAGATAGATAAGGCTTTAATTGCTCATTTGGATTCGGGCGATTATGATGATACGTCCTTGACTGAATCTAGTAGTGAAGAAAGGATTGTGATTCACGAAATACGTGATATCAACGAAGAAGTGAAAGGAAGACAGTCCAAAAGTCCATCACAATTTGTCAGAGGTGTTGTTACAACAATCGGAGATAAGTTTTCTAGAAACAAGTCGCCGACAACGACTAGTATAGATTCATCTACAGAAAAAGTTAGCGTCCACAATGTGAAGTCATCCGATTTGATTTTCGCTGCAAGATCTCTGAAAAAGGTATCTCAACCTGACAAACCTAAAATAGAGCAACGTCCAAAAGTTGAAACTGAAACAAAAGTTGATAAAAATGGTTCCAAACCTGGCATAATATCTGGTATAACTAAGAAACTAAACTTCAACCATTCTAAAAGAGATAAAAACCGTAGTCAAGAGAAAAAGCCAAAGCCTAAAGTGGAAATTCGTGCTTACGGTATGACTCGTGGCATGACTAAAGACGAAGTGATTTGCCATAAGAAAGCCAAGTCCAAAATAGACATGTTCCAGAAACACATATTGAAAGCGCAGACTGATTCCGAGAGTTCTTTATCCAGACGAAGTTCCTTATCTTCTTCACAAGAGAGCAAACATTCAGACAAGCCAATAGATGCTCGAAAATTGGTAAAAGAAACTAAAAAGATATTTGAACCTATTGAGTACACTCATGGAAGTCTGACTTCTATTGACAAGAAGCATTTCTCTCTATCAACCACCGCTTTAAACCCAGTGGTATCTCGATCAATAAGTGGCAATGTTCACGAGAAAATAAAACAGTTCTCTGAAACGCCACAGATAAAAACTCCAAATAAAATACCAAGAAAAAAGAAGGACAGTTTAAAAAAGAAAAATGAGAAGAAAAAAACCATAAGGATGAGAAAGGATATAGAAGAAATATTGTAAATCTAAAATGGCGGAGGAAAATCTCGAATGTTGCCAATTTTAATTTTAAAAAAAACTACTTGAAAATGGTAATAACAGAAAATTTTGGGATGAGAAATATTTTCTCAGGAGGCTCAAAGCCTTAGTTTTTTTATAAATTTTATTAAATAGCATGTAGTTGTTGTTAGAATGTGTTGTGATCCTAAATTGACTGCCATTTTTTGTATTTTTATGCGTTTTTTGCTCGGTCGCTAGTTTATGTTCATAACAGATTTTCCTTTTCCTTGAATTTTGCATCCCTTTAACACTATATTTATTTATTATTTTTTTTATATATTATTTGCAATTTGTTGCTAGTTACATCATTAGATTATATCATACATGTATGTATTTTAGATTAGTCACAATCAATATTTCTGTAGTAACTAGTAAGAATTCATTTTCGATCCTTTTCTCATCGTAAATATTTATTTGTATGTATTTGAGTAAAAAGAAAATCAACGAAATTACATTAGCAGAAAAATATTTGCATCACTATAAGAAAAAAACTACTCAATTTATTATAACTGACTTCATAGTTTCATATATTTTTTCTGGTAGATTTCATTGAATAAAATGGTAGATTCTTAGATGCTTTTGTGGCTACACCGAACTATAGACGCCTTTATTTGACAAAATGCAACTTAAAGAAAATAATTTAATATATATTTATTTAATATTTACATAAACTATTTACATTTTCTTAAAGTTGCTACAGCATTTTAAACATAATTGCACTCCAATAGACCATTGCTAGTTTCAATCACAATTTTTCTATCTTTGTAGAACGTAGAGCCTTAAAACCCACAATCTCCAATTTATAGTAGATTTTCTAGAATCTTCCAAAATGTTCTCGTAGTTTCTAGAACGGTCCAAACCTGGCTAGTCCATGTAGTAACGCTAGTTCACTCTCAGCGGGCGCGCCGTTGTCCTGTTGTTCGACGCCGCCGCCGCCGTTCGAAGAAGCGCTTCCGCTGCGGACTTCGCGCACGAATTCATCGTCGACCACTTCGTCGAGCGCTTCAGGAAGGCGTCGAGGGGCTTCGAGTGCGGCCAGCGTGATGACGACGTCGTCTGCGTCATCGCTCGCGTTGACGCCTGCTGCGTTGAGTAGCGCGCGAAGCAATGATGCTAGGTATTCTTTTAATTTATTTTACTGAAATAAACGGTAATTTCACGTCATCTCGAAAGTTGACCACGTCATTTACTTGCGAGTGAAAAGTTTTGATGCATCAGACGGCTGAATGTAAAGCTGTCCGAATATTAACCAGCTTTTTAAAAGTTAAAGAATTAAAGTTCTCTTCTAAAATGATTGAAAATGTGTTACTACATTTTTTTAAACATACTTTATTGTTGCGCTTATAACCATTATGATATCGTCGTTTTTGAGAAGAACATTGGACCATGTACCCAAAAATGACCTATGACACAGATCGAATGCTACAGTATTATACCAACACTCATCACAATGTTTCAGCGTATGTTGGACGCCACCCGCGTCAGTAGAAGGATCCACCCCTACGTGGACGGAGGGAACGCCCAGCTTCACCGAGTCCAGTAGTAGTGAACAAGGTTAGTTGAATCATTATTTACATTGATGCGGAGCAGATCGTATTGGTTAAACAAAGTGTTTGACCCTTCGTTTCACTTCGCTCCGCGCAACCCCGCTTAGCTGCTTAAATTCAAAGAAAACAGATGAACATACTGCTCCGACCTGGATAGAGCGGAGTCGAGCTGACTAGCGCGGCGTGGCCTTTTAAATAAAATATATGAAAATACGACTCGGGGTCTGGTTCACTCCATTCAACATTGAAAGTACAGAAATTCCCATAGAGCTGAAAATTGTTTGTTTGTTTGTTTGATAATTCTAATCTCGGGCATTAGTGGTCGGGTTTCAATAATTTTATTTGCATTTGGTAGTCTAATTAGTAAGAAAGGCAATTTTGCGGCAATTTTCTCCTACGGTCAGGGCGTTAAATATTTTGAATGAGGTTACTCCTCGTATTGATATTTGTGTATGTTCTTTGGCGGAGTTTGAAAAGGTGACATTTTAATTAATTACCTTAGCTATCCTAAATTGTAGAAAATGTTTTTATTCTATTACTGCATTGCTTTATTAGGTATGTAATCTGTAATGGCAATGTATGTATGTAATATATGAGTGATAAATAAATTAAAAAAAATAAACTAATTATATAAATCTTTTCCATAGGCTACCCAATAACACCAGCCCGTGGAGCGACCCCTTGCGATGGGCGTCGTTCCCCGCGACCCCCGCCACCACCCGCCCGCGTCCCGCCATCCACCATTAATTGTCTCACCACCGAAGTTGTAAGTACTGTCAATTTATAATCATGAATTGTTGTCTTTATTATTTAAAAGACGATTGATATGACATGACTACTAAAACCATGCTATTTTTTTTTGTGCTGGCAACACTCAATTTACTGTCAAATTTATTGAGAACAGTGCTGCCAATGCAAGAATATTAGTAGATTTAGTAGGAAATACATTTCCTTAAATATTGCCTACATTTATGAAATACGTACTGGTTATCAATACAGATAAAATTAATATCAAAGAGAAGAACATTTTTTTTAATGCCATTGTCATATGAATCGTCTTCCTTACATTGTTTTTAACACAAGCACTGGTAAGGTCTTTTTGGTTTGGTGTCTGAATTGCAATAACCACACTTATAACAACCATTTTACACGCTACAGCTTATTTCAAGACATGAACGACAAAATTTTATGAAAAATATTTTTTTCGATTTTATCTATGTATTTTTTTAAATAAATTCTGAAGGACATTTCGTATAAAAAATGAATATAGTGTAAATAAAAACAAACAAATAAATATATATTCGTTTTAAAACGTATATAACTATGTTAATACACAGCACAATATACTGTTACGTTTTGCACTTCCCAGACGTAAAATATTAAAAATATTTAAGATAAAAAAAAAAAAAATAATAATAAATATTGTTTAAATGCAAAGCAAAGCAATATTTGCTAAAAACATATCTTAAACAAACCTTAAAATTTTGTCGTTCATTTTATTTAACATTTATGACAGAAATTGTTGCTATATATAGCAATAGATCTTTAATTTTGATTGCAAATTTTAAAATGTTATAGTATATAATAAGTTGATCTTCCTTAAAATTATGAAATACGGGTGTTACTCACGTAATGTTGATCTATTTAGTCGACCACGGTTTCGCCTATACTTTTAGGCATTTTCAAGAGAGTGTGACACGTCACTCTTGAAAATGCCTAACAGTATAGGCGAGACCGTCAATTTTAATAAAAATTAGTTGATCTTATTGTCTATTATATTTTAGCTGCAATTTCTGTATCCAACGCGCACACGCTTACAGAATACCTCCTTATACATAACCTTTGCATTTTTATAGCGCAATAATAATGTATGCTCATTTTTTTGGACGCTGCTTCCACGGTGGGACTCTATTCTAGTTGCATTTAAAAGAAAGAGTAGAAAAAGATTACAAATGATCGATATATCGAGAGCATAACGCTTAAATCTGTTTTTACGACGCTAGCTTGATAGGTGTTTGTCATGGCAATCTCATATCATTAAAAAAAAAAACACAAAGATTGGGTGCTTCCATTTTGAGGAATGCGAAAAAGATTTTGAGTGTACAGGGTCTATATTACAACTAACCTCTAACGGGCAGTTTCTTTATAATTCTTTTTTTTTTTTTACGAATTTACGAAATTTAGCCCCAAATATTTAGTATTGGAAACTAGATGCTCAAAAATCTAAAAAAGACATGTAAGATGTAATGAAACACGTAGGTATTTATGCGATGGATGAGCAACCCCAAAGGCGGGCAAAGTTTAGTGTTGGGTTGCTACACACATAGGTGACATTTTATATTATATTGCAGTGTCCATGTGAATCAACTGTTACTTGATTGAGATAGACGCTGCAATGGAACGTAGCAGAGCATGACAGTACAGCACAATACTGATAAATAAATTTTTTTTTTTTCTCTATGGCCAATCATTCTCAATTGCATCCAAGTCGTCCCGCCATCTCCGTTTGGGCCTTCCTCATCGCCGTTGACCGTCATGTGGAACCCAGTTGGCCAGCCTCTCTGGACTTATACGGCAAACGTGGCCAGCCCAGTCCCACTTTAGCCTGAAATAAAGTTTATAACAAAAAAAGATACAGACATTGTTTTTTCACAGTGGTTTCCAAACTAGGTATTCCTTTGTTTATGCTGTAGGAAAGCTGCCCTTAAGAGATTAATTGTTTTTAATCACCCTGTATATGGCGTATGTTTCGTTTTAAAAAAATAGCAATAAATAATGTCGTGAATCGGTTGGTAAAACTTTATATACTAAGTGTTGCATTGTCTTGTTGAAAAAAATAAACTTAAAAATGATACGCTAGATTGAATGTTGTACGCAGTTTTCAAAAATGTTAAAAATTGCCAAATAATGGACCCGTTTTTTTAAACAAAGTGTTTTTAGACTTGTAACTTTAGCTATTGTCTAGTAAGTAATAATTTATTCTAATTTTTGTTCTTTAGGACTTATTTCATATATTTAATCTGAAAATATAGTATATTTCATTTTAAGTATACCGTTCAAAAAAAAAGTCTTTTCTGGCAAATCACTTTTTTAGAGATTTTTTTTATAATTATAATCATAACGAATTATATAATTAAATACTTATAAAATAAGTCCTAAAATAAAGGTTTCGACTGACTTTATCTAATCATAATCAGCAATTGTCTGATCAGATCAAATTAGTGGAGTTAGAGTCTATATACAGGGTGTTTTGGTGAAAGTATGTGTGATTGCTTATCAATAATATCAGTATATAGCTCATCTTACACACCCTGTAATCAGTACCAGCTTATAAAATAAAAGTAAACTGATAATTTCATAAAAAATATAACCAATATTTAGCTGGCACTGTTTCTAATTCGACATTTAAATATAATATCCCTTAAAATTCTGCTAGAAAACTAATATTACGCGTCCATGTACGTAAAAATCATATCAAATTAATTTGCTAGTACAAATTTAAATTAAAAAAAAATAGAACTTCCTTTTTTCAAAATAACTGCCACTCGATCTAGTATTTCCAACATAAAGTTGACCAAAAACTACCATTTTGGTATTGTATCTGTATAATATATTTTCTAATAAAAAGAAGGTTGTCAGTTAAAGCAATGGTTACTCGCTTTTGAAATATAATATTCCGCTTTCATGTGATTGTAATAAATATTAATTAAACTGTGCGATCTGTAAGTATTTTTACCCAATATAAACTGAAATCATAAATAAACAATGAACATTTTATAACAAATAAAATAAATAACAATGTAAAAAATTTTTAACCAATAGTAGCGAAATATATTTATCAAAACAAAAGTATTTTAAACAGTTTCTTAAATAGTATTTGTAATGTAAAAGTGCTTACGGATCAAGTAGATTAAAGCTTTTTTATAAGTGGTGACCAATTTCCATCAAGAAATGTGTTCATAAAAAAAAATATTACAATTAGGTTAGTGGTTATGTGAATGATTAGACATATGGAAATGTAAGTTTATTAAATATATAATCTGATATGATTAATAAAGCGGGATTTGAGAGTTCCAATTTTATGTTTGTTAAATAAAAAATTGCAAATTTTTAATTACGCAAAAATGATTAGATTTAAAGATCTCAACAGTATTTTTAAAAGAGGGTTTTCTTAAATGACGCCCTCTATGCGTCAGCGTCAGTGTAGTAAGTTGTCAGAAGTGTCAGATCGCCTACATTTAGTGCGCATGCGTGCATTTGACATAAGCATGCAGCATGATGCAGCGTGCATTATTGGTGACAAGACCTCTTGCCAAAATGGCGACAACTAGAGGCAATTTTTTTGCAAAAAAACCCTGATTGAATAGCTGCGATTAAAACTACGTGTAGTTAAACACGGTTATAACGAATGCGTGAATCATACTGTGTATTATTTGTGAAATTTATGAATGAACAAACCTTAATGCCAATAATTTTTAGTAGCTACTAAACACATTTATATAATAATTAATCGTAAATTCGACGCAGTTTATGCTGTCCTCCTCTAGCGTTGTAGTCGCTCTAAGGTTCTTTAGCTGCCCAAGAATATGAACATACAATTTGGCCATTCATATGAGGGCGATATATTAGTACCTCGAAGATTCAACGGCCCTATCTTGACAGCATCAAGGTTATAGAGCTGATATACTAAACTTGTTTTGGTTTTGGTTGTGAAGCCACCCGGGTCATGTCTGATGGTTTACTATGGTTGCACGAAAGCCTGGCCGCAGGTTGAGTATAGCGAATTTAGACAATCTTAAAATACAACTTGGGAAAAAAACTACCATTTCAATTTCATTTTCACCGTTGGTCACCCTTATAAAAACGTAGTCTGGTGTGTATAAACTGTTACGTTTCGTCGTTGTTACTATTATATCAATAATGTATATTTTGTTGTTGTTGACTATTAAAAACGACCGACATGTAGAATAAACATTTGAGAAAAAACAGAGTCGTATTTTGTAACCTTTTTAATTGTCCCGTTCGGTTGTTTAACTTTTTGTTTTTCACTAATAAGTAGTGAAATTGATCATTACTACACTAAGGACCTATTCACTTCGTCCAGTAACGAAAAGATAAATTATAACTTGAACATATATAAAAAAGTGACATAATTCAAAAATAAAGATTGAGCATAGCTGTCACTTGCAGTTGTTTGTGTAATATTTTTTTAATTTGAGTAACTTTGAAATAGGCTCTTAAAATTACTCTCAGTAGGTAAACCATATATTTTAATCGAAACACAATACGAACTTGAATTTTTGGATGTTGCAACCCTATAACCGTAGAAACGGTAGGAATTGACTACTAAAATAGAATTAAACACACCATTAGATGTAAGAACACTAACGTTTTAAAATCATTATTGCCCTCCGTCTTTACATTTGGTACCTAGTAAGAGCCACGGGCCGCCCGACTTACGTCATTTTGTAAAAGCTTAAAGTTTCCCTGTTTGTATATTATTATATAATATATAAAAAAAGTTACGTTACGTGGATATGTTGACCTTGGTGATAGATGCAGACACTAAGCATGACACTTACCTTAGACAAACACCCCTACCTAATAGATCCACAAACAGAGAAACTTTTAGGTTTTATAAAATGTTGTTAGATGGACGGTCACTGGCTCTTTGGCTCATAGGTGATAACATGCTAAGCAACTTTTGCTAATTGGATTTCTCAAATGGAGATGCGTTAGGGTGGTGCCGAATTTTTGTAGGATCAATAATCAGCCTACAGAAAATCGGCCTATTTTCATTATTTCTGACCGACTTTTTGTAACATGTGTGCGTTTGCAAAAATATTACCGAACCGAAAAAATATTACCGTTTTATTTTTGTCCTACAAAGAATCGGACGGAATAGGTCTGACGTGGGCGGTCATCGTTATGTAAAGGGTTTAGTGCATGTGTTTTACTACATTTTTCAAAATGATTGATTATTCAAGGTGTTTTGGTATATCTTTTGCCATATCGAATTAGCTAAAAGATTCTCACTTTTCACCTCATCCGTGTTTTTATCAAGATTTGCCAAAAAATATAACATTTTTTTCTGATAAACAAAAAATAAAATAAAAATACTGTTGCGGTGAAAAGTGAGTGTGTGATTTTAAAACAATAGCTCAGGATACAACTTTTCAGCTAATTCATTTTGGCAAACTATGCACCAAACATCCAGTATAGCGGTGCATTACAAATCATACAAATATAGAGGTTGCATTGCCTGGCCAGTTTTCTTCCATGAAGTTTTAACATCGTAAATTCTACTAAAATGGTAGAAATCATGCTTCGGGCTTACCTCTTGTCTGGCTTTAAGCAGATATCTCTAAATTTAATTTTTTATGGATAACAGTGCTTGTGAAAGGTAAGCATTTTATCTTGTATGATACTAGTTAAGTAATTAATTAATATGCGTAGAAAAATTATCCGTAGATAATAAAATTTCTTTCATAAATAAATTATGTTGAATGTCCAATCAATCAATCAAGAAAATACCTGGGCAATTTTTCTACGCTATATCTAACATAGAAAATATTATACAATATAATTACTAAATTAAAAGGAAAAAAATCTCTTGAACGAAATGTTCATGATAAGTTATTTTTTATTTTTATTTAATGCTACTTTGTTTTTCTTAGCTTTCGTTTAACAAAGTATCGGGGCCTCATATAACACGAATGTACAACGTTTTTAAATTATGAGTAAAGTTAAAATCAATTGTTAATTATACACAAAATTGAGAGGCCTTCGTACGATTTTTTTTAGATTTTTGAATCAATGATACTGACAGTTGTTTATGGTTATATTTTCATATAACATTCTACTAGTATGTAATGTATACAGAAAACTCGTTCTAGACCCTCAGTTCTCGAGTGTTAGTCTTTCCCGACACCTTGTAAAACGAAGCATTAATTAACAGTTATATATTATTGATAATATTTCTTTAAACAGGTGGAAATCACCCATTTAAGATCAGAAACAGCAAGAATTACTTTATCAAGTTACGAGGTACACGCGGAAGGACAAACTGAAGATCCGTGCTAGTTTAATAGATATAGAGTCGATTTCACCATCGAGTAATCTCAAGTTTATTGCTAAGCTACAGTTTTCAATCTCTCTGTCCCGTTCAAAGATTGAATGTGAGAGAGAGAGGTAAATACGTGTTTGATAAAACCGTAGATTAAAAAGGTGAATTCGGCCCTCTATTGTTTGTTACAATATAGTTATGAAATTTGTAACTTATACCTGAAAATAAGGCTGAAGAATATATCATCGAATATTGTGTACTGTATACCGTTTAATGCAATATAAATAAGTTCTAATTCAGTCATTCTTAACCTTTTTTTTCTAACGGCCACAAATTCATGGCTGAAGTTCAGCTGGCTAAATTATACGAACAATTCTTCCAAAATAAGAAAATAATGATATCTTAATATTATTAAAACCGACGTGAGGTGAAGACATTATTGAGAATACGGGTTACTCACGTTACTTTAAGCCCGGATATGTACATATATTGAAACATAAGCGGTTAAGCGCTTAGCGGCCGTGGTGCAATGGATAGGGCATCGGTCTTACGATCGAGAGGTCGTGGGTTCGAATCCTGGCCATTACACCACGGACGTAAACTTCCTCCTAACACAAGCGAATTAAGCTTAGCTGGAGGGGGTTAACAAGAATACTAGTAATTTGTATTTGCAAATTGCTAGTAAGCTTTTTTAAAAAAAAAACTAGTCGGCATATCCCGGCTAAAATAACGTGAGTAACCCGTATTCTCAATAATAATTTTATCATATTTTATGATTGTTAATTTCAACCTTAACTACATGAATAAAAAGATTACTTTTCAATATAAATACATTTTAAAACGTCTCTATTAAAGATTCTTATAGCAAAACATTTAAATTCTTAAAGTTAGATAAAGAATAATTCGGCAATAAATCTTAAAAAAAAAGCATATTCGAAAAAAGATAACATTAAAACCTCTTTCGGTTTAAATAGATAATATCGAATACTTAGATATTACTTTTTGTGTTGGGATTGAATAAGTTCCTATATGAAATTTGCTCATATTATCTGTAGTGTATAAAAAAACCGTGTCCTTATTTATTTCTAAACGATGCAGTTTTTTGTTAAACATTACTAAAGTCAACTAATTTCATAAATAGATTGTAATAAATACAATATAACAATACCCAATCTATTTATATATAACTGTTAAAGCTTATGTAATCAATAGCGTTACTACATTGTGTATTCGGTGCTTCTATCTACTTATATACTATGGCACTAACAACAAAATAATATACAAAAAGTGTTGCCAATACTTGGTATATTTCAGTTTTAAAACCTTTAAAGAGTATACCATTGTTGTCAATTTTCTACTAAAATGGTAGAAAATATTCTACCATAATTTATATTTGATCTGATCCTCGAATTTCAGCCAACTGAATAAAATTATACATGTTAAGCCAAACCTTTGTAATAAGTGTTGCTACCAATATATTGTAATAAAAATATGTTACTCGTCAAATAAATTGTAAAATAACTGTTCGGGTATTAAGTATTATTTGGGCCGTACTAACACTTTATTTTCTACTTAAAATCGTAACGTAAAATACTTATTTCTTTTAATTTTGATAAATATTCTCATTAATACTAAATATTTAAGCAGTTATTTTGGCCTCGCCTTATGTTAATTTTAGAGTTAAGTCTACTCACTGCCATGTTGATATTAAGATATTTATTATAAGCGGCATCTATCGAACACAAGTCCAAACGCCGTTCTGAAAATCGGGAAGATAGCATAGACAATGCTGTCATTAAAATATATCACATAAAGTTTCAAGTTGACATTATTTCAAACATGGAACATTTTCACTCTCTCGCGCCCTATCTGCGCCACCATAAGATCAGATAGCGTGCATGTATGTAGAGAGAACGCTTTTATGCTATTAATAAATATCTTAATAATTTACTTTAAATTTAATTAGAAAAAGTAAATAATAATTTGAATAATGAAGGTGCAAAATCATTTTATTTATGTTTTTAATTAAGTATGTTACTTCTTACAAACCAGTATTTAATCAGGCAACTGTATCGTCTTGCCATAATTTATGATATTAATATAGTCGACAACTTGGCAGAAACAGTAGAAATTGGAACTAATGTGCTTTTCTTATGGCAACCCAATTATAAATCAATCAACAAAACCCAATTCGTGAACTTTGCTTTCATGTAATGTAATTTCAAAACTTTGACAACATTCTCATTATGTCGCCAGCAAACCTAAATTAGTTTCCGTTTCTATTTTGCCAAGTTATTTAGTGCCGCAAACTTATCTGGCTCAGTGTCTCTGTCAATATTTTTATAGAAAACTTTACGTTTCCATACAAAATTTGACCGCGCCACCGAGTCAGAGAAATTTGCTACATGATACCTATTAGTTGTGATCGAAATTCAATCAAAATAATAAACTTTGGTGAACCAACTTGAGGCAGGCAGCGCCACCGTCTCACCTTTAACTTGCCTAGTAGTGCTTGCAGTACAGTGTCGATCTGGTGTTGATATTAGGCCTTGAAATAACTGATACTTCAGGCATAAGCTTAAGAAAATTCAAGTTGGCGCCTTACGCGGCAATGACGCATCGATACCACTTCATAGTTTCTAAAGAATATATTCAAAAAGTTGGCGCCTTCGACGCTCCCTGCCTCACGGTTGCGAGGGCGCTTTGGTGGCACTTTTTTATTCACGAAATTTATTATTGTTTTATATATATCGGGGAATATCAATTTTGATGACGTGATTTGGGAATTAGAAGTGTTAGGTAAAGCTAGAACTTAAAAAGGAAGAAGATTAAATTTTTAAACGGTTTGTTTGATTGATTTTTGGGTGACTCCCCATATCTCTCCCGGGTGCCACCCATGCTAGCTACGCCACAGACTACACCATACCACTAGAAAGCTGAAGATGGATCCGGTATAATACTTTTGGTTGAGATTCGTTCACAGCAATCTATTAATTTTGATGTGTAAGTTAGGACTTATATATTATTCTAAGCTAAGTTACGTACTTTATACTTCGCCATTGTTGTTCATAGAAATCATTCATATTATATTATTTTCTGTTTATATTGTCTATATTTTTAAGACCTCAGATCTGATTTTTAAACTTATGAAATGAAAATTTTACAAAATTGCTTGATGCTGAAAAATATTTTATTTTTTTATTAAGTAGGTAAATGTTTTGTTACTTTAAGTAAATTATGCTCATTTTTCTGAACGTTTATTTTTTGTAACAATCACTGTTTTTTAAAATTATGTCGCCTTTTTAGAATTTATTTTAAAACCACCTATTTTCATGAGTCTCATTTACAATTTGTTTTTTTTTTACTATGATATAATTTTTGTACGTCTATACATTATACTGTATAGTACAAAATAAATGTAAAAAATATAATATTAATAATATATTAATCTTGCATTTGAATGTTTGTAGCTATTTGAGTCAGTGTTGAAAATGAAATATTATTACAAATTATATTGGATGTAGAAACCTTTTTATAGATATAACTGTATAGAATACAGGCAGTTAAATTTTTTTTTTTGAACTGTTTAACGTGTCTTTTTTTTAAATATGCAGCTCGATAAAATGTGAACAAAATTGTGTGTTACAAAATACTACAGAACAATTTTTTTATGTTTGTGTGTATGTGATTAGGAACTATTTTACACAATCTAGTGAATTGCAATTTTGTGGCGATAGAGACAACATGTATGAGAAGCGGGGAAGGATAATAGACAGAAAGAAAAAAATCCTAAATAGGTGATGGATTATTAGGACTAAAAGAAGGGAATTATAGGGGTGATAAGAGAGTGGAAGAGAAAATAGTTTACTGCGTACCTTATTATTTTTGGGCAAGTCCTCATTTTATTATATTCTCGATATTATGTAATTCTCAAAAAAGATAAATTAAATATATTCTCAAATTATACTATTTTGTACAAAAGGATACAATTTTTAAAAATAGTGTGTTTTTAAGGTCACAAAAAAAAACCAATGTTTTTTTTTAATCAAGCTTTAAATTTCCAATATAAGATAGCCTCGCCTTGTATAGACTTCCCGTGCAATTCAAGACCATTTTATAAAGAAAACTTTTTTTAAAACGTCCAATATAAGATGGTCTTTCATTATACCTAAAAAGAAAAGTTTTTATAAGTTTTAAAATTGACCGATATAATTTATTTATTTATTTTTGTGCTCGTGTTAAATGGTACAACTACCTTAATACTCAGCAATCATTGTAGGAATTCTTGTCTGCACGTGTGGCGTAGTGGTTTAAGCGGTCGCCTCGCCGCTCTCCACTGCACTGGTGTTGTGGGTTCGATCCCCACATGGGAAAAATCTTTGTGTGATTCGCAAAGATTTGTTCTGAGACTGGGTTATTTGGCCATTGGGACCATTGGATAGTGTAATTGCTTCTGGCGTTCTATCTGATGTAAAAAAGCCAATTTATTAATTATATTTTATTATTTATTGATATTACCACCTAAACACTACGCAATCTTGAACTGATAACTGTATTTACATTACTAAGAAGCAGGAACATGAAAAAAAATAGGATTTAACCAGCGACCTCTGCATATCGGGCAGCCGCTTCAAACCGCTAAGCTACGGTTGCCTCTTGCCAGGACGCCAAGAAAGCAAGGTCCTATATTTTTTTTAGAATTATTTGCTAAGCATGGCTAAATGCTATTAAAATAATCAATTACAAGTTGAACTTATCATATAATGAGATTATAATGTTTTCAGAATAGCATATATATCGAGAATATAATATTATTAAAGTGAGAGTGAAAGGTTTGAAGAAAGAGAATAAAACAATCATTTTATATTTTTCTTATATTTTACAGTTAGTGGTGATTGTCTCTTGAGTTACAACAAAGTATTGCATCTTTCTCCTTCTATTTTGCAAAGAAAAGGGCAGATAGTGACATTTTAGCTTACAGCTTGACAAAAAAAGAAGAAAAATTATTAGGAAGCCACTGTACTTCTTATATGGCATCCCAATCAGCACAACCCAATAAAAAAACGAAATGGTTTAACCCAAAGAGCATGCATTTAACTAGAAAGACCTATTAGTTTAAAATAACATTATTGCCCACTGCGCGAGCAGAGCTGCGCGTTGCAGATAAAATTCACGTTAAAGTTTAGAAATGTATGAGTTTTGACAGCTTTTACCCGGCCCGGGGAAAACTTTTCTATGAAATTTGACAGTCCAATTGTTGCAAAAGTATTACCGTAAATTTTCTTCATGTTACATTTTGACATCTATTATCTCTGGGTTAACCAATCGTAATATTTGCTTTGATAAAACGTCATAACATTGGCAAATGTTGTGTTGCCAACAGACATAACGTTTTTGCCAAGCTGTAATTTTGCTCGTGGTGCCCGGGTTCAGGCTAGCGTTGGGCCGCCCTGCTTGTTTCATTATTGCTTAAATCTTTTTTTTTTAATTCATTTCATTGAATAACTACTACAGTTGCAAGTAGGGCGGTGTCAGCGCTGGCTGGGCTTTTGGCATCACCAATAAATTTATCTTTAAATTGTATATCCCTTTATGAGAGAAATAAATATGTTTTTAGTTTATGTTCAATTCCACTGAATTTTACTAGCCCTTTTCTGATTAAAATTAAGAAGGATGCTTCGAATATGAAGTAAGGTGTGGCCTATCAGGAGATTTATAACTATTTTTATTAAAACTGACGTGAGTTTGTAACATTATTCAAATTATGAAATACGGGTGTTACTCACGTAATGCTTCTATGACGTCACTACGCGCGGCGCGCGTCGCTGCCCACTGGCTGCGACTCAGGCGCGACGTATCGCACTCTCTTGATAATGCCTAGACGTATAGGCGAAACCGCGGTCGACTAAATAGACCAACATTACGTGAGAAACCCCCGTATTTCATAATTTGAATTAGATTTATAACTAATATTTGGAGCCTATTTATTTCATGTTCCACCGATATAATCAATGTTGAGAAAGCTTAGTATACGTAATTATAAAAACATATTTAGCTTACGCTACAAGATACAATATTGTCTGATTTAAAAAGGCTTTATCTGCCAAACTCCAGTGTAAAAGTTTTAAAAATAATAATATTAGGAATGAAAACATAGGATTGTGGTAAATTTATTACTGTTTTGTCTTTTCTTTACTGTGCATCCAATTCAGAGGAGTACATTACGCTGTACATTTATACAATTTGATAAAAATGACATGAATTAAACAGCAGCGATAGCCGAAGGGGAGACCGTAGGACTGCGAAGTCTAAGTTCCCGGGTGCTAGTTCAAAGCTGTGTGCTTTTGTTTGCCTCTGTCAATAAATCGTTAAGATTCGTCTTTTCAAAGACATGTGTGTATTTATCATATAAATTATTGCTTGCTAACGGTGAAGGAAATCATCGTGAGGAAACATGCATGTCTGAGAGTGTCTAAAAAGTACTCGAGGTCGTGTGAAGTTTACCAATCCGCACTTGGCCAGCGTGGTGGACTATAGCCTAAGCTAGATACAGGGCAAAAATAAAAAATAAACAACTTTTCGTGGACGATTAATTGTTTGTATCTTTAATTTATCTTGACCATAAAAGGTAATATTATCTCATCAATTTGTGTATTGTATTGTATTGTAACGTAAGCTAAACATAATATTATTGAATGTGACGTGAGTTGATAACATTTTAACTATTACACAACGGGTATTACTCACGTATTATTATGTCTACTAAGGCGACTGGCAGTTTCACTCGATTTAGACGAGCTTCGTCAGGCCATGAGTAACACAACTGCGACAGCTTGTGCGCTCAGTGAAGGACAGGGAACCACTAAATGTCCCTGGCGTGTACTCGGTACCTTGTAGTTGTGGCAAGAACTACGTGGGTGAGACAGGACGCAATGTGTCTACCAGGCTCACCGAACATATTAAATGCCTGAAGAAACTCGACCGAAATGGATCGGCTATTACCGAACACGCACTAGATGCAGGCTCGACACATTTCATCCGGTTTGACCAGGCTAAAGTAGTGGTTAGGGAAAAAGCCTTCGTACCGCGAAAGGTGCGTGAAGCGATCGAAATCGGCAAACACCCAAATTTCAATCGGGACATAGGTTGGTCTATACCTACAGCCTGGAAACCGGTCCTTAAAGCCCAACCGTGTACCTCTGAAGGACTCACACAAAGTACCGATACAGTTAGTTCGTTCCATACAATAACATACTCAATTGTGGACCCTTACGTGGACAGTGACAGTGAGAACTGTGACAACGACCTTACAAAAACGCTACCACCAACAAGTGCAGATCAATCCCCACTCTTAGCATCATTGTCGCGACGTGCGGCGCGAGCGGCGGCTCGTAGTGCGAAAAGAGAAGCGTCCCAGGCCGATTCGCGTCGCTCCGTACTCATGGCCTGACGAAGCTCGTCTAAATCGAGTGAAACTGCCAGTCGCCTTAGTAGACATAATAATACGTGAGTAATACCCGTTGTGTAATAGTTAAAATAAGCTAAACATGTCTAATTGTTGTTATTTATATAACCTGTATACAAACATTTGTATCCCGTTACTCAGCTAGCCGTATTCTGTATTATAATCGTTGTATACCGTGTACTTATCTGTATATCGTGAGATATTCCAATTAAATGCATATTGGAAAAAAGTGGTTTTATTAAAAAGTACTATCAGACCAATAGATTCACGACCCAAATACAAATTTTGCGAGGACATGCCGAAACTTTAAAGTCTTATTTTGCTTGACAGCTAATATTGAAAGTAAATTTCAATCTAAATATAAAATGGGTCATGAATATTTTAATCTGGTAGTAACTCTCCTTACCTCAATAGCCTTCTTATTCATAAAGAAATGGTTAATCGTATTTTTTTATCGCGGCAATAACTTTGATATGAATGAAGTAATCTCAAATAATGATTTGAAAATTATAGATAAATAACTATTCGCAATATTATTATCCTATTTATTATAGGACTAATGTAGTTAAAACAAAAAGTATATAAATAGGTTATATATCCGACATACGACTTCATTACTATCGGTCTAGAAATTATATATAAATTGCTTTAAAATTAATTAATAAAATCAATTTAATATTAAAGATAAAGAATTATTATTATAATATATTTTTACCGAACCGAACTTATTTCCAAGCAATAAATTTACAAACATTCAGCCGAATACAATTATTCGATTTAGTTAACAAAATAAAAATATGTATGTATGAATATACATTGATATATATATATTTTTAATAAATCATGCAGATATTAATTTCTATACATTTATAAAAAAAAGAACATGTGTTCCATTCGCGCTATTGTAAACGATTTTTTTTAAAGGAACGCATGACAGACAAATTAAAAAAAAAAAAAAAAACTACTGAGGTGTCAAGGGACACCCGGATGGAACAAAGTTCCTTTCGATTAATTAGTAAAGAATTTTTTATTTTTCTAAGTTATAAAAAAATCTTAATGTGGTTCACCGAATACTCACTCTGTGTGTCTGATGATGTAGCACCGTAGCTGTAACGTAGCATGTAATTACTACGCCGCTACGAGAATTGCTACGAAATGTGTCGTTACACTTTTCGTAGCAATTTTTCAGTCTAGCCCCCTTTCGCAACGCGCGATAAGGAACTTCGTTCCAAAAACTGTATTTTAGGCATAGGTATTGTGCAAATAATTATATCAACTGGAAAACATTGTTATTTTGACATTAAAACAGACAATTTTATTTATGTATTTGTATTGATATTATATTTTTTCAATTAAAAAATTATGTATAATAAAAGATTTTGTTATTTATTAATTTTTACATAGAATTTAAATATTTGATTTAAATATCATTAGGAATAAAGACTAGATAGAGTGGTAGAGCTCTTGTGAATGAGCTCGAGGGCGGCAGCACCACCGTCTCACCTTTAACCTGCCGCCAAATAGTAGTGCTTCCATTACTGTGTTCCGGTATGGTGGTGAGATCAGGCCCTGATATTACTGGCACATGAGGCATAACACCGTAGTCCTCAGCTGCAGCGACGCATCTATACTCTGCTTTTGTGGATTGTTGATGTTCATGGGCTGTACTCCACTTACCATCAGGTGGACTACACGTTCGTTCGCTGTAGGCGTAGTATAAAAAAAAAAAGATATAATTTAATAATTATTGAATTATTAATTATTTCTGTCTACACCAGGGTTCCACATTTGTGATTCATGTGTTGGAGTTGTGCACCTGTGTTTTATGTGCTAATTAAAATTTGGTAATGGTAAAAGGTAAGTTGTGTGTTTATGTTGCATGTGTTTCGTGTTATAAAAGGTTAATATTAAAAAAACGTACTTAAGACCAATATTTCCAATTGATTATTTTATAGCATTTAGCTATGCTTAGCAAATTATACTAAGAAACAGTTGAAAACGATATGGGACCGGCAGGATTTGAACCTGCGACCTTCTGCACACCGGGCAGTCGCTTTACCAACCAGCTACGATCTTAGGACCCTAAATTTCTCAACTGTATGTTACGTCATTTCGTGACGTCACGTTCATCCATTTTTTCCTATCATAAGTAGGATATATTTAGGGTCATGGCAAGAGGCGACCGTAGCTGGTTGGTAAAGCGACTGCCCGGTGTGCAGAAGGTCGCAGGTTCAAATCCTGCCGGTACCATATCTTCAAGACTAAAAGGCTAACGCAACCACTACATACCTACATTTGGTTTTTTTTTTTTTAATAATGTTTCTAAACAATTAGATACGTCAGAAATATTACAATCTAGTCTAGATATAACATTAGAGACTAATGAGTAATTTAATTTTGACCTAAGCTACTAAATTAATTTATAAGCTATATTTGCTATTACTAAATTAAAGTTATATTTTGATAAAATAATTATATTTTGTTTTTTTCCAGACTCGACTTTAAGAAGACTGCTTGAAACTTCATGCCAAAGGAAATTATTATCTGCTTAATATTAAGTAATGATAAGTAAACCTTGATCTTTTAGTTATACAAAGAAAACTATTGAGAATTCAATATAACAAAGTTTGTTTGTTATCAACAAAATAAATACAATAAAAAATATTATAAAATTTTTAAAAAAATTGACATAAATTAAAAAATCCTGCCTCGATGGCCTAGTGGTTAGCGTATGCGCCTCTCACCGTGAGGTCTCGGGTTCGATTCCCGGGTCGGGCAGAGTTATTTGTTAATTTTCCGTCAGGAAATTCACAATAGCAGCACGGAGTTGGAATTGTGCCCGGTTCATGGCCATAGGCTTACCCTCTTTCCCATTGGACTTTAACGTAACAGGTGAAATGTGGGTGTTGTATACCTCTGCCACACCTTCTGAGTTATATAGGCGTGAAGTTACGTTATTTAAAAAAAATATTATCACATTTTTTTACCACTAAAAAGTTATTATTAATTTTTTTTAAAATCCATGCAATAAATTGATCATCGCCATATTTTTTTAATAGATTTTACCATCACAAGTGAAGAAAGAAACAGATGCCATACTATTTACGTCGTGGCATTAGATATCGTATTGATATTATTTAGTGCTATCGAATTGAGATGTTTTTATTATTTTTATGTTCACAATTCTTTTAAAATTATAAAAAGCCTATAATTGTACTTATAACCCCTCTTCTTTTCGCCTTAATGGTAGAATATTTTAAACTTTTTTTTTAATCCTTATATTTAAGATTTTATTGAGATCCTGACGTTTAAACAAAAGGAGTATACCAAAATGTCATTACCCAAACAAAACGACACTTTTTATTATACCAAACCAACGTAACGAAAAATTTCATTACCCATGCATTTGGTCAAATTTTTACTTGAAATATATCACTTGGGCAAATTACATTACAACATTTGATTTTTGATTGATCAAATGATTAATTCCGGTAAATAAACTTTTAGTTAAACGATTTGTTCTGATAAAAATATTAAGTCAAAATTTATTTTTTATATTATTTATTACTAAAGTCATAGACAAAGCATCACTCGCTCCGCTACAAAGTCAATAAAAAAATTACTTCTTGATTAAATTTGATATCATTTGCGTACATATTTTTAAGTTTATATGCTTCAATTGGTATTCGTCACTATAATACGAAGGAATAACGTTGGAATGCTAAGATTGTAAGCAGGGCCGGATTAACCCTAAGGCAAAAAAAGGCAACTGCCTAGGGGCCCCGCATCGGTAAGGGCCCATCGTGGACGGAGGATTTTTTTAAGTTTGTAATTTTCAAATGAATAGCTTGCCTATCCACTATACCAACATTGTTGAAGGTCTGTAATCTCTATTACAATATTGCTACATTGAATCAAAACTATTAATAATGACTAGGTAATTAATGCGAGTCTCTGCGAGAAAAATAAACACTGATGCGACGAAACCTAACATTATACCTGCCGAGGAATCGTATACATTGATTATGGACAATACGGCACAATCAATTTTCCCCAACGTGATGATAGCATTGAAAATATAGAGGAGTCTGATGATATCAAACGCAACGGGTGAACGTCATTTTTTAGCTAAAGGTTAATAAAAAAACTGTTTACGTTCTACAATGTCTCAAAATCTTTTTTGTTGTTTGTGATTGTTTTTCTTTAAAACGTTATCTTTAATAATACGAAAATTACGAGAACTATGAATTCATGAAGAGATTCATGGGGCCCCGACCATTGCATTGCCTAGGGGCCTCGACATGGTTAATCCGGCCCTGATTGTAAGGAGCGAAAAGAAGAGAATTAGAGATACCTTAAAAAAGGTTGGTTAGAATTGCGACTATACAACTCACGAGTCGTGCGAGCAAAGCGAGCTTACCGCGGCAACATTTTTTTAAATGTAAATCACACTAAGAAACTATTATCACAATAGTAATGATTTACTACTGATTTATTACTGTAAAACAGTATAAATTGTTAATAATTTATAATAACATATTACAATTTAATTTGTCCAAAAAAATATAACCCTTTGCAAACTATTATAAAGATTCAAATATTTTTCTTTACAACAGTACAAATTGTTTGGCTAATGATAATTTGCGTAAGATGTTTTACCAAATGAAACATTTGACATGTAAATTGATTAAAAGTTGGTGTGGGTCAAGTCAAGTTAATTATTGTCAAAACGGTCACTTGTTTATTAGGCAAATAATAATTTTGCAAATGAAATTATGCGAAAAAAAATTGGGAAGTGATAATTTGGCTTTTTTTGTGGAAACTCGGGTATCACAGGTTTTATTTACTAAAACACCGTTCCTCTACATTGCATTTATATTTAGCTCAATTATACATAGTTTAAAGGTATAAGTGAAAATTTTATTTAACGTTACCAAGAATTTACAGAAAAAAATCTAATAAAATGAAATGATGAAGGGCAGCTAGTATTTTTATAATCAGTCTGTTAAAATCCTGAGTCTTTAGTCCTTTCTCCTACGGCAAAGTGTTTAACTGACGTTAAAGGTTATTATTACATCTAAATTAAAAAAAAAAGACGTCTATGAATGTACTAAAAATACAATCACTGCGCTGTTTTGCGCCGACCTATATGTAGACGAAATAACATTCTTAATTTTATAGAAATTGGTGCTAAATATACAGTGCTACAGTTGTATTCAAGATGCAATTTCCTTTTTTATTTTTGTACGATTTTATTCGGTTCAATAAATATTTGAAATTTAAGTGCTTTTTTTTAAATACCTGTTTAATAAAGAAGTCTAGAGTCAATTGCAAATAGGTGCAAATGCTGCGAAGTCCATCGAGAAGATTGAAAGAAAAAAAAAAGAAAAGCAATATGTAAGCGGAGATGGTAGGTACTTTTATTTTTATTTTAAAAAGTAGAACTTCACATTTTACTATGTAAAAAAACATATACGTATACTTACGAAAACTAAATGAATGAACGTAGCATGGATGTTTGTTTACTATTTCATGTAAATTTTCTGAACAAATTGTGATAGAATTTGGCTCACAGGTAGTAAAAGCCTAGTTTGATATCAAGCCTAGGGTTAAAGGTTAAAGGCATTACGCGAGCGAATTGAAGCCTTTTCTTCTGTTGAAAATATTTACCTATTGCAGATATTCTATTTTTCAATCATGTAAATAGAATGACAGTTCTTATGGGCGCTCTGAAGGCAAAGATTTTGCGACTCAAAATGCCGCAGGGTGGCTTAATGGTCACGCGATATAAGAGCCAAAGAGATCGCAAGTTCCCAAACTACTATAGTCGACGTCAGCGCCACCAAATACGGACTAAACAGGCACACAACATTTCAAAAGTCTTATCTTCTAGATCTAAAAGTATTCATTGATTGTGTTCAACCTTAACTTTAGTTTTTGTGCGTTTATCTTTGTTTTTAATTACAAGACGAAAATTAATATAATCAGATTCGTCTTCAGATATTTCTCTTTCTGTATCTACTCTGAATAATTCTTGTTTTTCTTTTGGTGGCACTTTCCTTTCGTTATCTTCAGTCGGTTCGTTAGTTAAATTAATTTCAGTAATTTCATCCCCTTGTTTAACTTTTAGTGTACATTGTATATCAACATCGTCAACCACAGCAATTTTTTTTTCAATATTGTCTACTTCATCTTCACTATGAACGCCATTTTTGACAATATGCTCTTCTATTGGTGATTGCTCCGTTCTGTGTACATATTTCAATATTAAATCTTGAAATATTATATTATCAATATTATATTCTAACTCTAAATATACATACCCAATGATTTTTGTTTCAAATGCTATTCCTTCTTCATCCTGCTTCTTGCAGCCTTCGCACAGGCGATCTGTGTTCAAAACACATATTTAAGTAACTATCTTCTGCGGGTTTACCAATGTGGCTAAGGTTATTAAATTAAGTAAAACAATAGATAAAAAACAAAACTTATATTCCCAATAAAAACAAAGAAATACTACAAATTAAACTAACTGTAACATTATCGGTCAAGGGTCAACATGAAAACATTTCTTTTGCAAGACGCCTTGTATGTATTCGAAGCAATCGCGTCATAGTTACTCCGAATTTCAACCTCTGTATCAGCCAAGAATTTTGGTAGCTTTGCGACCATTTTTTCTCCTTCATCGGACATAGTTTTTTCAGCATAAATTTCAAGTACAGCCTTCTTAGCTTCATAAGATTGTAATATGTGTTCTATTATATCTTCGTCTTCAATTTTGCTTTTATCACTTAATGTAGTTCTTGCATCAGTAGCCAGAGCTATTTTACTTTCATCAGATGTAGTCAGAATGGCATTCTTAGATCGTCTTTTTTCAGGTTTGTTTGACGAATTCTTTTTTATTTCTCCTTTTTTTGATGCCGAATCCATTTTAATGTTTTGTTTTGCTACAATTGGTAATGTAATGCTTGATTTTGCGTCATCAATAGGAATGCAAGTGCTTGTGTGCCTATTGACAGAGTTCTTAGAATTTTGCGTTTCAATGTGAATACACTCAGTTGGTTTCGGTTGGAAATAGTCTGAGCTCTTGTTCAAATCGCAACAAACTTCTTTGCTCTTTGCAAAGCTACAACATACTGGTTTACGTTTGGAACAACAACAACCACCACCTTCGTTGTCCATGCGAGACGCAATTTTCAGTTTTTCAGCTATTGTACTGCATAAGCAGCCAGTTCGAGGTCGAGGGGCAAGAGGAGTATCGCTGTCCGAAAAATCGCTGTCGCTACACTTACTGGAAATACTGTTATTTCCGGGTGGGTAGAGCATTTCGGGGTTCCTTTCTTTGTCTGATAATAGCACACTACTTTCTACTCGGTAATAATTGTTCATTTGGTTCATACTGTCCGAGTCTCTAAAATAATTAGGTTTTAATGAAGCGTAAGTTACATTTCTTGCAAGGTTCCTAGGCATAAGATCTTCAGGCTCACTGTTATCAGATTCAGATGTCAATATTATCTTTAGCATGTCACGTAACTTTTTTACTTGAGATATACTCTTGTTCTGTGCTTTTTTCATTACTTTTTTTAGCATTTCTTTCTTCTTTTCTCTCGTATGAGGCTTAGTTATATCCAAATCATCGGTATCAGTAGTTACGACTGTGTCATATTTTGGTTCAAGTTTTTTTGTTTCATGTCTTTCGATGTCAGTGTCGGTTTTTTCGATATCAGTGTTGACTCTTCCGATGTCTGTGTCGGATCTTTCAATGTCAGACTCGGGTCTTTTGATATCAGTTTCATGTATTTCTTTTTCAGTCTCAAGTTTTTCTATATCAGTGTCGTGTCTTTCGATGTAAGTGTCGGGTTTTTCTATGTCAGTGTCGGTTCCTTCAATGTAAGTTTCGGGTCTTTCTATGTCAGTGTCGGGTCTTTCTTTGTCAGTGTCGGGTCTTTCTACGTCAGTATCGGTTCTTTCTAGGTCAGTTTCATATCTTTCAATATCAGTTTCATGTATTTCAATGTCAGTATCGGATATTTCATTGTCAGTATCTGTTATTTCGAGGTCCGTATGAGATTTGATCACCTGTTTTTCGACATCTGATTCTGGTTTTACAATGTCTGTAGTACCTGCCTTTTCTATTTCCATATTTCTGAATATTTTAAAGATTCCTGTGTGTCCTTTGGAATCTTCTTGTGTTTCACTAACAACAATGCTTGTATCCGTTCTTTCTGTAACGTCTTTGTCTGGTGATTCTTTATCGATATATTGATCAAATCGCTTTATATCGCTATTGCTTTGGTTTTCAAAGTCTATTTTTGGTATGTGAACGTCTGTATCTGGTCTCTTAAAAAATATATTTAGTCTTTGAATGCATGTTTTGTTTTTATCAGGGTCTATCTCTTGTATTCCGTCTGCGTTTGGTCTGTCGTTATCTATTTTTGATCTTACACTTTCACTAACTTGCTTTTTTAAATCTGTTTCTTGATTTTCTAAGTTTGAATCAGGTTTTTCTTCAATATGCAATCGTTCAACGTCACTGTTTTGTCTTCTGAAGTCTGCTTCTTGTATTTCTACTTGTATATTTGTCTCTTCTATATTTATATCTACATTTTCCTCATCTTTATCTTGGTTTTCAAGGTCTGTCTTTTGTAAAATGACATTTTGTTTTTCTGGTTTTTCGAAGTTCAGTCGCTGTCCAGTGATGGCAATACCTTGTCTAATAACATCGATAATATGTGTCATGACGCTCGTATCTGGTTTTTCAACATCTGAACCTCGTTGCCTGACATCTATTTCTGTATTTTTTATAACCGTATCAGGCTTTTCTTCACAAGTTTCTTCATGCACCACATTGGAATAGCTCTCAATCTTGTTTTTAATACTATATGTTGATTGAGCTTCAATATTTTTTAAATTATTGTTTATGTCTTCACTAGAGTGAGTACAAATATATTCAGTGGCAAAAGTGTTTCCGATGCCAGTTTTAATATTGGTTTCGCTAGCTTTTATTCCGCTTCGCTGCATTCGACGTTTTCCCACCGATGATGTTAAATCTACAGTTGCTCGATGTCTTGAAAATACTTGGTCCTGTTCTAGATCATTGTATCCTGTTGAGACTGAATGAAATTTGTCAGTAATCTGATTAGCAAACTCGTTACTATAATCTTTGTCTTTTAAGTTTTGATTTCGGTCTGATTTTGATTTAAAGTTTTTTATAACAATACGAATGTTAACATCATTTTTGCCGCCTGATTCGTCGTCAGCTCCATCTTTCTTTAGAACAAATACTTCCTGGGGCAAGAGGTCTCCATGTGAACGTTTTTTAATATTATTGCTATTGATTTCATCGTCTCCTATATTAATTTCTGCAGTTTTATCACCCGGCGTAACTTTCAGCTTGAATTCAATTTCAATTGTATTTGCTATGCTTGTGGCACTTTTTATTTCTGAAATTTCTTTGTGACAGTCTTTATTGACGTCAATTTGTTCAATCAAAGGAGTTGTGCACTTCTGCACTCGGTGCACTTGAGATTGTTGGTAAATATCACCAACAACACATGATTTGACTCTATCATTGTTTAGTACTAAAGGGCTAGTGTAGTCTTTTCTATCATACACAGTGATCCCGTCTTCATCTTGCACCTTAATATTCATACTTTCTCTAATCTCTTCTGTGCTAGGTGTTTGTTTCTTCATGCGAATAGTTATCTGGTCTTCAGAATTGAGAGCTGTGCAGCAAATAGGACAAGATCTTTTAGGTAATATTGGCATTGGTGTCATTTTTAAATGAACACCAGTTAGTTTTGGTTTTTCCATTGGTGAAGGAGGCGTTTGAATTCCACATGAAGTATCAGGTAAGCTCATTTTTGAAGAAGAGCACTTCATAATTGGTGAAAAACGTCTTAGTATTGATGACAGTTTTAATTTAATTGAGGACGTAGAACGTTTTGGTGAAGCTGGACAGCAAGGTGCGCAATCTTTGGCCTTCTGTTTTTTTTGACTACACGACTTCGGACAGATCGACTCAACTGATGGTGCCTTGGACAGTTTAAGGGTAGTTGGTGAAGGTGGATGCAGTTGGGGAGGACTGTGGCATTTAGCACAAGGATGTGCTTTGCTGGCTGATATCAGGGTTTTTAAACATGGACTATCATCGCTAATACTCACACCTGATTCAATGGACTGCGACTTCTGCTTTGATTTACAGAGTTTAGAAAGTGACGGTGGAAGCATTGAAAGTAATTTTTCCAAACCCGATTTGTGCTGTTTTTGTGACTTGCAGGACAACGAAGAGTCTTGACAAGGATGTCTAACACAGCACTGTTTGTTTGGGTCAGCCTGTTCAGGACTGAGTCTACTGTGAGATGAATTAGGTAATGATTTTGAATTAGGATATGAATTGCCAGGGGAACCTGCGTTTGAGCATGTCGGACATGAACGGCAACATGGTTTTACATCTTCCGTAGGTTTCGCGCATGCGCATTTTTCGGGAGGTTCCGGTAGACGTGGACACGGTGGGAATGGATGTGTACATATTTGAGGCGAGTGTGGACATTTTTTGGTTGGAGGTGTATCTTTACTCTGATCAAATGATTCATTTGAAGGAGTACCACAACAACATTTTGCTGTTCTGGATGCTGGACATTTATTGGACGTTGTACTTGGCTCACAGTGTTGTGTTATAAGTGGCGTCCGATTGCTTGTTTTACTTGGCTCACAATGTTCTACTTTAGTTGGCGTCGTGCAAGGCGATGCTTCGCAAAATGGTTCCTTACACAATTTTTTTTCGCTTGAAGGCTTATTCTGTATCTTAAAAACTGGCATTTGGCCTAGATCTGGTTGATAGGTTGATATTTTTAGTTGGAGTGCCGATTGCTCTTTCGGTGATAGCGTGCGTGGGGGAGACTGCAGTGGTGAACGTTCTAATGATTGTAACAATTGTAGTGACTGGCTTGTTAACTCACATGGTTGCAACTGAACAGGTGACTGCCTGGGTGAACATGGGTGTGGTGACGTTGATTTTCTATCGGTTCGTGACGTTTGGGAATCCTTGTTTGCCATGCAACTACTAGATACTTTTTTAATATTACTTATGCTCATAGGCTCTTTTATCGGGCCGATTTTGAATGACAGGATTCCTGGCAACTCGCTGTTCGGACGGACATCGACAATATCTTCTATGGAGACATGCTTCTCTCTCATACCCTTACTTCTTTTTGGCTCTTTAGAATCTTTTGGTTTCCTACTCAGCTGTAACTTTTCTGTTGAGGTAATCATTTCATTAAGAAAACTGCCGCATGTTTTTGTAGTACATGGAGGTGCATCCGAATTATCTCTTAATGAATCGCATGTTGACAAATTACAAGGAGGTTTATTTAGTTTTTCCCTTGATGTTTTCACATTCTCCAGTGACGGACAAGTACCGGAAGTCAGACAAGGTGGTATTTCACTATTGAAGGGCTTCTTAGACTTCATCTGCTCTTTTAATGGGCTAAAGCTGTCGCCTGTAGGTAAATTACAAGGCGGTACTTCAGAACAGTCACTCCGCCACTGAGATTTCAGGCATGTAGTGGCATACAACTTTCTTTTCTTGGTAACTGCGATGGAGTCCTTGGGATGCACCCTTTTAATAGCAAACTGATCGAGAGATGGCCGAATGATTTTACCGGCCAATTTTGTCTTCAACCCGCTATACCATGATTTTTCTTCAGTATTAGGATTCTCATAACACTTTTTCGGGCAAACCGCCTTTGTAACCTCCACCGAGGACCTTAACGTTTGGAAGTGTTTGAACATGTTTGGACACGATTTAGAATCTTCTTCTTGTTGGTTAAAACTCTTCTTTGAGGTTTGGGAGCAACATTGGAAGTGAGAGTCGCTGACGTACGAGAGCATATCTTGACCTAGATTAGTCCAATGACGGTAGTATTCTTGCAAATAGTTCTCGGCAAAGTCACACTTTATGCGCCCTTGCCTCTCATCACCTTCAGAGTCGTAGTCAGAGACGCCATCCCTGATCTTTAAACTGAAACCGACGAAAGCCTTGTAAGTATATGTATGTGCATATTACTAACACTCAAATATTATTACTACTAAATAACACTCACATGGGTTTCCGGCCCTCAGTCTTGAGCTTCTTCTTTTCTGTTTGAGTGATAACACCAACTTCAATCACAGCGCATCTTTTCGGCAAACATAAGCTGCTTTTAACAGCTACCTCTCTATCTACTGAACGCGTTTCAATAGCAGTATCTATACGTTCATTGCTCTTCGTGTTAACTGTGCTGCCAATATTAGTACCTTTATGGTCGCCTGTGTCCAGTTCACGATTATTATTCTCATTTTTAATGTTATTTTCTGTTTCATACTCAACAATGTACACTTGTTCATCACTAGACTGATTTTGCTTATTGCTGTTATCGGCGCTTGCCTCACTCGAATGAACGAAAAATCCATTAGGTATATCAATTCTCAAATAGTCCGAACTATTCTCTCTGTTACGTGTAACAAAGTTTTTAGAATGCAAAACAACTTCTATCTTGCGTGAGAATGCCTTTGATTTATCAATAAACCACTTTTGGTCGGAAATAGAAAGTTCCATGCTTTCGTTTTTGGATTGTCTTAATTCCTGATTCATTATAGGAAGCATAAGAATTTTGTCAGATCTTTGCATTATCCAAGCTTGAATATTTTGTTTTGCAAAATTCACATTTTTGCGTCTTGTATGAGATTTGTAGTAAGATGATTGGACATTTATGTCACTTTTTGATCTAAATATTATCCCGGTGTCTTTGTAAACATTGTCCATTAACTCAAAAACTGTGCTACTACTTGTATTGTATGATTTGTTATTCCTCCATCTAACTTTGACGCTGTTTCGTGAATCTATGGCATGAGACAAGAATTTTTGCAGCCACAATGCTTTCGTAGTCTCATCAATAACGTTTTGGACCTTGGCTGGCTTTTTAACTCTCATTTTTTCTTGTGGCTTATGTACATTCTCATTTTTGTTAATTAGTAATTTATCCTTTACCTCGCAACGTCCCGTAGTAACACTTTTCTTAGATTTAGACTTATCTTCTTTTATTTTCTCCTTTTCTTTATTCTTCTTCTTAAAAAAGATGAATCTCCTTTTATGCTTGTCTTCCTCAGCAACGGGTTTTGATTGTGGTTCAACTTTCGACTTTTCAATTATTTTCAAGCTTTCGGCAGATGGTATAGGCGACGAGATTTTAACGTACTCGTCGCCTTCCAAATTAAATTTGTCGCCCCATATTTTAAACATACCTTTAACACCTTGGTTCTCGTAGTCTTCTTCTTTAGATTTATATGGTCTATTTTTAGCATGACTTCCTGTAACAGATCTTCTGTGTGAAGGCTCAGGATTGTAGATATTTGCTCTATCGTGTTCTACGATTGATGGGTATGCATGAGGACTGTAGACTTTCGTTTGAGAGAATGATCTTGCTTCTAATGAGGGTGGATCTGACATAATAGAAACATCGCGATGACTTGAAACACTCATGCTTACTAGACTAGTCAGTTGCAGAGAATTGTTTTTAGAGTCATCTTTTTTTACTATACCTTTTCTTAGAGCTTCAAACCTACGTTTAAATGATGCGCTTTTATCTGCCGAGATATTTGGTTTTTTAGAACTGAAATCCTTAGGCTTTGTCTTAAAAAGCTTTTTGTATTCTTTTTCAAGTTTATTTTCTGCAGGATTGGAGCAGCGGCTTGGTTTTTCGGCTGCATAGCTCGAATTTTCTAAATCATAGACATGCTGTACTAAAGAGTCTGATGAATACTTATCCAGAAGTTTATTTTTTCTGTTAGCATTAGCGCTTGGTTTTTTACCGTCAGTATTAAAGGTAAAAATGGGCTTGATGGTTTCAATGGCTACTTTCTCGACTGATTTTCGTTCATCTTTAGGTTCTTCTGTAGCCTCAACTTCAATTCCTATCTCTCTATTGCCTTTATTTTCCACTTGTGTCATGGTATTTATTAAAAATCGAGTGACTATGTTGCTGCCAACTTCTGCGTTTGTGTAGGTAACTTTCCATGAGCTCGTACATGTCGTAACTGTTTGATTCATTGGCGACAGTTTCTCGTTCATAGTGCAAGTTGTATTGTATTCTAAGATACCTCCGACGCACTTCGACGAAGTAGTTTTGAATTCATAATAATTGCGTTGTTTGTCCTGTTTGGCTTTTTCTGCAAGATTAAAAAAGTAATTTTACTAAAAATAAATTTAAGAATTAATTTGAAGGCCTACACTTCACCGGTTAACTCCGCAGTTTACCATCTACCTCACATAATTCAAGACTCCGTGCTACTGAGAATTTTCTGATGGAAAACCCAAATAATACTTGCCCGACCTAGGGATCCAACCTGAGATCCCACGATTATCAGTCGCACAATGAAGCCAGTAGCTAGACGAGGTAGTTGATATGGTCACATCAAGGTCTTACTTACGCATAATAAAGGAGGATCTATCAGTGCTTCCACAACCTTTGTGGTCAGTCTCAGTTCCATAGATCCTCTTCACTTTTTTTTTCAGCAAAGCCTTCACACTACCGACCCTTATGTCAGTGAAACTTTGGGTTCTTTCATGGTAAGCGTAGATTTCTTTCGGATACCGATGTTGTCTGATGTCTGGTCTCTTTCTGGAAATTTTCCCTTTTCTACAAGTACATATCAAGTTGTCTCTTTTATAATCGTATTGTGTCTCAACTTCGTGAGACCTTTCACGTCTCTGGTTGTCTCTTTCCCTGTCTTTAATGAACTGGTCGGCGTAAAAAACGTAGTCTCTTGATTTTTTTTCTTTGTTGTTAGAAGAGTAAATCTTGTTGTCTTTCATATCTTCTTACTTCTCATTACTTATTCCAGGGCTTGCATTTTAACTTCTAATTTTGATTAAGGCTGAATTCTGAAAACCAGATAAAAATAATTTTCCAGAAAAAAAAACCGATTTCAATTACAATAATTTTAGACTTATATGGTTTTCTCATGAAATTGAATTGAAATGGGACCACACGATAAGCATCAGCTTTCAAATAAAAGAATCATTAAAATCGCTTCGCCTAGCCCAGAAAGTTATAAGGTAACAAACATAAAAAATTAATACAGAACTTCCTCCATTTCTGAAGTCGGTTAAATAAAATATTTAAAACATTAAATAATATATTATTACAGAAATGTTAGGCCAATTTTTTTGAATTTTTGGTTATATCTTATCTGACCCATTAAATATAACCGGACCTAATTTAAAAAAGATACAATATGTACCTACTTGATAAAAAAAACACAGCTGTCACTTTCATTAATGTGTGTTACAGTGTGTTATATATATGCTTATCGTGCCAGGGGCGTATTTACCCTAGGGCCAAGTGGGCCATGGCCCAGGACGCCAGGCAACGAGGGGCGCCGCGAGGCGCCCCTCGATTTCTTTTTGTTAAGTTTTTTTTTATTACCTACGTGAAGAAAATAAAAAATCCTACCCATTTAACAAAAATGACAACTCATTTGGTTTTAAGTTTGTTAGACATTAAAACGCGGAGCAGCTTAGTTGTATTAGGTACGTACAAACAGTATCAGTCGTCGTGATTTCGTGAACAAGCGCGCGCCCATACCGCTAATTCTCTATGGAAAGTTGCGCGACGTACCTACCTAGAATATTTTTATGCCTACAGCGCGTAGTAAACTCGGCTGGCTTGGCTAATATAACAGGCGGCGCGTAGGTACCAGACGATACGAGCAGCAGACAGGAGCAGCGGTATGTCCACAGAGTAGGTAATGTAGGCATAACCGGCGAATAACAGCGCGCGAGTCCCTAGGATCTGTATTTTGTGGACCATGTCGTCTTTTTGATAGCGGAAAAAGTCCACTTGCTTCGGCACAAGGCTTCAGTGATTGGAAACATGCACATGATACATGAAGCTAGTTTGAGCCACAAAAATTGCGTTTTGAAAATGAAAAACCGCGGACAAGTTGAAGCCAGAACTGATTCCAAATTGTATGAGCAGTAAGAAGATGAGAAAAAATACTGGCGTAATGTGATGCTACGAGTAGTTGTGGCTGTAAAATCCCTAGCTACGCGTGGGCTTTCGTTTCGTGGCAAGACAGATACATTTGGATCCACAAATAACGGAAATTTTATGATGCTATTAGAAGCAATTTCTGAGTTTGATCCGTTTTTGGCAAAACACATACAAAATTTCGGTAATCCTGGGAAAGGCAATACCTCATATTTGTCTTTTGCAACTTACGAAAAAATCATTAAAATTATGGCAGCAAAAGTTACATCAACGATAATACAAGAACTTAAAAAAGCTAAATATTTTTCTTTTAGTGTAGATTCTACTCCTGATATTACACACATCGATCAGCTATCTTTAATTTTAAGATATGTTCGAGATAATGCAGAACCAGTGGAGAGATTTCTTTGCTTTTTGCCTAACACTGGCCACAAAGCAGAAATATGTTACTAGCCATCATGGAGACCTTTGACTCACATAATATTGACATAAAAAATTGTAGAGTCAATCCTATGACAATGCTAGTAACATGTCTGGTCAGTATAATGGCCTACAAGCAAAAATTAAACAGAAATGTCCGTATGCAACATTCGTACCTTGCGCTGCACATTCTCTGAATTTGATCGGTTCATCTGCCGCTGAATGTTGCCTAGAGGCCACAAAGTTTTTTGGGCTTCTCCAAAATATATACGTATTTTGTACTGCATCAATAGAGCGTGCAAAAATTCTGCACTCATTTTTGGTTAAGGCTGATAATGTCACAGTAAAATCTTTGTCACTGACCCGGTGGTCAGCAAGGGACGATGCTTGTACCAGCCTCAATAGGAATTGGACTGAAATTTTAGCAGCTCTTGAAGCAGTTAAAAGCGACGCTGGCCACCAAAAGGCCTTAGTCAAAAATGAGGCTGCAGGCCTATTAACCCAAATAAATAGTTTTGAAACGGCCATATTGTCTGAATTTTGGGGATTATTATTAAAACAATTTTCATTTCCAAAACTCTTCAAGGAGTTGACTCGGACGTAGAGGTCGTTTCTCAACTTTATGAGTCACTAATTCTTTTCGTCGAAAAACAAAGGCAATCTTTTAACAGTTTTGAAGAGTCTGCAAAAAAAAAATGCTCCCAGGACTACCGCGAGAAGAGATTACTAAAGCGTAAAAAGCGAGACGACGAGTGCCGCGAGGGAGAAGTGGTATTACATGGTCGCGACCATTTCAGGGTCAATACCTTCTATCCAATTTGCGACCAATTATTAGGCGAGTTAAGGAGACGTAAAACTGCCTATGATAGTATAACCGCCTACTTTGCATTTTTGGGGCAATTAAGCATTATGACTAAAGCGGAAATCAGAATTAGTGCTTCAAAACTACTAGATGCGTACCCAATCGATCTAGCAGAAGATCTTTTAGATGAATGCGTGCTCTTAAAAAAATTTTTGCATTCAAATAAAAACAAAATGAGCCTAAGGCAACTTTACTCATTTTTTTAGGACAAAAACTAAGAGGACGCTTTTCCATACATTGCAATTGCGTTACGTATTTTTTTGTGTACGGCGGTGACGAATTGCAGCGCTCATTCTCCGCACTAAAACGAATAAAAATTATCTTCGTTCTCGTTTGAGTGAAGAACGTGTAAATAAATAGCTTGGCTATTTTAAATATAGAAGCGGAATTGAAAAAATCTGTCGATTGTGACAGTGTCATTGACGAATTTGTGAACCAATCTGTCCATCGAAAAAAAATGTAAATTTTCATTAATTTTTTTTCGATGAACGGATTCGTGACACTCTCCCACTGCTTCATATACTCTTAAACGCTCAGGTATACAGGCTTCCTCACGATGTTTACCTTCACCGTTAGCTAGCGATAATTTACAAGACAGAGGTATGAACTGTTTTCAAAGTTGATGGTCTCGGGTGCTCAAGACCTTCGACTTTGTCAACCTACGATCTCCAACTAGGCTTTTGAGGTTAACTAAATGTTGTTTATAATAAATGTTGTTTATTTGTTATAATTAACGCTTTTTATTCCTTTATTCGTTATCATCCAAAATCAACAATCAATCAATCACAACTCCCTGCTTATTTTTTTTTTCTTTTTTTTAATTTTTTTTTTTCAAGACTCTTAGGTAGGGGCGCCGAACCCTGCTGGCCCAGGGCGCAGAATTTTTAAATACGCCCCTGTATCGTGCCATGGCCATGGGGGTGCATGAAAGGAGTCTCCTCGAGTGACGTACACAACGATTCCCTACGTCCGGCGCACCCTAGGCAATTCGCGAGTTCTCCAAAGCGAACTGGCTAATCCTTTCACCACAAGGCAAGTCAAAATAAAACTTGACTCAGCCATCGACACGACGAAGAAGAAGAAGATCGTGCCAATCACTTTCATGAAATAAATAAATATTTCACAACTCACACACAACGCCATCTAGTCCAAAACTAAGCAGAGCTTGTATTATAGGTACTAGAATAACTGATACTAATACATATATACTTTTTATTTTTGTAAATACTTACATTATACATAGAAACACCCAGACTAAGACAAACCCCCATGTTCATGCACACAAAGTTGTCTTAAGTGGGAATCGAACCCACGACCTCGGCATCGCAGGCAGGTACACTACCCACTCCGCCATCCGGTCGCCATTAATGTGTTATATGCTTTGTCTTGAGCGAGGATCCAACCCGCCGAGCATACCGGGTTTTCATCAGGGCCGTCTTAAGTCTATTCTGCGCCGGGGTGCGGGACTCAGCCTGCGCCCTCGTTTTTTTTTGCTTTTAGTGTAGTAATGCGGTATGACAAGCGCCGAAAGATAAAAAAAATATTATTGTTGATGACTATTTTCTTTTTGCTTGCGCATACATATTTTGTCGTAAGTAACTTGTATATAAAACTGCAATGGCGTTAAACTCAATTAAATATCCAAAAATTTAGCGCTCGAAAGGCGCCCCCGGGCACTCGTCGCCCGGGTGCACCGCACCCCTTGCACCCCCTGGTAAAGACGGCCCTGGTTTTCATGTGTCTTGGTTACATACAAAGTTCCTATTTTGCAGCATACCTGATTAAATCCTGCAAACCCCGAAATGTCTTAGCACTTTAAGAATTCTAAAACATGACAATTTTTTTACGAAGAATTTTCTAAACAAACTGACATTTATTTACATAGTATTTTTTCTTTTAAAATGACAGTATGATGATTTATGATTTTTAAGAATGTAGGTTGGTTCAGATTGAATTTGGTCTTCTTGGGTAAATATAATATTGACGCAAAATAGCACTAAATCTAACTAAATCATTGTGCAGAGTCGAGACAACTCGCAAGGGTGACGATTGTATTGCGCATCTATAATTTGACACCTAGTTTTATATGACGTGCAAGAGCGGTGCTCTTCCAGATTTGGCAGGGGGCGATCGACAATGACTAGTCCTTTTCGTTTAATTGTCTAAGATATTCGCGCTACTTATGCCGCGTCCACACTACGCAAACGAATGAGTAGTTTGTGATGGTTTAGCCGTTGATCGTTGGTTGGCGTTCGCCAGGATTCTACAGCGTGGCGGCAACATCAAATGTGGTGGCGTTGTTAGCTAAGGTATCCAAAACAGAACCAACGAAGCCGTTTGTTAGCCTTTCTTAGTTGGGTGTGGTCCCGGCTTAGACCATCTGCGCTAGAGACATCCAGATTCTACCAACATACTCTTTACACTCTTCTTCTACTACTTCTTTATCTATGATTGTTTCCCCTGATTCAAATAAAAGTCAACGTCAGTTACTCTATGTCAATGTCTCAATATATTTGTAGGGAGATTGTTGAACAAAATTGTATTTTCATTATTTTTTAAATGATGTTCTTTAGTTGCAATTATGAATGTTGACGAAGTATGTGTATGAATGAATTTGGAAATTTACAAAGCAAGCTTTTTTACGGGTGATGAAAAAGTAAGTGTGACATTGCATCATCACACCTATTTCACCCACGAGAACTGATTAGAAGTCTATCCCACAATTCCAAATAACATTCCTGATTGTAGTGGTAGAACTATCGCCATAATCAGGGTTGCAAACTCCGTAGATGCAGTAGCGATTAGTACTGAAAATTTTCGCTGGTTATCCGAATTTAAGTTGAAATGGTATAGTAATAAAGTTAAAATTAAAAACTTTGCTTTTTAGAAATTCGCATGATACCAAGGGTTTCATCTGAAAAAATTACTATCTATATAACAACATACAAACGAGAAAAGGGCAAAAGATACAGAATGGAAGAAAGAAATAACAGAAAAGATAGGATGGAAATAAAACCCATCAGAAAAGGTTGCAGATCTGCTAACAGGTGTGCCTCGTGCGCTATATACCCAAACACATTTGAAGATACATGTTTCGAATGCAATAAAAAGATTACGAAATCATGCCCTGTATGCCAACAATGTTGTGACGAACCTCCAAAAACTAAAGAAAAGGATAATAAGGTAGAAGCAAAACAAAATATAACTCCAAAGTCAGACAAAAGTGTAGAGCAGGGCTTAAATTTATTGAATGAAGTGCTGACAGTATTCCAAAATAAAAAAAGTGATTCATTTATAGAAAAGAAAGACGTAGGGATAGGCACTGAGCATGATCTCAAGAAAGTCCAAACCAAATTGTCAATCAGTACGTTTCAATACTCAATTGGGGAGAACAAAAAGCAAGAGAATGGTAAATTTTCAGTACTATCCAGCTTCCAACCAATTTTTATCAGAAAATCGCAGTATTCTATAGATCTGTGCAAACACAAATCTTCTTCGATACCTCAAATGAAGTTGGAAGAATTGAAATATTCTCTGAAAGAGAAATCAAGATCGAAAGATGCGATCGCAGAAGTAAATCGAATGTTCGCAACTGTTAGAACAGGTAAGTCGATTGAGAATGCCAATAGACCCACGCTTAGGAATGGACCAAGAGTGTTGCCAGTTGTCAAAACAGAAACACCAGAACGCAAAAGCGAAATAGTTGTCGCTCAAAAAGACAGTTGCAAGTGCTGCCAGAACTGCATGTCGAGTGGAGACTCTATTTTAAAACCTGATTGCTGCTATGATGAGGAAGAAAAAAAATGCGACAAATCGGTTTTTATTTCTAGTTGTTGTCATTATTTGAAAAGAGATAACTCTAATAGGAAAATTCAGACTGGGATTTTATTTTGTGAACGTTGTCGGCTTTAATTTGGTATTTATTACGGTGATGTTAATTATTAATATGATTTTGCTTACTTTTATACATTTTTGTTAGATGTTTACATGTTATATAAAAGTGTTGCATTTGTTCGAGTTTGTTTAAATTTAACACTTCGCTTTGCAAGCAAAGTGTTCGTAATTAACTCTTTGACAACTAACGAGGCATTAATATCAATAAAGCGTAGTCAACCTTTGCACCTATCAATGTCAAAATTTACTTATTAATGTAAAAATACTCCTATGAACTCAATGCATACATAATTTCTGTATTTATGTGTGGAGACACGCTGAAGTGTCATATAAAAAAGATAATTAAGCCATTCTATCTACTTCTACTTTTCTCTCGTTGCAAGTCTACTACCAATCCGCACTTGGCTTGGTTGCAAGAGGCCCGTGCAGCAGTGGGACACGTATTTGATACAGGGCTGCTATTATTATGCGTGGCATGGTTTAATCTGGCTTAGTGTGCGTCAGAATGGCTGGTTGTCTGTCTATGAGAGTAGATTCGAAAGTTGCTACATAATTGCTTATATTTGCTACATATATTAAATAATTGCAACATAGGATATATATTTAGAAATCAAATATTTATTTTGACCAGCCAGCCTGACGTTGGTATTGCGTCAATAATTGCTACATATTTACTTCATTTTTCTAATTTAGTAAAAACATAATAATATTTTAAATAAAGAATGTAGTAATTATTTAAATTATCCCAAGGAAAAGTGCCTGATAAAATGATGTTGTTTGTGACGATGAAGAGAGGCAGAACTTAGTGCCTTATCATACTAGCGGATTGCGAGCGGATTCAAAGCGGAGCGGGCGCGCAGCGAATGCGTCGCGAACACGCAGCGGCTGCGCAGCGGAGACGTCGCGGATGCGTGGCGAATACGCTACGTTTTCGTCGCGTGTTTGTAGCGAATTTCCGACGTACAATACACTCAGTAACAAAATTGATTCCGACGAGGAAACACTGCTGTTGGCTTTGTTACTTCGGAAACGCCGGCGACGAAAACGAAAGCATCGACGAATTTGGGAAGATCCATTATCAATTAATCGAATGGAAGAGAGCGACTAATTTGTGTTGTTTTGCAAACGATTAAAAAATAATCCTCAATAATTTCGTTCCTACCTACCATAAAACAAACATAAAATATTTAAGCAAGATAAAATCCCACAAGAATCCGTTATGATACAAAATGATTTGACATTTGAAAAAAATATTTTATTAAGTTGGTTGGCTGGCGTTTGTACGAGACAGTACAAAATGGGTGTGTGTCAGAATGGCTGGTTGAGGCTGGTTGTCTGTGGCGTTGGTCTATGAGAGTAGATTCGAAAATTGCTACATAATTGCTTATATTTGCTACAGATAATAAATTATTGCTACATAGGATATATATTTAGAAATCAAATATTTATTTTGACCAGCCAGCCTGACGTTTGGTTGGCTGGTCACCTCCTAGTTTAAAGTCAACCGTGCAGAGTTTTCCAAAATGTATTGCGTCAATAATTGCTACATATTTACTTCATTTCTCTAATTTAGTAGAAACATAATAATATGTTAAATAAAGAATGTTGTAATTATTTAAATTATCCTAAGGAAAAGTGCCTGATAAAATGATGTTGTTTGTGACGATGAAGAGAGGAAGAACTAAGTGTTTGCCATTATTATATTTTCAGGCACTTTTACTGGGGATAGTTTAAATAATTGCTACATTCATTATTTAAAATGTGTTTGAAGTTACAACTAAATTAAAGAAATGAAGTAAATATGTAGCAATTATTGACGCAATACATTTTGGAAAACTCTGTACGCTTGACTTTAAACTACGAGGTGACCAGCCAACCAAACGTCAGGCTGGCTGGTCAAAATAAATATTTGATTTCTAAATATATATCCTATGTAGCAATTATTTATTATATGTAGCAAATATAAGCAATTATGTAGCAATTTTTGAATCTACTCTCATAGACCAACGCCACAGACAACCAGCCATTCTGACGCACATCAAAATAGCGTCCACGCCGCGCGTCCGCAACGAATTCGCTGCGAATGCGCGGCGTGATCGTTGCGCGCCCGCAACAAATCCGTTGCGCGCCCGCTCCGCTTTGAATCCGCTCGTAATCCGCTAGTATGATAAGGCCCTAAGTGTTTGCCATTATTATATTTTCAGGCACTTTTCTTTATTTAACATATAGACCAGAGTAGATCCATTTAAAACTGATAAAAGTAAAAAAAATAATAGAAGGATGAAACCCATTAGAAAAGAAGGAGAATATTATAAAAATTAAAGGAAAAATAATTTACGGGCGATTTGAGGTCGGGAAGAGGGGGAGAGGGGGGGGGGGTTGGCGCAAAATAAAACAAACGAAAATAAGAATAAATATGGGTTTATTAAATTAGAATCTTAAAATTGCTCACAAATTAAAAGTAGAAACTTTCAGCTTCTAACTTCTTGTCACCTCTGAAACAATAAATGAGATGATATTAGATTTTCAGACAATATGAGATGGTGAAAAGGATTTCATTTATTCCTTTGTGGATCATAGGTTAGTATTACAGTTCTTAAATTTAATGTTATAAAGTACGCTATGTCCTACCACATGCTGCGGTGTTCAAGTTTATTTATTATATTAATTAGATTAAAAGATCATATTATATAATTGATTAATAATTTGAATTGTTTACATAGCTACAATTTATTTACATTAAACAATAATAATATTAATAAAATTAAAATTAAATAAAATTAAATTAAAATTAAATCAAAATTAAATAAATATTAAATTAAAACTAAATCGAAATTAAATTAAAATTTATCATTTAAAAAGTCATCAATGGCATAATATGCTTTTTGTACCAAAAGTTTATTGAGCTTAGCTTTGAAAAGATTTGTACAATTTATTGCTCGTATTTCTTTAGGTACTTAATTATATATAATCGGTGCCATACAAAATATACTAGCGCGCAAAAGCTGATGCCGTGGCCAAGTCAAAGCCGTGTGGACCAATAAGGGTACCCGCGCTACCTATGGTGGTAACGTTTTAGTAGAGCTAAAACTAGAAACGAGTTAGCGAGACACGGGGAGCGAGTGCGTAGTTCCGATATTTGTGTAGCTCGGCTATAAGCGAGTGTGCGAGTGAGGCGGATACAGATACGCACTGTAGAGAAATGACCACTGGTTGCTCTCTCGGCGTGAGTTCTAATCGCTTGGCGAGTATCGCCGAGCGAGTGTTATCCCTCATAGCTCTAGTCGCTCAGCGACAAACTAGTGAAGCGAGTGCTCGCCGGCAGTGTGAACAGTCAGCGATCAACTGTTTGTATATGCATCTCTTTTGTTCACACGGAAAGTATATCTATTGTACGTTTCTTGAGCGAGAAAATAGCCGATAGTTAGTCGTTTTCTCGTCGTTGGTGGGACAACTGCCTTAGGTGGGTCGGCGGTAATGAAGGGATCTTAGAGGTTAAGCAATGCTACCCGCGTTCGACTATTGGATGGGTGACCAAGGTGAAATCTTAAATCTCTTAGTATAATTTAGTATTCATTTTTATATCATTTTTTGTAATGTTTTGACGTGTTCAAGCGCCTCCTGGGGCCTATGAAAATAAATGATTTGAATTTTGAATGTTGAATTTTGATGTTCATCCATTCTTAAGCGCGACAAAGCTCGGGGCTTCGTTTTTATTTTGTTTTTTTTAGTCCGCACAGCCGGAGCGGGTTGCAATGGAGCAGATTGGACTACACGGTTTCACACGGCCAATACGGATCCGCCCAACGCCGCTTCAATGTAATCGCAGTCCAAAGAAAAGACAGCCATCGTGTTGTGTGTGAATGACACTAACCTACTACAATCTCCATACTTGGTACGGTGCCGATCAATCTTCTCGCTGTGAGGCCGCTCCCATTCACGAGGAGTGTTTTGACTGAAAAAAGATAGTAATAATAAATAAATATTTCACAACTCACACACAACGCCATCTAGTCCCAAACTAAGCAGAGCTTGTACTATGGGTACTAGAATAACTGATACTAATACATATATACTTTTTTATGTTGTAAATACATGGATCTACAATAAGACTGTGTCTCCACCAGAAATGCGCGAAGAATAACCAATACAATCGCTACGTATATCTCTGGTGGAGACGCAACTAAAATCTGGTAAAATTAAGTATAATGGTCTCAGGTTCGATACCGCGTCGGTCATTATGGTTCTTTTCACGAAATTCTCAGTAACAGTACGGAGTCTAAACTGCGTCAAGTCGATGACTATAAGCTCACAACGTTAATATGGGACGCAAACATAACTGGTGAACGGTAAGTGATCTTTACCATCCCTTCCTTGTTATTCTTTCCATAGACGCTTTTCTCATAATGCAATACTCATCGGAGCTGGTACTTGGATTGATTTTAATTTGATTCTAAACAGTTTGATTAAAATTAATCTAAGCCCCGATTATTCAAATCATTGTAATTAGTATAATTTAGTATTATTTATTTTTATATCATTTTTTGTAATGCTTTGACGTGTTCAAGCGCCTCCTGGGGCCTATGAGAATTATGCCTAGTTTGTCCTGAGTTTTGTCCCACATAAAAAAATCCTTGTTTGTCCCAAAATATATGCCTCCTTTGTCCCAAAATATAATATTAATTATTTTATGCCTGCTTCGTCCCATTTTCAATTCCTTGTACGGCCCAAATCAATTTTTAGGGTGTTTCTCCGAAATTGCGTTCTTTGTCTGATTCATACGGCCTAATTTTTTTTTCACATTTAAGCTTATAAAACATACTTTTATGAAAGATATATACCTAAGATACAATGTCTGAAAAAGGCACACGTTTCGATAAAATGGTTTCCGAGATAATTAACTTTAAAATTTTTGGGGCCATATAAATCAGAATCTGTGACATATATTATGAATAAGAATTAGGGATAGAAATGAAATTCTAGTTAGAAAAATCAGTCGTTTATTTATTAAAATTACAATAAATGCACACGATGCTTATCATAACACCTAAATCTAGTCAATCACAGCATGATATGGCACTTGACAATATCAATTATCTTAAGTATTTTTATTATTAACGTTTTGTTTTATTTAAGCTTAAATCTAGTCAATCACATCATGATAATTATAATTATGATACTCGACAATAATAATTATTTTTTGTGTATCACCTTTCATAAAATATTTAACAAAAACTAAAGATCTACATAAATATTATCAAATACGTTTAAACTTTTAACAATAACCAAAATTATGGCAAAAAGTAAATTTGAATAAAGATTTTTTTTTTCTGTAACTTGGCGATCTGTGTGAACACAGTAAGCCATTCAGATGAGGTGTTTTAATATGTCTTGTCAGCAGACGGGATTCCTATTAATCCCTTTCATCTAGTGTCTCTAAACCTAACTGTAAGTGTAGGGACGCTATGCCGTTTCAATCGGCAATGTGTTAAACTGCCTGTGCCTTTCAGTTTGGATACCAGCTCATTGACGTGAGTTGAAATTCTCGTCTGATAGCTTTCATTATATCTAGCGATCTCTTGTTTGACGGTACTGATCTTGAGGTCCTCGTATATATATTTGTTGCTCACGTAGTAAGGGATATCTAGCATTGCTCTTAACGTCTTGCTTTGGAATCTTTCAAGAATCACTATGTTGCTATTGCTAGCGGTACCCCACAGCTGGATTCCGTAAGTCCAGATTGGTTTCAGGATGGTCTTATAGATAGCTATCTTGCTTTCATGTGACAGACTATTGCGACCTATTAGCCAGTACACTGATCTGACTATCGTATCCAGCTGTATACGCTTGGTCCAGATATGTTTTCTCCAGGTGAGTCTTCGATCCAGATGCATGCCCAGATATCTGACATCTTCAGCTCGAGGAATCTCTTCATTATGAAGTTTGCCTTCTCAAGGTAAAGGTTACATGGACAGATTTACTTTGATTGACCTTAATACGCCATTTAACGAGCCACTTTACGACTTCTTGGATGAGGGTTTGTAGGTTGGCTGTTGCGATTGCGGGATCCTCATTTACCGACAAAAGAGCAGTGTCATCCGCGTAGGTGGAAGTTTTGGTAGCTGCGTGCGTTGGTAGGTCTGCGGTAAAAAGTAAGTATAGGATGGGTCCTAGTATACTTCCTTGTGGTACGCCTGAAAATATTTCGTTTAAAGGATTTTTAAGAAATATATTGTTACAGTTTATTACCCTGTACTACTATACTTTGTCCATTCCTTTATTTTCTTTTTGACAGATCACGCCTATGAATTACCGTTTCTTTTTGTCAGATTAATGTACTACAATAATAATGTACTTTATTGACAAGCGGCACTTTTTAGGGAAGTTCATTGTTTGTAACAAACAACCACAGACTATAAATCAAATCGTGAAATGAAATAAATCGATTATTATGAAAAAGAATAATTTGATTTTTTTTGTGTATTGTCTGTATTTATATAAAAAAAAGAATATAATAATAGTATCATGATTCCATGAATAATTATCTGCAAGAAATTAAGTCGAAATCTTGGAATTAAAAATGAAAATGTAAACAAAGGTAACTAGGAAACCGTCATAGACTAAGTATGTGATATTATTATTATATTATTATTTTGTATATTTATTTCATCTAATAAAAACTACAAATAAACGAATAATTAATAATGAACTAAAACCATTTCGATGTAATTAATCGATTGAAAGTTCTTCTTAGACAACATCGATTATAATTTCAAATCGAATAAGTAACGTGTAAAGGCATCCCTAAATGTAATCTGTCAAAAAGCAAATAAAGAAATGGACAGAGTATAAGCATTAGTTTGAGCCTATAAACTACCGCTAAAACTAATAGTTAAGTAAGTAGGTAGTTTCATGAACCACTTAATTATTTTATTTTTGTTATTTAGTTATATTCATTTTATTTTTAAATTGTAATTTAAATGAAGTTTTTTTTCATTGTTTCACTTTATTTTCTTACCTAGACGAACAGAGTTTAATACCAATATATTAGTTTTAATTTCAGGTATAGTCTAATTATCGAAAATTTTTTCGTCGATATATATGAAACCCCTTAGAAGTTATTAGGACTACTGCGAAATTTACAGCTACTGTTTTTAGACATGTAAATAACATTAGGTTTATAAGAAATGACTTGATACAGGCGTAACGTGCCGCCAATGTAACGTTTCATTAACAATATGTGTGACATTCTGATTAATATGGTATTTTTACCGTATGAATCAGACACATATCAATCAGAATTTTGCACATTAACATCGATAAATCATCACACGTATGTAATTAAGGATTGTTATTTATACATAGGTTTCTGTTCCCTAATGGCATTATATTTCCCGCAGATTCATGTTTGAAAACCATTTACGTTAATTATAAAAACGAACATACTAATCAGAAACACAGGTGTACCAAGGCTATATGAATCAGATATTTACCTTTATATCTCCGCGACGACACAAACCAGCCACCCATCACGTCGCGACCGCGTCAGCCGAGCCCCTGGCTACCGCCAGCGTGGGGAGGGGTCGTCGGATGTTTTGTATTTAGCTGAGTATGTTCGAGTGAAGCGCGTGAATATGAATCAGACTTTTGCGCCGGACAAACACTATTTTTTTATTTATAATTAAACAATCGTAAATATTAGTACAATTTTTTTTTGTGTAAAGAAACAACTAATATTCTTTCATAATAATTAAAATTCACATCAATTTATGAATAAAAAATAATGTTATTGTTACTAATGTTCAAGAAACTGGGTTACGGACACACCATATTAGTCAGAAGAACTACTTTTAAATATTTTTTTGAAATATTTAAATAAATATTATTAAAAAAAAATAACTTGTGCAAGATAGGCAATAGCCTGAGGTATGTTTTAAAATTAATTGCAGACTGATTTGTCAGTTAGTTACAAAAATAAACCTCAAGACATCGAAAATTTAGGGTTCGGAGAATCATCCTTTATATGCAAAACTTGCTTTTGTTGTACAATCAGCAAAAAAGACTATGAGTTATGAAGTATTTAACATCAGTTGACAATGTAAAACAACCGCTTCACTCTGTCTTCTTCGCGAGGCAAAATTTACACATAATATTTACTATTTTATAATAAATGCTTTAGCCGTTCTTAGTGAGCAAGTAATACGTACATAGCTGACATCATTGGAACAAGTTCAGAAGAGCAGGTAAAAAATGTGCATCCCTTTTTTATTGGTTCCTTTTGTTTGTTTGCTTGTATAGACTTGTTCGACCAATGGCATTACTTTTCGTTATCAGTATTTTTTTACACTTATTTAAAATGTTAGTTACTGTTGTTGACTGCTCTGTGTACTTAAGCTGTAGAAATGTTCAGATAATTATGTTATCATATCTGTGATTTTAAATAATAAAGATGATTTATACATGTGTGTTTGTTTTATTATTAAATTTAAATTTTTTATCATAATATTATTATCACTATGTTATTTGCTGTCTGTACCTTTTGAGTACTTGCAATTATTGGGACGAAGCAGGACCACAGAGTAACGGACAGAGGCTAACCTTTTAAAGAACGTCTAAAATATTTACCTATTTTGCTAGGGTTGGCACTTGACAGTGTTGGCACAACAGGACAAACCATGTGACTAGTACAATTACTACACTGGCGGCATAGTGGTGTTTTAACGCGGCGGTTTTTTTTATTGTATTACCTGTACCTAATCATAATAAATCAATCGCTAATAATAAGGGTAGATAGGTATTTTTTACATATTTCAACAAGTCTAAAAAGTAATAAAAGTCTTTAAGTATAATCCTCTCAAATTGGTACCTAATGTGGTAAGTAGAACCTTTTACAATTTAATTTTAACGTACCTACCTACCTATTAACGTATTAGGTAGAAGAGCGCATGACATTGCGCTTAAGAACTTGAGAACTGTCATTCTCATACATCTATACAATTATAGGTATAAAAAGATAAGACCCCAGAAATAATATAGGCTACATCGACGTACCACGCGGTGGGAGCTGCGCGTAGAAGCTAGTGACTCATAAGTAGGAATATATTATTAGCTGTGAATTGTGTCAAGGTTCCATCGCATTACAAACACGGCAAAGATTTAAATTTGCTTTGATATTGATGTAGGTACACTAGGTACCTACCTATGTAATTATGTATGAAGTATCTATCTACCCCACTAAAATAAATTGAATAGGTATATAATAAAAATAGCTACTCTTTTACTATCAATTTACTAGGTAGGTACTACCTAGTAGATTCCTTGGGATAGAAAAAAAAAGATATGTTCTTATTTCGACGATTATTGTTCTTACACACAGTACAGTACATTTTGTATTATTAAATTATAACGCGCGTCGTGCCCTTTAGGACGAGATTTGCGAGTGAGCATACGTGCGTGCGCGCACCGCGGCTGCACTGTACTGCTGTAGACTGCACACTGCACACTCACAGGGTACATTTCTGTGAGCTGCGGTAGTGTCCGCGAGCCGCGCCGAGAGCGTGCGAGAGCCCTTCGCTAAGGCACTTACGAGCCGGTAGAAACCGGTTTCGCCTCGTACGTGATAGGGCCGCAAGTGCTCACGCACACAGACGTCTTATGCTTGTGTGAGTGGACTTATCTGAGCGCGGTTGTATGCAGCTTAGTCTCTGTTCGTTACTCTGTGGCAGGACTATAACAGTGATGTGGGACAAACAAGGATTTTTTTGGAAATTGGGACAAAACTTTATAACGAACAAGGCATAAGCCGCCTATGAAAATAAACGATTCGATTTTGAATGTTATTTTAGTATACTCACCCTCCCAAATTCAAATTAAAAAACGCCTGGTCAAAGCTCTTCCGATCCCGCACAGAATTCTTTGAACTAAACTCTCTATTCAGCGTCTTCTTTAGTGTATTTGAAGTATTCACAAACTTGCACATGTATTCATTCAACGTCTTCATCTTCTCCATCAAGTCTTCCTTATCCCTCGTCTCTGGGTTACTCATCAGGGTTTCCAACTGCTTCGTTATCATTTGGCAATCGTCTTTCAAATTCGGTAAATCATTCCAAGAAATGTCTGTATTAGATGCAGCATTTTTCATTATTTTGATGAGTGGAGCTGTCGTTTCTATTATGAATTCTCCTTCTTCCATTATCAGATTAGTTGTTCTGTAGTACGGTTGTCTGATACCTGATGTGTCAGGTCCAGGGATTTCGTTTAACCCTTCTCTGGTTTTAGCCATGACAAGTTGGAGTAGGTTTTGTAAAGTGATTTTGTGGTCATTTAGAAGATGCCGATCTAAGACTGTTATTCTGAAAACAAGTTATTGAATGATTAAGTATTTCATTCTTAGTGATTTGTTTTTAAGTTAGACATTAGGTATTGAAAATCTATATATATAAAAATGAAACCCGTTTTCCGTTGTCACGACATAGCATGAAAACGGCTTGACCAATTTGGCTGTTTTTTTTTTGTAGTTTTATAATACTCTGTACAAGGTTCTTATCTATCTATATATATATAAATGAAACCCGTTTACCATTGTCACGACATAGCATGAAAACGGCTTGACCGATTTGGCAGATTTTTTTTTTATAGTTTTCTAATACTCTGCACAAGGTTCTTAGGGGGGAAAAAAAACAAAATAAATTAAATATATATTAATAAATTTTCTGTAAAAATATAAGTGAAATTATTGAACCCTACGGAATAAACACTATTATGAAAATATATATTTTGTTTTTATTTAATAAAATTAGTAAAGTCCTTCTCCTGAGAAGGACTTTACTTAGCATACATAAGATAGGTCAGATATACAAAATAAAGTAGTGCATCAAATTTACGCTAAGGCGGTACGAAGTTCGCCGGGTCAGCTAGTTATTTATATATTTTCTTAAATTAATAAATAATAAATTAAATTATATTAAACTTAAATTATTAAATTTTGAATTCTAAAATGTTTTTTTTAACTAGCTAGGTTTATTTTGAATTAGATTGCTTCAAAACTGATCAGTTAGTGTAAGCAGCTTACATCTATAGACCAGATGACAGGAGTACACGTCCACGACTACGAGTCCACGCTATTACGTGGTACCCTTGAAGGTCTTGGAATGTGAATAGCTCGAAGATTGGCTACCCGCCCGGCTTCCCTATACCTCACCTCTTGTTAACCCCTTTTGAGTTTATTAAATGTGTCACTAAAAAGTGGGACGAGGAAACTGGAAGATTGTAATTTACTATCTAGAACTCACCGATTGGCATCAAAATTACAAAGATGACAGGAGTAGGTCTCCGTGTTGTCTTTGAAGGTTGACAGGGCACTCATCCTCGATGGTGCAGCGTTCAAGGCTTTCGACGTACAGTCGCTTGATAGATCTAGTGATGTGTCCTGGAGCAGAAATAAGTTTTAGTTTATAAGTCATTGGTTATTCTTGAAGAGCTCTTGGCTAAGTTAAACTCGCGTGGACCAATTGATCGTTAGAAACTGCATTGTTTATAATGGCAGCCTTGTATACAATTACATGTCCCACTGCTGGGCCCTGTCCTCTTTTCATTATGAGTAGGGTTGGACTTAAGTTTACCCGACGAGTATCGTATCATTCAGAATTTGTCGGGAAGGTCTAAAGCGAGATGGTAGATCTAACAACTAAATGACCTTCAGTTTAATACATTAAGATTGACGCCGGCCAATGTAATTCGGAAAAGGACTTGGCAAATGATAATGAAGGCTTTTAAAATTAAACACTTACATGAGCCGTTAAATCATGAGACTTGAAGCTGCCACTCTCCTCAGGGTGGGAAAACAACAACGTTCTGCTGCGACAAATCCGCGAGCGGAGCTTGTCGAATAGACGCGTCGCTGATGTTTGCTTATTCAGTGCTGGAAAAAAAAATACCAACGTTAAACGTTACCACTCCGCTCACGTGAGCCAAAGCGTGGTGATACATAGCTTATTATAGAAAAGGCTTCCTAGGAATTGGGCTATTAAATACAAAAATAATAATCTAAATCTGAACAGTACATTCAGCGATTAACATGTTCAAACAAACGAACTTGTATGCTTTATCACCCATGCTAATACCAGTCTTTGTTAGACTAATAAAACATATATTTACGCCTTCTAGCTGTCAGTAAAATCGCATCAAAATCAATACAACCGTTTTGAGGATAACGCGGCACAAACAAACGTTAACCAGAGTTGGGTCTACCTCATAGAAATCTTAATAATAAGGCAATAGAAATGTCAAAGACGCGTGACCTCGTCGCCGCGCATCTGTCTAGTCAAACACAAGTGCGAGTTGAGGAATTGTCGTCTTAATGTCATCGCAAAAAGAATAATTTTGTTTGCAGGAATACAAGCGCATTTGTCTAATCGAACACAAAAAGGAAGGAATACAAAAAGTGGTATTTGAAAACCGGCGACATGCGTCCCAGTGTTAAAAGATAGTCGATAGCATTTCTATTGACTAGTTATTAAGATTTCTATGGTCTTAATATAAGGTGTATACGGTGAAGAATAAAGGTCATTTGATAGGGCTCCTCTAAGTAGATTAAGCCCGGGGTTTAAAACAATGCAGAATAAACTTACACTTGAGTCCTTTACTAAACTTGCTCCTGGAGCATACGGATTCTGGTGAAAAGGACCGTGGTAACGTCTTTGACTTCTCCTAAAAGAAAAATAACTTTCAGTGCAACACAAATCTAATTAACTGTTTCTAAAGAACTTATTAAATGTCGATACAAAAATAAACTTCACCTCCAATCACGTGGATCTAATTATAAAAGGTGAAAGATGAGTATATTATACACCTCATCAAATCAAATCAAATCATTTATTTCCATGGGCCCCAAGGGGCGCTTGAACACGTCAAAACAAACATCAAAACACAAAAATATAAAATTAAAATAAAACTTAGCTAACTAAATTATAATACTTATTGCAATAAAATGATTTGACACCGGCGCTTAGATTGACTTTAATTCAACTTAGAGATTTGAATTAAAATCAATCCAAGTACCAGCTCCGATGGGTATTGCATCATGAGAAGAGCTGGTGAGAAACTCATGTGCACCATCTTTTCAAATAATTCATACAATATTTGTTTGTTTTTTGACAATAATTCTATGTGTAAGTTATAGCAACCAAAACAACATTATAGCTAAATATGGTTATAAAGAGAAAATAAACTTAAATATAGAAATGCAATTAAATTAATACTTATAGTATAATATAAGGTTGCAATATCTTACACTTCAAGCAGAAAATAAAGGAGTAAAAACAATGTGTGACATCACAAAAACATCCATATCCTACTGGGTCAATCACTCCTGATGGTAAGTGATGAAACGGTTTACAGTAGAGCTCCCTTACCTATGAGGTATATATTATTTAACTTTTGCGTTGAAGAGACCCAAATGGTTGGTACTCGTGCTGAAACACAAGACTCAAGCAGGGTGTTCGACTCCTTCAGAATAACCTTTCTTTACCTTTAAAACATTGTGTTGTGTCTTCCCATGGTGTAGTTGTTGATGCATCTGAAGAGCACTTTCGAATTGAGCGGTGAAGCTGCATTGTGAACAACTGAAAAAACACAACAAAAACTATATATGAGTGTACCTTGGCTTCAGACACAAAGGAAAAACATTGTCAACTTTCTGACTCTGGGCAGACTAAGAATCTTAACTTGACTGTACTTAGTTTGTAGCTTTTATACTTGCAAAATTCTTTTTATCAATTCTTAGCAGCAATCAACGTGAAGCAACAATTTCCTGTAGATTTAAACTTGCGGTTGGAAGCAAGCGTCAGCGTCAACGCCCAACGTATATTTTCATAATGTTTTTTCTTTTAAACATAATAATATGTTTACATACGTGGAGCGTTGAAGCTGACGCTTGCTTCCAACTGCAACCTTTAGATAGCATACGCTTATCTGCGTTACATCGAACCATGGGCAGGTCCACTGCCCACGATTAACAAATTAGGAATTTTTAGAGACCTCAAGTAGTGTAAGTCCAGGGCTCCTTAGTTTACAGCTAGCCCCTTAACTTTGGGTATATACCACCGCTACCTAACCTCTGAGGCAGAAAGAGGGGTTTATATTTACATTCATGTTGTTTATTATTAATACATGTCTGCACTGCAGGGCTCTGGCCTCTTCTCATGATGAGAAGGGTTAGACCATAGTCCACCACGCTGGCCAAGTGCGGATTGGTAGACTTTACACACCCTCGAGCACTTTTTAGAAACTCTCAGGCATGTAGGTTTCCTCACGATGTTTTCCTTCACCGTTAGCAAGCGATAATTTATATGATTTTTGTTTTGATGGCTTATATTTCGCCTAGCGACTTAGTATCGCAATACAACGCGGTAATGCTGCCAGCATTTTAGGTGCGAGGCTTTCTAACAGTGACTAATAAGGTTCAGTTAGTTTAGTTAGAGATCCTAAATGTATATTTTCCTGGCAATAAAGATTGTTTTCATTGTATTAATTAAAACACTTACCAATATGTCATTACCAATAATAACAACGAAATAAAAATCTTAAAAACAACCTTTGTGTAAATCGTATTGTTGTCAATTTTGATTGATTTTGATAGCAGACGTTACTCAAGTATGAAAAAAAGAAAAGTTTTTGAAGGAGTTTTATTAAAAGAAGGATTTACATTTCACAAGTTACTGTCAAAATTTTAAATAATTAACTACTGATAGCGCGCGAGTTGAATGCAGAGCTTAGGAATGCGGTAGTGCTGTGACCTAATTATAATTATTGATGACCACAATGTCGATAAATTTAAACAATGTTATAAGTTTAATTTTATTTTTTACACTAGGTTAACATGATGAAAAAAAAAACAATATCATAATTATTACACGTTTTTAATAATCATTTCACAATTTAAAACATTTCAGAAATGGTAGATATGGTTGAATCGGTGTCACTATCCTCGCAGTCGCTGACCTCAATGACGAATAGATCTATGGTATCTTCAATTAATCCATCTCTTTGCCAATAATTTTCTTCTAAAATTATGACGTGATCATCGAAGCCACGCCAATCTTCCTCTGTAACCTGAGAAACCGCCAGCTCCGTAACTTCTTTTAACCTTTTTAAAAGTTTTTTTTGTAACGAACTTGATGGACTCGGATCAGTCATTATTAAAATAAAAAAATAACACGGGAACTTCAGTATTAACACAATAACACGGCAAACGTACGATTGTTGACAAGGATGGCACATCACTACACTGCAGGCGCGTGAGGTGGGGCGTGCGGATAGCGGGGGGAGATGCTCCCGCTCTTTACCTCAGACCCCGACTGCATTCAACTCGCGCGCTATCTGTAACAGTGTCTGTTTATAAGTAAACGATTAGATGTAACTCATGAATTACGGGACCTATTTTAAAATTTTCTTCAGCATTATTCCTGAGTTACATTGGCTATGGTTTATTGCAAAGGCAAAGGCTAGTGACGACCATTATGGCGGAGTGGGTTCGATACCCGCTTAAATCAAATCTTTGTGTGCATGAACATAGGGGTTTGTCTTAGTCTGGGTGTTTCTATGTATAATAAGTATGTATTGTTAAAGGTATTATTTACCTGGAAATTATACGATAACCGGCACGAGCAAAGTTATTCCACCGACCGAAAACTTAGCCACTGACAGCTGTCATCCCGTAACGCTCCTCCGTTCGCGCCTTTTTGACACCGCCACGTAGTGACGTACTTGTACATAGACTCCCCAGTCGATTAATAGAAATCGATTATCAGTTCGGCCTTCAGCGTCCTCGCAGGAGTTCTCAACAGGCACACCCCTTCTAGTGTAAGTGTCACTGCAGCCTTTTTTTTTTCACAAAGGCGATGAGAAGCGAGCTTTTAAAGTTTGTTAATACAGCCTGCCCCTTACGGCATATACATAAAGTGTAGTGAATACTCACGGCATTATTGGTGTGGCGGCTCCGCACAGAAGTCATGCCCCTCACGGCTGTTGTGTTGTGCCCCTTACGGCCGTTGTGATGTGCTCTTCACGGGTTAAGTATCGTGCCCCTGGCGGCCTTGCAGTATCCTCACGGTGACTTTTGTACTGTGCCCCTGGCGGCTTATGTATTGCGCCCCTGGCAACTTGTGTATTGTGCCCCTGGCGGCTTATGTATTGTGCCCCTGACGGCTTGTGTGTTGTGCCCCTGACGGCTTGTGTAACGTGCCTCTGACGGCTTGTATATCGTGCCCTTGACGGCTTGTATATTGTGCCCCTGACGGCTTATGTATTTGCCCCTGGCGGCTTATGTATTGCGCCCCAGACGGCTTGCGTATTTACCCCTGGCGGCTTGTGTATTGTGCCCCTGACGGGTTATGTATTTGCCCCTGACGGCTTATGTATTGCGTCTCAGACGGGACGGCTTGTGTGTTCACTGTTGTAGTATGAGAGTAATAGATCAATTTTATCTACATTGCGCATGTATTTTGTGTATTGTAAAATAGCATTGGGTTTTAAAATTATTCGTTGTGGTCGCCTGGGGTTTTGGACAGGAACCATGTCTGCGTTGTGTTCACTAGACACGGCTGTGACCTCTCTATTACTATGCCATTTGCAAAGTGTTAGATTCCGTTTATTGTGTAGTATTATACATTCTCCCTTATTTAATTTCATCACAATATTGTTGGAATTTCTGGCCCTGTTTTTGCGTAAAGTTCCCGTACAAAAAGTCGCTTTATCCAAAAGTTGTGTAACTAAAGATATATTGGCATAGTAATTGTTAATATACAGAGAATGGCCACAATTGATAATAATATAGTCTTCTAATAACAAATTGACGACTTTTTCTGTATGACCACGTCCTCCTACCAGCTGGTCACCCGACCCGCCATATATGTGTAATTTCTGACACACTCCAAAAGTACCTGCTAGAACATAAAATTTGATGCCATAACGACTTGCTTTAGATTTCATGTATTGTCTAAATGACAGTCTACCTCTCCAAAGCATTAATGATTCATCTATAGCTAATTCTCTAGTTGGATAATAAATTTCTTTAATTTTTTCATTAAACGCATTGATTAAAGTTATGACCTTTTTTAAACTTGTTTCTTGTTCTTGTACATTTAAAACTCTCAAAATATTCAAAAATACGTCTCTGCTCATGTGTTGCCTAAATATACTTGTATCGAAGAGGTAATGAGACTTCCAAAAATCATTTAGCCTGTTCATTTTGATATTCCCCATATGTATTATGAGACCCACAAAAGTCTTTAACTTATCCATAGTCAGCGGGCGCCAGCTTTTCATTCTGCTAAATTGTTTGAGATTCCCGCTGGTGATTTTGTCCGCGTACCGGTTAGAACATCTTAAAATGAGATTCATTAGATCATTCATTATTAAAAAAAAGAAATCTATCGGTTCTTTGTTTATCATATCCACTTTCAAACCAGTCTGTTTTTGAAAATCAAGAAAATTCTGGCGATGTGGATTTCCAATACTCCAATCATGGCATGGCTGTTCAACGGTATCATCTTTATCTTCTTCGTGGGGATGATTATCCTCATCTTCATTAATTTCCATGTTTAGTAAATTATCGCAGTCACCTGATAATATACCGTAGAGGTCTTCGTCGTTTAAAATAGCCTGCGTCTGCATGTCGTAATCAGGTGATGGCATGTTGTGTCCGGGTGAAAACATCGAAGATAATATATTTTCAAGTGGCTCACCGCGATCATGTCTTTGAAACATGTCAAAACTTGTTGACGGCACGGGTTCCATGTTATCTGCAAGAGAGTTAAGACAATTTTATTTATTTTGGCATCACTTTGACTAAATTTACTGTACACAAGCGCGAGCATTTTGCAGTTCAGTGTGCGCTGTATCTAATGCGCGAGAGCCGCCGGATAAATAAATAATAAATAAATAAATATCTCACAACTTACACACAACGCCATCTAGTCCCAAACTAAGCAAAGCTTGTAATATGGGTACTAGAATAACTGATACTAATACATATATACTTTTCTTTTGTAAATACATACATATTATACATAGAAACACCCAGACTAAGACAAACCCCCATGTTCATACACACAAAGATTTGTCTTAAGTGGGAATCGAACCCACGACCTCGGCGTCGCAGGCAGGTACACTAGCCACTCCGCCATCCGGTCGTCTAGTCTCTCTGTCCGATAGTTCGCGCGAGTCCCTACAAAGGGCGCACAGTATTGGTAATAGCTAGACGCTTATTGGCTGGCGTCATGGAACAGCAAGGCGAAATCCAGACTCAACCTAGAGCCCATTAGCATAGCCAGACGAATAAAATCTCTTAAGAACTTTTTACCAATAATGTTGAAAAATCTAAACTCTCTCTCTTTTCTAATCAGATTTTTTTTATTATTGTGATATGGTTTTTATTGACCAATAAACATTATTTCTATGATTGTTGATTATTATTGTATTATGGTAACCATTCAAGATTTGGTTATTATATTTTAAGTAAGTTAAATTTGTCAAATTGACCAACAATCCACATATTTAACTACACCACTAAATAATATTATGTCGATTAACTCAATCCTGTCCATCCAAAGGTTGCCTGGAAGAGATCACTTAATAGTGATAAGGCCGCCCATTGTGCATACTTATATAAGACTCTTCTATAAATTGTATTTAATCTGTGTGTACAATAAAGAATTTTCTATCTATCTATCTATTTATGTAAATCTTGTTTTAAATCTTTAATATTCACTATTGACAACTAGAAAGTGTTTAAATAAATTAGTAAATTATTATTAAAACTTATATTTATTCTCCACAACAGCAAATCCTCAATTATTGCTGATAAGATTAGAAGCAGCTGCTAAGAATGAATTAATGACTAAGAAGTCAATCAGTTTTGCTGAACACATTAGTTCATTACAATTAATGCGTCCACAATAAAGAAAATAATATAATATTTTACGAAAACCAGCTTGAATAGATGTAAAAGAAAGATTTCTTTTCAGTGCAATAATTCTGATAAGACGATTCAATTAGTCTTTGTTACATAAAAAATAAACTTTATAGTCAAACAATTTAGGTTGAAAAAAATCCAGAATTTAACATTATCCGCACCCAAAATGTGAGTCGTTATACGTAGCTATTATTATTTAAGTCCAAGACCCGACTTAGGCGATTCTCACACTGCCCCGCATGATGCAGCGTAGCGCGTGGATGCGTGTTCTTCCGTTGCTTGTAAGTATCTCCGTTTGTATGGAAAACACGCACAGTCTAACACAGAAAATGCATCCACGCGCGTTCATGCGGATCACGCGCATACACGCGGAGAAACATGCACCCCCGCGCGTAGGTGCGGGGCGAGACGCAAGGTATGGCACACCGAATCCCGCAGTGCCGCGCGTGATTTTGGCACGATTTATTTTAATTTTACCTTACAAAAACCAAACAGTTAGTATAACGGCAGCGTCCTGAATGAGTTCCACACTATTAACCATTTTTATCAAAACTATCGTGATGCTCAGTACTGCACGACCACCACAGAAAACGGCGAATAAATAAATGAGAGCCGCCGTGCGTGAATCTACAAAACGCACCTACGCGCGTGAGTGCGCAAAAAACCCGCACGATGATGCAGATCTGCACTCCCGCAGGAACGCGCGTAGGTGCGTCGACACGCAATATGCAGCATGATGCGGGCCAGTGTGAAAATCGCCTTACGAATCCAAACTAGTCAAGATATTTTTACAAAAGTTAATAAGAACAATTTTCTTCAATAAAATACGAAGCGAATCTTGTGGACTTTCAAGTCATGTAATAATAAATCAAAATTATGTAGTTATCTACTTACGTAAACAATATAATTTAGAAACAAAAGAAGGATTAGTGAACAAATAATATTTTAATCCTTTGTCCGTTGATCGACCAAGTTTTAAAATCTTAGGATTAGCGAGCCAAAATATAAACAATAGCCGAAATGTGCAACATTTTTTATATGCATTGTTTTGTCAAATTTGTCATAACTTGACAAAACAATGCACATAAAAAATGTTCTTTTTTGTGTTAAATCGGACGCCGATAAATGATGGTTAAAAAATGTTAAACAATATTGCACTTTATCTACTTAACAACTATGGCACAGTATAAATATGTACAAACAGTACGGAAACTGCCTACAAACGTGCGAAACGGCACGCACACATAAACATGCACACCGACGAGACCCCTAAGCGGCACTCGCTACTGAGAACACCGCGACAACCGCTTAGACGTCTCGTCGGTGTGCATGTTTATGTGTGCGTCCCGTTTCGCACGTTATAGGCAGTTTCCGTACTGTTTGTACATATTTATACTGTGACTATGGTAAGGTGATTCAAAATCGAAAACAATGCTTGTCGGCATGTTTTGTTGAACTTCTTACGATTTAAAACAATAGTTAACTCGTTTTTAATATTAGCAAAATCGCCGACAATATTCAGTGATAAAATCCGCATTTAACTAACTTAAAATGAATTTAATAACATAATATATAACATTATAATTTAACACATATAATTTAAATTAAATAATAAGCAAGCAAGACTGTTATTTCCCCCCACATTAAGCGCATCAATATAAAAATCCTATTTACAAATACTTGCATATCAATCCATAGGCGCAATGATGACATTACGATATTCAATGTGCCCGCCGTTGGTCTCAACTGTTGTTGGACGAAGTTTAAACGTTATATCACAGATTTATAATTACTTTCCATTTAAGATTTCTTCGCAAATTAACTAAACACTTGTTCGACAACTTGAGCAGCCTCTGTAATATATTATTTCAATTTAAGCCTAAAAATAACCCGAGGATAGTTATAAATAGGAATAAAAAAAAACAATTTATTTCTTTTAACATAATCTTGTCACTTATAGATTTTGACCTTTGACTATCATTTTGCGTAAAAGGTATTTTGCCCTACATAATAATATTAGTAGATAAAATTAAAATAAATTGTTGAATTAATGATTTTTTTTATCTAAACTTGATAGTAATAAGTTCGAAATTGTTTCTTCCTGGCAATAATACTATTCATAATAAGGAGCTCAAGCGAATGGGATTTATATTTATTTAAAATCATCTACAATTAATCGAGCGCAGCACTCGCTTAGTGTGAGTGTAACAATTATACATATATAGATATTTATACGCATACAACTCGAATATCGTTCGCGCACCCTATTGGTCAGAACGTAAGCATCGAGTAAACACGCCGTGAGCGGTGCTATGCGATTACCGTCTTAAAGGTGGGCATGCGGAACTGCTTTCGATAGTACATCTCATCCTCAAATTGACATATGTCATACGGGTCATTAGGATTTGGCCTTACTATAATCTTAACTTTTCGCAAACGGGCTTATTAAATGGTAACCTAGGTATAATGAACTTATATTTACATTTTTTTGCTTCTTTGTATATTATAGTACACAACATATAAGTTTCTGTAGGCACAATCAGTGTCCAAAAATCACAAGCCGTGGTAATCGAAAGTGCAAGAAACAGTCCAATAAAACGTAAGCGGGTCGTTAGAAAAATCGGAGGTATCACAGCACGTCTGATCACCATGAAAGCAAAACAGAAGTGATGACGGTGAGAAAATTATTAACCGTCATTTAGTGCAAACCACTTTTCAAAGGAAAGTGAACCTTAACTTCATAAAGGTTCACTTTAATCTGTGTAGGTACTGACCGGTTTGAGCTTAGCCAAGAGAACAATGGAAACCAAATTACACAGCGATAAGATTGTCATTCTTGTTATCGGTAAAGTTTTATTAAGTTTTAGTGAATTTTAACTTAAGTAAATTTACGTACACAATTTTATGTCATTAAAAGTCATGCCTAACTCGTAAAACCAATGAAAAATAGGAAATAAAAATTATGCGATGTAAGTGATCCCTAAAAATACCTTTATTATAGAAAAGTAATAATTAACAAAATATATTTATTTAGAATCAAAGGTTGTTACAGCCTGGAAAACGCCCTTAGGCGTCTTCAGCACCTAGAAAGGATTTCGCAATTTTTTTTATAGTTGTAAATCCGGAAACTGTCAGCAGTACTTTGTGCATTTAAAAATAAAATAGCACCTATTGCAAAATTTTTCTTTTATGGCTGGTTTTTGCCAAGATATATACAATTGTAAAAAAAGCCGATAGGCGTACTCCGCACCTGAATATGAAATTAAAAAAACGTCGATAGGCGTCTTCCGCAGCGAATGGGTTAATATTGCTCTGTGGATACAGACATATTTTTTTTTTAAATTTTGACACAAGCCTGTTACATCAATATCATGCTCCACATTCAGAATATTAAGTTCTGTCAAGGTTTTCAAGACTACTACATTTGTGGCCTCAGTAAATGGCTGTCCAATAAGAGCATCAAATTCTTGGACTGTGTCAGACACCACATAGAAGTCTGTTAATCTTATAGCTTCATCAACTATTAATTGTGCATTAACAGTGCCTATTGGAATAGTAAGGGCATCTCCATATCCTTTAATGACCAGTGAGTCATTTCTGTTTATGTGAAGATTTATTTGTTTACAAAACGTTTCCGTCATAGTATTACATGACCTTCCAAAATCAATAAAAGCATTAGCGTGAACACCATTGATTTTTACTGTCTTATAATATTTCTTATCCGAAGAGTCAGAACTAGAGATGCCACGAATAGTGAATTGGCCGAATACCGAATATTCGGCAACGCTGTCGGCCGAAGCGCCGAATATTCGACGACGAGAGTGGAATAGTAACTTTTAACGCGAGTAAAACCGCGCGGATCAGCAAGCGGCATTGTTATTGTTTTTCTCACTAAAATGCATTTGAGCACTTGATACAGTTATTTACCTTACTAATGTTCTAATTACCTAGCCTACTTACGATATATTATACATAAAAGATATTTACAATATAACTATAAAGTACACGGTCGTGAATTGGCGCGAAATTCAAAAGACCGTCCGTCCACTAAGAAACAGCGCCAAAACAGTAATGAAAATAATTTGGTAATCAAACTTTGTTTCCAAAATTACGATAATTAAATTAGTAGGACACGTGTATCGGTCTATCTATTCGCCTAGATCGGAAGGCCGATCCTTAAAAGTGGTGGTCAGCAAACGAAAAACAATACCCGAACCTTTCGAAATTTGCAATAGTTTATCTTTCTTCGCCTGGAAGTAGCGTTTATAGTGGAGGTTATTTTCTGAGGCTGGTAACGTTTACGATGAAAAGCGCAATCGTTTGCTACCAAAAATGCTGAAAAGCTCGTTTTTATCCATCACAACTTACCACTGATTAATTTTAAGTACTAAAATGTTGTAATATGGAAATAAATACATAATTTTGAGTAAAATAACGTGTCTTTTTTTACATGATTTGCTATTCGGTATTCGGCCGAATAGTACGCACTATTCGGCCGAATACCGAATAGCAAAAAAGTGGCCGAATAGGCCGAATACCGAATAGTTGCCGAATACGAATATTCGGCAACTATTCGGTATCGGCATCTTTAGTCAGAACAATAAGCATGCATTCTTCTTACAGTTTTATTCGTTGAATTCTTCTTCCTACATTCCTCCACAGTATGACCTTTAAAATTACAAAAAGTGCATATCTTTGCATTGTTTTTCTTACGATAGCAATCAGTTTCATCATCTTTTACAATATGTGCAGCTGTTACCACTCTTCCTCTCTTGTTTACAGACCCCAGCTTTATAATAATAAATAATAAAAAACTCTTTATTGTACACCAAACAAAAATAAAAAAATAACAACATAAGATATTTACACAAAAAGGTATGGTAATTCAAGTGGCTGCCTTATCGCCTTGTGGCAATTTCTTCCAGGCAACCATTGGATGGAAAGAAATTTAAAAAGTGTGAATTTAGGGGAGCGCGCGGTGTATAAAGATGTGAAAAACTAAAAATTAAACTGTATAATATCTTTAATAATACATTACACATAATTAATAAAATATAGTAATACTGTACTAATACGTATATAAATAAATATATATAAATACATAACAATATGATATAAATAATGGTAGTAAATATAATATTTTAAAAATAAATATAGAATTTTTGTCCCAGATTACCACAGTTATAACATTTCAGTGTTTTAAGTTTGTCCTTGGAGCTGTTTTGTGTTTGTATTGTCACCATAGAAGTCTTGGCACTGGCCAAATATTTTAGGACAGAAGTAGCGTCACAACAACCCGCAGACACAGCACCCATCTCTAGTATTTTATCACCTAGTGTGCCAATATTAGCTCTGTGGTCAGGTCATCGGAAATGCCACAAGACATACCAATGCCTAACATGTAATAATAAAATTTGATTATATCTTCATTTGATGTTCTCACCTTGTTTACTAACTCTCTAATTTGTGTCAGTTTATTCTGGTTGAATGGAAATGCTTTTATAAGTTGTGTTTCCATTCTTCCCAGCTCACATCATATATGTTACTTGTCTCTCATACAATCTTTTAGAATAACCTCTTAGTTTAGATGTGCAGTTACACACCAAAGTTCTCTCATCCCATCCATACATGCTTGCAATATTTTCCAATGTTCTAATCCAATGTTCCACTGATCTGATATCTATCTGATGAAATATTCCCACTGTAGTCATTAATGGCTGAAGTGAATAAAGCAGATGAATCCTCAGTAACCATTGCAGTGTTAGCTGGGCCATCGTCAGTATGTTGATAATTATGAGTCTGCCTAAGTTCTCTCACTAGTTTCTCAAGAGCTCGTATCCTACTGTCCTTTCGTTCTAAACGTTTTGTTAATCTCTTACCACCCTTATCACTGTCCTCTGAACTGGAACTGCTACTGTGACTAGAAGAACGGTGCCTTTTGTGATGACGTCCCATTTTGTTGTATCACTCACCAACAATCACAAATGTTACAGGTTTTTATTTCACTTTTCAACAAAGCGTCTTTTGTCCAAACGACGCTTCACACCGTTTTTGCACACAGAAATTACCTCCTTAAAGTTTACAATTTCACGAACTAGACGTTAATACCGAACGTGATAGGCCTACGGAAGTATATTTATCCCACTTCTGAACTGTTAAAGGTATTATTTACCTGGAAATTATACGATAACCGGCACGAGCAAAGTTATTCCACCCGACCGAACGAAAACTTATCCACTGACATGACTGACAGCTGTCATCCCGTAACGCTCCTCCGTTCGCGCCTTTTTAACACCGCCGCGTAGTGACGTACTTGTACATAGACTCCCCAATCGATTAATAGAAATTGATTATCAGTATTTACAAAACAAAAGTATAAATGTATTAGTATCAGTTATTCTAGAAAGATAATATGTGCCTATAAGCTTTTTTTTTTACTATCCTACGGGCGTGTTACACTGCTAGGCAAAGGCCTTTCTCAATGACTTGCAAGTATTTCTGTCATTTGCTATCCCTGGTCAATCGCTCTGACTGCAATGCGTCCAAGTCGACCCGCCATCTCCGTTTGGGCCTGCCTCGTTGCCGTTGACCGTCACGTGGTGACCAGTTGGTCGCTTTTTGGATACCTCTATGGACTCATACGGCAAACGTGACCAGCCCAGTCCCACTTCAGCCTGGCAGAATTTTGCCCTACATCCGTGACACCCATAGATATACGCGCGAGATCCTAGGTCTATGGTGACACCGGTTTTAAGGCGCAATTCTGTTTCTGACTATAAACTTATACATAAATTAAAATTCTATTAACAAACTTGCTGAATTTGGCGACTGGATGGCGGAGTGGGTAGAGTACCTGCCTGCGACGCCGAGGTCGCGGGTTCAATTCCCGCTTAAGACAAATCTTTGTGTGCATGAACATGGAGGTTTGTCCTAATATATTTAATTAATATCAGATATTCTATTACTCAAAATACAAGCTCTACTTAGTTTGGTATTAGATGGAGTTGTGTGAGATATTTATTATCTATTTATTATTATTTGTGGTTTATGTTACCATATCTTGGGACTACAGAGTCCCGGAACTTTGGTAGGCATGTGTGGGGCCGAAGCCAACAGCACAGAGGCCCGATAAACACGTTACTCTAAATGTAATGAGGCTAAAACCGGCGATTATCCCTGTTCACATTATAAAAATGCACCCAAGGACAATCCCCGGTTTATTATTTGCCGCCCCGCCCGCCATACTGACCGATCTATTAAATGGGCCACCATATTATACTCTCAAATATTTAATTAAAGCTTTAGGGATAATATTAACTTAACGTTTATTTTATGTAAATAAAAACAATATTATTACGAAATAATTAAGTAACACCTTTGTAGCTTTCGCTTTAATGTTTTGGCACAGAAATTAATTATGAATAGGTAATTTTGGCAAAAGTTGCGTGCGAACGATTTAATCAATTATTATATTGTATAATATCCTCATATTAAGTACCTATCTGATTAATGGATATTATAACATAGATACATAACGCCTATATTACTCAGAAAGGTCGGCTGAAGTATATTAACACCCAAATCACATCTCTCCTGTTCTGTGAACTTATCGGGATATAATTTCTTTCAATTCAATTCAATTCAATTCATTTATTTCGTAAAACATAGGTATACAAGGATGTTACAGTTAAGAAAAAAAGTTCTTCTATGATTCGCCGAATCGCATACGAAAATTTAAACAATAATGTTATTTCGACAAGCATTCAAATCAATTACAATGTTATATTTTAAAAAGAGCTTAACAAATAAATTAATTGTATTAGATGCATGTCAAATAAGTAATAAAATATCGATGATAAAATGGCAGTGATTACAATTAGATTTTTCTACTGATAGATTAGGATGTCACAACAATGTTAGTTACCAATGTCGTCTAAAATTCATTCATGGAGTAATATACCTTATCCGCTAAAAAGTTTGTGTTTGTATTCACTGGTATTTTTACACTTCCTAATTTCTTTAGATAACTTATTATAAACTTTCAGAGCCATTGCATTATGCTTTTATGTAGAAACGTTGTGTTCGATTTTAACAAGTGAAGTGTGTTAGAGCGACGTTGACTTTCCACTTTGTCAAATAAGTGCATATTCGATTTTACGAACATGCTTACTTCAAAGATATACATGGTAAAGTTAGTATTCTTAACTTGTTAAAGTAGGGTTTGCATGTATCCGTACGTTGTAATTTACAAATTGATCTAATGCATTTCTTTTGCGCTATAAAGACATCTTGCATATCTGTGTTCTCGTTGAAAATTCTCAAATAAAACTTTATGCCGACCGATTGGAAGGATGGAACCTAAGATCTCGTTGTGAGGGGCCGCATACGCTAACCACTAGACCAACGAAACACGGATATCAAAATGAAAAGGTATAATAAATGTATTGCCCGATTCTTTTTGCAATAGTAAGTAGTAGTAGAAGAAGTAGACAAAAGGTGAGCTATATAATTACTGCACCCTCAATTATTGTTATCAAGATCGACCCAGCGGTTTTGGTATGAAAACATAACAGACTTACAGACAGAGAATTATCTTATACATAACATTCTCGTGTCACAATGTTAGTTACCTTACTCCTCCGAAACGGCTTTACTGATTTTAAAATTTTATATACATATTCAGTTGGGCTAAGAATCGGCTACTATCTATTTTTCATTCCCCTAAGTGGTAAGGGTCGTAACACATATACGTCAATGAACACATAACATTTTTTTTCACTAAATTTTTTGTTTTTATTTTTCTATAATGTGGCATTAAAAATACATACAACCCTAAATTTTACCCTTTTATTACCAACCTCTATTTTTAATAGCCTTTTTTATAGATAGAAGAAGAAACATTATTATTATAGCCATTAAAAGGACAAGAAGAAGATTCATAATGGCCTAATAATGAGCGCAAGATAGATTTTGTCGCGTTTTTCCCGTATTTTTGTATCGGAAAATATATGTTACATCGTGACTAGATCTATTTTGCGCTAGTTAATGCTTCTTCTTCTTCGTCGTGTCGATGGCTGAGTAAAATTTTATTTTGACTTGCCATCGTGGTGAAAGGATTAGCCAATTCGCTTTGAAGAACTCGAGAATTGCCCAGGGTGCGCTGAATCGTTGTGTACGTCACTCGGGAAGGATCCTTTCATGCACCCCTAAGGTCTGCCTTCCCGTCATGTTTAGAAACTGTCATTTCCAACCCGTATAGTTTGTCAATAAAAATAAATAAAAATGCAGTGTCTGTTTTTTATGTCAAAATAACAATGATTTTTCAAGCTGGTATTGTTTGCACGATATTTTTGCATAAAATACAGCTTTTTTATTTTTTGTATGTCAGTCTGTCTGTTTGTATCGGCTAATCTTCTAAATGGCTGGACCAATTTTAATAAAATTTTACATGCAGGTAAATGACTAAAAAGCGCGTAACTTAAGGTACTTTTTATTGATGTACCTACCTAATATGCAGACGAAACCGCGGGCGAAAGTTTGTTTGTTTGTTTGATGGCGCTAATCTCGAGAATTACTGATCGGATTTTAATCATTCTTTTTGTGTTTGATAGTCTTTCTTTCAATAAAGGTCTTAAGGTATTTTACATTACGCTAAACTCCACGGGAGCGGAGCTGTGAGTATGAACGTTGGCCAAAGCGCGGGAGCAGCTTCTACTTAATACAACGAATTCCACGAGGACGAAGTCGCGGGCTAGTATTATATAAAAGCATCCATTATTAACCTAACCAGCATAGCAAGGAGTTTTCAACAACCACTTCTCATACTATTTGTCTATATTTGGCATTACTCAGTCTCCCGCTTTGCTTAGGAGGGAAGTAAAGATACATACTTTCCAACTCCAACTATATACTTCTGATTAAATTCGTTGCGGGTTCTAAGACAATTTTAACTCTCCCTGGGATTGCCCGTGTGTCATGCACGGTGCCTTTCAGTTGGTTACCGCTGTAGATCCTGGCGTCACAGGAGACACAGTGGTGGGCGTGTGGGTGGTATTATATCCCGTTAAAAAAAAAGAACCACTTCTCATGTCAAAACCTCATTTTTTTTAAATTCTGTTTAATACCACACCATAGATAAATAAAGAACAACAGTATATCCGTTACAAGTAATAAAGTGACTGGTGCATTAGCACAGGACCGTATCTACCGTGGCTACCTGTTGTGCCCACAAGCTCCCACACAGACACAGGTAGTCCTGTGTCTGTGTGGGAGCTTGAGCTTGTGTGGGTCCCGTGCCACCTGTCTGTGTTGCCAGGTTACAAGATTTACCATTATTGAGGGTATAGAATAGAATAGAATATACTTTATATTTACAGTTTGACAACATTATAGAAACTAACTTAAATTATTTTAAATGCACAATGGGCGGCCTTATCGCTAAAGAGCAATTTCTTTCAGGCATTTTGCAGGGTATTTTTGTTTTTTTAACTGTGTCTTTAAAAAACTAAATAAGTAGGCATTCTCGAGGCATATATGTTAGAGCGGACAGGTGATCCATAATAAAACACGGTAGTGATAATTTGATACTGTGTTTACTCGTCGACAGTTCAAGCACGAATGACTTAATAATACAGACAGCTGGTATTTATAAGGCGATCAAAACAATCTGTTCAAGTGGTGGGGCAAGCGCACCTGTTGTTTTGATCGTTGGACTGCACGTGGTGTTTTTGTCGTACGACTGCAGGTGGTGTTTTGATTGTTGAAATGCAGATGATGTTTTGCTCGCCTTGCATTACAAGTCTTTCTTAATAAATAATTAATAAAATAATACAGTAATTACCTAATTATTATAATAAAATAATAATTAGGTTGTAATTTATAATTCTAACACAATCATTTCTTTGAGATAAACAATTAACTAATTGGCACGCTATCACGGCCATTCTGCTAAAAAGCTCGTGCTCTTGAGCGCAATTTAACAGAGTTTGTTCGTGGTCATCATCGAATGTGGATGGCCTGCACCTGGCCTTAACAATCTGACTCCACCGGCGTCTGTTTGTCGCGTCTCTGACAACCGAGCCAAATTTAGCAGCTGATGGGCCTCGCACTTGATCGCTCCATCTGGTTGGGTGACAAATTATGATTATTCTGTCCAGTTGCTAGACTAAACCACTAATGTGATCCGTACTAGCAAGTGACAAACTATGATTATTCTGTCCAGTTGCTAGACTAAACCACTAATGTGATCCGTACCAGCAAGTGACAAACCATGATTATTCTGTCCAGTTGCTAGACTAAACCACTAATGTGATCCGTACTAGCAAGTGACAAACTATGATTATTCTGTCCAGTTGCTAGACTAAACCACTAATGTGATCCGTACTAGCAAGTGACAAACCATGATTATTCTGTCCAGTTGCTAGACTAAACCACTAATGTGATCCGTACCAGCAAGTGACAAACTATGATTATTCGGTCCAGTTGCTAGACTAAACCACTAATGTGATCCGTACTAACAAGTGACACATTGTAATTATTCTGTCCAGTTGATAGACTAAATCACTAGTGTGATCCGTACTAACAAGTGACATACTGTAATTATTCTGTCCAGTTGATAGACTAAATCACTAGTGTGATCCGTACTAACAAGTGACATATTGTAATTATTCTGTCCAGTTGATAGACTAAATCACTAGTGTGATCCGTACTAACAAGTGACATACTGTAATTATTCTGTCCAGTTGATAGACTAAATCACTAGTGTGATCCGTACTAACAAGTGACATATTGTAATTATTCTGTCCAGTTGATAGACTAAATCACTAGTGTGATCCGTACTAACAAGTGACATACAAATAAATAAATAAATAAATATTGTAATTATTCTGTCCAGTTGATAGACTAAATCACTAGTGTGATCCGTACCATCAAGTGACTATTCATTTTCATCGTCATCTGTTTCGATAACGCTATCACGGTCATCTAAATTAGGGTTAGGTACAATCCCTACATGTTCATGTGGCACAACAGTGACATTATTATTTCTTAAATTTCTTACTTCGTAGCGGTCATTTTCGAGTATTTTGGTAATTTCGTATGGGCCTAAGTACTTGGGGCCCAATTTGTTGTTTGACCATTGCGTATCTTTACATAAAACAAAATCCCCTAACTTAAATAATATAACTGCGGCACATTTTTTATCAAAACGAATTTTATTTTTACAGGACTGTTCGGTCATTCTGATTTCAGCCTCTTTACGAATTTTGTCACGATCAGTATTGGTTTCTAAAATGCATAATTGTGCAATGGCAGGAAAAAATAGCGCTTTGTGCTGCAGCATGTTCTTGTATGTAGTCTGCTTAAATAGAAACAAAGAAAGAAACCGCGATTTTGGGTGAGGCCTTTACTACAGCGACGGAATGAAGAAACGAATAGATTTCTAGAGGAAATAAAAACAGATCCATTGAGTGGATTTAAATTATAAGATTTGTTTATTGTTTTTATTTTTATAATCACTGTGACTACAATGCTATAGTACAGGATAAGTTTCAATAGCTTCAATAACTTTAATAATTTTATCATTCGTCCAATCCATATTTAACTTGGTTAATTACCAATGTACGCGCACAAATAAATGTTTTCACTCCGATAGCGGAAGCAAAACTGAGTTCGCGAACAATAGGTTTGTACGCTTCGACGCGAGTCCACTGCCTGAATGTGCGCGCGCACAAAAGTATCCAGATGTGCGCGAACATTCCTAGAATGTTCGCTCACAATTTGTTATTGTTTTTGTGTGATTACTAAATTCTGTCAAGTACTTTTACCATGGACAACGACTTTGTAAAAGCAGACAGCAAAAACCTGCCCCAAGTCGACGCAATCATGGTCGGATTATTTTTCAAAAATAATGCCGATTTTATCGCTACGGAGCTAAAAAAATGTGAAAACAGCAAAGTAAGTTTAATATAACACTTTAGTTCTAACTTATATTATATCATAAAAAAAGTGAAAAATGATGAACTTCCACAACAAACAAGAACTTTTATAGGTTATTTTATAAACGTTAGATGTTAGTTTGCACTTACAAATAGTTTAGCCGGAGTTTTTATCGACGTATTAGTACATTTTGGAACTGCACACCCTTTGATTATATAATTCTATAGATACTGCCTCATCAACGCTAAATCGTCCAAAAATTTTGTCCGTAAATTACCTGATCCGACAAAAACCGCTGTCAGTGTCAATTATCACCTCAAACAATTAGGTCATTTGAGTGAATTACAAAAAAACATTTTGTGAGTTACAATGTCGTATTGTGCCACAAAAACATGCCGGAATTATAGCAGACGTGCAAATGCTACTAACACAATCTCCTACCATCGGTAATTAATCCAAAAACAATCGTATTTTTTTTAAAACAAATCTAGCAAATTCTGACATTTAATCTCAAAACCCACACGCCATTTTTTGGTGTTGCCAGTCTGAGATACTATATATTTACCCGTATTTCTGTTTTTTTTATTCTTCAGTTAATAATTTAAAATTAACAGCTGGTTTAAATAGTCTGTTCGTCGATTTACTTACTATACAGGGTGTGACAAAATTAAAGAAATTAAATTAATATATAATATTATATTGATTATTATTTTATTTGATTATTATTGTGGCATTTGATTATTTAAAAAAAAACAAGTTTTTTAAGGATTTAATTGATTTTTATTTTATTTACAGTATAAAACTTAAATTTTCCAACAGTAACTTGCTAATATATTTTAACTTTGCAAAGTAAAAATATATTTTTATTATTTTTCTTTTGCAAACACACAATAATTTTATAAATTAAAGCGCCAGTTAGTTCATTTTATAACTGCAGTATTGTGTATTTTTACCCCCATTTATTTTTTCTCCCATTAGATTGGGGTAAATTCAATTAGTGGTAACTCTCAGATGAATGTCAAGTCATCGTAAAGCAATGGTTTCACGCACACTAGCTTGTGAAATTTCTACGTCTTTGTTGCAATGTTCACTGCGCGAGACTCCCTCTATGTACTCTGAGTGCACACCATTTGTAACTCATTTTGTTACATAGATCTGTTATAATCTCATTCAATCGCACTTTCGTTTATAGTTTGCAACATAACAAATGTGTGTACAACTGACAGATCAAATGTTTACTTACGGGCATGTGACGTCACCGAGCCCATTGCACCGCCATATTGTCAAAGTTCCGTTTTGGTGCGCTGTTTTTATATTGAATTTTGGTATTTTTCAGCAAATATGTACCAGAATTAAAAAAAATACAACTTTTACTTGTTGTATTTATTTTCAAATTTTATTTTATTTATTTTTAATTATTATTGTAAACTTTAATTTTGAATATTAGTTTTAAATTTTAGTTTTATTGTAATTTAAACTTTACCTAAATTTTTATTGTTATCAGTCTATCGCTATTTAAAAAGTAATTATTAATTTGAATTTTGTTTTTATTTTGTGATATTTATTTAATTAAATTTTTTGTAATCAATTTTATATCTATTTTAATTTATTTTATTGATTGTGTATGCCAACTAATGTAAATGTATTTTATATGGGTTATTTACTAACATGGGCCCCCCAATCGTTCGCCCAAGGCAAAGCCATACGGGCGACAGGGCGCAACATAGTCGTGAGCGGCTTGGGGTGTCGAGCGGTGCGGCGCCGATTTCACCATCGCGAGCCTAGGTTCTAGCCCAATAACCCGGAGCGGTTTTCCTCGTAGTTATGCCCTTGAAAATGACACTTCCACCCCCGAGCATCGCTGCTCTGGCGACCCCTATCTGACCGGCCGGTTAAGGCAAGAACAGAGCTGAGAGTCCTGCGGGCGCACTTGGATTTCCACTCCAACCGGCCAATAAAGGCAAGCCGGAGACGAGTCCCTGACCGACTCTCTGGGGAATCAGGACCGCAGTGTCGCCACTCACATTCAGCTCGCCACAAGCTGCCCTGCGGTTTTATTATTATTATTATTATTATTTACTGGGTTTCTTAACCGCTACTAAATAATATAAAATATATTTTAAAAAAACTGTCAAAGAGCCTAATTAAGCAATTATCGCAATCGGGCTGAGGGCGCGTTTATCCCGCTTCTGATGTTAGAGCGGACAGGTGATCCATAATAAAACACGGTAGTGATAATTTGATACTGTGTTTACTCGTCGACAGTTCAAGCACGAATGACTTAATAATACAGACAGCTGGTATTTATAAGGCGATCAAAACAATCTGTTCAAGTGGTGGGGCAAGCGCACCTGTTGTTTTGATCGTTGGACTGCACGTGGTGTTTTTGTCGTACGACTGCAGGTGGTGTTTTGATTGTTGAAATGCAGATGATGTTTTGCTCGCCTTGCATTACAAGTCTTTCTTAATAAATAATTAATAAAATAATACAGTAATTACCTAATTATTATAATAAAATAATAATTAGGTTGTAATTTATAATTCTAACACAATCATTTCTTTGAGATAAACAATTAACTAATTGGCACGCTATCATATATCTGTCCCACAATTATGTTATATTTGTGTGTCGTTGTTCTGAGGCAGATATAGAACCAAAGAGCGACTACAGCGCTTGAGGAGGACATCATAAGGTGTTTTGACTCTAGCAGACTTATTTAGTTTTTTACTAACCTTGGTATTATAGTAGTTTTGGCGGCCAGCCTGATAATACTGTTTCAGTTTATTTTAAAGTTGATGATTTTTTTTAAGACGCATTGCTTTAAAATATAATTTTAGATAGCTATAGGACGTTGTATAATGTTTTGTATTTTAGTGACTGGTGTGTCTACCGTGGCTACCTGTTTGGTTCATAGCTACCTGTGACTTATAAAAAATATGTAGTAAATATTTAATGAATGTTGTTAGTGTAATAGTACTGGACCGTAAACGGGTGTCATGGCTACGTGATCATGCGGGTACTTGTTTGTGTGTATGGGCACCCGGACCACTTGTCTGTGATGTTGCCATAAACGGGGATCTGCCGGTATTGTGGGTGATATTTCATCTATTCATAAACTTAACATAACATCTCGCCTATATTACGCAGGAGCGTGTTGCAGAGGTGTATAAAACCCATATTTCACCAGTTAGCTTTAGCTCCCATGTGACAGGGGGTCTATACTGGGCATCATTTAAACTCCGTACTGCTGTTGAGTATTCCCTGACGTAAATATCCCAAATAACTCTTGCCCGACTCGGGGATCAAACGCGAGACCTCGAGATGACAGGCTGCTAACGCTAACCACTAGACCAACGAGCCTTAATCTATTTTAATTAAATTTTCCGGTCTTCATATAAAGATAAACCAACACGTACTGCAATAACTATGCGTGGTAGCACAAGTCGATATGATTTTTTCGGAGAAAATATATTGTAGAAGAAAAGGCAGCGATAGCCGAATGACTGCGAAGTCAAATGTCTCGGGTTCGAACCCACGGCACACACCCTTTTTTCAGTCTTAAATTGTACTCGGTAAAGGTGTTGGACCCACCACTAAACGAAACACAAGACAGGTGTTGGCTTTATACATCTCAGCCACACCTTTTTCAGTAAAACCGGCGTAAAGTTACAGAAATTTAGGTAATGTGACACTTAAATGCTGGCAACCGCATATAAATAAATAAATATTTCACAACTCACACACAACGCCATCTAGTCCCAAACTAAGCAGAGCTTGTACTATGGGTACTAGAATAACTGATACTAATACATATATACTTTTCTTTTGTAAATACATTCATATTATACATAGAAACACCCAGACTAAGACAAACCCCCATATTCATGCACACAAAGATTTGTCTTAAATGGGAATCGAACCCACGACCTCGGCGTCGCAGGCAGGTAGGTACACTACCCACTCCGCCATCCGGTCGTCCGTAAACAAGGTAAATTCATATTATTATTAAAGCTCTATTGTCAACATTTTAATTTTAAATTGACAAGGAAAGAAATAATTTTATGAACACTTAGAAACAGTCTTAGAACATGCGATTACATATTATACATTTTCTTCCAAACAATCAGTATTTTTTATTCACTTTATAACGCGATAAAATACTCCTTTGTACGCGTTCTATCACGATTATGAAAACAAACTCATTAACAGATGCGTTTAAACATTGGATATAGAATCTTACCGTGTGGAAATAAGTGTTATGATGATGTGACAGGAGTCTTGAGGTGGTTTCTAAGTAGAATAAACCTCTCGCGCTGGTAACATTAGTAAGTACAAAGCCAGTTGCAAGCGCGCCGCTGACGCGATCGCATGTTGCGTCCTTTTCCTTTTAACTCCACACGCCAACAAATTCTTTCTATTGAGAAACAAATAAATAAAAATTGACGAACTAACAACGAAAATTTGAACTTCGAACACTGTGAGTTCCGCAAATAAAGTTGGAAAACTAAACTCTAAACCGGTCGCGGAAGTTACAGTTATATAAAAAGTTTCTTTTGCAAGTACAAGTTCTGTGATTTTTATATTTTTTATTGTTATTGTCTGTGTTTTGAGACGTTGTTCAACTGAAACCATCGACAACTGATACAGGTAAGTTTTTTTTTAAATCAAGCGTTTAAGAAAGAACGCTTTCTCTTGCGAAGGATTGAATAATTGTGGCTCACTACATTCCAAGAACAACGTTGCAACTCAAGTAACCATGTTTATATACTTGCGTAGTGGTTAGGTAAATACGAATAGTTACCGGTTTGTAATTAAAATCAAATACTTCGACAATACGGGTAATTGTAATTTACATTCACAATGTTTCCGTGTTGATGGGGCCCACTCGAACAATGGGCCGCGGTGAATAAAAAAAATGTTACTACCTACAGATTTATTTTTAAACTTTACAATGAAACTTTTTATTGCTTTTTTTCCGTGATGAATTGCAGATTTACAGTCAATAAAAAAAATGTTTATCAAATACATAAATTGAGATGTGTCTAAATAAAGGTAATAGCCTGTCTAAAACGGGATTCTGATAGGATGCTAACTGTATTCATTAACAGTTAGCTAAATTGATAAATTGTCGATAAATCCTAATTTTATCAGCAAGAAACTGACCAAAATTACAAATACCGTCGCTTATCAACGAAAATTTCCCCGCCATTGTCTGAAAACTTCATAATGACGTTCTGGAGAATTCGAATTTAGAATCGAGATTTGTTCTTTTTTATCTTTTTCTAAAATGGCTGTCGCATTAAACCTTTTTACTGCAGTCCGAGTAATTGTGAGTCATACCGCCATTTGTGGTGAAAACTAAGCATAAACTAAATAATGAATGGTAGCGAACCTGTTCGTTGTGGTAACTTTTCTTTATTCGATTTATGATTCGATTAAATATAAATAGAAATGCTGACAACGATCAAAAGAAAGTTTGTTGTGTAAAATACTATTTTAACCAACTCCATAAAGGAGGTCATTTACACGATTCGTAGGTTCTTTGTATGTTATATTACTAACACATGATACTTATTCTTCCAATAATGTATGAAGATGTATGTTTATGCAGATTTAACTCATACAAACAATACATTTTTACCTCTCCACTAAGTACCTAAGTCGATATAAAGTAACCAATGTCTTTTCTTGTCTTGAACCATCTCCATATTAATGTTTATCAAGATCGGCTACGTAGTTTTGGAGATTTTTCAGTACAAACTAACAAACGAAAAATATTATTATTATTATTATATTCAGGGCCTGATCTCTCCACCAGTAATGCAAGCACTACTATTTGGCGGCAGGTTAAAGGTGAGACGGTGGTGCTGCCGTCCTCGAGCTCGATCACAAGAGCTCTACCACCAAATAAATATCTTTCCTCTTTATAAATATAGTATTAGTGTATCTGTAGACAATGGCGGCGAATAACAAATACCCATGATGGTATAAAGGAAAACTGAATAATTTGTGAAATAACAAAACAATAGAAGTATTTGTGTTGACATATATTTTAGGATTAATATTATGCGAATCAGATACATCTAAATATTTTAAACTAGTATTGTCGATTGGCTGCAGTCCGCGTTAAATGTTACTGCCCTGCTCCCGTGAGTCATAGCGCAATATTATATACCTTATAGCATACCTTGATACATACTGTATCTACCACTTAAACAAATTTTAAATTCGGCTTAAAAGTTTCTGAAATTAGCGCGTTCAGATTCCCATGACCCCCCCATCAAGGCGAGTGCGGGAGCACCGTGGGGTTTTAGTGGGTATTCCCGTGCCGTTTACCATCTTTAGGCACGGGCGACTCCCACATAACCACTCTGCCCTTCCCCGGGGTGGGGTGGTATGCGTAAATGCATTTCCCCACGTAAAAAAAAAAAAAAAAAAAAAAAAAAGGTCCCAAGTTAAATATAAAGATAACATTTTGTTAATGTAATAAAAAAAAATGAAAATGAAAAAAAAAGTCATAAAACATGCCATAACCAAATAACTGTGATTCCGCCAAACTTTGCATTTTGTTGGCAGAATAAGCTCCCTTTTTTACAACTACATAATATTTTTTTTACATATATTTACTAATATGCATAACTAAATAAAAAAACAAAATTTCTACTAATCTAAAAATAGTTACATAAAGTTATTATTCACTCTAAACGACTTTAACACACCTTTCCATAGAGACCCATATCCATTTAGTACAGTATTGATCACAGCAAACTTAAATATGAATAACTAAACGACTTACCATCGATTGTTGCCACACGCCATAGAGAAAGTGCATTGACTTTTTTATGGACAACGAAAGGTCGACATTGATTGACAATTAAATTGTTCCATTTAAAAAAGTATCAGAGACGTGGCCGCTTAAAATGGTGGCCTTAAGGAAGCTCAGAGTCACACAGCGAGCGATGGAAGTGTTTCCCTGCGTGATCGAATCAGAAATGAGATCCGTAGGCGAACTAAAGTTACCGACATAGCTCATCGGATAGCAAAGCTGAAGTGGCAATGGGCAGGGCACATAGCTCATAGAACAGATGGCCGTTGGGCAGAGAAGTTCTTGAGTGGCGTCCACGAACCCGCAGGCGCATTTATATTATAAATATATTTATATTATAAATAAATATTTAATTAAATAAATATTTTACAACTCACACACAACGCCATCTAGTCCCAAACTAAGCGGAGCTTGTACTATGGGTACTAGAATAACTGATACTAATACATATATACTTTTCTTTTGTAAATACATTCATATTATACATAGAAACACCCAGACTAAGACAAACCCCCATGTTCATGCACACAAAGATTTGTCTTAAGTGGGAATCGAACCCACGACCACGGCGTCGCAGGCAGGTACACTACCCTCTCCGCCATCCGGTCGTCAAGGATAGACGGATGATCTGGTTAAGATCGCGGGGAGCCGTTGGCTTCAGGCGGCCCAAAACCGCGCGTTGTGGCGGCAATTAGGTGAGACCTATGTCCAACAGTGGACGTCGTTGGGCTGAGATGATGATGAAATAAAGTACTTCTGAAAGGTCACCGTGAATTCTCGGGTTCGATCCCCAGAATTCACGGTTCAGGTAAAATTGTAGTTTGGGATTTTCTCGCCATTCTCAGTAGCAGCGATGGCGATAGGTTTACCCGTATTATATGGGACCTAAACATAACTTGTGAAATAGAAGAAAGAAATAAAGAAAATTATTTTTATTTTCTTACATATGCAAAAAACAGGTAATTATTATACAAAATATGTAATAAATATGTAAGAAAACAGTGGTGGTTGCTCAGCAATGCAATGCTGTGGTGTCTTGCATTTCTGCAAAACTTCCACGGCGCTGATTTTCAGCAACCACCACGGTTGACGGCACGAACAGAAAACAGGTAAGTATAGCAACATATATAAAGATGACAGTGATATAAAATTAAATTAAGCTTTAATTAAATTAAGCAAAAATTAAATTACACAAAAAATAATAGATACATTACATACACGAGGGAATAATTATATAATTAATAATGAAACATAAATTAGTTTATAAATGTAGGTTTTATACACCCTTGGCATACCCTCGCGTAATATAGGCGTGAAGTTACGCCATTTACACCATCTTTGTAAATAAGAACAGCTGTTAAACAAAATAACAGAATAACACCACAACGGTAACTTAACCGACTGTGCGAGCGGGACAGAAATCATTTAGCTGTATGAGAGAATGGGATACAGCTAGCTTAGAACACCCACGGCTACTGATCAACCTATACATATAAGCTGGTCTCGCGTTGAACGGCAAGGCTATACAACGTGATACCAGCTTATACTGGATATGTACAGCCGTGTACATATGGAATTGTCAACTCTACGATTTTGCTGATGTCATTACTTTGTTCTCGATATGACCCGCTTCAAGTTCGTTGTATGTCGAACGGGCGTGTAGTCCACCTGATGGTAAGAGGCAACTATATAGCCCGTGAATATGCCACAATCCCCAAAAAAGCAAAAACTACCGCTTTATTTTCACAATCCAAAATGTCCATCCTAAGGTTGCCTGAAAGAAATCGCTTTAAGCGATAAGGCCTTTGTGAATTTTTTCTGTTATATTTATTTTTGTAATCTCTAAAGTTTTTCATGTGAAATTATGTACAAATAAAGTATTTCTATCTATCTATCTATCTATCCCACCCTCTTACGCTCTAAGCATGATGTATGATGTAAGTAAACAATGGCAGGTTTGAAGATGATGTATCTAGGACTCTAGGTCATAAAAACCTTGTGAATAATAAAATAATCGATGTGCGTGCTTCACGAGATTTGTTATCGATATATTGGTGTTTACGTGTTTCGTGTTATTTACATAATAGGTACAGTGGGCCAACGAGTTAGCTATGCAGGGCAAAAACTTTTAAGTCATAGTAAAGACTTACTACACCTGTTACGGATAAGTGAGTTACATATCTAAATAGTGGGTATATAACACTTATAACATATGTAATTAACACATAAATATCTATTGCAATCAGTTTGCACTATGGCATAGAAGTTATTGCCCTGCATACCTAATTGCTTGGCCCACTGTACATAAAGTTATTAAGATTCGTCTTTTCTAAGATATGTGTGTATTTATCATATAAATTATCGTTTGCTAACGGTGAAGGAAAATATCGCGAGGAAACCTGCATGCCTGAGAATGCCAAAAAAAGCACTCAAGGGTGTGTAATGTCTACCAATACGCACTTGGCCTGGTGGACTATGGCCTTCTCTTCATGAGAAGAGGCCCGGGCCCAGCAGTGGGCAGTAGGGTATGTTATTTCATCAAAATCGACCCAGTAGTGTTTGCGTGAAAGAGTAACAAACATACACACATCGTCACAAACTTTCGCGTTACTAATTTAATGGTAGGATCAGATTTTGACCTAGATGCAATGTTCAAAGATTGACGACCCATTGTTTACTTACGTCATAGCATCACGGTAAGATAGCTAAAGAGGGTAGAGCAGAGTGTTATGTAATACCTAGTAAAATTCATAATTTAGCCGCTCGTAGTCCACAGCTGGACAAAGGCCTCTCTCAATTTGCGCCACAACACCCGTTCATGCCCTTCTTCAGGTCGTCAGTCCACCTGGCAGGGGGGCGTCCTACCTTACGGTTGCCGAGTCGCGGTCTCCATTCAAGGACTCGTTTGCTCCAACGGCTGTCGGTCCTTCGGCAAACGTGATCAGCCCACTGCCACTTCAGCGAGCTTATTTTGCGAGCTGTGTCGGTTACTTTAGTCACAGTATAAATATGTACAAACAGTACGGAAACTGCCTACAAACGTGCGAAACGGCACGCACACATAAACATGCACACCGACGAGACGCCTAAGCGGTTGTCGCGGTGTTCTCAGTAGCGAGTGCCGCTTAGGGGTCTCGTCGGTGTGCATGTTTATGTGTGCGTGCCGTTTCGCACGTTTGTAGGCAGTTTCCGTACTGTTTGTACATATTTATACTGTGCTTTAGTTCTTTGCCGGATGACCTCATTACGAATTTTATCTTTCAAAGAAACTCCGAGCATAGCTCGCTCCATAGCCCGCTGAGCGACTTTAAATTTGTGGACTAGTGCAACCGTTAATGTCCATGTCTCGGCACCGTAGGTTATAACAGTAACTAGTAAAATTAGTTTTGGTTATTTAGTTGATACCGTCGTATAGGTACCTACCTGTTCGGTTCCATCAGAATATCAGCGTTGCAGGGCTTAAAAGCGCTGTAACATATAGCTGAGATAGAGTATAATTTATTATTTATTTTATTTATTAATTAAGGTACACCAACAGTAAACATATTTATACACTCTGAACAAAAACATATACATACATAAGTACACAACATTTGTTAATAATACAATTATAATTAGAGTAGAATAATATATGAAATCAATAATAACACAAATGTGATGGGAAGTTAACTAGAAATTTAAGAGAGACTAAAACAAATTAAAATTAAAATAAGAAATAATTACAACTGGTTTAATTTTAAAATAATATGGAATCAAAGCAAATGCCTTGAGCAAATTATTTTAAACTTATTATTATAATTCATCGATTGTTACCCTGTGTGTAAGTTTTATTTTTACTCGACTAAATACGTTTCATACTTTCTTAACTTTACTAAAAACAGCAGAAATTAATGGGACCGCCACTGTGCTCTTCGTATGGTTACCCTATTACAAATCAACCAATTAGCACATGCCAATTTAAAAACCTATTAAATAGCGCGAAATGGTGTACCAATCGTGAACGTTGCTTTCATGAAACGTCATTACTTCGACAACTTAAATACACAGCAGCAGACACAAATTAGGTCACGTTTCAAAAATATTTTGCCATGCTAGAAAGTAAAATGCTAAGAAAATAAAAAGCTCATAGTATTTTCTTTTCCTTAATACAGACATCAACGCGTTCATTACCGTCGTGATTTTTTATTGTCTTCATTTGCTTTAACGATGAAATTTGCATTTTTTATTTTATCATTTCACGTAAGATCAATCAATCTCATAGAAAACCTTGCCACCTCAGAGCAATAAGTCAACCAGAGGCTTCATTATGCCCCCGCGTACAAATGTGGAAGACAACCGCTCTTGCTCGTCAAAACCATCTATCCACTCACTCACCCCGTGAGTGTTGGCCTTCTTGCATACTTATAAATTTGCGTTAATTTCATGTCCATATTATTGGTCTGAGCCTGCCAGTCCAACCCATCTTTTAACACATAAACATCAACAAACATCTTAAACTGATAAGGTTTCGAATAGTTATTCTAAGTGCTCGTTAATTCTAGAAATTTTTATACATACATATTTGATATTTCATCTATCAAAAAAAAGTACATATTATCTGTCAGGTAGTTCTCCAGAACTGTTTAAACTGGCTCTTAATAATCTAAAATTAAAATCGGTCACTACGGCCGAATCTTCCGGATAATACATAATTCAATATTATCCCACCAAATCCAATCTTAAACAAATTAGAAAACAAAAAAGCAAGCGAAACCAGCGAAAGTCATAGACAATTAGAGAAAGCAAACTGTCGCCATGTTCCATTACGTTAGCCAATTACGGGTCATAGAGCTATTTGGTAAACCAATCACGTTCCTCGAAAGTGAAGAGCGCCAATTTTGGCGGCAGCGATTGGCGCGCTCCAAATTTGAATTTCTTTACTTTTTAAATGATTTAATTGTGGGAACGTTTTGTTCGTGCTACTGAACGTTTTTGCTGTGCGTTTAGTTTTTGCACTGTTTTTGTGTTGCACAAAAATGTTGGAAAAGCGTTTTTTTGTGTAGGCTAAAACTACCTTTACAATTTAATTGACTGATAATAGGAAGTCGCCATTTTATAATTCATGAATTAGCTTTGAAGTATGTTTAAATCTAGCTTTTGGGAGTTTCACCCGCATGGTTCGTCGATAAGAAATAGGCAGTATGTATATATATACACTTGAAACGATACATAAATACAAATTATATCACTGTGTGTGGTAATCATTCTGCCTTATTCTTAATAAAGAGTTCGCGAACTTTCATTTTAAATGCATAACGGCTCGTAGCCGTCCTGATCTCAAGAGAGAGGGCATTCCAGAGGACTAATTGAACAGGAAAAGCTGAATTAACAAAGCCAGAAGTATAAGAGGGAACTAGGAGGAGAAGATTATCAGAAGAGCGAAGATCTCTATTGTGATTAGAGCTGAGATATTGAAAGTAAGTTCATTATCTAGGTGCACAAATATTTCCTTCCAAATTTTAATAAAGCGCAGTCCAGTAGATAAGTTATAAAGCGTAACAGACAGACCCACATGCGTAATTATAATATTAGTAAGAATGAAACACGCAAATATATAGTTAGGCGTAATTCATGCGATTTTAAGTTGTTGCGTCGATTCTACGTATAATGTTCATGAGTGGCAGGGGCGTAGCTACCGCCGTATCTGCCGTCTCAATTATACGGGGCCCCCGGCATACGAGGGCCCCAAAATGCGTAAGTAAAAGAGTAAAAATGACCTAAGAACTTCGATGGGACATGAACGCCTGTCAGACCTCTTAGTATTGTCCATAGAGGCAGAAACTTTACAAAAACTAAAGTCATCATCAGCTATAAATTACTTAATAAATCAGTGTATATTTAATTTTAATTGTTTGTAAAAAATATGGTAAAAGTGACAGATAGATAATTATGATGAATAAATATAATTTTATGCAAACTTTTTTATCTTTTATAAGAATAATTTCACAAGGGCCCCCAAGTTTTTTTTTATATACGGGGCCCCGTTGAGGCACACTACGCCACTGATGAGTGGTATATACCACTTACCATAAGGTGAAATGTATTCTCATTTGTTACTCGCATCACGAGCAGCAGTAGCCGAGTCGGAGACCGTAGGACTGCGAAAACAAAGGTCTCGTTAAGATTCGTCTTTTCGAAGATATGTGTATTTATCATGTAAAGTATCGCTCGCTAACGGTGAAGGACAACATCGTGAGGAAACATGTATGCCTGAGAGTGTCTAAAAAGTGCTTGAGGGTTTGTGAAGTCTACGAATCCGCACTTGGCCAGCGTAGTGGCCTAATCCTTCTCATCATGAGAAGAGGCCCGAGCTCAGCAGTGGAACATGTATTAGATACAGGGCTGCTATTATATACACGCATCATAACAAATAGATGCACATGCATATAAACAAAGAAGATTCTACTTATTCATAAACTACGATCTATTTCATAATCTTATAACAAGTATCTAATATAAAGAAAAACTGAAGAGTGTGTTTGTTTGTGTGCGCTAATCTCTAGAACTATTGGTCAAATTTGGATAATTCTTTTTGCATTTGATAGTTAAACTTTTAGCTAAGGTTGTATGCTATTTAACATCACGCTACTACTCATAGGAGCGGAGCAGTAAAGTTTAACGTAGGTTGATCCGTAAGGGACTTTTTTGTTTAATATAATTATATTCTATAAATAAAATTGTTACATACTGAATAATGTTTTATGTTAATTTTAACAATATATTATCTGCTTAATAACAGAAGCTTACCGATTTGACGACTGGATGGCGGAGTGGGTAGTGTACCTGCCTGCGACGCCGAGGTCGCGGGTTCGATTCCTGCTTAGGACAAATCTTTGTGTGCATGAACATGGGGATTTTGTCTTAGTCTGGGTGTTTCTATGTATAATAAGTATGTATTTAAAAAAAAATTATTTAGTTATTCTAGTACCCACATTACAAGTTCTGCTTAGTTTGGGACTAGATGGCGTAGTGTGTTTGTTGTAAAATACTTATTTATATTTATTATTTATTTAGATATGTTTATTAGAAATAAATGATAAATAGACGCTGAATCATCCTATATTATCCAGAAGGGTATGGCAGAAATCAAAAAAACACATTACATCTGTTATGTTTTGGTCCCATATTACAGGAGGTTACAGCATATACCTGTCACAATTCAAAATTCTGTGCTGCTAGCGAGATTTTCCTGACGGAAAAATCAATAAGACAGAACACCCACAATACACCTGTTATGTTTTGGTCCTTTATAACCCTACGCCATTTACCGGTCACAGTTTCAAATTCTGTGCTGGTATTGAGATTTTCCTGACGGAAAAAAACAATACGACTTTTACCGGAACCATGAATCGAACCCGAAACCTCAGGGTGAGCTAATCTATTAACCGCTACACTCGCTACACTAAAGAGAAACATACATGGAAATAGTAATTAATATCATTTATGTTATCTATAAATCAATCTATGTCAGACAAACCAGGACAGTCATCATAGGTTATCTTGTGTCAGAAACCAGAGTTCAAGGTTTTAAGACTACTATACAAAGCAAATTCTCATCAGAATACCTATTTATTTATCTATACTTCCATCTTAATTATACTAAAACGATTAAGGTCCAGTTTCAGACGTGCCGGATAGCTCTTATGTGCCACATACTGGTGGTAGAGCTCTTGTGAATGAGCTCGAGGGCGGCAGCACCACCGTCTCACCTATAACCTGCCGCCAAATAGTAGTGCTTGCATTACTGTGTTCCGGTTTGGTGGTGAGATCAGGCCCTGAAATTACTGGCACATGAGGCATAACACCGTAGTCCTCAGCTGCAGCGACGCATCTATAATCTGCTTTTGTGGATTGTTGATGCCCATGGGCTGTACTCCACCTACGAAAAAAAATATAACCTGACTAAATATAACAGTGAGACAAGTAACACTCGAATAAAGAACACAGCTGTCATTTTCATTTATGTGTGTTATTGGCTTATACTAGCCAAAAAAGTTTATCTGAGTTTTTGTTTGGGACTCGATGGCGTTGTGTCTAAGATGAAAAAAAAAAGTATGTCTGTAAACAGCCCCGCGACACGGGAGTTATTCCTAGTGCGGGCGTCGGTTTATTTTTTTAAATATTGGCTTGTAATACCCAAAAATTACCCATTTTACGATCATAACAATAATATTATTAATACCCAAGCCTAAGATAAACAAAATTATGTAACAAAATATGTTTATATTCAGCTTATTTTCATTTCCTTAGAAAAGCCGGAGATAAACATTGTTTTTATAAACACAGTTATCATAATTGCCTCTGTCTATACCTTAGACAAACTTCACATAGATATGGCATGTTTCATTGTTAAGTACCTACTTGTTTTATCTTATATATAAAATTCTCGTGTCACAATGTTAGTTACCTTACTCCTCCGAAACGGCTTTACTGATTTTTACCAAATTTTTTATGCATATTCAGTAGGTCTGAGAATCGGCTACTATCTATTTTTCATATCTATATGTGATAAGGGTTTTCACCCTTAACATTTTTTTTAAAAATTTTGGATACAACCCTAAATTTTTTACTCTTTAATCATCAACCCCTATTTTTTAATAGCCATTTTAGTAACCTTAGCGCTTTTGACTATATGAACTTTTTGAATGTACCTTTATGGGGTTTGACATAACATTGACATAATGCGTGCTGCCAATAATATCGTCACAGAGAATGTATGCATAGTTAAGACAGCACAATGTCTGTCGTGTCAGCTTGTTAAGCTTCGATTTCCTAGGAAAGCGGTGTGGAATAATGCGGCCGTAATGTTATGGCCGTAACACGATTAGTACGTAATACGTTATATCGATCACCGCTCTTTAGAAAACCACTACATTTACTTTACATGGGCAACGTTCTAGTGACGTCATTCAACCGTTATCTTTACGGACGCTTTATTCTACACCGCTTTCCTAGGAAACCGAAGCTTTAGTGTATAAAATACTTGAATCGGCTTGTTCGGTAAAACAAAGAAGCTGCGATATGCCATCTAAATTACTAAGTCAGCCGCGGGTAAGGTTAGGTTGCTGACTTAAAAATTTAGAAGGCAATGTATATTTTTAGTAGTGACATTAATACAAATATTATTATGTAAAATTGATGTGTTTTTAATGTTACAATGAATTTTTTTTTAGCTGGTATAGTCATTTGCACGATACCTTTGAATAAACCACAGTTTATAATTTTCTTGTTTGTATCGGCTAATCTTCGAAACGACTGGTCCGATTTTGATAAAATCGGACAGATCAGAATTATAAAATAATTATTTAATAATTTCTATTTAACTAAATGAAAAAACGTATTATTTTGTGCGAAGTAAATTTATTTCTTGCTTTTTAGTTACCTACTTTTTGAAGTCGGTTTTTTTTTGTAAAAAATATACAGACGAATCTGCGGGAAAAAGTTAGATTTCAGATATTATCCTGACCATACAGATTGACACAAGAAGTAGCTCTTTGGCTAAATGACCTACTGTAAGCAAATTCACATCATTATTATAATTTGATTTTTCGACATTAAAAACAGACACTTTTAATTTAATTTATTTTTTACATATAAATAACATTAAAGAGTATGCATGATTTAATAAACAAATATAATAATGCAATAACTGAGTTTATTGCCTTTTATTGATAAATAATATTGTTATTATCTTAAGTTAATTATAGCGGAACATAATAAGTATTGAAAACTGCCTTAAGGTTAAAATCACCAATATTAATAATATGCTGTGAAGTGAGTAAATTATATTTATTATTGTTTTCTTTTAATATCATTACATCATGTCTATATTACGACCGGATGGCGAAGTGGGTAGTATACCTGCCTGCGACGCCGAGGTCGAGGGTTCGATTCCCGCTTAAGATAACTCTTTGTGTGCATGAGCATGGGGGTTTGTCTTAGTCTGGGTGTTTCTTTGTATAATAAGTATGTATTTACAAAAGAAAAGTATATATATGTATCTAATAGTATCAGCTATTCTGGTACCCATAGTACAAGCTCTGCTTAGTTTAGGACTAAGTGGTGAGATATTTATTTATTTATTATATTATTACCCTCTGCCACAGCAGTCATCATTCATCAGTTAAGTTTAGGTTCCATGTAACAGTGAGACTATCGCTATCTATCAGGCACAATTCTAGATTCCGTGCTGCTACTAAGATTGCCCTGAAATTCACAAATAACACTTTTTCCCAAATCTTTTTCGGTAATCGAATCCGGCACCTCCCGGTGAGCCGGTACTATATTCTAAGGTCCAAGTTCATCAGTTGATAGAGCCCTCCCTAAATATATTCGGCTCCTATTCTTCGTCGTGTCGATAAGAAGGATTAAATGTCAAATTGTATAGAGTTAACTTACACATAACTTAATTAGGCACTTCTAAAACTGGTCCATTTTTTTTCAAATCACCAAATAAACAGTCATGATAAGTAATCCATCGGGCTTTATGGACTTTGTCCCAAAGGAAGTGGTCACTACGCCCTCAATCCACCCATTAAAAAAATACGCAGAACCATAGATAACGGGACTATCGACTATCACTGACGCCCCTAGCAGGCTGTTTGTTTCGCGCGGGTTTACCGAAATCTGGCGGGTGACACGGCGTGGTACAGCCTCAAGAAAGATTATCAGCTGTGACGTGTGGGGATGGTGGTATGTTGGAATGAGCCAAGCAGTTTCAGGATTTTTAGGATGACTCATTGTCTATGATGAAAAGGCAGGATGTAGCCAAGATTTTTAGGGAGAGGGGGACTCATAGACAATATTTTAATTATTTTTTTAATATCTTTTGTAATTTTGGGTAAAGTTTGAACCTCCATACGTAAGGCTAAGTTCTTGTAACTATGCCAGTATTATGGGTTCGATACTCTAATATATTTTTTTTAAATCTGAATTTGTCTTTGATCTGCGTCAGCGTAGGTTACAATAGTTAAAACACATCGGAAGTATTATTATTAGGAAATATTTAGCAGCAAAAGATAAAAAAAATAACAAAAAATTTAACCTATAAAAAGAGGAAACATCACCGTTAGCGAGCGATAATTTATATGATGAAGTCGGTTAACAAATACACACATTATCTTCGAAAAGGCGAAGCTTAACGATTTATTGACAGAGGTGTGTGCCGTGGGTTCGAGCACGAGACCCTTGACTTCGCAGTCCTATGGTCGGTCGCTGCCTGTAACGTCTCTTATTTTCCTAGACATAAAATATATAGTAATCCGCAATACTTAGTTATTATGGTGAGGAAACCTGCATGCCAGAAAGTGCTCAAGAGTGTGTGAAGTCTACAATCCGCACTTGGCGAGCGTGGTGAACTATGGCCTAACCCTGCTCATCATGAGAAGAGGCCCGAGCCCAGCAGTGGGACATGAATTAGATACAGGGCTGCTATCATTATATGGTTATTCTTTGTCTTCAAAACAGTGCCATATACAGTATAACCTGCACCTAAGTATAATTTAACCGTATGTATGACGTCACAAGTAAATAAGCACAAGTGTTCTAATTAAATACACCTTTATATTAACTAAATCATATGCCACATGAATCAATATTAAGGTAATGGATAAGGTCGTTTCTACTAGTGGTGCGAACGAATACCAATTTTAAGAATATGAATACTTGATTTCAGTACTCAGCAAATATGAATACTAGACAGTGAAGAAATATTAATGTAAATAATACTTAAATACCATATTATAACATCACGCCTATATTACCCATAAAGGTGTAGCAGAGGTTGGCATTTCACCTGTTATATTTAGGTTCCATGGGATAAGGGGTGAGCCTATCGCCATCCACCGGGCCCAATTCCAACTACGTGCTGCTATTAAATAATAAATTAAATGACTCATGTAGACAAATGTTATAGTAAACAAGGAATTATTAAGGCTTAATTTTGCAAAACATATTACATTTCAATCATTATAGTGGTTAGGTGAAAAGTTTTTCATTAATAAAATAAATAGTAATCACGTTTTGATAAAATATGATTTTCTTAATGCAAAATGGTATTCGGGGAATACAAATATTCATAAAGCTAATACTATTTCTATTCGATACGTCACTAGTATGAACCATCAGCTGTTTAACTGTGCACATGCTAAATAGTTTTTGTAACTTTCATTTAATGTATTGATTAATGCGTGCGTAAGTGAAAGGTTTGTATGGAAATTAAGTTATTCACCGCCATTTTACGTAATAATAATAGCAGCCCTGTATCGAATACATGTCCCACTGCTGGGCTCGGGCCTCTTCTCATGATGAGAAGGGTTAGGCTCCACCACGCTGGCCAAGTGCGGATTGCTAGACTTCACACACCCTCGAGTACTTTTTAGGCACTTCAGGTGCAGGTTTCCTCACGATGTTTTCCTTCACTATCCTATTATTTTGTTTCAACAAATTTTCTTTTGTGCCAAATCACCGTTTTACGTTATTCTTAATTATCGTAATTCTAGAGGAGGCATGGTCCAGCGATTTTATTGCTACCCTCTGAAGATAGGTGATTATATCTTTATAGGTCCCGTAACAGGGGATAAGTGGTATATTCTGATATTAACATAGGCGTGAAGTTATCGTTGTTGATGTAATTTTAAGATAGATTGTATGTGTTTGTATTTACATACTAGATTATATATATAATAGCCTATAATTATAATTTTTCAAGCTATTCATCAAAATCAGTACAAACGTTCTACAGTGCTATAAAATTTTACATCTAGAAGAAAATTTATAGAGTCAAAATTTGTTTTTAATGTTTGTTTTTTAGATTTAGCGTAAACAGTACAGGACTGATTTAAGAAAAATCTTCACCATCAGAAGACTAGATTATTCCTGAGTAACAAAGGCTATATGATACCGAAACCACGCGGGAGAAGCCGTACGCAAAGGCTAGTTTAAAATATTATCAAGTGCATTCTTTAGTTTCTCATTGAGAAATTGATAAGAACGGTAATGAAATTAGATCAAACTGTTAAGTACAGTAAAATTTATCAGTTTTCTCCAACCAGTAACAGGTTTGCTTCAACTGCTTTTTCTACCAACCTGTCTGTACTCCGGAAACACGCACGGAGCGATTATGTATGTTTGAGAGTACTAACTGTTCACCACAGATTTACTCACAATAAACGTCACTGCTCTGCTCCTATACATTTAAGCGCAATTTTAAATAATTAAGAACCGTTATCAAAAGATAAACTATCAAATGCAAAAATAATTATTGAAATCTGATTAGTAATTCCTAAGATTAGCGAGCACAAACATACAAACTATTCAGTTTTATTATTGAAGTGTACATAGATGACTGTATTCATGGCATGTTTGTATTAGTGGAACGTACAAGAATTAAGTAAGAATTAACTGGGCCAAAGATGGGTGGGTGCGTTACGTAATGAAGTAGGTATTGTTTAAAGAGGCCTAATGAAGAGTTCCGTGTGATATTTGTAGCAGGATGTGACACAAATGATTGTAGATCGTTATTACAAAATATATTTAACCTAGGAAAATAAAAAGCAGTTGAAATTCATAGGAAACCTTCATGGTACCTATGCTACGCTACGTCGGTAAAGTAGTATATTTATACTAAGAAACGGTTGAAAAAGATATGGGACCGCCAGGATTTGAACCTGTGACCTTCTGCACAGCCTCTTGCTGAAAAAGCTAAATTCTTCAACTGTATGTTACGTCATTTTATGAAGTCACGTTTATCCATATGTTCCTATCTTAAGTAGGATACAAACCAATATGGCAAAGTTACATTCAGCACAAATGTTGTGAAGAATGAACGCGTACGTAATTTCAACTTCTCATTGATTATTTTTATAGCATTTAGCAAATTATACTAAGAAACAGTTGAAAAAATGATGGGACCGGCAGGATTTGAATTAATTTATGTTTCATATTTCAGTAATCTACTTTCATCCATTCTTTTATCATGATTAAAACACCTAAGCATACCAACCTCTTAGTTTATGAAATATGGGAGGTTTATCAATTTTGAAGGAAATTGCATGAAATTCTACCCGTAGGTTCCCTATACGACATTCATTAACAATTCGATTAATACTTTTTGGAAATTCCACTCCCCAAGGGGGCGACTTTGGGTCTCAAAGTGTATGAGGGAAGTTCTTCAATTTTAAAGGCAATACCATAGAAATATCGAATCCCATGCGGAATATGTCGCGAATAACAGCTAGTAAAATATATATATCGCTTAATTTGGTTGATATAAAATTAATATTCTTTATCATTTTTCCAAGACTTTTTCCAATAACATTGAGGACGTTGAACTCGACTTCGAATCACTAACTCATTTAGCTGAATACTAATATTTTACGCAGAGCGATTAATTATGATGCTTTAACCTGTTTTATTTTTGAAATAAAACATGACCAGGGCAAGACAAACATATTATTATAAAGAAATAAAGATATTGAAAATAATATTTAATGTAAGATTTGAGCAATTATACTTTTATTAATGACCTCTACAGGGGGAGCCCCCTTGTTTGAGCTGTACCTACAGGAAATACCAACCAATTATATTTATACATTTTGTAATCAATATTTCAGTGAAATATTAAAACAAACAAAAGCAAATAAAATCAAATATTCAATTGACACAAAACACGAAAATAACAGAAACTGACTGGGTCACAGCGCATAAACCCGTCCAATTATCTGACAGTCCAGCGTCCAGCCAGCGTCACGCGTTATCTTGTGAACGTCGCGTCCATGCCGTCCATCATCATATTAACATCAATAAAATAATCGTAGAAACCTTCAGTGCATCGCCGATCGCCGCGTCGAACGCTCGCGCGCACATTTTTACGCGATTTAAAACTTAATTTCACGTTAATAAGTGCTTATTTTCCATTTAAAAATGGCGGAAGGTGACGTGCCTTTAGTTACTAGTTTTAGCGGTAGTGAAATTGAATTTGGCGCAAATGGAACCAAAATGACCAGAGCCAACTCGAGGTTTGTTTTTTTTCTATAGTGTTTACCCACTCTGCCAATGAGGTTGCAATGACCTCTCAATATTTTTCTAGATATTAGCAACTTTTTGTTCAGTGTTTAAGAGAATAAAAAGGCAGTAAATCCTTGAATAGCGTTCAGAGTCAACTTTGTACCATCTTTGTTCAATGTTACGCAGAAAATGAACACAAAAACATCCTTTTAAATCTTATAATATTTTATTTACCTCTGATGTTAAGTTTTGTAAACGATTCTCGTTCGAGCACAGCCGTTATAAAACTAAAGGACAATGTAGTCATATCAAAACAAAGAACGCATAATGAATGAACCTACCTACAGACAATAAATAAACAGACAACGTTGCCATTAATATGCATAATTACTTTTATTATTTGCTCTATTAAACATCTAGATTAAAAGTTGTATGTTGAATTAATATTAATTTTGAATTTAGACTCAAACGTACGTGACCTCTTTAGAGCTCCCCTTTAAGAATTTAAACATTATATTTTGAATGTTGGCTAGCATCCTTTTTGGTGCAACAAAGCGCCATGACATTAAATCAGTGATGTTCTCTTCCGTATTCGAATTTAGGAGCATAGATAACACTTATATTTTCTAGGATAAAAACGACCTCGAAAAGCTAATTTTATAAGCTTCTCTATTTATATCTAATGAATCAATCCATACACAATATAAATGTAAATAATAATAATATAAAATTACGATGTGGGTAAGAAGCAGAGACAATAGAATGCCATGTTTGTGTCGTTTTCAAATACATCTCTGGGTTTCTTTTTAAGTGAGTAATATTTTTAAAATTAAACTTGAAGTAAATATTTAAATACATATAAGGCAAATAACAATTTCTACTATTTAATCAGCTGATCTTTGCGTGAGAGAATGACGGGAAACCGCTGTCATTTAGTTTGTACAAATAATTACACATATATTATACCTATGTGTGCACAAAATGTACTTATGAACTTGCCATCAGCCATTTACAGTGTCATTGAGACTAATAATATGAAATGAAGTGTGTGCTTGTTTAAATCTTTTGAGGTCGAATTAAAACAGGTTGTAAGGCGCTAATAGTTTCAACAATTTTATTACTCAGCTTATGTATGGCATATATAAAGAGCATAGACCCCAAGAATAATAAAATTAACTTAATGGATATTGTTTACTAAGGTATAAGCTTTTTATTGCCAAAAAGATTACTAAATACGTCGTAGTCTCTAGCTAGACCAAAATAATATTTATTTTGCCAGGTTTGTTTTAAATGTCAATAGTTTTGGATTCCTAATAACAAACATTGGTCAAGCAAGAAGGTATAAGATTCGTGTGCATGAACATGGGGGTTTGTCTTAGTATGGGTGTTTCTATGTATAATAAGTATGTATTAACAAAAGAAAGTATAGTACAAGCTCTGCTTAGTTTGGGACTAGATGGCGTTGTGTGTTAGTTTTGAGATCGCCCAAAAATCTAATTCTCTTGAATTAAAAAGATTAAAATTTTTGAGCATTAACGTAAAAAAAATATCATTTCCTGTCAGTACCGAGCCTTGCTCTGCTTGCAACACTTTCGCCTTGAAAAAAAAATGTTTGCTCTAACTATTTTTATATGGCAGGCAACAATAAGACATTAAATTGGAAAATAGGTTTAAAGTAGGTCAGTAATGGCTGGTGTCCTATTGGATCTCGGTTCGAGTCCCGAAATGGTACCATCAATCAATTAGGACCACAATTTTATTCGAATAGGAAGTTACATTAAGTCCCTGTAAACGATATCGAATACGTACTGGAAACTAAACATAAACAATTCAGGAGAAATATAATATTCTCAGAAAAACATATACAAATAAGATTACGAGAAATTATGCTGGGAATTTTTTATGTTTTAACCATAAACATGTTCTTTTTTTAAATAAAATATCCTTATTTTTGTTATGATATCATAAGAAACTCATTTAAAGTTTTGATTCTTTATTTAAAATTCGAATGCGATTCACGTATGCTATAATGTATATTAATGGTAATGTCTATGGAAGTGTGATGAAATGTTTCGAGATATATATTTTTTTTATATTATAGCTACAGCAAAGAGTTCTTCGGATATTGAAATAAAAACAAAGATTTTTAAGTATAGTTTATTTACAAAAATGTTGTATTTATTGACTAACTACGCATATACTTAAACAATTCAATACCGGTCTTCTCATTTCCATATTTCGGTAAGGTCGCGGCCGGCAATCGTTCAAAGTTTCAAAACATAGAAAAATACATTATGTATAAAATCTGCCTCTTTTGTCTAGTAGTTAGTGCTTGCGGCGTCTGACCGCGAGGTTTTGGGTTCTATTCCCAGGTTGGAAAAAGCATTTATGGGATTTTTTCGTCCGGAAATTCTCAATAGCAGCACGGAGGTATAGTGCCCGGAAATGCTATTATCGCTCTTAAAGCCATCAAAATTATTATATGTTGTAGTTCGATTGAGCACGTCCATAATTGTGCCATCGCTTATTGTCAAGGTTTTTTAATGATAAAAAAGACGTACCTACCTAGAAATTGATAGCGTTGTCTGTATTTTCCAATTTTTTTTGTTGTTGAATATTGTTTAATTAATATTTTGTAGTTCCCTATAATGTTGTTCAAACAAGAATAATATCTAGTTGTTTATGTTGGCACAGAATTCTAATGAATTTAAACATTTTTCCTTAATAAATTAATTTAATAACTTGGCACGATGTCGCGCTTTGACATATCGATGCGAAGGAGTTTTTTTGATGCTCCATAAAATTTTGTTAATATCATAATATTAGTAATTGTAGGTGTATTATATAAATAATTAAACACAAATATACTTCTTAATTTTAAACATGACTTATGATTGTATTGTTACAGTCTATGTTTAATCTGTGGACTTTAGTAAAACTGAACTTTTAATAAACGTTTTTAATCGTTTTGTACTTCAGAAAATATCTTTATTTTGTAAAAGTAAAAGTTTTGTAAATTTAAATTCGTCCTTTGATCGGCCTATTTATATCTATTATTAATTTTTTATCCTTAATTTTATCTGGTCCATATTCTATGTCTAAGCGTCGGTGATTACAATCATATTCATGTAATTACTATAATTAATTTGATACCTATTGTTTTTTTTAATATTCAAGACTGAGCAATGTGTGTTTTACATGATCAAGCGCCCCCGGAGCCTAAAAAAATATATTTTTTTTTTTATATCCATGGATTTTAACCCTTGTGTACCATAATTTTACATCATTTTCACATGAAAATTAAATTCAATTTGTACTTGTTCTTCCTGGCAACTACAGCTTCATTTCAATCAATGTTAAGTACCACTTTAATTAAAACTTGATTTTTTTATTACGATTTTCTGCACGCAATCCTCTAAGTGACATTTTTTTTCATTCGTAAGTTTGTGGCTGTATAAGTGTGGTGTCTGTGCTTGTGAAAAAAAATGTTTAGGCATAGATGCTGTGCTGTTTCCGGTTTGAGGTACATGCCATTCCATTTTTTTAAAATTTATTGTTGAAATATTTGATGTTACTTTATTTTAATCTGTTTAAATTTCAATACCTGAAAAGAAAACGTAAATATTTAGGGCGCATCATTAATTATTAAATTTATATTTATAGGATTAAAATATATAAAAATAAATTTTATATAAATAATACTAATAAAAGGGAAACAAATATATTATTGTATTAGATTGCTGCTTGCTTCTTGCATAATATTTGCCTAGCCCTTGTCTATATGCGCGATAGCAGTGACAGCGCGGGAATTTTTTTTTAATTGCTTGACATTAAAAAAGTTTTTAAAACATATATTATTACGTAAATATTATATTACCATTATCGATTCGGTGATTGTGCTCAAAATACTGATTCGTTAATTGTTAATACCAAAAATAAACCTACTTTCGTACATTATTCAATTGATTGTGACTTTGGGCTATTTTCCCACGACCTTCAATGCAAATTAATACAAAGTAATACAATAATATAGGTACTCTCGCCAAGTACCTATGTGTATTGTGTAAGAGTACACTTAGCCGGTTTTTTGATGTGTTTACAATATATTATTATACTGGTAAAACTGGTAATAAGAGATTCAAATTATCCAATACTAGCTGCTCAACGCAGGTTCAATTGTATAAAACGGTCCTGCGCTGCTCCTGTAGATTGAAGCGTGATATTAAATAACTAAGAACACTATAGACTAATGTGTTATTCTATTAGAGAAAGAATTTTCAAAATCGGTTTAGTAATTCCAGCGATTACTTGTTACATACAAACATAAATCGAAACGTTATAATATTAGTTTTAATAGATGACTCATTTTATATGGCAACAGTTCTGGAAATACCGTAGACAAGTTCTTAGAATTTGTTTTCTTTTTAAATTAAGTATATATATTATGTGTATTATATTTGTCGCTTGATTTTATTTTGTCGTAAAGTTTATTGTAGGTACTTAGTTGTTTATTTGTTTATTAACAATAGTAATTTAATGCTTATGATATTGCGTTTGACAATGATTTGTTGTAGTACATTCGCATTTATTAATTTTATAATATATTGTTACTAATTCGTGAGGACCTGTAATTGGCTGAATGTTGTATAATATTTTTTAATATTAGTTGTTACTGCTTTTGGTCTTCCAATAAATAAATAAATAAAAGTGTTGCGTTTACACTGTAAATCAATTAACTGATCTTGATGGAATTGTGCATAAAGATAGTTATATGTCAGGAGATGACATAATGTAATGTGAATCAAATGAGAGCAGATTTCGGCTATGTTTAATGTGTTCCATTGTGAATAATTTTTGTCAAAAGGAACAGTAATGTGTTTGAAAATTTCATTAATATTTAGACTAATGGAACACATTCAGCATGGTCGGAAAATCCGTTCTCATTTGATTCCCACAGTACTTTTATTCGACCAACCATGCATACAGGCAAATCCACGATCAGAATATAGTGCATAAATAAATATTAGTTGCATGCATTTAAATTGTATAGTACCAGGACAGGTGCTTTTAGTAAAATCGCGTGCTTCATAGTTTCATACATTATAACATACACGAAGGATTGTATGTATGATGTATGTATCTGTTATAATGGTATTGATGAGCTTGTTTTGAGGATTCTATATTTACGGCTATATAACCTAGTTCGAAGCGTGTGGCAGAGGTGTACAACACCCACATTTCGCCTATTATGTTTAGGTCCCATTGGATATCACCGGAAAAAACTCCAACTCCGGGCTGGAATTGTGAACTTTTTGACGGAAAGTTCACATAAAACACTTTGCTCTAATCGGGAATCGAATCCGAGACCTCGCAGTGATAGGCGCATACCCTAACCACTAGACCATCGAGGCACTAAGAATTTTCTGATGGCAAAATTAGAATATCACTTTTGCCTGGCCTGGAAATCAAACCCTTAAACATAACAGGTGAAGTGTGGGTGTTATACACCTCTACCATACCCTTCTGGGTTATATAGGCGTGATGTTATGTGATGTACTTAGTTCCGTGCTAGTTAAGATTCGTGTTTTGGCTCCATCTGTTAAATGTTTGACCTAACACTTTATATTAACCTTGGATAAACAAAAATTGCAAATTTAACGTTTTCGTGCAATAAAATTATTGAAATGTATGCGGAGTGTTAATTAAAATACGGTTTAGTACTTGTTTTTAATTGATTTTGCTTTGATCTTAAGGCCGGTTTCAGTTCTTGACTGACCGTACGCACGCGTATGTAGAATTTTTATTCTACATACGCGTACAAAAGTAAAAAAAAAATGTATCAGTATCAGTTATTCTAGTATCCATAGTACAAGCTCTGCTTAGTTTGGGAGTAGATGGAGTTGTGTGTGAGTTTTGAAATATTTATTTATTTATTTATTTATTCAAATGACAAGCGCAACCGACGACGTAGTATAGTTATCGACATAATGTCAATTTATTTGAATTAATGTTATATTACATAAAATATTTATTAACATTATATATTTTTTTTGTATATTTTTCTATTTACGCACCGTACCAAAAACCGTTGAAGTTGGTTCAGCATAATTTGGTTTTATTGACGATTAAAATATCAACATAACTTCGCGGGTTCGATGCCCGCTTAAGACAAATCTTTGTGTGCATGGACATGGGAGTTTGTCTTAGTCTGGGTGTTTCTATGCATAATAAGTATGTATTTACAAAAGATAACAAAAAAAAACTAACTTCATAAAGTAGGTAAACTAAAAAGCAAAAAATAAAATTACTTCGCACAAAATAATACGTTTTTTCATTTAGTTAAATATAAATTATTAAATTTTTTTTTTATAAGTGAACAAACATAAAAAAGCAACATATATGTATACAAATCGAATTGAGAACCAACTTCTTTTTTTGAAGTCGGTTAAAAAGTATATATGTATTAAAAAAAGTAGTATATAAGCTCTGCTAACCTTGTTTTCAAATTACATTGGGATCGGCCCCTATTCTAACAGATTACAGCTAAATATCAGTATTTTACTTAGAGCGACTGCTGTCAGACCTCAAGGCAACCGGGACCGACGGCTTTACATGCTGTAATGTTCAGATGGTCACCCATCCAGTGGCTGACCGCGGTTGGCATTGCTTAACCTGTAAGATTGATCGTTTCGCGCGGCTTTGACCTAACATCAAGCTCCTCCAAAATAACATCACGCCTATATTATCCAGAAGTACAGCGACATACTTTCCAACTCCAACTATATACTTCTGATTAAATTCGTTGCGGGTTCCAAGACAATTGTAACTCTCCCTGGGATTGCCCGTGTGGCATGCTCGGTGCCTTTCAGTTGGTTACCGCTGTAGATCCTGGCGTCACAGGAGTCACAGTGGTGGGCGTGTGGGTGGGATTATATCCCGTAAAAAAGTACAGCGATATTAGCTAATTTTCAACGACTTCCACCCAGAAGAAACCACGAACGGACATAGTATCTCAAAGTACAAAACTATAGTCTAATTTCGTACCAGGATCTCCATACTCTAAACCAAAATAGAACTTAAGTTTATTAACTGATTTACAGTGTCTTAGTTCAGACACGACTGTATCCTTGCAAATACCCGCATTCATCTCGAACCTACACTCAAAATTGCACCTTTTATAAATGATATAAGATTCTAATTAACTGCGTTTTGTTTCGGTACACACGGCTTTCGAGCAACGTACCTATACACTGCCAGTATAAAATGGTTTCGCATTGTATAGCCTTTCTGTACAACTCAAATCAATTCATTTATTGCCATGGGCCATGGGCGCTTGAACACGTCAAAACAAACATCAAATACAAAAATATAAAATTAAAATAAAACTTAGCTAACTAAATTATAATACTTATTGTAATAAAATGATTTGACACCGGAGCTTAGATTGACTTTAATTCAACTTAGAGATTTGAATTAAAATCAATCCAAGTACCAGCTCCGATGGGTATTGCATCATGAGAAGAGCTGGTGAGAAACTCATGTGCATCTTTTCAAATAATTCATACAATATTTGTTTGTTTTTTGACAATAAATTCTATGTGTAAGCTATAATGAGAAAATAAACTTAAATATAGAAATGGAATTAATTTAATACTTATAAATATATCTATAGTATATAAGTTTGCAATAATTTACACTTAAAGCAGAAAATAAAGGAGTAAAAGCAATGTGTGTATACTACTGTATATATAAGGGTTCCAGGACAGATAAACGCGAGATCACCTTATAATGGACATGGAACGTTACTGGCAAAGTATTAGCGTATACATAACATCACTACATAGTATAAAACGAAGTCGCCTTTTCTGTCCCTATGTGCGCTTAAATCTTTAAAACTACGCAACGGATTTTGATGCGGTTTTTTCCAATAGATAGAGTGATTCAAGAGGAAGGTTTTTATGTATAATACATGCATAGAAAGGGGGAATTGTTTTAAGTACTCCAAATTTAACGCGTGCGGGCCACGGGCAGTAATGAATAAACCAAACTACTGGATCGATTTTAATCATTTTTTTAGTGAGTGACATCGGCTATATATTATATACCCGTGCGAATCCGGAGCGGGCCGCTGTGTTTTTATATACAACGTTCACAGTTTTTCTGTAGTGTATTTAGTATCAGCATTGTACCCGTGCGAAGCCGGGGCGGGTCGCTAGTCCAGTATAAGATGGTTTTGCATTGTAAAGGCTTTCCGTGCAATGGGAGACCAGCTTATACTGGACATGTATAGGTTGTTCGCTAGCCGCGTATACTCGCTTAGTACTCAAAATTGCACCTTTCTGTTTATGAAATAAGATACAAAATTAACTGCTGTAGCTTAACTTATTCAGACATTTTGGCAACCTAAATTATTCTCCGAAAAATGTACCTTTTTGTTCACGAAATAGAGTTCAAAATTAACTGCGTCTGTTTACTTAGGTACTCGACATTGAGTGACGTCATAATATCACAATAGGATGTACTTTCAATTTTATTCGTTGACCTTATGTATAGTTTTAATTGTAATTGGTGAAGAAAGCCTTGCTTTGATAAAACACAAAATATCCAGACCGCGATCATACGTTTGTAATGTTACATTTCAGATTCTACTATACCATATAATACTACTAACTAATTTAACTACGAATTATTTGAAAAGATGGTGCACAGGAGTTTCACACCAGCTCTTCTCATGATGCAATACCCATCGGAGCTGGTACTTGGATTGATTTTAATTCATATCTCTAAGTTGAATTAAAGTCAATCTAAGCTCCGGTGGCAAATCATTTTATTACAATAAGTATTATATAATTTAGTTAGCTAAGTTTTATTTTAGTTTTATAATTTTTGTATTTTGATGTTTGTTTTGACGTGTTCAAGCGCCCCTTGGGGCCCATGGAAATAATAAATGATTTGATTTGATTTGATTAGAGTGATACTTATGACCAAAACTTAAATTAAAAACCTACTGCTCGATCGATCAGGAACATCGGGCACATAATTTGCGTGTAAATTATCAAGTCAAACGCAATAATAAAATCAATAACAATGTCTGCCAATAAATGACGCATATTACATTATCTGTGGTGTCCGCTAACGCCCACTGCACTGATACGACATTTTATCGCCCTGGAGTGTTAGACTATATGTTTCACTTAAAATGCTAAACTTCTGTACCAATTTTAATGATTTGTATACGCGATATAAAGGTACAATTAAAACTTCAGGCAAATAAGAGGAGAGTGGAGGAGACGAGTTTGAATCTTCTTCTTCTTCGTCGTGTCGATGGCTGAGTCAAATTTTATTTTGACTTGCCATCGTGGTAAAAGGATTAGCCAATTCGCTTTGAAGTACCTACTCGCGAATTGCCCAGGGTGCGCCGGACGTAGGGAATCGTTGTGTACGTCACTCGGGGAGGCTTCTTTCATGCACCCCAAATCCTTAGTTTATAATAAAATGGTATGCAAATAAAGTTTTTATCTATATATCTATCTATCTATATATTGTCTGCACATGTGGTGTATATACAACTACTCATTGCACTAACAGTTTCCTAATACGTGCAATGAGCCATTACAATAAACTTAATTACAGGACTTATTAACTTAAATTGCTAATTAATATTAATTAAAAACTGTGCAGATTTTTTTACAAAATTCTCAAATTTTGTATAGAATATATCAACATCCGGGTATTGAGCAATAAGACCGTGTTGTGGGTTCGATCCCCACATGGGACAAATCTTTGTGTGATTCGCAATGATTTGTTCTGAGACTGGGTGTGCTTGTGTGAGTGAATGTGTGTATTTGGCCTTGTCATTGGGACCATTGGATGGATAGTGTTATTGCTTCTGGCGTTCTATCTAATGTAAAAAATCCAAATTTATATTTATTTATTTATTTATATTATTCAGTTTTACTAATTGAATTCGACACAGCATATTCTCTAAACTATTTTAATGTAGCCGGACCTAAATCTAGATCTAAATTCTAGCTAGATAGTCTATGACTAATACAAATCGATTCGAGACAGAAACGAAAGGCGGGAGTGGGTAATTCTAATTTATATTATCTACTTACAAATAAGGCCGGTGCCAGACTTGTAATCAAATCAAATCAAATAATTTACTTCCATGTGCCCCAACGGGCGCTTGAACACGTCATAACAAAACATCTAAATATAAAATTAAAATAAAACTTAGCTTACTAAATTATAATACTTATTGTAATAAAATGATTTGACACCGGAGCTTAGGTTGACTTTTATTCAATATATTGACACCGGAGCACCGGAAGACACCGGCGCTTAAATTGCTAATTTTCAACAAAAATCGTAACATTGAACATGGCATAACATTACATCCCGCCTATCTTACCCAAAGGATTTGGCAGAGGTGTACAACATCAACACTTCACCTGTTATCTTTAGGTCCCATGGAATAGGATGTGAGCCTATCGCCATGCTACGGCGAATTTCCTGACGGAAAGTTCACAAATAACACTTTTCGACATCGGAATCGAACCCGTGACCCGTGACCTCACGGTGTGAGCATACGCTAACCACAAGACCATCGAGGCAGTTACATTAAAAATTGTCAAAATACTTACAAAATCACTATAGAGTTACAGACGTTAGGAAAAACTGCATGTTGAAGAGGCTCATATTGTTTTGTGTAGCTTATTAATAATAATAATAATTTTAATTTTATGTATTAATATTTGCACGCCGTGATTGGCAGAATATGACGATACGTTGTTATTAGTTTAAGTCACCTTATGTACCATATTCATCCAAATAAATATTTACTTACTTTACTTACTTACTTACTTACTTACTTACTTACTAGACTTTTGTAGAATTTTCTTCAACCCGTCAGAGTAATAGGTAAAAATAATACAAAAGTATTATTCATGGCTGTCAGCTAGCGAAGGAGAAAGTGGTATTACTCAATCGTGGTGGAACAATACAAACACACAATGGATTCAAATGCCATTCAGTTGGCAACGTACAAATTGGTGATTTCTAGTAAATATACTGTTTTGTAAACACCCGCGTTCTACCTCGATGAAAAGTAAATCCAGATTAGGAATATAGCTACATCTGAGCTAAATTCTGTCGAAGATTAACGACACAAAAATACACATTAAAATATTGTAGCATTTTTTTATAAAAAAAAACAAACGACGCTCGCACTAGGCATAACCAGAGTCAGAAAAAATCTTTGCGGAACACACCAAGGTTGTCCCGTGTGGGGATCGAACTACAACACCAGCGCAGTTTTTTTTTTTTTTTTTTTATTTAAACGACTACTGCACTAGAAATAACTTCTGTGTCGCGGGGTGTTCACAAACATACATTTCACTCACACAAGCACAACCAGTCTCAGAATAAATCTTTGCGAACCACACAAAGATTTGTCCCACGTGGGGATCGAACCCACAACACCAGTGCAGTGGAGAGCGGCGAGGCGACCGCTTAAACCACTACACCACACGTGCGGACAGTTGAAAGTGGCGAGACGAAGACTGCTTTAACCAACCGTGCACCGTTTCTAGAAATCGGTCAAGTGTGTATCGGGACTGCGAAGTCAAAGGTCTCGGGTTCGAACCCACGGCACACACCTCTGTCAATAAATCGTTAAGATTCGTCTTTTCGAAGATATGTGTGTATTTATCATATAAATTATTGCTCGCGAACGGTGAAGGAAAACATCGTGAGGAAACCTGCATGCCTGAGAGTGCCTAAAAAGTACTCGAGGTCGTGTGAAGTCTACCAATCCACACTTAGCTAGCGTGGTGGACTATGGCCTAACCCTTCTCATCATGAGAAGAGGCCCGAGCCCAGCAGTGGGACATGTATTAGATACAGGGCTGCTATTATTATTTATACATGTACTACCGTCACAATTTCTGCGGGAGGGACGCCCTCCTCGAACAAAAATATTCTCTTTAAAGTTAATTATTTCGTAAACAGATCTCTTAATCAAAAAAGTGTTCTGGCAACCTCTTTGGTAGTTTGTTCACCGTTAAAAACTAAATTTGTTCTTGATAATATTACCCAATAATTTGACCGAGTTTGATGTTAATTTTGATAATTAATTAAACAAATATTTTCTTGAACAGTTTGATAATGTAACATAAATGTTACACTTCGTTTATTTGACATTGAATGTCTGGAAATATTACCCATTCACTTTTTGTATTTTGAAAGTATTTATCTTAGTTATTTAGTTCTTTAATATCTGTCTATTGCTATAATAAATGTTTCTATTATTCATAAAGTATTAGATTTTATCTGAAAGGCGTTGACGTGACCCATAAGAGTTCGTTGCCAGATCAACTTGACTTGTGTTCCCGCGAGCATTCGCTTGAAATGTAACATTACAGATTCGAATATAACACCAGTGTGGGCGCAGAACGGAGCATAAACCTGTAATGTTACAATTCGAAATTTAAAATATTATTAAAAAAAAAATACATTACAAGCGAAATAAACTGTTCAGTTTATTTGAATTTTTTTTATTGAAACCACATTGTGAATAAAAGTTTTGATTTCGTGGCGTAAATGAATATACATACTAAAGTACTCCGAATTCGAAGTTCTTTAAATTTATGGCAGATTTTTGTACCTAGGTCTGAAAATAGGAGACATATTCTCCTATTTTCAGACCTAGGTACAAAATTCGTCTCACTCGGTTGGTTTTTTATTTGTTTGTATATGGGCTCTGAAATTACGGGACCGATATTAATAAAAAAATGTGTAAAGATAGTTCTAGATCCCAGGAATAACATTGACTACTTTTTACCGATATATAATATGTACTTCTTCTATTTACATACCTATCATTATTCGTATTTCTGAACTGCACCTACCTATGCTTATCTCTGCACCACCCTAGGTTGACTGTAAGAGAATGCCATCAGGCATTAAGTCCGCCTTTGTACTATTTTTTTTGTGCAAAAAGTTTAATAAATAAAATAAATAAAATATTATTTAGTAAAAAAAAAAAAATGCTATTCCCAAACAGTGACATTGACATTGAATTCAAACATTGGGTACGTAAGAATAATAGAAAACGAGCTAGCTATTCACGCGATTGCTCAAGCAAGCGGCCGTTGGGCAAGTGTTCCCATTATTCTATTTTATAATACTTTTGTTACCTAACTTATGCAACTATTGTATTACTTGCTAACGTACTTAGTTTTCATAATATTGCAATGTTAGAATAATATTTTTGCATTGCATTTAATATCAGAAAACTATAGCCTAAAGCAGCCATTTTTTAAGTGTACTCCGGGGAGCCCTGGGGCCAGAGATGGGCAAAATGTAATCAAATTAATGATTACAGATTATGATTACAATGTGTAATCTTTAATCATGATTAAAGATTACAAAAAATAATCAAAAAAGTAATCTATTTTGGTGATTAATGATTATTAATCTGTAATCGTAATCTTGATTACTAATTTTGATTGATAAAGGTGAACACTGAAAATAAATTAAAAATAAAAACAAATTATATAACAATAAATCATCTTCATTTTTTAATTAGTCTCATAAATTGCAACATTTGGATTAATTATTTCACGAAAAAATGTACCGGATATTTGTGATTTACGATATGCGGTTTAAATTAGATTTCGATAAAACCCTCTTCTCAAACATTTCATCTGAAAGTCTATGTGCCTTTGGTGAATTGGTCATAGTTGCATATGAGAAAAGACTTTCAACTGGACCCGAGGAAGGCAGAGGCGTATTATATTTCTTAAAAACATTCTTTATTTCAGGGTATCTATTTAGCATGGATACATCTTTATCTTGATCTGCTAGATAGTGAGAAATAATGGCATCTGCTTTAGATCGCTGTATTTGGTGCGTATCTCCCGTTGAGTCAGTTTCAGACACTAAATTAGTACATAAATCAATGTATTCAATGATGAAATAAATAAATTTAAAAACTACGTTACCTACCGTGCATCTTGTCGTCATATCAATGAACTTCTAAATTTTTATTAAAGTGAACAATAATCATGTAATTTTGATTACTGACTACTGTAATCAAGATTAAAGATTACATGTGTAGTTTTGATTACAAGTAACCATGATTATTTTAATCAGATTAAAAGTAATCATGATTATTATTAATCAGATTATTAATCCGATTACAAAAGTAGTTGATTACGCCCAACTTTGCCTGGGGCTATGCAAAGCTTCACTAGGGGCTCCGTGAGAGATAAATACCAAGTATGTCAAATGATGCCCCTCAAATCGCTTTTTCTCTCGATAGCCATCTTAAAATCCATTAACATTATAACACGTTACTAAAAACCACCGAGGTTTGCCTGCAACGACATTATATCTGTAATCCTTTTGGAGATCTGCTCCGCTTTTATTAGTTGTAGCGTAGTGATATATAGCATAATATATAGCCTTCCTCAATAAATGGGCAAGCCATCAAAATAAGAATTATTAATTTCGGACTAGCAGTTTCTGAGATTAGCGCGTTCAAACAAACAAACTCTCCAGCTTTATAATATTACTATAGATTTAGATGTAACTTGCCGTATTTACCTCGTATAATCAGGTGGAGTTATTTGCCTACACATGTAGTATATAAAAAAACGTATAAATTACATATAATTTCTAGAGATCACAACGTAATTGTGTACACATGTCATACATTTTACGATGAAGACTCGTGTATGGCCACTGAATATGCGCATGCGCAGCGATAGAATTTACGTAGTTAACATAACGTAACATCACGCCTAGTTTACCCAGAAGGTGTGGCAGAGATGTATAAAACCCACATTTCATGTTTAGATCACATGTGAAAGGGAATGAGCGTATCGCCATTTACTAGAGTGGACTACTGGTGGTAGAGCTCTTGTGAATGAGCTCGAGGGCGGCAGCACCACCGTCTCACCTTTAACCTGCCGCCAAATAGTAGTGCTTCCATTACTGTGTTCCGGTTTGGTGGTGAGATCAGGGCGTTAAATTACTGGCACATGAGGCATAACACCGTAGTCCTCAACTGCAGCGACGCATCTTTAATCTGCTTTTGTGGATTGTTGATGTCCATGGGCTGTACTCCACTTACCATCAGGTGGACTACACGTTCGTTCGCTGTGTGCGTAGCATAAAAAAAAGCAGCAACGTTTATTATTACAAGGGGCATAAAAGAGAAGTCTTGAATGATCTTTCAGCAGTCAAAGTCAATGGGCGGCCATTACAAACAATTTTAGTAATCAATGTATCCTTTTCCGGCGATTATATGTTTATACAGGTTTGTTTACATTTTTTTGTGTATTTCAGATGCAATTTAAGCTATAAACTAAAAAGAAAATACATTATTACAGGCTAAACTCATTTATGATTCGAGCTAGCCGTACGTTCAATGCAGCATGCTGCAACGTTGATATAGATTTAGATTTAGATTTGTTTGCTCAAAGTAACGGTCAACTTAAAAAAAAAATTGTATAACTCTTTCTTTCACTCTTAACTTAAAAATCCTACTTGTGTCTACTCTATTTCTTCCTTTTTTGTTAATAATAAGTATGTATTTACAAAAGAAAAGTATATATGTATATGTATTAGTATCAGTTATTCTAGTACCCAGAGTACAAGCTCTGCTTAGTTTGGGACTAGATGGCGTTGTGTGTAATCTGTGAGATATTTAGTTATTGATAATTATGTATTTGACAGTAAACCTTTCCAAGGCCCAAACGGAGATGGCGGGATGACTTGGATGCATTTCAAAACGATTGGCCAGGGATAGCTAATAATAAAAAGACTTGGAAGTCATGTGGAGAGGCCTTTGCCCAGCAGTGGGACACACCCGTAGGCTAGGTTAAAAAAAAATATATATAAAAAAATAAAAAACCTTTCCATTCGATATGTCGAATCTATTACAGGGGAGGTTTTATTCAACGTCTTTGGAAAATACCCTCTTGTATCAAATCAAACGTATACTAAACCGGTAGATAACAAAGAAATAAAAGGCGGGACAAATTGTCTTTGTTGTACGCGGAAGTCGCCAGCAAGTACGTGCGTGAATGGCCTGCATTATGCCTATATCATAGACAATGGAGTTGTGATGAAACGTCTTTATTCTTCTGTGCTTATTACATATTTATTTATGGAAAGCTTTATTTTATAAGGACCTTTTATACTATCGGCGAGAAAGAGAACCGTCAGATAGATTATAACTGGACTGAATACATATAAGTACAAGTATAGTATAGTATCAAAGCGCCGCGAGCATTCGCTTGTAATGTATCATTCACATAGAAACATAAAATATAAACTAAAACAGCATTTTATTGAGAATATTATCAAATAAGCTTATTAGCACATATAATAATTAGGTACAAGTATAGTATAGTATCAAAGCGATTGGTTGATATAACACGTTGCCGAGATGCTGGTTTTTATTTTGGACAGCGAATTAGCATTGCCATCCAGCGTGGCAATGCTGGCAGCATTTCGGAAACGTTGCCCACTGGCTGCGATTTGTTAGATTAGGTTAGGTAGTCTTTTAACGCTAGTTTTTAAGTAGTTTATTTTAGGTTAATTTATTTAGTTTTTTTGTGTTTCAAATTTCATTGGTTGTAAATATTTTTTTAAATTAATTTATAAAAATGATCTGTCATCTTATTCTACATAAAAGTCATTTAAATAAATCTTAGTAAACTGTTATGTTGTACATACATATGTATAAGTAAATAAATATATAGTACAAGTTCATTTAAACACAAAATCGAACACAGCTGTCTCTACAATTAGTTTTTGTTATAGATTTATCTTACGAGTAACGTTACTTGGCGAGTGTAAAACAGGTCCTAAGGAAAAATACAACTTGTGCATATTACTTGGACTTCGATCCGATAGGATCCTCTTATATGGACAAATAGGTATAACAGTGTGAAGTGTGGGTGTGTCTATGGCAGAGAGCATGCATTTAACTAAAGACAACTTTTAATAAATGACATTATTCCCACTGCGCGATCCAGATAAAATTCACGTCAAAGTTTTAGGGATATTACAGATTTTAACCGGCTCGGGGAAAATGTTCTATGAAATTTGACAGTCCAATTGTTGCAAAAGTATAACTGTCAATTTTCTTCATGTTACATCTTGACATATTATTATCTCTGGTCTAAGGTTGACCGCCAGAGTCGACAATTCATATTCGTAATTCAAAATTTGACAGCATTGTCGAGTTGTCATCTTTTTTAAATATGTATCATGTTACTTATAGTGGAAATGTATAGTTTAATGTGTAGTGTGTACGTTCATTGAAACAGTAAATTATCAGAAGTAGGACAGCTAAAATGGGTCATTTAATAGACTCTGATAACTTTAACTAACGTAGTATTCATTGTTCTAGTCTGATAACCTAATAGTACTATAATTCATACTGCGACACTACCAAAGTCCAGTTTAGTCCGCGAGCATTCGTTTGTCATGTAACATTACAGATTCGAATATAACACCAGTGTAAGAGGAGAACCGAGCATTACAGTGCCATACCTACCTATATTGATACAACTCCAAATTTAAAATTTTATTGGATAATAATTTTCCAAAAAAAAAAAACGGATTTAAATAACAATAATTTTAGACTTATATAGCTTTCTCATGGTAGACATTGTCAAAACTGGACCTAATTGAAATGACCACACTGGAAGCACCAACTTTCAAATAAAAATAACCATTAAAATCGCTTCGCCCACGAAAGTTATGAGGTAACAAATATGAAAAAAAAAATGAATAAAAATACAGACGAATTGAGAACCTCCTCCTGTTTGAAGTCGGTTAAAAATGTTTATTACAGGCAAATGCTCGTCAGTCTGGGAGGCAGTTTGTAATGTAATGCTTAAAATCGAATCTGTAATGTTACATTACAGATTTACAGGTGAATGTTCGCTGGTCTGGAAATACCTTAAAACGCACACAATTTACATCGTCGATTCAATCTTAATGTATAAAGTCGTGTCTTTTGTTCCCAAAATCAACTTCAGCTGTGTTTTCTGCGACGCAAAAAATCATGTAACATTTGATTTTTTTTTTTTAAACTATCACTTACTAGATTACTGCAGACTGCCAACTGTATGGTAATGAGCGCCATGTTTGTTACTTTTTCATGCTTAATCTACCGGGTTGATTTTGATATGAATTTGCTCACATGTAGTTTATAGCCTGGATTGACATAAAGGCTACTTTATCGATACACCATGCTGGCGGAAGCTTGTGTTTTATATATTTTTTTACATAAACGGATAAGTGATTACACAGATACTAACTGACATACTTACTTAAATTATACTTAATTTTTCGTAATAAATAATCCTTACCATAAAAAAACCGAATAAGTTTTTTTCTAAAACAAACAAATTCATAAAGAATTTTAAAAAAAGTTTCCATTTGCCATTCCTAATCTGTCAAACATTTAATCAAATTACCGCGAAAACAAAAGCTGTAAAACTAAGGTAATAAAACTACGTGACCCATTTAAAGATACCGTTGTTTCTTAGCGAATGTGCGGATTTGCGTTACAATCCAACTCGGCCAGGTATTGTGCTGTCAAGCGTGCGTTGACCTCTAAGCGGGCCATGCTTGCAGCTGTATTTGAATTTAGAATGAGTGACTTCGTAAAAGAAAATGGAGTAAATAAAATAAGATTTGATTTTTAAATCGTTTCAATCGATATAATTTTTTCATTGGCACTGTTTTGTTTTATTTTTGGTACCGTAAGTTTTGGCAGACGTAAATTGTAGACTATACTAGAAGATACTGTCTACTGAAAAGTGGTCTTGTCAATAAATATTATATTTATTTGGGATTTTAATCGCGTCAAAATAAATCGAGTGCTTAAAATCGTTCGTCTTATCGAATTAACACTATCCCATCTACATAGATTGGCTGAAACTGTATTCTAGTTTGGAAGTGAGAGTCCTAAAATGACTGGCATATGACCATAGAAATATATACTATAGAAATGGCTTGTCCGAACAAATTGCCCTTCAAATTTGACATTATGAATAGCAGGATCAGTAACGCCATCTGCATTGAACTACCATGTGACAATTCATAACAAATACTTTTTTAAATTACCAAAAATATTCTCTTGAACGCCCGCGGCATAGTTCAACTAAGCGCAGTAAGTCATGTCACGCGGATATTCACGATTAAGGAATATGGCGTCGGAACGAAAAATTTTAGCATAAAATTGATAAAATAATGTAAAGAGGTGGATATAATAAGATATTTGTGACTTACCGGTGATATGTAATACCATAATATTTTTTGTTATGTTTAATTTGGTAGTTCGTACAACTTTTCAGTGCACAATTAGGCATTTTGTCGTGTTTGACCGCTCACGGAGGCAGCCAACCACAGACAATTTCACTACGCGCTTTTTGTAGTCTGATTGACTCCAAAAAGGTTCAGTTCATTTATCGCGCGTTAGCCGTGTCCTTACTTTATACGTCAATGCATATGACATAAGACATCGTAGTATACTAAGATGTAAAAAAATTGTAACGCATGTTCCATCTGCTTTTTTGGATTGTAGATGTTTATGGTATTTAGTTCCAACTTACCATCAGGTCTTCACGCTGGTTCGCTACATAGGTCGGAATAAAAATGCCATTTAGCGGCAAAACGGCAGATTATTTATTTATTTATTTATAAAACTTCATATACAGCAGTGTATATAGGCGGACTTAATGCCTAGGGCATTCTCTACCAGTCTACCTTCAGGTGGTGCAGAGATAACAAAGTAGGCGAAGTCAAGTACTCGATAGTTCAATGAGAGTAAAACAATAAATATAATTAGAAACATAAAATATAAATACTAACCATAAACAGATATAATACGATAAATATACACATAAACATACATAAATACTTAAAATGATACATACATACAAATTATACTACAGTCTGTTGTAATAATTCTGCCGTATTCTTAAGGAATAGTTCACGAACTTTTATTTTTGAAGATTACAGGCGCCTGTCTTCATTCACAGGTAGTCTCACTAATATCCTTCACTATCTTTGTGCATGCGCACAACACCGCTCCGTTTATAAGGAAGTTCTCGACGCGTCTAATCAAGGAGGGCTAATTTCAAGCCAGCCATTTCTGAACATAATCCCACAGACGGACATAACGATATTTTGATGAAGACGAATTGGTAGTGATATCCGGTCATTTAGGTTCATTTTATTTGTGTTATGCTGAGATGAGGTGAATGTTTTTTTGATTCGTATGAAATTTTATTACGCGAAGCAGTTTTACAACATATATTTTTTTCTAAAATATTTAAATTGATATAACTGGATATTTACCATTTATATTTGTTGTAGCGATATATCTAATATTTAGTAAGAAATAACCATGTTTAGTCTGAAAGTTTATATTATTTTTTTTAATCAATAAAAAAAATTATTTTTTTAAATAATATAGACAATTTAAACTTAAAATATTTAAACCTAGAGACCTTATATGAATACCGTATTTTTGTTACTCTTTTACAAACTTTCGCATTTACTATAAGCAGGACTTTAAATGAACGAATGAAAATGTTAATGTTTGAATGAAATAATGAATGGAAATGAAAATGAAAACTTTATAGAATACATCTCAAATTCTGCTCCGTATATAAAAAAATATGATGTTTTTTAAGATGGTACATGATTATGTTGAATAATTTATAAGATTTCTGATTATGTGTAATTCCAATTTTTTTTTTTTTGTTTGTATGAAGCTAATAAAATAATATTTATTTTTTGTATGTCATTGTTAGATGGCGAAATATGTCCTGCGCTAAACATAATATTGACATCATGTAATTACCACATTTTATGCAAATAAATAAATGAATTGAATTTATATCATAAGTTCCAGTCTTTGCAATCCCATTTTTATTTTAAAGCGTATTCAATCACCTGCGTGCGGGTATTTTAAAGCTGAACTAGAAACCAATACTTATAATGTAACACATTACATACAAAATTATTACAAACGCATACCGTTTGTACACACAGCTACCGATCAGCCTATACATCCAGTATAACCTGGTCTTGCGTTGTATAGGCTTCCCATGCAATGCAAGACCAGCTTATAATGGAAATGTATAGGTTGTTCAGTAGCCGTGTGTACTTTGATTTATGCCATGAATATTACGAAGACAACTTATGAAACAGGAAGGTATTGTGAAGTCGATGAAATTGTTGTTTTGTGTAGCTAATTTAGTAGGTTGTTTATACATTTAATTTACTACTGAATATTGCTTTAAACTATAAAACTTACACACAACACCATCTAGTCCCAAACTAAGCAGAGCTTGTACTATGGGTACTATAATAACTGATACTAATACATATATACCTTTTTTTTGTTAATAAATACTTATTATACATGGAAACACATAGACTAAGACAAACCCCATGTTCATGCACACAAAGGTTTGCCTTAAGCGGGAATCGAACCCACGACCTCGGCGTCGCAAGCAGGTACACTACCCACTCCGCCATTTGGTCCTGCAATATTCGGCCGTAGAACCCAATGTTAATGCGTTTATGTTAATAAAAAGCCGTGTCACTGAGTAGATGGCCGTGTCCTCAACGACCATACTGTTACAGAACGAATGATATTTGAACGATATCATTCAATACTAACAAAAGTTCATCGACATGGATCGAAATGATTGGTTATCAAAAATGTTCAGTCAGATGTTTGGATCGCAGAGGACACGGTTTTAGTTTCCTAGAAAAAAATATTTTTGGAGCATTTTACCTCGTAGGTCTAGTGGTTATCGTATGCGACCTCTCGTCGTGGGTCGCGGGTTTAAGTCTCGGGTGGGGCAAGAGTGTTATTTAGGATTTTTTGTCAGAAAAATTCTCAAGAGTAGCACAAAATTTTATGTATTGTAACTTTAGTTACTTTTTATTAATTTATTATTTTTTTTTTTACCATAATAATGGTAACTCCGTTTTTCCTTTGAGTTGTACACTTGTTTTTGCCCTTTGCCCTCTTTTCGCATCCTCTTCTCCTCTATTACTCTAAGGTTTGCTGGAAGAGAACTCAAATTTGAGTTAAGCTCGCCTTTATTGTATTTAGTGTCATGAATTGTTTTATAAATTGTTTCATTGTACAATAAAAGTTTAAAACAAACAAAATTTAAATTGTCGCTGGAGACATCTGTAACGAAATGTAGTTCTTAACACTATATTATGCTTGGAATAAAACTGCAATTGAGCACTATTTTCTTTATTGCGACCACACGGTTACAAATCCACAATCCATCTTACTCTGCAATATTGCCGCCATGTTGACTGTACAACTCGAATATCAAACTAGCACACTTTTAATTACTTCTTTACGTTTAACAATTCAAATAAATAAAAAATACAGCATAACAAATTAGTTAAACAATTATTAATTATTTGTAAAGTATTTTCATTAAAACTAAACATAGTTTTCTAATGCAATTCTGTAACGGATATAGAAAGCAAGAATCGGAAGTCCATTTTGACGTGTTGCCATTAAAGAATCAATAAAAATAGTCTAACTTACTACAAAATTAAAAAGAATCACAACACATCACATATGGGACTTAAACATACAGGTGAAATGTGGGTGTTATACACCTCTGCCACATCGTTCTGAGTAAAATATAATTAATATAAAATTAATATAATTAATATAAAATATAATTTAATATAGTTGTGATGATGTAATGTGGGTTTTAATTTTTCTTAACTTACTTATTACTTGCCTTGTTACTAATTAATGTGTTGTTTGTTCTCAGGTAATTAATTCTTCTACAATATCATTCTAATGATGAAAGGGTAAACGAAAGTCGTTTCGCCGTAAGTTAAAGTTTTTTCTACGCTATATTAAACGCAAGGTTTCTGTCCAATGGGATGAGGAATAGACAAAATAGTCTTTATATTTTTACTGTCAGCTGTCATTTATTTTACGGACGCATGAACCGCCAGCGCGCCAACTCGTTTGCACTGTGATTATTATGAAGTAAATTTTTGGCCGATATGCTTACAGAGTTTTGTGATAATTACAACCTCCTTTGTCAAAACTATCGATACGATATATTTTCGATTTAAAAATATGGTGGTAGTTTGAATGAAACTTCTAATGCCACTTCTCCCTATATCGCATTTTTAAAAACATTGTTTCGTTTTCAAATATGGAATCAAAAGTTTATTGACGTATTTTTATTAATTTTAAACAATCGACAATAACAGTGGCCTATAAATAAGTTTGTCGCAAAGGTCAAAGAATTTAAAAATCGAACGCGTTTTACTTTTTAATTGGTCCAACGCTCGGACATTACTCATACAGCCATCGCCCACGTCGAGGCAACGATATTGTTTCATCAATATTATTATGACGAATCGATACGAAACATTTCATTGTAATCTATTGTGTTGTAACATGTCTAGATTATATGAAACAGTAATTATTTTCATGTTTATTTTGTATACATTATTGATTGATTATAACAGCGTTTGTGACACGGACAACATAATTTATTATTTATATTGTGACATGTATTATAGGATACTCAGCCACTTTTCATAGATAAAATCCAACACACTTATCTGTGCCGGTAATGGCGTTTTGTTTTTCATATATTGAACTTAATATTGCCATAGAGAATTTGACATCTTTTCTTTACCGATTCAGATAACGTACGAGATTACTAAAAAAGGTAGCAGATGTCGCTCTAATGATGAGTCATCATAAGCCATAATGTATGGAAACAAATATGTTTTTTTATAGAACCATTTGACAGTTACCTTCTCTACTTTGTCGATACTCAAGTTTGGTATATCTAAATATAAATGCATAATATATGGAGAGACAAAAAATACCATTTATACATAGATTGAAGATGAGATTTGATCTAAAATTAAAACTTGTCCGTGAATCGTTAATTTTTTGCCGCCATCTTTGAAACGACATAAAGAAGTTTATTTTTAAACTTGTAATGACTATTTCAGTTTTAATTTGTTGGATTTACCCGGGCAATAGTGTTAATGTACTCAGACATTTTAAGTCATTCAGGTGATGAAACAAAACCTTTATAAATTTGAATGTTTGTCTATGGAACCATTTGACAATAAACGTCTCCATAGTCGGCAACCATAAAGGAAGAGTCGATACAGATAGTGTATGGTTACCGATCAACGGCATAACCGTGGCTACTGTAACCTAACCCATAGATAAACCGACCCTTCTAGTACTAATATAATTAATAAACACATTGAACATTAACCCTCTTTTCTTTTTTTTTTTTTTTTTTTCTCTAATCTAAAATGGCGGCAAGCCTTATAAGTTACCTAAAACTTAAACTTTAATCGTACTAAAATTTTATCAAACTCTTTCTTCAAATATGAATCTTTAGTCATTGAATTAAAGTTGAATATCGCTTGCATGTAAAATGATACTAGTTCACATTATCGTTAGTGATTTGATACGTTAATACTTAGCTTATAATCGGCTTTCGTTCAGAAATATGAGACGACAGTTTCTCTTAGAAAATGTAGATATTAACTTGGTAAGCAAATCCTAGGTACGACAGTAGTATTATTACTTTTTCGTAGAAGCAAAAGCGTTTTGTACGTTCGTTTGTTTTTTATTAGAATCAAAAGTGTCTACAAAGTCAGTTGTCTATGCCTCTAAATCAGCTGTCAAAAATGTATAAAATGTCATAATCTGAGGAAATGTCATAATCGAAATGCCAAATCGTAACGAATGTTCGTAAAATTCCCGTTCGAAAGTTTCGGTTTGGATTTCCGAATTAGATTTTAATTACATATTTTTGATTCGGAAGCATACAACCGATTTGGTTGACGCGTTCGTTGCAATTAATATCCAATAGAATAATAATATTTGATCAACGTGTCTAACGCTCATAAGCACTTATAAATTACCTGAAAGTAACAGTAATATCGACTAACCTTTTTTATCAAACGTGAACGGAATGCATAGACAATAGAGGGCGTGCGCTCTTTCACTTTTAACCTCAAACGCTTGCCATTTTCGCGCGCTACGGCGGCCATATTGGATCATGTGACCTTTGTGTTTCGGGATAATCGACACGTTTGATCGATTTGAGTATTTTTTGGTTGAATAATATGGTGTGTCAAGATTACAGTTTATTATAAGAAATGCTACAAATATCTGCTATAAGCGATATTTTTTTCATGGTTTTTTGGTCTGTATAGTGCATCGTTGTTCTACTGGTTAGCTATGCGCCTTTCACGATGTGTCGGGGAATTCTCAATAGCACAGCACAGAGTTGGCATTGTGCCCGGTGGATGGAGATAGGTCCCCGTGGGACCTAATCATAACAGTTGAAATGTAGGTCTTATGCCCTTCTGCCCTTTTGGTGATTATGATGATGATAGTAAATGAGAGGAAAAAATATAACCATCTCACCTTTAACCTACCGCCGAATAGTAATACTTTCTCTATTGTGACCGGTTTGGCAGTAAAATGACTGATACATGAAGATATTTTTCATTAAAACTGACGTGATTTTGTAACATTATTCAAATTATGAAATACGGGTGTTACTCACGTAATGTTGGTCTATTTAGTCGACCGCGGTTTCGCCTATACGTCTAGGCATTATCAAAAGAGTGCGATACGTCGCGCCTGACCCCCCGGCCACAGCCGAGCGCGGCGCGAATTGCGGCGCGGCGTGTGGCGCGGCAAGCGGTGAGCGGCGAAAATAAATGGTAGACAACCTATGAAGTATGCCACAGCTACCGGCGCGGCGGCGCGAACTGCGGTGCGATCTGCGGCGCGGTGAGAGTCGCGCGGCACGCGGCGGCGCCGGGCTGCGCGGTGTGCGAGTGAAACAAATGTACTAGCGAGTATCGAGGTGGCCACAGCTCAGAGCTGCGCGCGCGGCGGCATCGGTGGACGCATTCAGGCATCGCGCGACCGAAACAAATAATTTTGTTTTTGACGCGCGTTCGAAATTTTTACTTTTATTTATATAAATAGTTTAAATAGGTACCTACTTACCTTAAAGTTATAAACAGCTGTTCTGGAGGTGAAACAATTTTTTTGAAATTAACTTTAGCTTTCAAGTCTTCATGTATGTGGCCGAGTATATAATCAAAAGTTTCTATGCTTGCCCTCGTATATTCAAAAAATTTATCGGGATAGTTCCTATATTCATAATACAGTGTGTGAAATTCGCCAAGTTCTCTCCTTCTCTGATTAACTGGGTGGGCTCCTATTCTTGACTGAATGATATCTTGAGCTAAGAACGCACTTGATTCAAGGCAATACCGTGCCACTTTTGATAGGGCCATTTTATTAGTTTAGCCGTTCTCTAAATACGTCCACCGCTGACGCCGCCGCAGTCGCAACAAGTCGAGCTATGGCATACCACCGCAATTCGCGCCGCCCGCCGCGCCTCCCGCCGCACCGCGCGCCGCACCGCCAGAAACTGTGGCCAGGCCCTGAGTCGCAGCCAGTCTTGCACTGACTTAATAGACCTACATTACGTGAGTAACACCCGTATTTCATAATTTGAATGATACTTGAAGATTTTTAATATTTCGCTAATGTGGCAAACAAGTTCTCGCCTCGCCTGATGGTAAGTAGTTACCTTAGATAGATTGTGAATGGTTATGGACTGAAAATGTCACTTACCATCAGGTCAGAGTACCATAATTTTCGGAGCCATTTCCCAATTATATTATGATCAGATTCTATTGTAACGGATACTAAATTTACGTGGTATCAGTATTTGACTGGGAGCGACTGCCATTAAATCTGCACTAACCGGTTTGTTAACAATAATTTGTCTTTCCGGGAATTCTGATTATTGCAGATAGTACTTTTTTGTTAGTATGCATCTTCGAACAAAATCGCGGTTTAGTAATGATTCGCAGAAATTTTAATGATCGGGTTATCTAAATACCACTTCCTCTTATTTGAATTGCCGAAATATGTTGGTTTTCCCTCAGAGCATGCATTAAATAAGAGAGAAATATAAGTTTTAAATAAATATAAAATTCACGTCAACGTTTACAAATATATGGGTTTTTTTGTATTTATTAGGGATAAACAAACAGTTACAACATTAAGAGTAAATTCAAAAATTTAACAAATTAAACAAAACAGTGATTAAATGTGATATGAAGAAAAGAAGTGCAAACAATAGACAAAGAATGCGAACACCTCCAGTTATTCCTTAATTTGCTTGATATTTTGTATTAATGTAGTTCTAAATACGTTAGCGCGCATGGCAAATATATCTAAATCTGTAAAATTATCGTTATAATTTTGACACAAGCGTCGCAAGGGTGCTCGAACTCCAGCATTAGTTCTGCAGGGTGGTACAGCAAACAATGGACGTGTGCGCACTTGTCGCCTTATAACAGTTCTAGGAACAATGTAGCTTAAACTACTAGTTAACTCAGTGCAGTTATACCTATTACCACAAATATCATAAAGAAGCATCATTTCTAGGAACAAACGTCTGGATTTTAAGCACATGACATTATAGTTTTGACAGTTTTGACAGTTTTTACCCGGCCCGGGGAAAAATTTCTATGAAATTTGATAGTCCTTTTGTTGCAAAAGTATAAGCATCAATTTTCTGCATGTTACATCTTGACATCTATTCTTTTTGGGTTTCTTAATGGAGGCGGACACTGTCAAATAGTTCCACAGACAAACCTCATCGTGAGCAAAAAGTCTAACTATAAAAACCTTTTTATAAAAACTATAGTCTACCAAACCAATTGCACATAATTAAATCATAAATCAGTCAATCAATTGCGTCAGTCTTTTTTTTAATAAGACCATTATTAAATTATAAAAGCTATAATTTACCTATCAATTCAAAAAGGTTATAATTTGATAAATATGACGACAATCGTCACTTATACATAATAATGTACTTGTTATTTATTCTCAATATTAGCGCTTCTGCCGAGTTAGCGAATAGAGTGACCTAGACACGGTTTAGTCTGTACTACTCATCAACCTATACATATCCTGTATAAGATGGACTCGCGTTGTATAGGCTTCAGTCCAATGCGAGACCAGCTTATTCGTGCAATGTATAGGTTGATCGGTAGCCGTGTGTACATCGCCTTACAATGCGTTAATGCACATGCCAATGCCGACCGGCCTTTAAAAAATATTTGTTTGTTGTCGTTGATTCCTTTTTTGAATTTGTTCTTGCATTTTTTTCTAATCCGTGCCGTAGCAATGTCATTCGTGCTCTATAATCTATAAGTTAACTGTTCTTACTAACGCGGGATTTTTGTTTGGTGTCGATGATTCCTTTTTTGAATTTGATCTTGCCTTTTTCTTCTAATCCGGGCCGTAATGTCATTCGTAATCTGTAAGTTAACCTCACTAAAGCGCGACTTATTTATTTATTTATTTTACAACTTTTTGCACTTAAAAATAGTACAACGGCGGACTTAATGCCATAGGCATTTTCTACCAGTCAACCGTCAACCTTAAGGTGATGCAGAGCGAACAAAGGTTAGTGCATAAATAATCTTACATCAACAATTCGAAAACATAAATATGGTTACAATTATACTAATACATACATTAAAATAATATATATTATAATATTTCCACAGTAGATATTAAGCTTTTAATGACTCTGCTGTCGATTCACTTAAGAGAAGATGACGTACTCTAGTTTTTAATATGTCCCGGGTGGTGCACATCCTGATCTCAAGTGGGAGTGTATTCCAAAGAAGTTGTATGTACGGTGTACGAACTTGCATACACCGCACATATTCGCGCTTACGTTGTGCGCACTCATCAATTATATTCTATGTCAGTCGCAATCATCAACGCGTTCGGCTCATATCATTGATTTAGTGTTATAAGAATTCAGTGTAATAAATCAGTTTTCATTATAAATCAGTTTTCTTTTAATACTAACTTTCTAAAGTGTACAAACTTACAAGATACTATTTAAATTTAGTTCAAATTATCCTAATAGGGTAGTTTTGGAACTGGCGTTCCCTGGTTGGCTCCCCGTGTCAAGCTAAAGCGTTATTAGGTTTTTTTGTACGAAAATTCTCATTATCAGCACGGAAGATAGCTAAAAGCCCTGTCATATGCGATTTAAACAGATAACATGTGGCTGTTACACACATCTGCCACACCCTTCAACTACTGGTGGTAGAGCTCTTGTGAACGAGCTCGAGGGCGGCAGCACCACCGTCTCACCTTTAACCTGCCGCCAAATAGTAGTGCTTCCATTACTGTGTTCCGGTTTGGTGGTGAGATCAGGCCTTGAAATTACTGGCATAAGGCATAACACCGTAGTCCTCAGCTGCAGCGACGCATCTATAATCTGCATTTGTGGATTGTTGATGTCCGTGGGCTGTACTCCACTTACCATCAGGTGGACTACACGTTCGTTCGCTATGGGCGTGGTATAAAAAAAAGTAATATTGTCGTGATAATATGTTATGTTAATAAGTACTAAAGTTTGATCTCCCACGATGACGCAGCTATAAGAATTGGCCTGAGGCTATATATTACGTATGTTATTTAATGTTTAGAATAGACGCTAAACAGTGACGTAATCAAAACATATCGGATTCGACGAATAGCGTCTAAATATTTGCATAGAATATTATCGTGAGATGTACCGCAGTCGCAGTTGTTGAACTAAGATTGTTGTATTGTAAATACTGTTTTAAATTGACTTTAGATAACCAACCCACCAATTAGGTAAAAAAACAAATAAAAAAAAAATGTTTTAAGTAATGTTCATTTTACATTTTAAATTATTACCATAAATTATTAAAATGGAATGCAATCTGTTAATAATAATAATAAAATAATAATAAAAACGTTTATTTCAGATTTTATATCCATAGCATGTTAAACAGTGAGAAAATATGTCGAGTCAGCAATTATTACTTAAAAATAAATATATCAAAAAATAAAAAACAAATAATAGAAATTCATGCATATCAATAATAAAATTCTAGATAATAAATAATACACAAAATAATTCAAACAAAGACAATATAAATTTAGTCAATGACTATTTTAATGAATTATTTATTTCAATTACATATACATTTAAATTTTAATTTCTATTTCTACTCCCGATTTTTATGATATATATGACATGTTATGCAAGTTTTAAGTTTGTCTGTTTTTTCATTAATTTAAGTATTTATTAATTTTAAATTTGATGTCTGTTTTATTAATGTAGACGCTGTGGTCTCCTCCGATTGAGGAAACACATAACTTGAATATTGTGAATGTAATTATTATTAATGTCTAGTGTATTTCTTGTTGGGGATCCTATAAATAAATAAACATTAAATCCACTAATACACATACATAATACTACTTCTGTCTCTGCAGCACCCTATGGTTGACTGATAGAGAATGCCTTAGAATTAAGTCCGCCATTTTACAATTATGTACATGGTCTTTAAATAATTAACAATAAAAATTAATTCTTTAAAACAGTGATTTGATTCTTAGATCAGTTTTTTAATTATAGTTTTACCTGGGGTACGGTAGTGGCCCGCCAAGACAAGGCAGCGAAGCGCACTACCTACCTCTTCTCCAAGGAAATTGACGATTTTTTAAGTTCTTAAAATTTGGGTTTGTCTTTTACCCTTTAAAAGACATCAACGCGTTCAGTTGTTATGTCTTTCTTACCTCGACTGTAGTGTTTGTATCTATTTAATAGATATATTTATGCATTGTCTCATGTACACCAGAGTGACAGAGGGGGTAGCTGTCAAACGAGCAGTCGCTTAGCGGACGTGTTTCGGGATTGACTGGCGCCTGCGCTTGTACTGTGTGTAGTAGTGAGCCAATTAAATACAGCCTTCAGTGTCCCTGAAGCAGATACCTGAAGGCCAAACGACGGTCACTACATCGACTATATTATAATAGTAAAAATACTTAGATGTAATTGTGGTGCTCCTCAGAAAACAATGACACATCTCCTTGAATGCCCCAACTGCCCTGACAATTGCTCCCTGAGCGATCTGTATAAGGCCACGGAGAATGCAATTAATGTAGCCACCTACTGGGCCGGGGTGGTACAAAAATTTAGACCATTGACTCATTAGAAGAAGAAGCCTCGGACATACAGGCATATAAATAATATAGTGTCCAAAAGAAATTCGCACGTTTTTTATTCAAGAAGTTGTACGGATATTATCCTTATTTGTACCCGTCCCTATTCGTGTCGGGGATGGTGGGCATAGACACATTGAGTTTGCGTCGCAAATGTGCGATTATGATGCATTATTATTTACTGCTAAATAATAAAATTGATGATCCGATTACGTTATCACGTTGTTCGTTATCGGCACCAAATCAGTACACGCGGCTGCGCTCGCGTCGCCTTCTAGCGACGCCAGCTGTACGAACGTGTACTGCCCAATTTGCTCCAACAAATCAGGCTTTGACTCTGATCAACGCCCTTATTGCTCAGTATCCAGATATTGATATATTTTACTCCAAATATGAACAATTACTAAAATCATGTATCTCTTTCTTAAGTACTTGTAAGTAGTATTAAGTCTTCTATTTGAATTAGTTTATTGCACGTGTTGGGAAACTGTGAGTGCATTAAACAGTTGTATAAATAAATAAATAAATAAATAAATAAACAGACATGGCGAAACTATATTGGTTTCTTGTAGGTATAACGGAAAAGTACAGCGTATTTACTAACTAGTAGACCAATTACATCACTACCACGCTGATGCTAGGTACAACCATACATTTACAACCATTACGAACCGATGATGGCAAAAAATAAACAACTAATTGACAATGGAGACTGGGCAAGTCAAGGTCGAAAAAAAAGATTGATTGCCAGTTTGTACATCACGCCTATACTATCCAGAACTGTGTGTTGGAAGTTTATAGCACCATTTCCAGACCCGTTATGGAGAATTTTCTGATGGAAAAATCCCGAGTTAAACTTTTGCCGGTGCTAACTAGTTCTCCCAAAAAATAAACGAACCATTTGACAATGAAGACCGGTCAAGTCAAGGTCGAAATAAAGATGGATGCCTAGAGTTTAGTTGATTAATGTTGATACACCATAGGGGACTGGGCGACGGTTGATCAACTTTAGATTACATATAGTTTTAGGGACAAAACGTATGTAGGTATTGTCGTATATCAATCAAGAATCAATCAATCATCCATCATGCACATTTTATTTTTTACGTCTTCCTACTAATTTGTGAATACAAATTACTAGTATTCTTGTTAACCTCCTCCAGCTAAGCTTAATTCGCTTATGTTAGGAGGAAGTTTACGTCCGTGATGTAATGGCCAGGATTCGGACTCACGACCTCTTGATTGTAAGACCGATGCCATATCCATTGCGCCACAACTGCTTTAAATTTTGGATTATTTACATTAAATAGAACACCAGAAGCAATTACACTATCCAATGTTCCCAATGACAAGGCCAAATACACATTCACTCACTCAAGCACACCCAGTCTCAGAACAAATCTTTGCGAATCACACAAAGATTTGTCCCATGTAGGCGACCGCTTAAACCACCACACCACATGTGCTTTATTTTGTAATACCGCTACATTGTTACAAACAACTGCTGTATTTATCAAAATAATTACATAAATATAACGTTCTATGAACTTTAGTGGACAAACATATTACATAATACATAGATGCAGTACAAATCGCAAGGATAGTAACATAAAAAAAAAGAACCCGAATTATCATTATCATTATAAAAATAAACGGTAAAAACCTTGAAATCAGTTTATCAGCATTTCAAATAAAAATATTATGTATGGACATCAGCCGGTGATAATTATTCAGATGGTCATGAACCTAGGACCTTGAACTAACTTTGTTCTAAGTAACGTATGTGTACCTTAAGCCATTGCTATAAAATTACGAGTTTGTATGTTTGAAACTGCTAATCCCTGGAACTACTACTTGAATTTGAATAATTCATATTTTATTTATTAGTTTAATTCTTAGAAAAGGTTATAAGCTATTTTATATTACACTACAATGTATGGGAGCGAAGTAGTGACGTTTAACGAAATAAAACTCGGGACAGTGTAATATCAGTATAATAGGATAGTTTAGGCAATTTGAACGAAAATGGCCACGAAGCGCAATACTTGTATCTTTAAAATCAATTTTCTTACCATCAAACTGGCACTTCATAGTTCCGGTTTGATGACAACAAAATATAGGGATAGTAATTGGTAATGGATACTGGAAATAGAGCTCTTCTCAACTAAGGCTGAGGCAGATAGCACCATCATTTCAAGTCTGCCGCTAAATTATTACCGCTAATACTTGCTGCTGGATTGATGGTAAGATTAGGGCAGATTTTTTTGTTTATTCTTAGAACACCTTAAATTTTTATCCAAGCGCTTCTTAGTATATATTTAAGTAATTACGAAATGACTAGCTCACATAATCCAACGATTAATGACAACCAAAATCCAAGCATATGACAAGACTAACAAAAAGTCATTGCATAAATAGTTTCATCATATGGGAACCATTGTCTATGCTATTCACAGACAACGTGAGAATGCTGTTTATAATCTGTGCATTTTAATTGGCGGCAACTATTGTCTCTGGAATTAAACATTTTTAAATTGCGAATTTTAGTTTTTGTTTTTTATTACGCTTTCATTCAGTTTGAATATCAGGCATATGGTGGACTTATAATAAATAATTGAGATTAATTTACGGATGTGCTATGGCCTTGTTTCTTTGTCTCGTTGCTGATAGTTATTGCAGTTTATCATTATAATTTAAACTAGGAAACATCTGGTTGCTGTTATTGATTAATGCTATCATAGTAATAAAATGTATAAACAAAACAATATGTGGATAATTTTGAATGCAACGGTCTCGGTCTAGATAGGTTACCTACTTTTACTGCCACGCGTCTATAAAATTCAAATTCAAATCATTTATTTTCATAGGCCCCAGAAGGCTCTTGATCACGTCAAAACATTACAAAAAAATGATATAAAAATAAATAATACTTAATTATATCTACTAATTACAATGATTTGAATAACCGGGGCTTAGATTAATTTTAATCAAACTGTTTAGAATTAAATTAAAATCAATCCAAGTACCAGCTCCGATGGGTATTGCATTATAAGAAGAGTTGGTGAGAAACTCATGTGCACCATCTTTTAAAATGAAAAATATAACAATAAGTATACATATAAAAGTCACATAAGAAGAGCAATTTATTTCCAAATACCTACTATTTATGTAGTCCGAAATACTGTAATCTGTAAGCTTTTTGACATAATCTAACCTTAACATATTTTTTAAATTTACCTATTGAATATTCTAATGCGTCTAAAGGAAGTTTAGTGTAAAAGCGTATACATTGACCTGGAAACGAGTTAGAGATTTTATGGAGCCTAGTAGTATAAAAGTGACCAATGACTTTTTCCAGGTCTTCAACTACATTAATTCTATATTTTTTTTAAGGATCAGTTTAGTGGTTCAGCCATACACGTGTAGGAGACATACAGAATTACTTTCGCATTGAGATAGATAGTTAATTCAAGTGGGTGAATTAACTTCATTCCTTCTTACGAATCGCGTAGGATGACAAACGGATTTAGTTACGACAATAAACTTTGAATCTGACCACCTTGTTGGAAAATTGCCGTAATTATTGGTGGTAGTGTTTTTGTCAACGAGCTGAAGATAGGAACTGTTCCGTTAGTCTAATAGTTAGCCTATGCGGTCTCTCACTGGGAAGTCTCGCTTAGGTAGAATTCCCGTGTACTATTGAATAAATTGTGCCCAGGTGAAATGTTGGTGTAGTACATCTCTGTCAACCTTCAGGGTTATTTGGGCGTAGTGTTGTGTTATGTTCAAGTCTTAATTCATGGACTGCTGCCATTACTATAACTTAAATTTACTTATACATTCAAGATATTGTGATGATTGATAAAATGTGAGTTTAAGCTCCGCGAATTAGAGTAAATATATTTTTAACCGACTTCCCAAAAAGGAGGAGGTTCTCAATTCGGCCGGTATGTTTTTTTTCTATGTATGTACATCGATTACGTCGCGGTTAATGGACCGATTCGCGTGATTCTTTTTTGTTCGACGCGAAATAGCTGCCATGTGGTACCATAAAAATTTCTTTCAGTTTGGTTTAGTAGTTTTTATTTTATAAGTATTATTAGTAATTGAAGTCGGTTTTTTTATTGGAAAATTATTTTATATAATATTAAAGTTGAAAAATTAAGAATCCAGCAGGACTCGAACCTGCACCCCCTGGGTATACGCCCCATGTGCTTTGCCAATTCAGCTATGGATTCGTATGCTACTGGACTCGAAATTTCTCAACTCTTTTGTGCCAGCCATAGCTAGACGAACCTTACTTGGTTTTAGCGCCATCTATGCGAAGTGATAAGTCACTTATTCACATACAGTAAAAAGTGGAATATTATTGTATGACGATTCTAAGTGCTTTGTGAAGTCTATGGAATTAAGATATTTTCATTTCATTTCATTACACGTCCATTAGTAACAAACATTTTTTTTACACCGTAGTTATGTTTGATACATCTATCATAAGCTACGCACAAATTGCGCAACCAAATGTGCGAGGCTGCCATTCGATGTATCGTTTGAATCTTTGAATACTAAATAATACACGTGCAGACTTTTAAATACGATAATTACTACGCATACCGTAATCTTGTTATGTATTCGATTGATCATATTGGTGGTAGAGATCTTTTAAACTATCAAATATTTTCCGTTTCGTTTCTTCTTCAGGGGTAAGATGTGGAGGTATACAATAACCACATATCACCTGTTATGTATAGGTTGGATATTGGGTGAGCCAGCGGCGACCGGATGGCGGAGTGGGTAGTGTACCTACCTGCGCCGCCGAGGTCGCGGGTTCGATTCCTGTTTAGGACAAATCTTTGTGTGCATGAACATGGAGGTTTGTCTAGTCTGGGAGTTTCTTAGTATGTATTTACAAAAAAAAAAGTATATATGTATTAGTATCAGTTGTTCTAGTACCCATAGTACAAGCTCTGCTTAGTTTGGGACTAGATGGCGCTGTGTGTAAGTTGTGTGATATTTATTTATTTATTATATTTATGATCATGCTGTTGTAAATATCCTGACGGATAATTCACAAATACTTCTTTTGCACGACCTGGGTATTGAACCTTGCGTGAGAGGAGTATACGCTAACCACTAACCAACGAAGCAGTTTATACTGCCAGTAATTGGCAAGTACAAATTAATAGTATTATTGTTAACAGCTAAGCTTAATTCGTTTAGAGGAAGTTTCACGTCTGTGGTGTACTGCCCTGGATTCGAACTTACGACCTCTCGCAATGCCGATCCATTGCTCCACGACCTCTTATTAAATGTCTATATAATGCTTCTACGAGTTCTAGCACCATATCGGGCAAATAGCGTCTATCTAAAAAGTATTAAAAAAACAAACCATGCCAGTAATCTCACACGAGAGAACACAAAAATCGTAAGTCAAATCTCATTGTTTCTTACAGCACACGAATTCAATCCTTAATCCATCGCGTTTAGATTCATTTTTGCTGGACAACACACTGGCCTAGTAATTTCATTTTGCAATGTGTTTTCGCGGTTGTCGACAATTTGAAGTCTAGTTTGGTTTCGTAAATGAGACTGATGATGTGAAATGACCAAAACTACTTATCCTTGGTCCAAAAAAGGAGATTTTAATACGTTTAATGGTTTTAGATCTTTTATGACAAGGGTCGAGTTTTGCTCCGTGCCTCAGCGAGCACGATAAGCCTTCAGTCCCGGTTGCCATTCAAAGATCTATGGCTGTCGTTGTGGGTAGTCAAATAATGCCAGAAAAGCCGATAATTAGTGTAAAAAAGAGTATCAGATCACCTCGTACTGGGCTGTGCTCCATGTAAAATACTGATAAATTAAAATTCAAGTCATTTATTTTCCTCAGGAACCGCTTGAACACATCAAAACATTATATAAAAAAAAATATAAGTAATACTAAATTTATACTAATTACAATGATTGAGCTTAGATTAATTTTAATCAAACTGTTTAGAATCAGAATAAAATATATTTAGATAGATATTCATCCTAATCCGTTGGACTAAAAGCCGATACTAATGTACTACGTCCTTCGATTTAGCACGCAGCCTATGTCAGTTCAATATATTATAAAGCAAATTATAGAAAAACTATTTCATTGATTCCTCTTTATATGTATCTATTGTATATAGTATGTATTTATGTATTGTATGTATTTTTATATTGTATAGTGTGTATTTTAAATTTGACAAGCCTTGAGCAAAATTAAAAAGAAAAAAGTGACAGCAAATCCAATGCAATAAACTACCGCAAATATCCATTCTATTATGTCCATCCTAAGGTTGCCTGGAAGAGATCGCGTCAAGCGATAATGCCGCCCTTTGTACATTATAGTTTTATGTACCTATTTCTTTGTATGTTTGTTACAAATTTGATGTGCAAATAAAGTTTTCTCTATCTCTATCTATCTTTCGTTCGTTTATAAAATACAGTACAAAGTTCGTCAACAGCTAGACATCGAAACGCAACGACCTTTCATCCACAGATAAAGAATACCGCGCAAATGTCACAGAAACGCAATTATATCTCAAACTACTTGGACAGCGATAACCTAAATTTTACTAATAAGGTTGAACTTCGACGCTGTGACCTACTTACTTAAAATCAAGACGATATAAGTCTATTCATTTTGGTCTAAGTTATTAGATTAGTTGCAGTGTGTTTTATTTAATATTCAACATAATATTATGTATTTTTCTGTACGTAAATGTTGTTTATAAATTAATATTATTAATAAACCTACATTTCAACCTGTTCTGATATTATTAGACTCTCTAGTGTAATAATATCAGACTTATGCTTTTTCATGATACAGTATTTTTCCATGCAAAACAAAATTGATCCGGTTTGATGGTAAGTACCATCTTACCGGCCATTTCTTCGGCATGGTACTCTGATGACTCTAACTAACTTACAATACACCTATTAATTGTAACTCTTCTCCAAAATATTTTGATCTTATCAAATCTTACCATCAATAGGTATATTAATAAATAAATAAATAAATATCTTACAACTTACACACAGCGCCATCTAGTCCCAAACTAAGCAGAGCTTGTACTATGGGTACTAGAATAACTGATACTTAGATATATACTTTTCTTTTGTAAATACATACTTATAATACATAGAAACACCCAGACTAAGACAAACCCCCATGTTCAAGTACACAAATATTTGTCTTAGGCGGGAATCGACCCGCGACCTCGACATCGCAGGGACACTACCCACTCCGCTATCCGGTCGTCTAAATGCGACTTAGCTTGTTTCCAATGCTCTCTCGCCAATATATATTTTTATTCATTCTCTAAAGAGACATAAACGTATTATAACAATATATATAATAGTCATAAATAAATAGCGTAAAATCTACACAACAGTGTTGTCTATGCTCCCACGCGAACCATAGAGTAATTACGTTACATAGAAACATGACCTAATACTTAGGAATGCTATTATTATCTATGATCTGTGACATCCGAGACTTAGATATGCTAACCTTAAATATATTATCTAATAGTATAAATATGTAATGAGTGCACGGTTGGCGTAGCGGTTAAAGCGGTCGCCTCGCCGTTTTCAACTACGCTGGTGTTGTGGGTTCGATCCCCACATGTGACAAATCTTTGTGTGATTCGCAATGATTTGTTCTGACTCTGGGTGTGCTTTGTGTGTGAAATGTATGTTTGTGAACAGCCCCGCGACACAGGCGTTATTACTAGTGCGGGCGTCGTTTTTTGAAAAAAAAAGGAAGAAAAAAACAAAATAGTTACATAACATCACGCGTATAATACCCAGAAAGGTGTGGCAGAGGTGAATAATATCCACACTTCACCAGCACGGCTTACCACCCTTGACATTTCGATTTGACTATGACGTAGTTATAGATAGAGATAGATAGATAGAGTAATCTTTATTGTACACCAATATTAACAAAGGTAATTTAGTAAACAAATGCACTAAAAAATTATGTTGCAAAATGGGCGGCCTTATCGCTATAAGCTATTTCTTACAAGCAACCTTAGGACGGACAAGTAAGTAATGAGCAAAGTTATGGGAAGTTGTTGGTGCGTTAATTAAAGAAAATAAAATATATAAAATTGAATTGAAACGTCATGACAATGACAATGGAAATTATAAAATATAATTAATACAGAATAAGAAATAAGTTATATAAGATTAAGGTATATAAGTTATTAACGTAGAAACGTCAAAAAATATGTTTTTTTACGATGATAACTACGTCATAATCATAATTGTCAAATCTAAATGTCAAGAATGGTAAGCCATGCTAAGAGGTCTATTATACTTCTAATATTGTAAAGCAAATTATAGCCTTGCTATGCCTTTTTGTATTTTTAACAAAGTCAGGTTTTCCAACAGATATAATAAGTTGGCACTAAAAAGAGTTGCGAAATTACGAATCTAGCAGTATACGACTTCATATCTTAATTGGCATAGCACCTGAGGTGATAACCCAGAGGGCGGGTCCAAATTCCTGCTGGATTCTTAATTGTTTAACCTTAATATTGTACATATTATTATTATGTAGAAGAACGGGGTGTGATTTTCCTCAACTAAAAAGGGAGGATCCTCCTTCCAGGCATATAGCCTAGCGGACAGCTGTCCAACGGTAGCGTCTTGGAAGTGGTATAAATGTACACTCTCTGTGAACACTTCGTTATCGCGATTCAGCGCTCTTTGACATTTGTGACGATTCTGTCACTTTTTGACGTTGTCAATGTCATTCGTCATTTGTCATGAGGGAGTGAGCCTATCGACAGTCGTGAAATAAATAACCCATTATTCGCCGAATACCATTTTCATTATGCTTTTTCGTTATATAACTACAATTTCTATCATTACCCTATTGTTTATTTACTTATTACATGAACAGTTATTTCGTAACTAAGGAACGTAAATATACTAATAAACGAACGTGAGACGCGTACTTATTTATAATCAGTTATATTATAACCAATGAGTTTGTTTGTTTGAACTAGCTTATCTTAGAAAATACTTATTTGAAATGGAAAATTCTTTCAGTATTGAATAGCCTATTTATCAAGAAAGGCTCTAAGTTTAATGCTACTACTTACAGGAGAGTAGCAGTAACGTTTTACACGTATGAAGTCAGTATCTAATCAGTTATAAAACTTATAAACATTCAAGTTAGCCTGGTAACCGGTTATGACCGGTTACGTAATGTTAAGTTAGGCTTAAGTGGGAGTTTAGTAACGTAACTTGAATTAGTACTTCCGTTGTTGAAGGAAGAACTTGTGGGTACAAGTTAGGATGTTTATTTTCTAAAATCTATTACTTTACGGGTAGACAGAGGCCAAAAAGTCTGGCAAATAGTCAAACAAAGAGTATCGTGTTGTCGCGTATTGGGATGTGCATATCCGATGCTAGTCGCTTCATGTAAAATACTGATATTCAGTTAAATTTGTTAGACTAGAAGCCGCCTCTGTTATGTTGGTAAAAAGAAGGCTATGTTATCTCCTCAAAAATTTTGATCAAGATCGATCGATTGTATGAATTATTTGAAATGATGCACCATCTTGATCACAACATGAGTTTCTCACCAGCTCTTCTCATGATGCAATACCCATCGAAGCTGGTACTTGGATTAATTTTAATTCAAATTTCCAAGTTGAATTAAAGTCAATCTAAGCTCCGGTGTCAAATCATTTTATTACAATAAGTATTATAATTTAGTTAGCTAAGTTTTATTTTAATTTTATATTTTTTGTGTTTTGATTTTTGTTTTGACGTGTTCAAGCGCCCTTTGGGCCCCATGGAAATAAATGATTTGATTTGATCCAGTATTTCGGCCTTTTGGGTATAAACAAACAAAAATCCACCCTTTTTTAACACGCTTATATTAGCTTCACCTGTATGTTTGTTTGTTTGTTTGTTTGTATGTAACCGACTCCTTTGGACTCGATTTTGACCCACTTTAAACGGACAGATTTAATTCAAACTTTCTACACTTGTAAAGAATCAGCGACAATATAATAATTTCATAAATTTATCTCATTATCCTGATTAGGATCGCCAGGATTAAAAAAAAACTAAAAAACACGCTTTTAAATAACATCAAACTAAAAAGTGAAAAATAAATATAGTTTAAAAAAACTAAAAAAACACGCTTTTAAAGCACATCAAACTAAAAAGTGAAAAATAATTCTTATTATAACCTGAAAATAATAATAAACGAAAAATACTAGTACTATTGTGAAAAAAAGCGTGGGGCGCTCTGTGCCATATTTTTCGTCTATCGAGCGACCCACGCTTTTTTTCACAATAGTACTAGTATTTTTCGTTTATTATTATTTTCAGGTTATAATAAGAATTATTTTTCACTTTTTAGTTTGATGTGCTTTTTTAATGATTAGTTACATTTACTACATTTAGGTACTTTAAAAGGTCCTTGCAGATTTGAGCATTACGTTACCAACTTTTGGACTGACAAGCATTCGCTTGTAATGTAACATTGTACCGTATAATTTTGAATTTCGAATTGTATTACTGGTAAAGATAAAAAATGAAATAGGGAAGAATAAATACTTATTAATATTTTATTCATGTTTCATCTTACCTTCTTCCTTATAACTACAGGTAAGATTTCCTGGTGAATGCCGGATGCTGGCTGCTAGTCCTTTGACATCAATATGGCGGTAGAGTACCAACGTTAAGAAAAAGATTTCTCGGCCATTTTTAATCTGTTATATTAGCCCTATTATAAAATGAGAGTTTTGGAATTGTACAGGAATGTGTCGATTCGATTTTTTTTTGTTCATATCCAGGCGAATGGAACACGCGAAAAAAAATATGATTCGGATATTACACAAATATAAAAAAAGTCATACTCCATTGCTTTCGTGTTGAGTAAAAGTGAAACAGTGTGGGAAAAGGAATTATTATATTATCTGCGCTTGTTAAAGTAAAAGTAGAGTATTGTCTATTGCCAGTAGTGGACGAAAGTTAGTCTTTGGTAGATTAGGGCGACTTGCGGATCACGTGTGTCAAACGGCACTGCCACGTTCCGGTGGTTTGTAGCGTAATATTATGTAGTTGAGAGCCTTGCTTTAGAATAAGGCTATCAAATACAACAAGAATTATCTTAATCTGATCGGTAATACCAGAGATAAGCGAGCTGAAACAAACGAATGAATTAACCTTTAGGGAAGAAACGGCAACAACAGACGAGGTGGCTAGCGACAGAGAGCATGCATTTAACTAGATGGAGCTATAAGTTTCAAATGACATTATTCCCACTGCGCGTTCCAGAAAAAAATCACTTCAACGTTTAGAAATCTATGGGTTTTGACAGCTTTTACCCGGCCCGGGTTTTTTTTTTATGAGAGGGGTATGACCAATCGACTATGGTATTGTTTATCGCTGCTGTGCTATCTATTCCGTGGCTTTGTCAAGATAAAAACTGCTGTATTGTATGTAGAATAATATGAAAGTTTAATTTTAAGCCGGATATTTTCATAGTTAGCTGGGATGTCATAAAAAAAAGTTAGTAAACAAGTGCAAAAAACGTGATAATTCTATCAAAACAAAATTAGATTCTATTTCATCCTTCATGTTTATATAGAAAATCTCTTTTGTTTATTAAATCCTGCTTAAGTTATGTCTCTTATTACTAGATAATCGTCATACACAAAACTAGAAATCATTTACTATCTTATATTCGTGACACAAGGGTTTTGGCGATACAGTTTTTGGGCATTGCCTTTTGACAGTCTGATTGTTTCAAAAGTTATTTCTAAGTTTTAATCTGTAACCGTAAATTTTCTTTAAGTTATATCTTGACATCTATTATCTGTGGCAACGCCAGTCTCGGATACTTTGCGACTGTAGTCTCTTCTCGACTACGACGCGACGTAACCTGCATGTCGAATCTAAACTTTATGTGAATTTTATCTGGAACGCGCAGCTCTGCTCGTGCAGTGGGAATAATGTCATTTAAAACTTTGTAACTAGTTAAATGCATGCTTTCTGGGCGTCGCACCGTGGACGAAGGGCCAAAGCTTGTACCACGCATCAATCTTTTGTTATTTCTAGGAAAGAGGCCAAGTCAGAATCCTATTTAAACATTTTTAACCTGTTTCTGTCTTTCTGCCATTGATCGATCAAAAATTGGTGAAATCACCCCCTTACCTAGGTAAAAATTACACATAGATAGTTTATAAAACCTAAATTACATTTTAAAGGAAGGTTTTTTGAGGAAAACCACAGATCTGAAAGGTTAAAACCTCAACAGGGTAAAAAACCCAGACGATTCATGGGTGGAATCAGAGTTAACACCGTACCGGCTAGTAACAGGCACTACCTTTATTATATACTATACTTCACCTTTAATATATGTATGCTTGTCCTATTTATAGTATACTAGGAAAAACTTAAGGATAAAAATAAAATCGTACCTAATATTCTGTTCTGACATTGCGTTCATTAATACTTCTTAGAGATTTGATTAATAGCACATGATTTTAAAGCGTAACCTGTTTTTGAACGCATAACAAAAGTAAAGTAAAAACATAACGTTTTGTCTATGAGTCATCAGTAGTCATCACGAGATTCGGACTCGACGTAATTTTCTTTTTTTTTTATTTACATCTAGAAATGTTACGTAATATTTTTTGTGTAACTTATTTGCATATTCTGTTTTATGTTTTAATATTAAATGAAACTGTCTATGGTAACAACAATAACATAACACAACAAACAATGCTGTCACACGTTTATAGCCATTTAAAATACATACACAAAATACACTAGATAATATCGATTTTGTGATTCTAAAGTTCTATAGATAGCTACACTTTTTTTCTGACTTTAAAGTATTTTTTGTACCTTAAATAAGTTTACATTCATTACAGCAATAAAACTTAAAGCTTGAGTGACCATAGACTCATAGTTAAGCCAACATAATCACAAAATATTTCAACAATGTTGCCTGTTAGGAAAAGTACATATTTATAAACATTAAAATTATTGTAATAAAACGTGTAATTACTATTGCTACAATTAACAGGTTTTTTTTTAATGTGCTTACTGTTCAATGCGTTTAATTAATGCTATAAACCCGGAAACATTTGTTCGTGTTTCATGTATTTGATTATAACAGGAATGATAGATGCATGTATAATATATACTTTTTGTAGTATATGAGGTTTGAATAATATGACCGCCAATACTGTAATTTTTATTATTTGAATTTTATTAGTAGATAGCTAGTGTATTCTTAACGCGAAATTTTGGGTTTGCCTGGGTAAGGCAAGTGGTGTCTGGTATTTTACTATCAGAAATTCCTCAATGTCAAGTCGGAGTTAGAATTTGCCCAGAGTATGGCGATAGGCAGATAGAACATCGCAGGTGAAATGTTGGTGTTATTTGCCCCTACCGTACCATTCTGGATAATATTGGCGCGAAGTTATATTCGTTAAGACAAAAATAGTCGTTTTGTGCAGATACTTCAATAAGAAATCTTCATTGAGACCCTAACTTAGGCCAGGGTCAAAAATATTTTTTTTTCGTTGCCCTGTAAGAACTCGTGTCCCTAATTTCTTTAGAGATAATAGACCTCTTGTCTCTGGTAAGTCCACAGGACCACACCCGGTCATCGCATCGCACTCTTCTAAACCCCAGTTCTATTTGAAATACTTAGACCCAATTTCACAGGTGTTAAATAAACCTAATTGGCAGGATAAGCATGCCACACATTAATAAAAGTATATTATTATTATTATAAAAAGAAAAAAAAAGTGACAGCTGCGTTCCTTTTTCAAGTGTAACTTGTGTCGCTCTTAAATTCGGTCAGGTTATATTTTATGGGTCAGATAAGATCTATCCAGTGCTTCAGAAACTGGCCATTATCATAATATTTGAGTTTAATCCACGAGTTTAACCACATAGGTACATGGTTTTATCTCACAAACACAAAGCGCTTAGTACATATTTTATATATGACGCATAATGTCAACACACCTTACTTCTACTAAAGCACCATGAGTCAGGATCAACACCATTGTACAGCATACGTTGCTCTTTTCATAGCAATACCCTACAGTCAAATAACCTTACAAAGCAGAAATGTATACTCAACAATTGCATTTCTGAATGCAGGATTAGTTGGCGCGCAAAATGTGCATTTGAATTTAGAATTCGAATAAACGTTTTGTTTATGCAATCATTGTTTTAGGTTTGCTTTCGTAATTTTAATCTGTGAATATTTTGGCTTGGTTACCAAGGAGTTTGGTCGCTCGTTAAGTCGTTTTCTAGACATTTGTTCTTCAGAATTTACTTGTCTAGGCTAGGTATACTTATGAAACGTCACTACGTTGTCGGAGCTATGGCCACCGGCCGTGATGATTATGGGAACATCTTCTCTGGTCAATTATTGTGAAGATGGTAGTCAGCATTCATTTCCTTTATTAGTTTATAATACTGTTCACACTTAGTGTCGGCATCCTTAAAAAAATGTTCAGTATAATACATTTAACATTATACATCTTTGCAACTCTTTGATCCGAATAATCTGGTGTGAAAAAGATTTGAAATTATAGGTATAGGTGACTTTAAAACCTTATAATTTGTTTCATGAAGCTAGCTAATTCAGCTAATTGCTTCTTATCTAATCGTTATTATAGTTATATAGTCAACGTGCGTAATTAATGAGGCAGGTCAAAATAAGGAAAATCAAAGGAATACTTCACAAATCATAATAAATTCGCTGGCAATCCTATCAGCAAAACCACCAACATAACGACTTAAATGTTAAAATATTTGCATGCAACCTTTTTAAGATATTTTTACCTTGATTAAAAACTGTTTGCTGATATTAATATCTAATGACTAGATATTATTATTTTATCAATTAATAAGAAGAGTAAGGAGTAATTATTTATTTAATGTTAGGATGAGCTATACCAACGCAGTGACAAAAATAAAGTAGTGCACATGACATTTTAATTCATTTTGGCGGTAACTAGTTTCGCCAGCCACATTCGAATTTCAAATGGTACGACAATTTAACTCCAATTTCCGTATTTTTTTAAACCGATGCACAGCATAAATATTTATGACTGTAAATGTTTTACATTGACTAAATTGTATTAAAAAATCAACTTGTTTTTAGAGTTGTTTTAATTTTTTTTTTTTTGATAAAGAATTATATTTGCAGATTATAAACACATATTATAACAGAAATATCTCTTTGTTTTGAAATCTGTTTACATTACATTATTTTTTTACAGACTAGTAGTTGCCATTTTGAAATATTAGTAACTCTTTTTTTTTCATAATTTTTGATGCTTACTAAAGAGTATATTTACACATATACTATAAAATTTACTGGTGGTAGAGCTCTTGTGAATGAGCTCGAGGGCGGCAGCACCACCTTTAACCTGCCGCCAAACAGTAGTGCTTCCATTACTGTGTTCCGGTTTGGTGGTGAGATCAGGCCCTGAAATTACTGGCACATGAGGCATAACACCGTAGTCCACAGCTGCAGCGACGCATCTATAATCTGCTTTTGTGGATGTTGATGTCCATGGGCTGTACTCCACTTACCATCAGGTGGAGTACACGTTCGTTCGCTGTGGGCGTAGTATATAAAAAAAAAAAAAAAATCATTGGTAGATCATGTCCAAGATGATAATTGTAACATAGCATACCATAAAGCAGGAAAATCATCCTGTTACATCAGTATTGTCTATGATAAACATACGGTACAGTTTCAAAATATACATACAATTAACAGAGGTTATAAGAGAGTTCAAGGAAACAGTTTATTTTCGCATCGTGAGTCACAGTGACCCTATCTATTGTAGAGAGATGCGGTTCAGAGAAACCTTTGTAGACTACAATTTACTGATCAAGCTCAGCGCCGGATTAACCCTTAGTCAAATTAGGCGACTGCCTAGGGGCCCGCATCGTATAGGGCCCCGTGTACGAAGAAAAATAAAATAAAATATTTCAACAAGTGAAAATTTAACTAAAAGATTTGTATTCTCAATGATAATATTGCTAGTAAGCTAACTACTAAAACCATGTTTAAATAACTAAATAGTGTTTTTGTATGATGTATACCTAGGCATGCATTTTATGCATTATGTAAATTGTGCAACCCTAAGAGTACTTCCCTACATGACCACCATGTCATACATATTATATTACCCATGTTATACAAATAAACTATTTTGAATTTTGAATGTTAGTCGGTAATGAATGGCGGCGCGGCTTTTAGGGCATTCTGATCGAAAAATTAGAAAAAAAATATATATTTTAGAAGTTACACAAATAGGGCCCAAAAATAGTATTGCCTATGGGGCTCGACATGGTTAATCCGGCACTGATCAAGCTCTGCAATTCCAGTATAAGATGGTCTCGTGTTGTAAAGGCTTTCCGTACAATGCGAGACCAGGTTATACTGGATATGTATAGGTTAATGTGTGGTGGTTCGTACGTTCTAGTAACATAGATTGAATCACGACTAGCTGCCTGTTGGAAGTCACTATTAGTGGAATTTCTAATATCTCCTTAACAAGTCTATGCCTCGTTGGTACGTGTATGCGGTCTCTCACCACGAGATCTCGGGTTCGATTCCCGGGTCGAGCATAAGTGTTATTTGGGACTGAACTGTGAGCACGGAGTTGGAATTGTGCCCGGTGGATGGTGATAGGCTCACCACCTAAACATAACAGGTAAAATATGGGTGTCATACACCTCTACTACACCCTTCTGGGTAATACAGACGTGATGTTATGTTATATGTTTAGCATCAATAGATGCATACCAGCATATTATGAACAAAAAAAAAACTAGTGTCAATGACACTTACGAACACTAATTTTGTTCGTAGTTTGAAGCTCTATGGTGCTCCAACTCTATAGAATTGTTACATCTCGAATTATGATACTATTGATATCGAATTTCAGTATCGATGCCATTTCTAAAATAGTCTTGCCTAATGAGGCCTAGCTTTTCGTGGTTATATCTTACTAAGGTACTTGGATCAATATATCATAACAATTTTCTGAGACGTACTCCGCGTTCTTATTAGATTTCGAAGACCATGTCAAAAAAAAGATTGGTATTCCAAATTAACATTCTTAATTTGACTTGACCCGTCCTTAACTTTTTAAACCAGTTGGCTTTTGTTCTCACCGGAACTGGGTCACATTTGAGCAGCGTCGTGTATACTTGAATACCAACATAAACACAAAAATAATATACCTAGTTAGCTTCGAAATTGATGAGAAGGAATGCCACTATTCTAAAATTAAACAGAAAGTGCGCTATAAAGTTTCAAAACAAAGAACCAACCTTTATGGCACTCTTACGTTCCAAAAACAAATCGAGAAGCTAATTCGTTTACTGAGCGTGTCAACATTGTTCATTCTTCGTACAACTTGGTACAACTTGAAAAGCACATTCTGTATGAGTTGTATCTCATACAAACTACTTATCTCTAGTTTTCCTGGCCCAGGACAGTGTTCGCAATCACCTAGTCTCAGCTACGTCCGGTGTATGTGTGTGAGTGTAAGTGTGTGTGCGTTATGCAAGCTCTAGTGATGGAATAGATCCAGAAGTCAGTGCGTCGATATCGCGTAAATGTTTTCTTTTTTTAGAAGTAATAGCACGAAAAAAGTAAAATTAATAGTGTTTGATATTAAATGGTTTGTTTTTTTATCATTGATAATGTGTGCGTTATAATAAGATTCGTAAGTCATGTTTTGGGTTAATTAGTTTGTTTGTTAATTCTATAAAATAGAGCTTATTGAAACATTGTATTTACTTCAGAGGTAACTAGGCCATTATTATAAAAAGAAAACTAAAAATGGAGCTTCTTTCGTCCTTTGCTTTTATGAAAGAAAAAAAAATCTGTGAACTAAAAATAATCTTTTGAATCAATTCAAAAGTCCAATGAACTCTAAACAAAATTGCTAAATAAAAATTTAGTCAAAACTGGATTTACGAAGTCAATATTTGTTAAAACATGTTTTATTTTTATACGAGTTTTGCATTAGCAGATGACCTACTGATGACATTTTTAATAAAATAAATTACAACAATATTAAATGGTGTCTCTGGACTAAAACTAAATAAAAGCCAATATTATTAGGACGAAAGATTAGTTATTTGGTGTTTGTATTATGATTCAACTCAAAAGCTACTGTACAATATTGGATTATACTGGATTTTATTTTGAAACTGGATTTGTGACGGAACCAGATAAATAAGATAATATTAAGTAAAAGCTCATCTACCAAACTACAAAAATAAACAAATATCACACTACATGCACACAACGCCATCTAGTCCAAAACTAAGCAGAGCTTGTACTATGGGTACTAGAATAACTGAAACTATAACAAAAATTATACTTGTCTTTTGTAAATAAATACTTATTATCAGAGATCGGATAATCGGATGCATATTTACCTAAAGTTGACCGGCGGCTTAGTATGGAAAGCACTTCTTTATCGTAAAGATTTCGGGATTTCGGAATTGATGCGTTTAATGTTCGGAATATAGAATTAAATGTATTTTCATTACGTTTGTAGTGTTTTCTATTACAATATATTATTTGTATGTACATTACTTGTATGGAAAAAAACCCAATGTTTCGGGATGAATACCGTTAGCGTTTTGGTTATAAATATAATTGAATGCACACTCAAATAAAGGTTTTTAAATGAGGAGCCGTAATTATTTGCGTTGAGAACAATATTTGAGAACAAGATTAAGATTGTTATCAAAACACTATGTATATATTATTTTCTTCTTCTTTAACTTAAGAGTTCAACTCTTGTCGGTGGAGCAACTTTATTTAATAAAAAAAATAATGTATTTTTGTCTTTTTTTAGCACATGCTACCCTTCCTCTTTCACCTTTCAAATACTTAATACTTAATTGCATCGACGTTTAAAATTCAGTTTAAGTGCAGATGCTTGCGAATATCCATTATGAATTATGATGTTCGAAGCTTAGTAGCTAGTTATTTTATAAAAAAAAATTTATATATTTTATAAATTAATATTATAATTTGATAGGTAGGTAACCAACTAACTGTTTTATATCCGATTAGTTCAAAATCCCTGATTTTTTTCGAATCCCGACATTGAAAAAGACAATTCCGAAAAAAGAAGCCGTCTCCATATTTTCTTAGCCAAAAAATAAGTTTAGGTAAATATGCATCCGATTATCCGATCTCTGCTTATTATACATAAGAATAAACCAAAAGAGGTTACAAGGGCTTGGCCCATAGAAAAATAAATTACAATATTACTGAATTGAACCGAGAACACGCAATATTAGTCCATGTATAACTGGCGACCGCGTTCCCACTGAGTAACTGTCCAGTCAAAAACGGTTGCGCAGTCCCCATTATCATCGATGTAGTTATTTTCATAGCAACGTCCCATCACTACACTAAACAAGTGTGAATGGACGAATATTGCGTCAGTGTGCGTCTACGCGACGCGCCGTGTCACTCCGTACTTAGTACGGAACTCGGCTACCATCTTTACTGACGTAAGGTAACAAACATCATATTTACATCAAGCTAATATGCACTCTATATGGTAGTGATAAGAGTTTAATTTGTTTTGTAGGATCTAAGAGAACAATGCTTGAATGTCTGCGACTTGTTTCAACTTTTTGAACTTAGAATACAGTTGATATTCGCTTGTTTATTTTTCTGTGGGCTGCAATCAGCTGATAAAGGACTTTGGGTTCTGTCTTTTGAGACGTAGAGTTGAGTTTTGAATGCAGGTGTCCTGACAGAACCAGATACTACGAGTATGTACGATGAGCTACATAGTTTTAGCGTTTGTTAAACGTTTCGAAGTTCCTTTTTTGAAATTTATTTTTAATTTAGGGTCAGTTTCTAATAACGTTTTGGATAGATAAATATGTTAACTCGATATATATTTGTTATCTTAATTACATATTATTATGTCAGAAAGTTGCCAATAGACTTATTAGTAACTTTTTAAAAATAGCCATTAGTCTATGATCTTTTTGAGAGACAATTTTGATAAAAATAAACCTTCCTCAACTTCGTTATAAAGAAATTAATACAATTTTTGTACCAGATTTCCGTAACTGTTAATGAAACACTCTCGCTGTTATGAATTCAATTAAACTAGATTGAGAGAACTGACACACAAAAACATAACGTAGCAACTAGAATAAAAGTATTACAATTTTCGATTCAAAGAATTTTGAAACATCCATAACATCACGCCTATATTACCCAGAAGGGTATGGCAGAGGTGTATAATACCCACACTTCACCTGCTATGTTTAAGTCTCATGTGATAGGTGTGAGCCTATCGCCATTCACTAGACCGTGTTGCTATTAAGAATATCCTGACGGAATAATACAAAATAACACTTTTGCCCGATTCGGGCATCGAACCCGATACCTCGTGGTAGAGCTACTCTAAGCACTAGACCAACAAGGTACAATTTTCAAACAATTTCCTGAATCGATATGATACCAGGAAGTTTTCCTTTTTATATGATGTCATCTATTTAGCATTTATTGAGCATAGTTACCTATTTAATAATCCATATAAAATCTTCTTTGTATATTAAAAAAAAAACATATAAATTCATCACGCCATAATACCGAGTGGGGTGTAATTTAATTTTCATTACACACCATATACCGCCAATTGACGCGAACTCCGTGCTTCTAGGGAATTTTTGGCGCCAAAAACATATTAATACTTTTGATCGACCCAGAGATTCTTTTATTTAGCCTCGGACCGCGTGCTAAATAAAAGAACCATTTATCTTTAACCAAATACAAAAAACAATAAAGAATTCTTCAACCATCAGTCACTCAGAAAGAATACCGTTTTGTTTACGCTTCATTCCCGTAAACGGATTTAAAAACAAAATGACTCATCCATTTGGCATCCATTTGTCTCTTTAGAGGCATAGACAACTGGTATTCATACTCCTTTCACTGTTCTGTTTTTTTTTTTCATAAAGAGAATAATAACAACCACCAATGCACCATGAACAAGGTAGAATGATTCACCTTAATACTATTTTTGTAAAGACATTTCAAAACACTAAAGTCTAAATTCGCTTGTCATGTCAAACCTTATCGATTTCGAAATTTCAAAAGAAATACTTTTCAAATGGGACATGAATCAACTTTGCTGTTAGTACATTGTACCTACTATCCTTACTACCCTAAACATTGGACTGTGGCCTAATCGTTCTCATATTTTTTTATAAGTACTGCTCAAAACATCGATATCAAAGATATCGATTAAGCATCTGTTGTGTCCAACTCTAGTTATATTACATGCAAAATGGCGAAATGTTACTGTCACAATAAACTTTAAAAAAAATTATAGATCCTATGTTCATAGTAAATCTAATAATACATACATTTTCTAGAATAAATACTGCAATTTATTCAGCAAAATGATATTTTCCTACCAATATTGTATACCTCATAAAGTCGTTATATTGCCGTAAAGCAAACCAAATGCTATTTATTTTTTGTCACCTTCACTCGTCCTAAATGCAACCTTATAATTTGCAATAACAGCAGAAGCATTAATTTATTTAATTACTCATAATTGACGTATTTTCCGTCCATTTTTATCATTATCTTTAAATCTTTTACTCTCGTCATAATAATTAAATGTAATTTTAGACGTTGGCAACACTGTTTATAGGAATTAGACACGGACGTTGTTACATCACTAGTAGTTAGAGGTTTTATTTTTTTGTTCAATTATACCATAGTTCACGTATACTTTATTTTGTAAAGAAATCTAGGAACGTATAAAAAGTTTTAAACGTTTTTTATAAGTCTAACTGAAAAAAAAAAACGTGAAAAATCTTTGCGTTAAATAATTTATTTTTACAAATTCTCTAATCATTGATAGTACTGGTCGGATTAAAAAAAATCTTTTTGCATTATAAAGTGCAATTCTTAGGAAATGTCTATATATTATTTATATCACGCTACAACCCACGGAAACGGAGCAGAATTGTTCAAACCGAGGGAAGTAGTGTGTAGTATAAAAATACAGATATTCAACAAAATAAATACTAATTTCCGTCAGCTTTTAGCCAACAAAGGAGTTCGATGCACTAAGTTAATCCTTGTCTGTACCCAATGTGAATACAAATGACCTATACTTACTAATATCAAGCTGAAAAGTTTGTATGTTCGAACCCGTTAATCTCAGAAACTACTTAATCGAATTAAAAAAATCTTATTATGTTAGATAGCCTAATTATCAAAAAAGGCTATAGGCTATATTATAACACGTTGATATACCTTACAGGGGCGGAGCAGTTACGTTAAAACCGCATGTATAATAATGTAAATTATTTTTCTAGCACGTATCTAATGACCTTTTAGGCCCCAATCTGGTGTTCCGTTAGGTTTGTAGTAAATTTGTATGTGCTTTGAGTTCCGTCAACTTTGGCTAGTGACCTTCTACATAACGTAATATCACACCTATATTGCCCAGAAGGTGAGGCTGAGTTGTATAACCATCGAGCAGAAATTTCTGCTTACGTGTCTCACACACATTTCACCTTTTAAATTCAAATTCAAATCTGTTGGGGTCTTAGTGGACTGTAGATTGTAATTAACCGACTTCAAAAAAAGGAGGAGGTTCTCAATTCGGTTGTGTTTTTTTTTTTTTTTTTTTTATTTTTGTTCGCCGATTACTCGAAGACGCCTGGACCGATTTGAGAATTTCTTTTTTTGTTTGAAAGGATATACTTGTCATGTGGTCCCATTTTTTTCAAATCACGTTCTGATGATGGAATCCTAGAGAAATCGAGGGCAACCCTCAAATTTAAAAGGCTTCTATATTGTTTTTAACCGACTTCTAAAAAAGGAGGAGGTTCTCAATTCGATTCGTATATATGGTACTTTTTTTTTTTTTTTTTTTATGTTTGTTCACGGATATCTCCGTCGTTTATGAACTGATTTTGATGATTCTTTTTTTGTTGGACAGGAGATGATTCCAAAGGGGTCCCATTGTCAGCATGTCGTGATCTGATGATGGGATCTTAGAGAAATCGAGGGCAACCCTCAAATTTTATAGGCACATGTAATGTTTTTAGTGTGTTTTTCAAAGCTACACCAGTATTTACGTATTTTTATGTGGATGAGCTGATGATGGAAGGTCAACTCCTCAATGGTTAGGAGTTAAAGGATAATTCTTTCACTACTGTACACATATTCAGACTGCTAGTTATGATGTCAAGTGAGCTGTTGGAACGGAGATTTTTCAAAGGTGGTCCCATTGTCAGCATGTCATGATCTGATGATGGGATCCCAGAGAAATTGGGGGCAACCCTCATATTTTATTAATCGAGGCTACACAAGGATTTACGCTTGGTCGCAATAATTTTATGTGGTTGAGCTGATGATGGAAGGTCAACTCCTCAATAGTTAGGAGTTAAAGGATAATTCTTTCACTACTGTACGCATATTAATTCCTACCGCTAGTTATTGTGTCAAATGAGCTGATGATGGAAGGTCGTGACCCTCAATAGTCAGGAGAAAGGATTAAATTCTTGTTTATTATTAATAAGTTTTCCGTTTTCAGTAACCGTCGTCTCCTCATTCGAGAAACATTCTTGCTCGGTCTACCCATCACTTAAAATCGTAAAATAAAATAATTTTTAACAAAAAAAAAACCGACTTCAAAAAGTAGGTAAACTAAAAAGCAAAAAATAAATTTACTTCGCACAAAATAATACGTTTTTTCATTTAGTTAAATAGAAATTATTAAATAATTATTTTATAATTCTGAAGTCGGTGCCAAGTAAACAATTAATAACTCTGTATAGATAATATCAATCGTTCTAACAACTTTTTTCTGACTGAATATTAGTTATATTTCTGTGGTAAGTACTAATACTGGGCGACCGCGCACTGTAATTTGATATTGTGGAAAGGTTGTTTTTACTTGGCACCGACTTCAGAATTATAAAATAATTATTTAATAATTTCTATTTAACTAAATGAAAAAACGTATTATTTTGTGCGAAGTAAATTTATTTTTTGCTTTTTAGTTTACCTACTTTTTGAAGTAGGTTTTTTTTTTTTTTTGTATATTATCTAAAGCTACTTGGATATTTGCATCTGGTAGTCAGCATTTTATGTTGCTGAGCTGATGCTGGGAGGTGCAACTCCTCAACGGTTAGGAGTACGGGGATAATTCTATAAATATAGGCTCCTTGAGGCCGTTTAATGTATTGATGAGATGAGGCGAGACGTTGAATATTACTTATGTATATTCATAATATGAGGTCATGATTTGATGATGGGATCCTAGAGAAATCATGGGTAACCCTCAAATTTCAAAGGCTTCTATTTTGTGTTTCGTATATTACCTAAAACTACTTGGATATTTGCATTTTAAGTTGCTGAGTTGATGCTGGAAGGTACAACTCCTCAACGGTTAGGAGTACGGGGATTATTATTAATAAGTTTTCCGTCTCAAGTAACCGTCGTCTCCTTATTCGAGAAACATTCTTGCTCGTTCTACCCATCACTCAAAATGGTAAAATAAAATAATTTTAACAAAAAAAAAACCGACTTCAAAAAGTAGGTAAACTAAAAAGCAAAAAATAAATTTACTTCGCACAAAATAATACGTGTAACGCGGAGTTTAAAATACGCGCCAAAGCCAGCAGTGCTATCGGGAACGATTACGATAGTTCGTGGCTCGACGTTCGTCGGTCGTGGTTCGTGGCGCTCGCGTCGCCGCAAGCGCATTCAATTTAGAAAACATGTTCGGTCGCTCTCTCGGCCGCCGCCCGCGCTGCGCTCAACACGTATCGTGAATATCGTGATCTCTTCCGCGTCTCGCTAGCTTATCCGCCGCCATGTTAATTTTTATATTGTATCAATTGTGACTTGTGTAAGGTGGGAATATAATTAATATGACAATCGGAACATTGTGTTTACCTTTATATCCACGTGCCTACCCAGACAGTTACAGTGACGCCCAACTCGCGGCCAACTTGTGTTACGCTAACAGCGAAATACGAACCCAACCCGAGGCCAAGTGCAGTGTAATAGTGATAGTGAACCATTGAACATGCCGCGAACCACGCGGACAACCAGAGCCCGCAAGGCGGAGGAGCGAGTAAGCGACGATTACTCCGACACAGACTGCGACTCAGTGGCGGAGCCGCGCGCCCATGCCGGCGCCGCTACCACCCAAGCACGCGACTCAACAAACGCGGCCGAGGAGCTGCGCGCCCAGGGGGGCGCCGCCCTCGTCCGCACACTCGGCGGGGCCCAAACCGGCGCACCCGCCGCATCGTTCAACATCGAGGAGCTGCGCGCCCAGGGGGGCGCCGCCCTCGACCACACGCTCGGCGGGGCCCAGACCGGCGCACCCACCGCAGCGCTGAACAGCGACACGGCCGAGCAGATGCGCGCCCGGGAAGGCGCCGCCCTCGACCACGTGCTCGGCGGGGCCCAGACCGGCGCACCCACCGCAGCGCTGAACAGCCACACGGCCGAGCAGATGCGCGCCCGGGAAGGCGCCGCCCTCGACCACGTGCTCGGCGGGGCCCAGACCAGCGCACCCACCGCAGCGCTGAACACCGAGCGGCTGCTGTCCACCGTGATGGAGTCATTCGCCAGAATGCAGGCGGAGACCAACCGCACGCTGATGGAAACCCTACAATCCCTACATCATGGCGACCGGTGGAACCCAGTCGCGTCAACACCGGCGGCATCACCCGCGGCGCACGCACCTGCGGCCCGCAGCGGTAATTTTTCACGGTGTACCGCCAGGTTCGACGGACAAGCACGCGATCCTGAAACACTGGAAGCGTTCATCGATGCAGTCGAGGTCTATAAGGAGTGCACCGATGTGACCGATGATCATGCGCTACGCGGTCTCTCCATGTTGCTAAGCGGCGACGCGGCGGTATGGTGGCGCGGCACCCGAGCTAGCGTCGGCTCGTGGCCAGACGCGCTCGAGCGTTTGCGCGCTGCCTACGGCGTGCAACAGCCCGCGTACAGGACATTACGTAAGGTATTTATGTGTGAACAGAGTGAATGTGAACGCGCTGAGGTTTTCATATCAAGGGTACGATCCCTATTAGTTCGATTGCCATACGTTGTGCCAAGCGATATGGTAGTGGATATTGCATACGGCCTTTTACACCGTCGAATACGCAAACGTTTGTCACGAGACTCTATCAACGACATCGATCATCTGTTAGAGAGAGCGAGACTCGCGGAAGACGCGATAACAGAATTAAAGAACTCGATCGTTCCCGAGAACTCGAAAGTGCCTACCGCTCGCGATCGGGATACTACTACCGGTCCGTCCGCAACCACAAGTTCCAAACTCACCTCTAACTCGAACGAAAACTCGAAACGTAATCGTACCAAATGTTCTTTTTGCAAAACGTTCGGTCACACGGTTAATGAATGCCGTAAAGCTAATAAGGTCGATAACCCTAAGGCATCTGATAAAGTAGGTGTTAGCGATAATAAGGGAAATAATCCGATACGTTGTTATGGATGCGGCCAACCAGGGGTAGTCAAGTCGAAGTGTGAAAATTGCTCGATTAAACCCGCGCCCGCTAAACCATCCGATTTTAATGTTGTCAAAGGTGACTTCTTCGCGTCAACGACATCACACCCGTTGATACCAATAAGCGTGGTAGGCAAAGAAGGAGTAGCGATAGTCGACACCGGAGCTACGCACAGCGTCGCTAGCCCATTATTGTATTCGTTGTTAGTGGATAACGGCGTTCAATTCCAAGAGACAGAGCGTTATGTCGGGCTCGCCGATGGCTCGTGTCATAGGAAAATGGTAAAGACTGCTACCGTACCTGTCACTTTAGATAGTCGAAGAGTCGACACCGAGTTCATGGTGTTCTCAGGTGACGACACCAGGACACTATTAGGTCGTGATTTTATTGCTAATGCCAATATTGTTTTAGATATAGCCCAGGAGTCATGGCATTTTGCAGATAGCCCAGGAGACCGATTCCCATTTTTGCAATCTTACATATTAAACAGCGCGGCCGTGATGCAAGCAGAGATCTGCGATGTATCACTGCGCCAAGATGAAGGTACGAGCTTGTCACCGGAGCACAGGGCCGCACTCAACGAGTTTTTGCAACGCAGAGTCGCCCAGTTCGCTTCGGCTGGACCGCCTACAGACTTCGCTGTTCACAAGATTAAGGTAAGTGAGACACAAGAACCTTTAGCTTCTCCCCCCTTTAGGTTGTCGCCGCCCAAGAGAGAGGCACTCGAGAAAGAGCTGCACAACCTCATTAGCTCCGACGTCATCGAGGAGTGCGAGTCGCCATGGGCATCGAATGTCGTGCTTGTCAAGAAGAAGGACGGCAGCTATAGGCTGTGCGTTGATTACCGCAAGCTCAACGCCGTCACCGAGCCTGACAGGTACCCTCTCCCAAGGATCGAGGACATTCTGCACGACGCTAAAACTGCTAAGTATATGACAACCCTCGACCTCCGAGCTGGCTACTTCCAGGTGAACGTCGACCCTAATGATAGGGACAAAACAGCGTTCATAACACCACTCGGCACTTATAGATTTAAACGCATGCCGATGGGTTTGCGCAACTCAGGTGCTACGTTCCAGAGGCTGATCGACAGATTTAAATCAAACCTACCAGGTACCACCATACTGGGGTATTTGGACGATCTGCTGGTAATGTCCGATGAGTCCTTCGAGAAGCACCTAGCCGACCTCACCTCCGTGTTTGACCGGCTTGCCTCTTTCAACTTGAGAGTTAACCGAGAGAAAAGTCACTTCGCAAGAAGTTCTGTAAAGTTTTTAGGTCATGTTATCCTACCAGGTGGTATCCACGTTGATCCTGGAAAGACCGCGGCCATCGCGGACATGCCGACGCCCCGGAACATTAAACATCTAAAATGTTTCCTGCAGACCTCTAGTTGGTTCAGGCGCTTTATCCCTGACTATGCAGAGGTCGCCAAGCCGTTGACGGCGCTGTTAAAAAAGGTAAGCGTATGGAAATGGGGCCCGGAGCAGCAGGCAGCTTTCGAAAAGATCAAGCAACTGCTTGTTTCCGCGCCAATTTTGCGTCAGGCCGACGCAACGTTGCCTTTCATTCTCAGTACTGACAGCAGCGGGTACGCCCTTGGGGCGGTTCTCCTCCAGGGGGAGGGAACCGACCAACGCCCTATAGAATACGCCAGCCGCCTCTTGACCGCTGCCGAAAGAAATTACAGTACGACGGAGAGGGAAGCTCTAGCCGTAGTCTGGGCAGTCTCCAAATTCAGGGGATATATAGATGGCGCTGAAGTAGTTATTAAGTCGGACCATCAGCCGCTTAGGTGGCTAATGAGTATGAAGTCTCCAAGCGGTCGCCTAGCAAGGTGGGCCCTGAGCCTTCAGGAATATAACCTGAAAATAGAATACACCCCAGGTAAGGCCAATGTTATAGCGGACACCCTGTCGCGTCCAGCATGCGCCGGAGATAGCGATTGCGAGCTTTGCTGCGCTACGGCCAATATGCCCTCTCGCAGTCTGAAGGACCTGCGCGAGAATCAGCTGAAGGACCCCGAGGTTAGCAAAATCGTCGAGGCCCTGGAATCAGACGAACCCTCTAGGGGGAGGGTATGGGCAAACAAGGGGTATGTACTTTCTGAGGGTGTGTTATACAGATATTGTCCTGAGAACGAGGAACACGACGACGCTAGTCTGGTGGTTCCAGAACAAGAACGCGCCAAAGTACTGGCCGAGTTCCATGACGCACCCACTGCTGGTCACATGGGCGCAGAACGCACGCTGCAACGCTTAGTTGGTAAGTACTACTGGCCGGGAATGCGTTCTTACGTTACGCAATACGTTAAAAATTGTGTACCTTGTCAGCGTTACAAGGCGGACACTAGAAAACCAGCTGGATTGTTGCAGATGCCCGCTTCTGCTCGCAGGTTTGAGGTATTAGCTGTGGACCTATTCGGTCCTCTGCCTGTAACTGCAAAAGGACACAAATGGATCCTGATAGTCGAGGACACCTGCACGCGCTGGGTTGAGCTGTTTGCCCTTACTTCTGCTACCAGTGAGGAATGCGCAAAGGTACTTATATCAGAGGTATACTTACGGTTTGGAGTCCCCAGGCGCTTGGTCAGTGACAATGGTGTGCAGTTCATAAGTGAGGTGATGCAGCAAACCTGTCACGCGATGGGCATAAAGCAATCACTTACCTCATTTTATCATCCCGAGGCAAACCCGGTGGAGCGTAAGAATCGGGACCTCAAGCCACAGCTGGCTATTCTGGTAGGTAAAGATCATAACACTTGGGATATCCACTTACCTGCGGTCCGTTTCGCCATGAACTCGGCAGTCACATTGGGAACGGGCTACTCGCCCGCTTATTTGAATTTCGCACGAGATATGCGCGCGCCAGCAGATCTCATGTCGGACATGCGCACCATTATCGAGAACGATACTTATGTAGGTGACATCACTAACTTCCTTAAAAGGATCTCGTCGGTACTCTTAGATGCGCGCGACGTTTATGAGAGTGCCCAAGCGGCACGTAAGAAGTACACCGACGAACATCGTCGACCAGCTCCCGATTATAAGGTCGGAGACCTGGTATTGTTGAAAACTCAAGGTGCTAATGACACAAGCACGGGGCAGACGTCAAAGTTTATACCTCGCCGTGACGGACCGTACAAGGTCCAGGCTGTGGTCAGCCCCACTACTTACATCCTTGAGCGTCCCAGAGACGGTACAGTGCTAGGTAAATACCACGCGTCTAATTTGACCCCCTTTGTTGGTCGTATCCAATCTCCGGTGCAGGAGAAAAGACGGAGGGGAAGGCCTCGTAAGCGCTAACCCAAACGCGAGGACGTTCGTTCGGGTTAGAGGGGGAGGTTGTAACGCGGAGTTTAAAATACGCGCCAAAGCCAGCAGTGCTATCGGGAACGATTACGATAGTTCGTGGCTCGACGTTCGTCGGTCGTGGTTCGTGGCGCTCGCGTCGCCGCAAGCGCATTCAATTTAGAAAACATGTTCGGTCGCTCTCTCGGCCGCCGCCCGCGCTGCGCTCAACACGTATCGTGAATATCGTGATCTCTTCCGCGTCTCGCTAGCTTATCCGCCGCCATGTTAATTTTTATATTGTATCAATTGTGACTTGTGTAAGGTGGGAATATAATTAATATGACAATCGGAACATTGTGTTTACCTTTATATCCACGTGCCTACCCAGACAGTTACATACGTTTTTTCATTTAGTTAAATAGAAATTATTAAATTATTATTTTATAATTCTGAAGTCGGTGCCAAGTAAACAATAACTCTGTATAGATAATATCAATCTTTCTAACAACTATTTTCTGACTGAATATTAGTTCTTAATTATCCGATTTACTTGGCACCGACTTCAGAATTATAAAATAATAATTTAATAATTTCTATTGAACTAAATGAAAAAACGTATTATTTTGTGCGAAGTAAATTTATTTTTTGCTTTTTAGTTTACCTACTTTTTGAAGTCGGTTTTTTTTTTGTTAAAATTATTTTATTTTTAAAGATGTATTCGCAGTAATGGTGTTTATTTATCACTAGCACAGCATCAGGTACACTACACAATACAAAAATGATACAGAGAGACTACGTTACTTAGATAACCGCCATGACAGAAGTAATAATGGATGTCTTGAAATCTATATTGTCTATACACTTAATGCATAGATAAACAAAGACTAAAATATTAACTTGTGTCTATAGTGATGCCATAGACAAAATCATTTATTTAAAAGGCCCCAGGACGCTTCAACACGTCAAAACATTACAATAAAGAATACAAAAATCAGTTATAAATAAAACTAAATTATACTAATTACAATTGAATAACCGGGGCTTAGATTAATTTTAATCCAACTGTTTAGAATCACATTAAAATCAATCTAAGAAACAGCTCCGATGGGTATTGCATTATCAGAAGAGCTGGTGAGAAACTCATGTGCACCATCTTTTCAAATGAAAATGAAAAATATAACAATTATACGTTACGTTTTAGGTCCCATGTGATAGGGTGAGCCTATAGCCATCTACCGGGCACAAATACCACTCATTCTTCCACCTCTTTTTAACAGGCTTTATATTAGCTTTACCTGTATGTATGTATGTAACCGACTCCTTTGGAATCGATTTTGACCCACTTTAAACGGACAGATTTCATTAAAATTTTGCACACCTGTCAAAGATCGATGACAATGCAATAATTCGATAAAAAAAATAAAAAATAAAATTAAAAAAAAAACGCTCCTATAAATAAACCAAACTAAAAAGTAGAACACAAATAATAGTTTAAAAAAACTAAAAAACACGTTTTTAAAGTACTTCTAACTAAAAAGTGAAAAATAATTCCTAATATAAGCTGAAAATGGTAATGAACAAAAAATACTAGTATTATTGTGAAAAAGCGTGGGTTGCTCGATAGACGAAAAATATGGCACAGAGCGCCCCACGCTTTTTCACAATAATAAAAAAAAATACTAGATTTTTTGTTCATTACCATTTTCAGTGTTTTTTAGTTTTTTTAAACTATTATTTTACTTATAAATATCAGGTGAAATGTGGCTGATTACATCTCTGTCATATCCTTTCGTGGTTATTTTAGGCGTGATATTGTTATGTCAATATCATTTTCAAACCAGAACACACTATACTCTTTGCCAATAGCCATTTTTCTCGAATCTTACATCCTCAAATAATAATTGATTATATTTAAATGTGCGTTAGTCTTGCTCAATAACCTCTTGACGGCGGATATGTTGAAACGGAAGCTTACGTAAAGCAGCCTAAGATTCAATTCCAGATTTAGAATTGTTTTTGCGACGGTAAAAAACTGAATGTTGGTGTGAGGTAAGTGAAATGTAGGTACGCGAAAGGATAGTCGCTTACACACAACGCCATCTAGTCCCAAAGTAAGCAGATCTTGAACTATGGGTACTAGAATAACTGATACCAATATGTACATATATACTTTTTTTTTGTAAATACATACTTATTATTAATAGAAACACCCAGACTAAGACAACATAAACTAAAACACACAAAGATTTATTTTAAGCGGGAATCGAACTCGATTAAGTGGTAGAGAGATTTTCCTAGAGCTCATTGTGTCACCACATTCACCACGATATATTTTAAGTTTAGTGGATTCAAAAACTTAGGTTAACTAAACAGTTTGATTAAAATTAATCTGAGCCCCGGTTATTCAAATCATTGTAATTAGTATAATTTAGTATTATTTATTATTTACTTTTATATCATTTTTTGTAATGTTTTGACGTGTTCAAGCGCCTCCTGGGGCCTATGAAAATAAATGATTTGAATTTGAATTTTGAATTTGAATTAGGTAGAAAATTAAACATACATTTCACACACTCAAAGCACACCCAGAGTCAGAACAAATCTTTGCGGATCATATCATACAAAGATTTAATTTATCCCTACTTAAGATCAGTTCTTATATTCTACTGGAGATTAAAAGAATTTTGAGTTCAAACAAGAAAACGAACAGACAAACATAAAATCTTTCCTCTTTATAATTATATATAAAATGTGATACGTTATAATTTAATCGTGATGATTCCACACGATCGCAAACGCAATACTAATTGTTTTTGTCGTATCTTAATCAGACACGATGTATCAAGGTTTTATGTACTTTATAATGTTTTATACTGGAGATAATTACTTAATCACTACATAGTATAAAACAAAGTCGCTTCCTCTGTCCCTATGTCCCTATGTACGCTTAGATCTTTAAAACTACGCAACGGATTTTAATGGGGTTTTTTTTAATAAATAGAGTGATTCAGGAGGATGGTTTTTATGTATAATACATGCATATTATAGTAGAGAAAAGCCGAGAAATTTAAAGATTTGTAATGTGATGTCGTAACAAACATATTTTTCTGCGCTTACATTGGAAACGCTGGCTAAACCTTACGAGATAGATCAAATTTATGTACTACGGAATTGTATATCTTAAAAAGATGAATAAAAAAGTCCGCGACAGCATAATTATGTTTATCTCATACGGATAACCCACAGTAACCATTTTATCTTTTACATACTTATTACAAAAAAAATATGTGTTATTTACCAAGCTATTTTAAACGATACGGTATCATTCCTTATCCAATTAAATACATTAAATACGTTGTGCATTTCATGTAGATCAAAATTGCCCTTTACAGCATGTGATTTAAATGAATATTTTCGAAGATATTACAGATTTAAAAATTGCGGGACGTAGCGTTCGCGGCGGTATCGGCCGGTCGGGGCGGCGAGAGCTAGCCTGTTCAGAGGGTCAGAGAATTGTCAGTAGAGCGTGAGGCTCGACTCAGTCAGCTTCGGGATAGATGTAAAAAGCTGAGAAATGTAAAAAGTAAATAAGTAAAAATGTTGTGTATGAATATTTCAAAGATAGCAGGAAATCTTCATGGTATAGGGAAAGGGGAATTGTTTTACTCAAATTTAACGCGTGCGGGCCACGGGCAGTAATGAATAAATCAAAACTACTGGATCGATTTTAATCATTTTTTCAGTGAGTGACATAGGCTATATATTATATACCCTTGCGAATCCGGAGCGGGCCGCTGTGTTTTTATATACAACGTTCACAGTTTTTCTGTAGTGTATTTAGTATCAGCATTGTACCCGTGCGAAGCCGGGGCGCGGGCGTGTCGCTAGTAATAAATATAGTAAAGCTTTAAAAGTAAAGTAAACGTGATTGAGGTTAAAAAAACTAAAAGCTAAAAGTATCACTAGGGTGTTATGAACTTATGAGTGGAGTTCTTCTTTACACCACCACGAAGAGAGGTCGCGGGTAGAGTGATAAGGCTATGGTCCTCTACCCGCATGACCACAGAGACGGGGCCTTCCCAGAGAGGGACGGATTGGTGCCATAAATACAAGGGGGCATCGGTTGCTCCTATAAATTATCGCTCGCTAAGGTGAAGGAAAAAATCGTGAGGAAACCTAAAAAGCGCTCAAGTGTGGGTGAAGTCGACCAATCCGCACTTGGCCGGCGTGGTGGACTATGGCCTTACCCTTCTCATCATGAGAAGAGGCCCGAGCCCAGCTGTGGGACATGTATTAGCTGCTATTATATATACGTTGTATAAAAAACAGGTTGAAGCTATCAAGATAATTACGTAATGTTTCAATTATGTTTATAAATGTCTGATCGATCATGAGGCATTTTTTGCAGATGCTTTTTTTAAAACATAGTTTACCGACTATTGGTTTGGCCGACTACTCGGCGTTCGGATGGCCGAATATTCGGCGTTACCAACTAATCAGGCCTTAAATGTAGCACTTCTTATTCTAGATAGCTTTTGCCCGCGACTACGTCGAAGTAGTAGTAGATGCTTTCTGCGCTTTACCTTACTTTACCTTACTTTTCCGCTCCCGTTGAATTTAGCGTAACTTCAAATATCTTAAGACCTTTATTAAAAGTTAGACTGTCAAACATAAAAAGAATTATCAAAATTCGACCAGTACTTCTCGAGATTAGCGGTACCAAACAAACTGTCGAGCCATTCGACATAAATAAAAGAAGGTATGTTTGTAACTAACTCGGTTTATTACAAACTTATTTAATTTACGTACAATGCTATGTTTTCGTGAGCTCGACCTTTCTAGATGAAAGTGGTATTGAAAAGGAAGAGAAAAGAAAAGGGTTTTGATTGAAGATCGCAAGCTTTATATAATGAGAAATTGACAACTGTTTGACAGTTATCAAGCATCTGTCAAAGTGACTTAGGTACTGGCCTTTTGGCCTATTACGTTTAGGGGAGCGTTGACACAGGCAATCTGAATGGCGTGAGTGGCGCCAACACAAACAAAATCAAATTTCTTCCACGGTTTCGTTTGTATAGATAGATAGATAGATAGAGTAATCTTTATTGTACACCAATATTAACAAAGAAATTTATGCTGTAAATATATATATATATATATATATATATGACCGCAATTCAAAAGACATCAACGCATTGTGTATTTTATAAATTTTAAAATTCCGTGCATCTTACGCGAATAAACACACTTTGCACGGGGCAAAATAAAGATATATTGTAATAGTGTGCTCCTATTGTTTTCTTTATAATAATAAACATTACAGGCGAAATGTTGATATAATAATATAGTACACCATTGCTACCCTTTTGAAAGAAATAGGCGTTATATTATTAAAACTAAGAATTAGTTGAACAAATATGGGACCAGCAGGATTCGAACCCGGATGTGCAAAGGTCGCAGGTTCGAATCCTGCCGGTCCCATATTTGTTTCGTAGTATAATGTGCTAAGCATAGCTAAATGCTAACTATAATTAATTAGAAGTTATATTATTCATTCCATTATGCAGAAGATGGTATGTACGTAACTTGATATTATACGCATTAATAAACGATGGTTTACCCATTACATATAAATATGGAAATATACTTACATTACACTTATTAACATTATATAGGTGAAAAGTTTGTTTGTTTGTTTGAACGTATCTCAGCAACTAATGTTCCGAATTGAAAGATTGTATGTAGTAGTAAAGGAATCTGGCAGCCAATAACAAGTCTTCGCTTATATAAAACTGAATAAAAACAAACGTAAACAGTAAAAAATTAGAACAAAATAAATCTAAAGCTAAACTTGTAATATTGAAAGGATCAATATCATGCTGTTTACACATACCATTGAAGCTTCTGCTTGCACGAATCAAGAAAGAGTTTTGCCTATAGTTAGTCGTCGCAAACGGTACACATATTATTATAGTGCATTAGATCGGGTTCTTGATGGCACATTAAAGTCTAGTATTCTCAATAATAAGGGTTCTTTTTATCCGCTGGTTAAACCGCGACGCGCAGCTAGTTACATATAAATATGGCAACATTCTATAAAAACAATGTTATTGACGTCTTCAATCCGCACGATCTTATCCATTACTATTATTAATATTTAATTATCATAAATAATTGCACACGTGTATTGAAAAATATAATACTTATTGATTTGTTAATAAAGGACATATAGACGCTTAGACTGTGAGCATGATAAGTTTATATTTTACTTATGTTATGTAAAAATGTCCATCAACTTACGATTTCTATTTTATTTTTCTAACTTACTTACTTCTTTATTTTTTAACAAATAAATTTCTGCAAAGGCCACAGTTGTTTCTACCAAACTACTTTTAGCAATACCTCATTTCACTTTATTAATAGCAGCCCTGTATCTAATACATGTCCCACTGCTGGGCTCGGGCCTCTTCTCATGATGAGAAGGGTTAGGCCATAGTCCACCACGCTGGTCAAGTGCGGATTGGTAGACTTCACACACCCTGAAGCACTTATTGGGCACTCTCAGGCATGCAGGTTTTCTCACGATGTTTTCCTTCATCGTTAGCGAGCAATAATTTATATGAAAAATACACACATATATCTTCGAGAAGACGAGAGGTGTGTGCCGTGGGTTCAAACCCGATACCTTTAACTTCGCAGTCCTACGGTCTCCCACTCGGCCATCGCTGCTGACTTCGCTTTATTAACTAGCTAAAATATGACGTCATCTATTTAATGAAAAAACGACTTCGAAACGGCTTGTGCTAGTTTATGTTTATTTTATGTTTTATGTTATATTAATATTTTTATTTAATTTCTTATAATAGGACGTAGGCAGTTTTTTATCGACGTAACATGCGTACTGATAATAGCTTTCCGTAGGCGATTTAATGAATTTAACATCACACCTACGGCAGGCTAAGAATGTGATAGAGGTGTACAACACCCACACTTCACCTGTTATGTTTAGGTCCCATGGGATAGGGCATCAGCGTATCCACCGGTCAAAAATCCAACTCCGTGCTGCTATTGTAAATTTATTGACGGAAATTTCACAAATAACACTTTGCCCGACCCGGGAATCGAACCCGAGACCGCGCTGTGAGCAGCGCATACTCTAACCACTAGTCCATGGAGGCAGTTATTAAAATCGGTTTAGTATTTTTTAATAACAAACAAGCATATATTTTCTTTATGATATTATAAAAGATACGTTTTCTTTATAAATACGTGTTATAATTACTGTTCATGCGTTCACAAACACGTCAAATAGTAGGAAGTAATCATGTAATAACATAAGCTAATTATGTGCACAATTAATTAATATTTTTCCATTGCATTGCGTAAGGAAGAATTCCATGTATTTAACAATAATAATAAATGTTGCGTCTTGTCGCCTGTATGGCTTTATCATTTAGTCCACTGCTGGACATAGGCCTCTCTCAATGTGCGCCACAACACCCGGTCCTGAGCCTTCCGCATCCAGTCCCCTCCAGCGACCTTCTTCAGGTCGTCAGTCCACCTGGCAGGGAGCTTTGCCTTATGTGAACTATTGGAGGTCCCATGATAGTGAGTTGGCGAGACACCGCCTGTTGACGCAGTCGAATACATATTTAAAGCAAATTCTTTGAAAGTGTTTCTGTCACTTACGTAGGTAGGTATGTGTGGACAGAGAAAACTGTGGGCACTAAAATTTAATCTATACTTCAAAATATTAATCACTAAACACGGTATAGATTATTCGTATTGTTATTGTTGAAAATGATCGACGTATTTATATATATATGTAGTATACTTTGTGTCATATTTCTTGACGGTGTGAAATTAGCTGCAGAAGGTTGCGCACATAATAAATGTCGAAGAGTGCTGAATCGCGATAACGAAGTGTTCGCAGAGAGTGTACATATGTACCAATTCCGCTGTCCGCCAGGCAATACCACCGAGCCTGGTCGGAGGATCCTCCCTTTGTGGTGGAGGAACGTCACACCCTGTTCCTCCTTGTACTCAAAAATCGAACAATGGACTGATACCGCGCTCAAACGTGCTCAATCAGAGCAGTGCATTGACCCGTGTGCGGCCAACTTAACATCCATCAAGATACTAAGAAACAGTTGAAAAGGGACCGGATTTGGATCTGCGACCTTACTGCACACCGGGCAGCCGCTTTAGCCATCCAGCTACGGTCGCTTCTTACAAGAGGCGACCTTCTATCCTACTTAAGTTAGGAACAAATGGATGAACGTGACGTCACGGAATGACGTATCATGCAGTTGAGAAATTTAGGGTTCTGGTAAGAGGCAACCGTAGCTGGATGGCTAAAGCGGCTGCCCGGTGTGCAGTAAGGTCGCAGGTTCAAATCCTGCCGGTCCCATATCTTTTTCAACTGTTTCTTAGTATAATTTGCTAAGCATAGCTAAATGCTATAAAAATAATCAATTAAAAATCCATCAAGATATTTGATTTTATCTTTAATCATTCTGTCAGAGGCCTATTATACCGTAGGTAAAGAGTTCACAGGGGTGCGTTTGACTGAATTGCGAGCGCGTAACGGGGCCTAAAATAAAGCTTTTCCAACATGGCCCTACCTGATGTGCTGCTAGCTATAATAGGCATGGTGACTGATCTATAGATAGTAAAATATAGGATACCTTATCAAACTATAGGTAAACATAAACCAATTGAAATATTTTTTTGTTACATACTATAAATCTAACTCATTTTATGATCATTCAAAGTTTCATGGACGAGTTCATTTTTAAAATACGAAATTTTTTTTCGATTTTTTTTTATCATTAAATTACCCACACAATTTATAGCAATATTTGTAATAAAACCATTTTTATAAACGCAATATTTCGTATAGCTATCAAACAAAATTCATAACTTCACATACAAAATACTCAAGCGTGACGTCACGCTTTAGTAGCCTTTTGTTTGGAGCGTTTGGGCGAGTCTATTATTAATGTGAATTTGAAATTGTATTATCTCAGGAAGCTTATGTGATATCAAAGTAATTCTTGTAATGATGTTTCTTATATCAAGAGGTGTTTCAATTACATACAAAAATAAAAATTAGTCATCATGCCTATTATAGCTCCTAAGAAAAGGCACTCCAAACATTAATTCACGTCTGTATGTCTTTGTTACGTTTCTAGAAGACTAATATTCTGTCTGCTTGTTTCAGAATGTCACACCTGCTGTTCTGGCAGGGTAAGGGTAAGGCGAATGGCGCGCCCAACGGCAGAAACTGGATCCACGCCCCCGACGCCCTCGTTAAGGGACATGTCGCTTACCTCGTCAAGGTAAGAGCTTACCACGTATTTTATTACCATTAAAGCTTATTTTTAAACTGGTTTCATGTCCTTGAAGCCCTAGTTAATGAACAGGTCGCTTACCTCGTCAAGGTAAGGGGTTACCTCGTGTTTAATTATCATTAAAACTTATTTTCTAACTGGGTATTTTCTTCTTCTTTTATTTAATGGCAACTGGGTCTCCTTGCGGTGACCATTTCTGCCAGTGTCAAGTGTGAAATATAATTAAAATTATTAAGCGTCCAAAATTTCTAACTGGGTATTATATGCCGACTCGTCGCTTACCTCGTCAAGGTAAGAGCTTACCACGTGTTTTTATTACCATTATGGCTGTTTTACTAACTGGGTTCATGTCCTCGAAGCCCTATTTACAGGACTCGTCGCTTACCTTGTCAAGGTAATTATGTTTTAATAACACAGATCGTCTGCAGGTCTTGCCTTAACAATGCGTGGCCGTGGGCAAATTTATTTGGTAGCCCTCAATGGATAATAACTATTTTTAGGTCTTCATAATTAACATTTCACTCTAATTCCGTTTATTTGAAAATAAGTGGTAAAGGTGTGACGTCCTTCAGTACCTGTAAATTGAGGGCACGGTAAGCGTAGTGGTAAGCGGTCGCCTCGCCGCTCTCCACTGCTGGTAATGTGGGTTCGATCCCCACCCGGGATAAATCTTTGTCCACAAAGATTTGTTCTGACTCTGGGTGTGCTTTGCGTGTGTGGAATGTATGTTTGTGAACAACCCCGCGAAACTTTAAATATTGCCAATGCGGGAGTCGTTAGAAATACAAAAATTGTCCAGCTCTCTGGGACATCTACCGTCTCTCCAACCCAAAATTCCAGCAATACATGTATAGAACAAACATGTTGGCACCCTGAAATGGTTTATAATTAAATAGAAGCTGGTGCTTATAAACTTCCTTATAAAGTTCTTATAAACTAACTTATAGCCTATATTAATTAATAGGCTACTTTTTATCGTGATAAGACTCTTCATATTTCTTCCTTGAATTTCTGATAATATCTAAATAAACAATCCATTGTTAATTAATAAATAACAAAACAATGGATCGTAGCATACGCCCCCAGCATCTGTTAAGATAGTTCACACGTGTTCTGATAGCGTATCTGTTGTGAGTGAGCCTGTGATACTGTTGTTTATTTGTTACGTCGCATTTATTAGATTTATAATAATAGCAGCTCTGTATATACGAGTACATGTCCCACAGCTGGGCTCAGGCCTCTTCTCATGATGAGAAGGGTTAGGTCTTAGCCTGCCACGCTGGCCAAGTGCAGATTCACAGACTTCACGCGACCTCGAATACTTTTTAGACACTCTCAGGCATGCAGGTTTCCTCACGATGTTTTCCTTCACCGTTAGCAAGCATAATTGTTCATGAGAAATACACAAATATTGATAAGAGGTAAATTTAGAGGTCCTAATATCCCTGAGGGACCAGGCCTCCGTGATATTGCTAGGGCGCTGATTTGCTGCGGGCCTAGAGGCGCATTAGATATTAATTAGTCCTCCACAACACAATAGAGAGCATAACCATTTCTCTGTGTCCATATGATCCTCTTTGTTAGACTGGTTTTCATACTTTCTGGTTCTGACTACCCGTAACAATTGATCTAGATCTTCAAATGACAACCGCTACCGAACGTCTTAACGTGCTCTCCTTATGTTATGATGGTAACCCATCCATGGTTGACTGCGTTTAGCATTGCTTAACCCACAACTGGTTGACCCGCGTAGCTTGGACTTAGCCATGAACTCCTCTAACATAAATGTAAATTTGTCTTACCTATCTCGTTGGTCTTTTTGATGGTGAACGACGAAATGTTGTTTGGGATTTATTTCGACAGAAAATTCTCAATATAAGTACGGATTGGATAGGATTTGTAACTTAACTAACTTTAACTTAACTTATTTATTGGTAAAATAATACACGTCAATACAGTAAGTAGCATTAGAAAAATTAAAGCAATTAAATTACAAAACAATAATAATAAGATAGAAATAAAAAATAAAATATCAAAAAGTGCATAAAGTCATTGTTATTAAAAAGAATAAATCAAATAAATGTCAAGTCAAAATTATTATTTAGTTCTTAAAAAACTCTTGAACAGAATAAAGCGCTTGTTCGGCGAGCCATCGCTTCAGTCGACTTTTAAAGCCGGCATCCGTTGAGGCAAGTCTTATAGAGGGTGGTAACTTATTATACACTACCGGACCCATGACATACGTAGTTTTCGATGTTTTTTTGTACCCGGTAGATAGCAATAGACCTAAGTGAAGTGTGGATGAGAAACCTCTACCACACCCCTTTGTGTAATATAGGCGTGAGGTATGTTTCATAGTAGTTGATCATTTGCGTGCAAAAGAAGTTGTATCCTATTCTTTAAGGCCCTTATACATCGCGTGTTAAATCATTTAAAAAACTCAGTTTAGTTTAATCATCGGGTGATTACACTCAAATATCGTGTACAATCAATAAATGATTGATGATCGCTCGGCCCTCCCTTGACCCTTTACATCGATATATCAAATGATTAAACTACCACTGTTATTTTAAGGGACCGTTTACATTGGATACGACCACGACAAATTGGTCCCGTCCCGACCAGTCCGACTATTTACTTTTTCTCAGTCCTAAGTTCAACTTCAAAATTCTAGATATAAATTCAGTAAATTCGATAATACCTCATATTTATGTGTGTTTTAACATAACATAACATCATGCCTATATTACACAGAAGGGTGGGGCAGAAGTTTTCAACACCGACATTTCACCCGTTATGTTTTTAATGGTGTTTTAAGCATTTACTGGTACAAAGTGGTGTTAACTGACTTTGCTAAGAACATTGTTGAACACATTGTCTTTGGGTAATTTTACCGTTAATTTTGAAATAGTGCATATATCTTTAATATACAAAATTAGTGGTATACCAGCATCTTCTATGGTTAAGGACGTAGAGAAGCATGCCTACCTCTCATTCAGTCATGTACTGCGTGTATTAACATCGGTAATCCTACTACATACATACATGCATACACACGCTCCTTACGTATTTCTTTCGCTTCCTCAACTGAAAACATCTCACCTTACATGCTTACCGGTTTTGTGTACTACGTACTTGTCTTGTCTGAAGGATGTCCTGTTGTCTGTATGTCTGCCGTGCACGACCCCTTCCAGCATAGAAATCTTAATAACTAGTCAATAGAAATGCTATCGACTATCTTTTAACACTGGGACGCATGTCGCCGGTTTTCAAATACCACTTTTTGTATTCCTGCAAACAAAATTATTCTTTTTGGCGATGACACTAAGACGACAATTCCTCAACTCGCACTTGTGTTCGATTAGACTCATGCGCTTGTATTCCTGCAAACAAAATTATTCTTTTTGCGATGACATTAAGACGACAATTCCTCAACTCGCACTTGTGTTTGACTAGACAGATGCGCGGCGACAAGGTCACGCGTCTTTGACATTTCTATTGCCTTATTATTAAGATTTCTATGCCTTCCAGTATTTCCAGCCTCACTTGCTTCGTACATCTTATCATTTATCTACTTCATGTATACTTCAGGCGATGGTGTTTACTTACTTAAATGTTCTTAACTTTTAACACACAATTTTATTAAGTTACGCGTTTTAAGTCGTTACGTCCAGTGTACAAGCTCCCGTACCCCATTTTTTTATATATTTGTACTATTGTAATTTTTAATTGCATAAATGATTGTTTTATCACTTCATCATGGCATTCATGGCTAGTTGGCTACTTCCTATGGTATGGTAAAATTATAGGTTGTACATCAGAGATAGTATTGTATATTGTTTTACCATAATCATTATACAGTTATCTAAATAGAGTGTTGCTTCCGGTGCCCAGGCACAGGGTGCAGATCTGGTAGGGGTGCAAAATTTACCAACCTACGGAGAAACAACTATATATATATCCCTATATGTGGTTGTTTCTCAGTTTGTGGCTCAGTTTTAGATAATCGCAGCATATAAAAGACTTTATACGGCCATGATTATGTGTAATCTCCGTTAAACCAATCATATTCTAATATCAACATTAAAATTAAGTAGCTCATGATCTAAAGCCGTTTTTATGTAAAATTAAGATTTTAGGAATATAATTAGTGTGCCTGATTGTTGCTGTAGATTCTGTAGAACACAACTAAACGAATTTTAATAACTTTGATCACGTAGTATATGTGGAATCAAAATCGTAGCGGGTCGTAAAATGCTCTATCTCAGTCACTCGTTAAGGGTGTTCACGCTTTACGTATATGTCGCTCTCGCTCTCGCGAGCCGCCAAGAACTTTGACGTTTGGTATACCCGCTGCTCGTGCTGCATATATGATTTGTTCTGTTTATGTAATGCTTTACTATTGTATAGGTGTAGTTGTGGTTGTTTCTTATTTATGTAATTTAGTTGTTTCTCAAAAAATATATTGTATGTTTGTGACACAAAAAATTATATTATGTAATTATTTTTTTCTGTTGTACCGCTACTTGGGCGCATCAGATGATCAGAATGATCAGCGCTGCGGTGCTTTTAGCGCTGCAGTATTGTTCTGAGATGCCATTCTGAGTACCATTTCTGGCATTATGAATAATATTTTAAAATTATTTAGTTTTAGATGCTTTATAATGTGTTTTCTTATGCCAGAATAAATGATTTTTCTTTCTTTCTTTCTTCTTTCATGCAGTCCACGTCTCGTCCATAACCCATCCATTCCATTACTTTCACCGCGACGCATTCGTGCCCTGTGACGGATAATAACACTAATTTCCTCTCATCTTCTTCCAGTTCCTCGGCTGCACTCAAGTGGAGCAGCCCAAAGGCATCGAAGTCGTGAAGGACGCGATAAAGAAGCTACAATTCACACAACAACTAAAAAAGTCGGAGACGAAAGACGCAGCTAAATGCAAGAAGGTGGAGATCACCATATCTGTAGATGGCGTTGCGATACAGGTATGTTAATCTTGCAAAATTATATATATATATATGAACCTTCCTCGTGAACCTATCCATCTATTGGTGTAAACCACACGGGAATCCGGTCAGTAGTTTTTGAATTTATCGCCTACAAACATACAGTTTTATCAATATGTGTCTAGCTACTGTCTATTCTTGGATGAGTTCACAAAACAGCTGAAGACGGCAGGGTACCTATATCATGCGCAGACTATGTCCTCATCGTAGAAGTAAAGGACGCAAAAAAGAAGCCTAGAGTGGTAGAGATCTTGTGAACGAGCTGAAGGGTTGGAAGCACCACCGTCTCACCTTTAACCTGCCGCCAAATAGTAGTGCTTACATTACTGCGTTCCGGTTTAGTTGATAATTCAGACCCTACACATGACATAAGGCTTAGAACCGTAGTCTTTGGATGAAGCGACGCATCTGCAATAGATAGAATAGATAGATAGATAGAATAAGCTTTATTGCACACCAAAAAATAAGACACAAAATAGAACATAATTAAACATTAAGTCATGTACAATGGGCGGCCTTATCGCTAAAAAGCAATATCTTACAGGCAACCTTTGGATGGACAAATAGATAGTTAGACTGATATGGGGTAGTTTAAGGTGTAATAGATGAGATAGAAGGTTCACTATAACTAATATTTACATAAATTTACAAATTCAATTTACCTTCAAATTAAATATATATTATATTAACTTACATAGGTATACTTAAAATAAATATGTACATATCACTATTTATATATTAAATACATACATATTATTATAAAGAAATATTATACATACATATAATAAAAACAGAGGATAAAAAAAATGTATAAACAAGTTTTACTCATGAATCTGAAAGGACTGGCAATGTGAATAAATAATGATAAGATTTATATAGAGGACAAGCTTCCGCCCGCGGCTCCGCCCGCGTGGTATGTCAATTAAAAGTAGCCTATATGTTAATCCAGACTATAAGCTACATGTGTGCAAAATTTCATCGAAATCGACCCGGTAGTTTTGGCGTGAAAGAGTAACAAACATCCATACATCCATACATCCATACTTACAAACTTTCGCCTTTATAATATTAGTAAGGATAAGTAATGTTCTTTGACTATTTTTTTTAAAGAGTTAATAGTTTTGGCGCGTCGAATAGACACGGGCAATGCATTCCACAGACGTGTTGCTTGAAAATTGTAATCTGCTTTTGTCGATTGTTGATGTCCATGTGCTGTACTCCACTTACCATCAGGTGGACTACCCGTCCGTTCGCTGCTTCGTCGTACAAAATAAAGAACAAAGTATTTCTTGCAGCCACTAGAGCATCAGAACTAAATAATACCAGCCATCATCTAATCGTTTAAAAGTGAAATCACAGACAATGATAGTTACGTGCTCGCGGCAAATTATTCGTCTTATATCACGGTATCTTGAAGAAAAAGTAAAAGTGTTTGTCTATGGCAGACGGGATGGTTTAATTGATTTTATGGTGGATTTTGAAATATGAGTTATGGGAATGTTTTTTTCGTTGTGTGAGCAACATGGGCGCTTTTTGTACGTTTAAAATATACAATTATTGCATGTTGTACTAGGGAACAGTCAAAATATCCCGGACAAAATTTATAAAAGTATCTTGTAGATGCTTATCACTATAAAAATAGTTATTCATTTCTCTCACATTTTAAAAAGGAGATTCAACATTTTTGATCTGGTCGTTTTTTTTTTTAGGAAGCTTTATTTTTTTTAAATAAACGGCCATAATAACTAATTAATTCATCAAAATATAATAAGCACACATTAATTTTACTCCCTATGTCTCATTTTAGTGTAAATTTACTGAATTTATTGTTCAATTGGTTTATAGTGACGGAAATGTCGAAAAACGTACTACGCCCTTTATTTTTTTTTATAAAAATATTAAAAAAGTTAATAAAATGTTTGTATGTATGTATGTAGGATAGCGTTATGAAGGAACACGAGTAAAAATATATTTAACATTACGCTAAACTCCACGGGAGCGGATCGGTCAAAGCTTTAATACAACAATTTTATATAATAACAATTGTGTTTCAAAGACCTTTTTCGTCTCACCTCAATAACATTTTTATTTAACACACATGCTGATGACCGCGCTAATATTTTATTGCTTCAATTTATAAGAAAACATTTGTTTTGTATAGTTTTATTAGGTCCATTATGAATTGTTTATTTAATATTCCAATACTTGCATGAAAAATAAATATGTACATACTAAGAAACAGTTGAAAATAATATAGGACCGGCAGGATTTGAACGTGCGACTGCAAACCGCTTTAACCAACCAGCTTCTACGGTCGTCTCTTGCCAGGACCCTATATTTTTCAACTGTATGTTACGTCATTTCGTGAAAATAAATAAATTCGAACACAAAGCGTCACTTAAAAATGACTGGACTAATTTGTTTATTTTTTTTGATGGAAAGAAGAAAATTTTATGAGATTCTTATGAAAAAAAAAGATAAAAAATAACATCACGCCTATTTTACCCTGAAGGGTGTGGCAGAGATGTACAACACCCACACTTCGCCTGTTATGTTTAGGTCCCATGGGATAGGGGGTGAGCCTATCGCCATCCACCGGGCACAGTTCCAATTACGTGCTGCTACTGAAAATTACCTTACAAAAAAAAAACAACAAATTACACACGGGAATCAAACTCTAGACCTAGCGGTTAGCGATACACAAATTACACGGCTACACCGACGAGGCAAGATAACGATATCAAAATTATTTCAAGGTGAATTGGCAGTTTCAGCAAGAAACTTAACCAAAGCATTTTATGTTGATTCAGCTAGTAGATATAGGAAAATATTATATAAAGTTTAATCGCTCAATTGTATTGGAAAAAACATTGACGCATATTATATTCAAAATAAGTAGGTACCTAAATAACCCACTTAGAGCAAAAAACGCAAATTCTCGTCCGTTGAATGCAAAATGTTTCTCACCAGTACAAAACATAATAACTGGGTACCCACTGCTACTGGTCAAGCTATACATTTCCAATATAAGGTGGTTCCGCGTTGTACAGGCTTCCCGAGCAATTCTTCTTCGTCGTGAGTCAAATTTTATTGGTCCAATAAAGGGCCACTGTTATGGCGCTCTCGTCGGCGTTCATGAGCGCCTCTCTTGTGCAGTTGGTAGGGCATTTTGGACAGTCAGTAAGGTGGTCAAGGTTTTGACTTGCCATCGTGGTGAAAGGATTAGCCAATTCGCTTTTAAGAACTCGCGAATTGCCCAGGGTGCGCCGGACGTAGGGAATCATTATGTACGTCACTCGGGGAGGCTCCTTTCATGCACCCCAATTCCCGAGCAATGAGAGACCAGCTTATATTGGACATGTATAGGTTGATCAGTAGCAGTGTGGACAGACAGGCGTGTCAATAGATGTCAACAACACAATTATAGGTAATCTGCTATTAACTTTCATTATTTACTGGGTAGGAAAATGCTGTGTTGTTGTCGAGATAGTTAATTGTAAAACATAGGCGAGGATGAGGAAAAATTGCTTTTAAAAGATCCGTAAACGGTCTTCTTCTTCTTCGTCGTGTCGATGGCTGAGTCAAATTTTATTTTGACTTGCCATCGTGGTGAAAGGATTAGCCAATTCGCTTTGGAGAACTCGCGAATTACCCAGGGTGCGCCGTGAACGGTCGTAGGTACTAATCTTGTCAAAAATTCATTCATTTTACTGGTGGTAGAGCTCTTGTGAATAAGCTCGAGGGCGGCAGCACCACCGTCTCACCTTTAACCTGCCGCCAAATAGTAGTGCTTCCATTACTGTGTTCCGGTTTGGTGGCGAGATTACTGGCACATGAGGCATAACACCGTAGTCCTCAGCTGCAGCGACGCATCTACAATCTGCTTTTGTGGATTGTTGATGTCCATGGGCTGTACTCCACTTACCATCAGGTGGACTACACGTTCGTTCGCTGTGGGCGTAGAATAAAAAAAAAATGAATAAATTCGTCCATATATTGCGGGACTAGACACACAGACTGGTAGCTTAGCTGGCAAAGTGGTGGAACCGGAACCATATTCTGAAGTCTTAGATTCGAGTCCCGCCTAGTCCATTTTGTTTGAAATAACATAACATGACGTCACGCTTATATGACCCAAAAGGGTGTGGCAGAGGTGTACAACACCCACATTTCATCTGTTACGTTTGGGTCCCATGAGATAGGGGCTGAGTCTACCGCCATCCACCGGGCACAATTCCAACTCCGTGCTGCTATTGTAAATTTCCTACACAAATACAGTTAAATAAATAATAATAGCAGCCCTGTATCTAATACATGTCCCACTGCTGGGCTCCCGGCCTCTTCTCATGATGAGAAGGGTTAGGCCATAGTCCCCACGCTGGACAACTGCGGATTGGAAGACTTCACACACCATCGAGCACATTTTAGGCACTCTTAGGCATGCAGGTTTCCTCACGATGTTTTCCTTCACCGTTAGCAAGCGATATTTATATGATAAAAACACACATATCTTCGAAAAGACGAATCTTAACGATTTATTGACAGAGGCGTGTGCCGTGGGTTCGAACCCGAGACCTTTGACTTCGCAGTCCTACGGTTTCCCACGCGGCTATCGCTGCTTTGTTTTTTTAAATGTTTCAGTATTATTTAGAATTAGTTTAAAGAATGCCACTTCCTCCCCGCTAAGCTATTCACAAATACTCTCCGTCTTAAACAACAAACAAACAGCTGACAACAACAATACATGACAATAGAGAGTCACGACCTTGCCGCCATGACACCGTGACGTGAAAGCGGCGAACGCACGGAAACGCACGAGCTCACCCGACTACGCCCGAACCAACCATTGATTACACTACTGTTTGCCCTTTCTAATTGCACGCAAGATTGCCTTTGATTGCCGTGATAGTCTAGTGGTGTAAACAAACTGGTGTCTGACAGCTGATAATGAGGTTGTGTGCTCGATTCCCGGGTTGGACAAAAGTGGATCTTGCATTTTTCAAGAAGTCTTGGGCTCGATTCCCGGATTCGGCACAAGTTTATGTGGCATTTTTCGACAAGAAATTGTCAGTAGCATGACGAAATAGGCGGGATTGAGGAAAAATACAAGTGTATTTTGCATTTTTTGACAATAAATAGTCAGTAGCATGACTAAAATAGGCGAGAATGAGGAAAAATTGACATTGGAACCGTGCCTGGTAGATGGCGATAGGTTTTACCCTATATAACTCTTTTAATCTCTGTATCACCCTAGGTTGATTGTCAGACAATGCCGAATGCATAAGTCCGCCTTGTACATACTTTAGTGCTGAAGTTAAATAAATAAAAAAGTTATGAGGTAACAAACATACAAAAAAAATACAGACGAACTGATAACCTCCACCTTATTTGAAGTTGGTTAGTAAAACATGGGACTTAAACGAAGACATGAATGGATTAAGGGTTATGTAACATTTTTTTTGTAAACTGTTTTATATGCTGAATAAAAATAAATAAATAAATATTTCACAACTCACACACAACGCCATCTAGTCCCAAACTAAGCAGAGCCTGTACTATCGGTACTAGGATAACTGGTACTAATACATATATACTTTTCTTTTGTAAATACATACTTATAGAAACACCCAGACTAAGACAAACCCCCATGTTCATGCACACAAAGATTTGGCTTTAGTGGGAATCGAACCCACGACCTCGGCGTCACAGGCAGGTACATTACCCACTCCGCCATCCGGTCGTCGTATGAAGGTGTAATGTGCCTACAAGCCATATTAAACTTTAAAACAACGCAGTTTAAGCTTAGTTTTAGAAATACCAAGTAATGAAGGGGATATGTACCAACATAAAATTATAATTACAAAACTTTGGTGCTCATTATCTCCATATTTACAAATTGTATCATATCCCGTTCATTTACTCATGTCTTCTAAACATGATTAGTTTCCCTACGTCCGGCGCACCCCGGGCAATTCGCGAGTTCTTCAAAGCGAATTGTTAATACTTTCACCACGATGGCAAGTCAAAATATAATTTGACTCAGCCATCGACACGACGAAGAAGAAGAAGAACATGATTAGTTAATATCCCCTTCTGGCTAAAAAAGTCGTAATGCTATGTTATGCTTTCGCGAGGTTTATCATTATAGCAAATCTAATCATATATTTCATTAATTTCATTTGAAAAGATAGTGCACATGAGTTTCTCACCAGCTCTTCTCATAATGCAATACCCATCGGAGCTGGTACTTAGTTTGACTTTAATCTGATTCTAAACAGTTGGATTAAAATTAATCTATTATATTATTTTTTTTTCATTGTAATTCAAATCAAATCATTGTAATTAGTATAATTTAGTTTTACATAAAATGTATTTTTATATCATTTGTTTGTAATATTTTGACGTGTTCAAGCGCCTCCTGGGGCCTATGAAAATAAATGATTTGAATTTGAATTTGAATTTGATTTGCAAAGACTTCAATAATTACAGCTGACTTGCCATCAAGACTGTGCTACCCACGGGTGTAGCAGAGATGTAACCCAAACTTCACCACACAAAACTACATACCTACTTTTAGGCAAGCGTGTGCCGCCACTGGAGCGTAAATTACACGCTCAGTTAATATCAGTTGTAAACACGGTCACGCAAATCTGTACTTATACAATTATACTTGAAACGTGTGGAGGCAATTTTTGTATTGTAGTCCATTTTTATTAGCCTAGTAGAGTTCTTGTGAACGAGCTCTCACGTGTCAACAAATATTGTTTGCATTAATAGTGTTCCCGTTTGATGGAGAATGAACCTGAAATTACTAGCATATTAGGCGTGGGGTTGCTAATTTAGTAGTGTATAATTGATATGCTGAATTGATTAAAACGATAAGTCATTTAATCAAATCAAATCAAATCAAATCATTTATTTCCATGGGCCGCAAGGGGCGCTTGAACACCAAAACAAACATCAAATACAAAAAATATAAAATCAAAATAAAACTTAACTAATTAAATTATAATACATGGTTTATTGCAATAAAATGATTTGACAACGGAGCTTATTATATTGACTTTAATTAAACTAAGAAATTTGAATGAAAATCAATCCAAGTACCAAGCTCCGATGGGAATTGCATCATGAGAAGAGCTGGTGAGAAACTCATGTGCACCATCTTTTCAAATAATTCACACAGAATTTGTTTGTTTGTATGCCAAAAATTCTATGTGTAAGTTATAGCAGCCAAAACAACATTATCTAAATTAAATCAACATCTATCTAAACTAAATGTTTATATTTACTGAAACCATAATACATAATTATTCTCTACTGATACGGGAAGGCGACTGGCGTGCCGGGCGGCTAGACTTAAGCACCCACTTAAATACATAAGTACGCCGGTTGCACTGTATCCCAACATAAGACCAATAAGGCATCAGAATATCTTAATTTTCCCATCGGCAAACCCCACAAGCCAGCTCTTCTTAATGATGCAAAACCCATAGGAGCTGGTACTTACATTGATTTTAATTTGAACCTAAACAATTCGATTAAAATTGAATAAGGCTTCGGTAATTCAAATCACATTATTGAGATCAGTATTTTTTTTTAATTCGTTAGATTATTTTTACTAGATTAATTATAATGCTTGTTGACGTGTTCAAGCGCCCCTTGGGGTTTATGAAATAAATTATTTGACTTGACTTGAGACTTTGACTAAATGTGAATGTGAATGTTTGTAGGGACACAGGGCAACCGGCGCATATGTATTTAAGTGGATACACTGGATACTTAAGTTTAGTCGCCCGGTTCGCCAGTCGCCTTCCCGTATCGCTAGAGATAGGTCGTAGTTAAGATAGAATAATGTAGTCGATAAGTTTATTATATAATATGTTCCTGGTACCAGTAAATATAAAACATTTAGAATAGTGACCTATCGTTTCTCTCATTTCTCTGCAACATCATAATATACAACTAGAAACGACCCCCACAATGTTCATGAGCTGTAGTTGCTACCACTACTTTGGAAGGTTGCATAGAACCTTTTTAGATATTTTTGACATGATTATTCAGAAGGTTTCTACTTAGCTCTCGCTCTGTTTCTCTCTCTCTCTCTATCTCTCTTTATATCTCTCTCTCTTTCTATATATATATATAGAGCCCTTGCTCCTGCGTAAAAGCAAGTCTATTCGTTGACTGCTTTCAGTAAAACAACTTATCACAGACCCGTTATATTAAGATCATTTAGGTAGTGTATTGCTTTAAGTTAAAGGTAGACTTAACTGTACTATCTCTAAAACTGTTCACAAGTTTCTAAACAATCTAACCTTACCTCCATTCGTTCCAGGAACCAAGATCGAACAACATCCTCTACCAGTTTCCTCTCCACCGGATATCGTACTGCGCGGACGACAAGGGCGCCAAGAAGTACTTCTCGTTCATCGCCAAAGGGGGCAGCACCGTTAACGGCACCAACGGCGTCAACGGCCACGACGGCTTGGAGAAACACGAGTGCTTCGTGTTCATCTCCACCAAGCTTGCTTCAGAGATCACGCTTACCATTGGACAGGCTTTTGATCTCGCTTATAGGTACGTTTTTTACTTATTTTGTCAAAAAACTGATACCATAAGCTGGATGCTAAACATAGTTCTCATTCGCCGCCATAGATGGCAGCACTGTCAATAAAAGCTGAGAGAAAAATAGTTCTCGTTCGTCTCAATAGATGGCAGCACCTTCAACAATGGCTTTTTATCCATTCATCATACTTACCCTCGTCTCCTATGTCTCAAATATCAGATAAAGGATGATACTTCGGCAGCACCGTCACCAGTAGCAAAAACTTTAACAGCCTCAACGGCTTGTTGAAACACGAGTGCTTCGGTATACTTAAAAGTGATATCTATTGCATCACTAATTTCAAAGCAGTTAATAAATTGATTCCCAGGCTAAAATGTAAAAATATGTGTTGATAAACAAGTTTCTGATGCAAGCATATTAAGTTATTGGGTTTTCCTAGTACCTAAGTAGCAGGAAAATCCTTATAGCCGCTAAGTGCATCTTGACCTATAAGTAATCGTAGGTAAAACTTTCAATGAGGTATGTTTTATATAGTAGGTTAATATTTAATTCATGATCCTCATAGCAAAATATAACTGAATAGTGCCCTAATACTCTTGGAAATAACCCATTCATAAGCAGATCATCAGATTGATGGATCCAGTTATTCTTACTCAATTTATTTTACACGACGAAAGAACAAATTGAAGAGATCCCTAGAAATTGGCATTTCATTCAATTACAGCCAATATTTTTGCAATTTGAAATAATGCTACATAAATCCCAAAAACTTCGCAATTCATCTTTAAATATTGTCAAAAGCTACCGAACAGAATACTGTAACAGGAATGAGAAAATTCTTATCTTGTAGTCACCACATGAACTTCAATAAAAATGTCAGCTTTGTTCAATTGAATTTATACTTTACAAAATGTCAGAAACAATGGTAGGTGCAGGTGCAGATATTCCTTTCTGTTTTGTGACCTTGAGGACTGAGGTTGAAACATGCCAAGAGTCTTTTGAAGTCGTTTGTGCGAAAAAGATTTTATCAATAAATAATACCTAGACTGTTAGACCAAATTAACTTCTGATAATAATTGAGAAATAAAGGAAGAAAGAGGTTAAGTTAGGTGACTTAGATAAGCCAATAACACACGTAAATAAACATGATGTTGTATTCTTTATCCAAGTGTTACTTGTATCACTTTTATATTCAGTCAGATTATATTTTATGGGCCAGATAAGAGCTATCTGAAACCTCAGAAACAAGCCCTCAGTCATTTAATTCTGTCAAAATAATTCTGTTTAATTAGCACTCATGATAATTCGGCAAACGAAAGGCAAAAAGTTGTATTTAATCCTGGATTTTTCACAATGTTGAAAGTAAAGACTAGGCCTTATATAGGTGATATATGTATAAAACATAGGACGTTTCGGGTCTTATCATTATGGACAAATTTCACACATATTTAATATTATTATGTATTTTATATGTAATTTTTACCATTCCAGGCGGTTCTTGAACGACAACGGCAAGTACATCGAAATGCAGAAGATGCAGCTGCAGAACAAGAGGCTCGAGCTACAGATGAATGCATACAAAAGTCGTTTGCAGGTACTTGTATTCAATCGAATGCCTTTTGAAAATCTTTAAGTGTTGGACCCAGTATGTTCCCTTGTGAACTCCAAAATTGGGCAAATATTATTTTTTTAAAGATTTGAGACCTGCGAAAACTAATAAATCGTAAAGGTGAATTGGCATTTATGCTGAAAATAACAGCTTTTTATTGCTAAGGTGACTTTCTGGGATCGGCATAGTATTTAGTTTTATAATATTATATTTAAATTGATCTATGTACCGTTTGATGCCAGTTTCAAATTATGAACACCGAATTATTTCTACAAGTTATTAAGTTTTTTACGTCTGGCAAACTGTATTTTTCAATCCTTTAGCCATTTTCTCTTCATAATTTTATGAATAGCAACCATTACCTTAACGAGACCCCTTCGTTTTTTCAGGAGTTATCAAAGATCACATACAAAGACGACTTGTCGTCCTACCTGTCGCGCAACAAGCTGTCCGACATCACGGAGTTCAAGCCCCCACCCGAGTTGGAGAAGCAGATCGCTTCCCTCACCATGTCCAATGGGTTCTCCGCCATGAATGGAAATAAAACGCCAGATTTGGGTAAGATAAAGAGAAATTGTATAAAAATATTATTATATATTGAGAAGTACTATTTTTGATGGTGGCAGAGCTTTTATAATGATGGTAGAGCAACATTAACCTTTGGGGCTCCGTAATATTATTGTCAAATATTTCATGCATTGACTGGTATTATTGCTGCTTTTACCGGTCAAACGTGATAATATTGTCAATATTTTTGTTTGCGTGTGTGCTTGCAACTTGTGCGTGAATTACGTTGGCCGCCGCCAGAGGGTCGAAAGGAAACCAAATTAACTTAAAATAAAGTTTTAATAACGAAATTACAATAAACTTAACATACTCGATGTTAGAACCAAAAGTGCACCAATCCGGTAAAAATGGTTGTATGGCGCGACGTCCACCGCTCGTATTGCTGACGCCACCCACGGCTCATGTAGCTCCAGAGGTATGCCTGACGCATACGTATCACATGTGTTCCTGGTTTGTGAAGTTAGAGCCTTAAGTTCAGCATTGTTTATTTATTGTTTCTGTTTACACTATTTTTCTTCTCTCAACCCCTTTCACACAAGACTTAAACATACTATGTGAAATCCGGGTGCTAATACCTCTGCCACACCCTTATGGGTAATATAGCCGTTCTTGTTTTCTTTTCCTTTATCTCTATTTTTTTTAATACGTTGCCCGCACTAGGAAAGACTCCTGTGTCGCGGGGATGTTCACAAACATACATTGCCTCCTCACAAAGCACACCCAGAGTCAGGACAGATCTTTGCACATATGGTGTAGTGGTTTCAGCGGTCGCCTCGCCGCTCTCCACTGCACTGGTGTTGTGGGTTCGATCCCCACATGGGACAAATCTTTGTGTAATTCGCAAATATTTGTTCTGAGCCTGGGTGTGCTTGAGTGAGTGAATGTGTGTATTTGGCCTTGTCATTGGGACCATTGGATAGTGTAATTGCTTCTGGCGTTCTATCTAATGTAAAAAAGCCAAATTTAATTTAATCCAATGTGAAAAATCCAAATTTAATGTAATTTGCGGATCATACAAAGATTTGTCCCATGTGGGGATCGAACCCACAACACCAGCGCAGTTGAAAGCGGCCGCTCTAACCACTACGCCAACCGTGCACACAAACGTGTTGTTATGTTATTCTGTATTATAAAGGATGTTTGTTGTTACAGGCACAGATGCGCTGTCAAACAACTCGACGGACACGTTCAACTCGAGCAATGACAACAACTTACTGTTGTCAACTCCCGTTGCGCCACACAACGGGAAACACAGCTTCAGTACCAAGTAAGTTATTTACCATTTCTTACCATTACTTCAATAAGTGACTTATTTAACCGACTTACGGAGAATTAAAAAGGATGATGCCTTGATGTTTAGTGGTAAGCGGTAGGTCTCGGGTTCGATTCCCGTATTGGGCAAATTTATTTGTGAACTTTTCGTCAGGAAATTCACAATAGCAGTACGGAGTTGTAATTGTGCTCGGTGGATGGCGATAGGCCCCCTATCCCATAGGACCTTAACATAACAGGGTGTTGTATACCTACCTCTGTCACGCTTATGGTTATGTCACCTAGAAGCTTGGGGTTCGATTTCTGGGTTGGGTAGTAAGCTTTTTTGGTTTTTTCTCGTCAGCACCCCGATAAATTCTCACCTTTATCCCATGGGGTCTAATCATAAATGGTATACACCTCTGCCACACGTCCTTCTGGGTATGCGTGCGTGATGTTACATCATGTCTAATATTTCTTATAATAATAGCAGCCCTGTATCTAATACATGCCCCACTGCTGGGCTCAGGCCTCTTCTCACGATGAGAAGGGTACCATAGTCCACCACGCTGGCCAAGTGCGGATTGGTAGACTTCACACAACCTTGAACACATTCTAAGCACTCTCAGACATGCAGGTTTCCTCACGATGTTTCCTTCACCGTTAGCGAGCGATCATTTATATGATAAATACACACATATCTTCGAAAAGACGAATCTTAGCGATGTATTGACAGAGGTGTGTGCCGTGGGTTTGAACCCGAGGCCTTTAACTTCGCAGTCCTACGGTCGCCCACTCGGCTATCGCTGCTGTATTCTTATAACTAAGCTAATATTTCTTGTTTTTGTTTAATTTCAGTAAATTCCTAGGCGATTTGTCGTCAAGCAAGAACCCTACAGTAGGCACCAAACTTGAAAATCTGCTACTGGACTCGGATTCCGACAACGGTGGGTATCAAAACGTATCATTCTGCCAGCCTTTTCTTCACTGAATATCAGTATTTCGAGTGCACGGTTGGCCTAGTGGTTAAAGCAGTCGCCTCGCCGCTTTCAACTGCGCTGGTGTTGTGGGTTCGATCCCCACACGGGACAAATCTTTGTGTGATTCGCAAAGATTTGATCTGACTCTGGGTGTGCTTTGTGTGTGTCAAATGTATGTTTGTAAACACCACCGCGACACGGTCGTAGTGCGGGCGTCGCTTATATTTTACTGGTGGTAGAGCTCTTGTGAATGAGCTCGAGGGCGACAGCACCACCGTCTCACCTTTAACCTACCGCCAAATAGTAGTGCTTCCATTACTGTGTTCCGGTTTGGTGGTGAGATCAGGCCCTGAAATTACTGGCACATGAGGCATAACACCGTAGTCCTCAACTGCAGCGACGCATCTATAATCTGCTTTTGTGGATTGTTGATGTCCATGGGCTGTACTCCACTTACCATCAGGTGGACTACACGTTCGTTCGCTGTGGGCGTAGTATATAAAAAAAAACTTTTTTTTTCTTTTTTTTTTATCTTTTGCGTAGAGCGACTGCTATTATTTCCAGTAAGAGGCTAAACGATACTCTTTGTTAGACTAGTTGTCAGAATTTCTGACCTCTGACTATCATATTAAGTTGAGTATCAAAAGTAACAAATACATTGAAATACTTGTAATTTTTTTTTTTTTACCAAGTAATGGTTCGTCTAGATAAGGTATATACCTACGATGCTGGCACAAAGAGTTGAAAAATTTCGAGTCCAGCAGCATACGAATCCATAAGCTGAATTGGCAAAGCACTTGGGGCCTTGTATACCCAGGGGGTGCAGGTTCGAGTCCTGCTGGATTCTTAATTTTTCAACTTTAATATTATAAAAAAACATTGAAATACATTTGCTATTATATCATTCTGTAATCGTAGAGGAACTAATCATGGCATAAAGTGTTTAACACTTCTGTTTAACCCCTCTGGAAAACACAAGTGTCATGTCAGTGTAATGTTACTAATTAAAAACTACCGCTTCATTTTCTCTTTCCAAAATGTCCATCCTAAGGTTGCCTGGAAGAAATCGCTTTGAGCGATAAGGCCGCCCTTTGTACGTTTTTCTTTTATTTGTCCTTTTGGCACGAGGTTTCTTATCGCGCGTTGCGAAAGGGGGCTAAACGGGAAAAATAAGACCAAATGTTGTAACGACCGTGCCGTGCGGCGTGCGCGTGTTTATCTGTCTGTCTCTCTCTCTCCCAGTTATATTACTCAAATTAAGCCTACTGATTAAGTTTATATTACATTATATTTGTTGATAATAAAACAACTATTATTACAACTTATAAAAAGTAAATTTTATTACAATTCCTTCACTAATTAATCGAAAGGAACTTCGTTCCATCCGGGTGTTCCTTGACACCGCTCAAGATTTTTTCGTTGTTTACTCTTAAGTTTTGAATGTTATAGAAATGATGTACAAATAAGGTATTTCCTATCTATCTAAATTATTTGTTTTTAGACTTCGACCCACGCGCTCATGAGTCGGACTCCTCGCCCCGCTTCTCCTCGCCTCCCGTCGAGACCACACCAAAATGTAAGTACACAATTGATATCTGCAATGAATCACGTAACTTTGTCGCACTATATTATTGTCAGCACTATAGAGTCAAAACACTTTAAATTGACGACGCTGAAGTCTCGGGTTCGATTCCCGCTCTAGACATATCTTTGTATGCATGAACATGGATGTTTGTCTGGTCTGGGTGTTTCTATGTATAATAAGTATGTATTTACAAAAGAAAAAGTATATACTTATATGTATTAGTATCAGTTATTCTAGTACCCTTAGTACAAGCTTTGCTTAGTTTGGGAATAGATGGCGTTCTGTGATATGTATTATTTATTATAATTGTCCTCCTCTTGCGCTGTATGGTTTATCTGTCTTAGAATAACGACATACAATTTAGAATTATTGAGAGACCTCGGCAATTCCGCGGGACAACCTTGACAATTTGGACTCTACCAATCAGCGTCCAGCGTCGTTTGACAGCTGACCAATGGAATAAGGAATATTATATCTATTCCTCTTTGGTAAATAGGCATTGGCTTTTGCCGTTGGGGATGAGTGCTGGCGCGGCGTCTATATGATTTTTCTGTAAAAAAACATACGGAACGTCAATTTCAACCATAAACGCCTGAAAAATACTACTTATTTTTAAAGCACTGTTATATAAAAATCTTGATTATACACGTGGTATTGCCATATGACAATAATAAAAATCTATTGTTTTTTTTCAGTGCCACCCCCTCCAGTATCGAAACGGCAAACCCCCACAACGCAGCCCCAGCCGGCCGCGGCGCACCCGCAGCCGCCGCCAGCCCTCAACGGCAGCGACCTCTTCGGCTTCTCGCCCTTCGTCCAGCAACCAATCCCCGCTCCCGCGCAGCCGTTCCTCCCCTCAACCAACAAACCGAACTACGACATATCAGACTTCAATCTCCACACATCAGTTTTTAACACAAATCAATCTTTTACCAACGGTCTGACGTACGACCCGTTCGACACGCAAAAGAGTGGCAACATTTTCGGCAATAGCTTCAATAATACATTCAATGGATTCGGGAATCTGAGCGAGAAACCTGCGGTGGAATTGGATAGCAGTTTCAATGGATTTTTAGATAAAACTATTACTGAAATGAAGGTGAGCCAATACTCTTTTTATTAAAAAAAAAAAAAAAAAAAAAAAAAAACGCCCGCACTATGTATAACTCCTGAAATGATTCCTCTTCCAATAAGACTAAAAATTGCTACTTAAAAATCAAGAAAATCTGACTGAACAGAAATTTTGAGAGCAAGAAGTTGCATAGATTATTTAAAATGCCTGCGTATACAATCTAAGCTTTCGTTTTTTTAATAATTGACGCAAATATTTAAACGATGTTCTTAATTTTGACAGCTCGAAGATGGGTAAGTTTCAGTGTTGTGTGGCTTCAAAAATGCCTTTAATTAAAAAACAGATCGCGGGCCAACTTGAATGGGTTGTAGGGGTGTGGGGGGTGTGAGCAACTGATACAATGCTAGGTTTTTTTTAAGCTTACTAGTAATTTTACTGATATGTTTTGAACGGGCATTAACGCAAGTTTAAAAGTTATTACTAGTAATTTGCAAATACTAATTGCTAGTATTCTTGTTAACCCCTCCGGCTAAGCTTCATTCGCTTGTGTCTAAAGTTCACGTCCGTGGTGTTGAACACGATTCAAACACACGACCTCTCGATCGTAAGACTTATCAATTGCGCCACGGCAATGGATAAGATACTGCATTATATTAAGCATTCAGCATTGCTTTCAGTAGCAATATATAAAATTATTTTATTTATTATATTAATTTATATAATGTTGATTCAAACCGTCCGCGACAGGACTTGGTTTGTCTGCTACATTAAAACTCATAGAAATTGTCAGAAGCCGCCTGCTGCCATCAATTCTTGATTCTAATTCAAAATATTTCAAATATTAAATGAGATTCAAAAATAAATATTTGGGGCATTAGTAAAAAAAAAATCAAAAGTTCCAGTCGCGGTTACCTATTTTAGTGGTAAATTGCTTTCTTGAAGTACCTAGTAAGAAGAATCTAGATTCCTCGCCGCATTACTTTTTTTAAAATTATTGAATGCAATTTTTATATTGGACTACTGGTAAAATGTTTGTTGGTTAAAATTAATAAAATAGTGTGATGCTTGCCCTAACATTTATAATATAATATCATCCAAAATGACCCTCATTATTTTTTTTTGCGTTTAGTAACGTAAAATATGTTATCATTCAACATTCAGCCTCAAAATGGGACAGGAACGATTTTTTTTTTTTAATAATTCTAAATATATTTTTTTAATTACAGGATGGATTCAGCCGAGGGATTGCATTCGGAAACGATGATTTTTCAATAGACAACCTCGATCCTCTCAAGAAAAATTAAAAAAACAACGTTTTTCATAAAGTAAAACTTGGAATAGATAAAAATGTAGGTAATCAAAAACCCTTATTTGAGTTCATACATATTTTAGGATAGACAAATGCAATAAGATATTATTTTTTTGAGAAAAGATGTATTTGTGGAATTAAATTGTAGATTTAAGCGTTGTGTGAACTGAAATAACGATTTTATTAAACGTATGTGTTGCCATGTTATTGGTTACAAATATATTCATTGAGTTCGTGATAGTAGATTAGAAATATAAAACTCTACACCATTTCTTCATCTTGAATCTCAACTCTAACCAGTAATGTGACAAAACATTTAAATTGTAATAAAAATCTAAAACATTTTGGTGATATATCGTAGAATACGCGCGAAAACGAATAAGCTCAATGTCATTCCAAAAGTGCCTTAAAATATTTAAAAATTTATAGAATTTTTATAAAAAAATAACGTTTCTCCAATAGATTTTTTTAGGACTAAAAATGTATTTTGGCAGAAGTTGACGAGTTATTTTTAGATTAAGGACCAAAATTATTTACAAATCGATGTGAAATTTGAAGATGGCCTCATAATATTCTGTGATAATTCTTTTCAAGTTGAGGTTCTTCAAATTGTATAAAACGTCCATATTCGACTGAATCGAAAATGATTAGAATCGTCTAACAGGATGTAGTTAAACTTACAAAATAACTTCTTTGTGTCTAACTGGAACTGGCAACATTGAGCAATTTTTTTAAAACTATGCTTGTATTGTCGAAAATAAGATATTTGCATAAACGAAAACACCATCTTTAAAATCTGGTTTAATCAGTATTTCATTCCCTGTGCTTAAATTACTAAGACGCCATTATTAATGTCACTCCACCGTCTTTTTTTTTAAATATTTTTTGTCATGGCAACAAATGCCTTTATGACATTCCACTGTCTTTAAAAATTACTAATGTTGCCAGTTCCAAACAAAAATCGTAGTTATACGGATGACATTGCAGCATGTAGGGCCAACATTCCATGAACATACCTATTATAAATTTAACTATTTTTACTCCTGATTATTATAAATAAAATGTTTTATTTTTAGTTGTGTATGATAGTGTCTTTAGATCTGTTGTATCGCTGTGTCGTTAGTGGACAATTTGTTTTTAGTATTGTGTACACTAATGTTACTTTAAGGCCAAAAATATACATAATTGTGTATTTTCAATAATAAATTTATATTTATAATAGTTTTTGTTGTTTTATTTCATGACCGGGGTGGCGTGGAGTATTTTTTTTTAGTACCTTCTTTTTTTAAATGTTTGATTAAAATTACAATTGATTACAATTTTTAATCAAACATGAGGTTTTCAAATCTTTGCCACGATATAGAATTGTACCAGCCAAAAATATCTGAGTAGATTGTTTTCACAATCTTTAAATTTTATTTTATTTATTGGGCGCATAAAATACATTACATTGTAACATTAAAAGTAGATAAAATAGAGTTCAGATCTGGATAGTAGGTAACATAACTCATGGGTGCACAGCAAAATCATATATTGAGTGCACGGTTGGCGTAGCGGTTAAAGTGGTCGCCTCGCCGCTTTCAACTATGCTGGTGTTGTGGGTTCGATCCCCACATGGCACAAATCTTTGTGTGATTCGCAAAAAGATTTGTTCTGACTCTGGGTGTGCTTTGTGTTTGTGAAATGTATGTTTGTGAACGCCCCCGCGACACAGGATTTATTCCTAGTGCGGGCGTAGTTTAAAAAGTTTGGACGCATTGCAACGCCACCAAGCCGAAAACCAAGACGCGTTGCAATGCGTCCAAAAACTTCAAAATTGAAATTTGAAATTGTGCACGCGCACCTGCTGCTAACGACTGATCGATACTAGCATTATCTTTGACTAGCATGCTCAATAAGCAAACCTGTTCACACACGCTATAAGCACGCCCCCTTCCACCCGCGCTGCAGGAAGCATGCCCAAAAATCGCACGACCGTCGATTTTTGAGCAAACTCGAATTTAGCATGCTCATTATTTTTAATTTCGCTTAGGTATCTGCATAGGCTTATGTTTAGGAGTTATGCCGTTATTTGGTGAAGACCCACCGGATGGTGGCGTTGGTGGAAATGTTTTTAGCACTCCTCGATCGCCTCAATCAAGCAAACGAGCTTTGAGTGATGTCTCGCCTTCGTTTATCACACAAATTGCGATTGCATACCGATTCGCTGGATAGCGTTAGCGATAGGCATTCCGACCGCGACAACTACTGCGAACTACTACTAGCGACAACCTATTTGGCAAAAATTAACGAGTTAGTCGCCGATCAGGGTTCACGCATGAACATTACTATAGGCTGACCGTTTAACTGAGTCCTCGCCTGCGCGGTACAGGGGCGCGGGGGTATGACGACAAAGGGGACTGAAACAGTTGCGGGCGGTGGGGGCACTTAATGAAATATACAGGAGATGAAATGCACCAAGATATTTCCTAAGATATGTGACATTATAGGAAAAAAGAAATAGTGATTTATCAAATGAAAAATAGTTAAGAAGATACAAAATTTTTATGAACTTATGTACGTAAATAAAATAATAGAGAATAAACTATTATACTATTTGTCATCTAAACATATAATTAAATCGTAAGGAAGTCAAAACTTTTTTTGAGTCCAGTTTCTTTTTTCTAAAATATAAGTAGGTATACGTTAAAAGCCATTTGAATGCACTGACTGTTTATTTTATGTCCGAAGATTTTTTGGTTCATCTTGAGATTGTTATTACATGTGTACCTCTCACAAGGTGTCTGCAACAGTCAACACATGAATTTAAAGCAAATCGATCAGTCGAACTTGCATACATACAGAACATCAAAATCAACAATGTTCATACTTCTGGTATTGAGGAGACTACGGAACAACTTCTGCACTCACTTATCCCTGACGAACGACCAGAAACTGACACCGAATATCATCAACAGATTAGACAATGGGCCACTGAACTGCCACACTCGCCAATGTCAGACCTACCATCTACTGACGAATTTATTTACATTGTCCTCACCTGTTATTATTAACAGGTAAGGATTGGACAGCTTGCGGTGACGACAAAATTTCAAATAAAATGATTAAAGAAGCCTGTAAACTATCTGGCGATTCAATTAGGTATTTGTAACCGTTGTGTAGCAGAAGGTGTATTTTCGCGTATGGCGCTGTGGTTATATAAGGATCATTCCAAAAAGAGGTGATAAATCACAAGACGATCCATAGTCGTATCGGCCTATCACGTTGCTATCAGCCCTAGGCAAACTCTTGGAGCGGCTTATTGTTCCTCGGCTAATACCGGGTGGTACCGGTACTTTAGGTAAATCTACAGCAGATGCTGTGTTATCAGTTAGAAAAACCGTAGCTCTTTCCAAATTTAAATACGTGCTGGCTATTTTCTGGATATTTCAGGCGCCTTCGAAAATGCATGGTGGCCAATGTTACTCCTCAAGTTAAAAGCTCGCGGTTGCTATAGTAATATTTACGCACTAATTTACTCGTATTTTTCACAAGGAACCACTGAATTAAAACTTGGCCACCATGCTGCCTTGAAGACGCTTACTATGGGTTGCCCTCAGGGTTCGGTCATAGCTCCATACCTATGGAATCTAGGTTTCGATGACTTCCTTACCTTGCCACTACCATCGGGCTGCTCGCTGACGGGATATGCCGATGATGGCCTTTTACTGCTACAATCTAACACTAGAGTAGTACTTGAACGTTTAGCTAACACTAAACTAGTCTAAATTTAATTTTGAAATAAGGGTGAAAGAAATCGCTTATGCTTTGCGCCACAGAAAACTTTTCAACTACTTTTAAAAGGTAATCTAAAAACACCTCCTCGTATTAAATTTGATAACGTAACTAATAAAAATAAAGATTCTGTTTGTTACTTAGGCGTAGTTCTTGAAAGAAACTTTTCGTTTGTAGAACATATTAGAGCTGTAGGGGAATAGTCTAAGAATAGTTTTTACGCCTTGACAAGGATATCGACTGCGACATGGGGACTTTCTTTTAAAACCAATCATTTACAGTGCTACTTATCTTGGTTCTATGAGCTATGGTGCGCCCGTATGGGCTGACAGGGCCACTGTCGGTGCTGTACACCGCAAAATGCTTCAAAGTCAACGTCTCGCGTTGACATTCTTGTGCAAGGCTTATAGGACAGTTAGCACCGAGGCTTTACCGGTACTGGCAGGTGTACTTCTGGTCGATATCGATGTTCAGAGACGCGCGGCAATGTATTATTCTACGCGCGATGATCTCAATAACAGCTTTCTAGGACCTCGTGACCGCACAAAGATCACAAGACTATTTAACAATCCAACGGATGCCTATAACCACCTCATAGACGAATGGCAGCAACGCCAGCAACGCTGGGACACATCACCTAAGGGCCGCCACCTCTATCATTTCTTTCCATCCATTCGCGACAGACTTGCGAAACCATGGCTAGAGGTGAATCACTATGTGGCTCAATTCCTGACGGGTCACGGAAACTTTAAGAGCAAACTATTTTCGTTTAAGCTAGTCGATTCTCCATTCTGTACATGTTCTACATCTGAGCACGAACAAACTGCCCACCATATCATCTGGGAGTGTAGTCTTTGGCACAACGAACGTAATGTTATGTTAAATAGCTTACAATTGACATCTGGAGTGGTATACTACGAGGATCTCGTATCGAAATATAGACAAAGTGTTTATACTCTTTCCATATAGACACTTTGTCTATATTTGGCATTACTCAGTCTCCCGCTTTGCTTTGGAGGGAAGTAAAGATACATACTTTCCAACTCCACTATATACTTCTGATTAAATTTGTTGCGGGTTCCAAGACAATTTTAACTCTCCCTGGGATTGCCCGTGTGTCATGCACGGTGCCTTTCAGTTGGTTACCGCTGTAGATCCTGGCGTCACAGGAGTCACAGTGGTGGGCGTGTGGGTGGGATTATATCCCGTAAAAAAAAAAAAAAAATTCGTACTAGATGGCAAGCCAATAAAGCGAGTCAGTATCAAGAATTTGGGAGTAACTTTTGACCGTGGTCTTACATATAAAGAACATTATTATATCTGCCCTTGTGAAGGAATCATACAGGAGACTAGGTTTTGTTCTGGTTCAGGTATGTTGGGTTTTTTAACTCTTAGCTAGCTTACAAAGTTTTCCGCGGAAGATACGATTGTCCTGAGCTCCATGCCCTATTCCGTAGATTATTATGTGCCAGACCAACATTGGGCACCGGCAAAGCCATCGACATACATTGTTTTCATTTCATTTCATTTCATTTCATTTATTTGCATAAAATGTGGTATTAAAAGGTGACAAATAATATAAATAATGTACAGTGACACATTTCGCCATTTGGAAGTAGCATGCAAGCGTGTTAGCGTAGGCAAGATGTTATATTTATGACTAAAAAAAATAAAACAAAATTGATAAAAATAAACAGTTTTATTAACATAACCTTGACCTCACAGAAAAGCTACAAGACACGATTAACAAAAACTCACGTAAAATATAACTCATACAGGAATGTATAGAAATACATTTAAATGCAATTGGTAGAAATTAAATTACTTTTGATGGCAACCCATTTTAGTTTTTATATTGAGCAAAATTACTTCGTGGTCTTAACGAAATTGTAGAGGGCAACACTAGGCTACAATAAAAGGTTAGAACCATAAAGGGAAACAACTATTGTTCGATGACTTTTCAAAATTAGCCCTTTTTTCATAAAAAAATATGAATCTGGCATCACTTTATTGAGAGCAAGAATGTTACCAGGTCGATGATTTGTGCATAAAATATTATGGGTTGCAAACAAAAAAATATTTAGGATGAATATATTATAAATTTGTCACTACAACAACATAAATAAGTTTAAAACCTTAAATATTTTATAGTCAGTCATTTAAAAGAAGTGTTTAGAAAATTACGTATTTTTCTTAACATTTAGATTCAAATACATTTGGAAAGTTAAAATTGATTATTTATTTTTTTACTTATTTTATTTATCTGCTTTTTATGACTACTAAAGGACAGGAACGGAACGTATGTCTGTTCTTCAATAAGATGAAGAATATAAAGGACAAAATGTAAACATTTCACTTGAAGTTTACTGAAAATTAGCTAAGATGATAAGCTCAAACAGAATGGAAACGAGCATTTTTGTATGTGTAACCATCTGACAGTGAACTTTCCATCGCTTTATTGGATCCATGGATCAAAGTAAATTGATCCATGATTGAATCCTATAATAAGAAAACAGATAGTAAACGACATTTAACTGACACACGTCTGTCAGTTTGTATATGATATGATAAAAACTAGAACAGTGATGGTTGCTATTTTCCATAGACGTAACATGCATAAAACTAGTATAAACTAATATAATAAATTTGATAAAAAGGGAAGATTTTATTTTTTGGTTGTTACGATTTAACTCGAAAACTACTAGACTGATTTCAAAAATTTCTTCGCCATTAGAATGCTATAATCTTAGGTTATTCCTGAGTATCGACATGGAGGTACCACGCGGGTCAGGCCCAAATTAAGCAGAGCAGATCCTTTAATAACTTCATCTAAAGCTTTCCACAGTTTAAATAACTACACATTAAAATCATTTTGCAGTAAAAACCACAAAACAAGTAATAAATAGGGTACTAATATTATTTAGATTAAGATTAAATAAACAATTGTAAAAATACATAATATTCCATACACCGCCTTAGTGGATTCCGCCGTTTTTTTACTTTTTCTTTTTTAATTGTTTGGCCATTTTCTTTTCTTCCCGCTTCTTTTCTTTATCCTTTATCGATTTGAATAGTTTGTAGCCGAAGAATACTGGAACAGAGAAAAATAAGAGTTAATTAAATTTAAAATAGCGGCCTACCTATCCACAAAGGATTGTACCTTTGTGGATTGGAGGTATTCTTATGGAAAAAACATACAAAATCTAAAAAGGATTGCAGAGATACTATTTAATGTGCCAGTAAATTCAAACAAATAACTAAAAATTAATATTGCTATAATCCATCAATTCGCATTAGGGGTAGGAAGGCTTTTAAATTTATAATTATTTGGATTTCGGTCTATTTAGCATTCTAACTACCTTATAACAAGATAATAAAATATAATAAATAAATATCACAACGCCATCTAGTATCAAACTAAGTTAAGCTTGGTACTAGACTAACTAAAGCATATATTTTTATGTAAATACATACTCGACAGAGAAACAATAAGACCAAGACAGAAGTAGAACCCGAACCGAATCTTAAGAAGATATAAGTTATTATATTTTTCATTTTAAAAGATGGTGCACATGAGTTTCTCACCAGCTCTTCTCATAATGCAATACCCATCGGAGCTGGTACTTAGATTGATTTTAATTTGACTCTAATCAGTTTGATTAAAATTAATCTAAGCCCCGGTTATTCAAGTCATTGTAATTAGTATAATTTAGTATTATTTATGATTTATTTTAATATCATTTTTTGTAATGTTTTGATGTGTTAAAGCGCCTATGAAAATAAATTATTTGAATTTGAATTTATTTATAAGTAAAGTAAATTTAAGTTATAAATTGTCGAGAATCAATACGTGTCGCCCCACATGTATCCCAGGTCAGGTCAAGTTAAAGATAAGGATGCAATATATTCGTTGCAATATAATGTTCCATCCGTATACTTCACAAAAAAAAAAGTTTCATTATAGTAGATACTATAATGAAACTTTGAAGTAGTTGGACTCTTCCAAAACAATTTCGCCAAAGTTCGAACATTTCAGAATAAACTTCAAAATGTTCAGCTAATCAGCATGGTGGGTCCATATCGGCTCTCATAAAATTTGTATTCATATTTACGATTTTACTACGAATTGGAGTTCATAATAATTACTCTTCATAATTTTTTTCTTCATAAACTTTATGTTCATACATTAATATTCCTATAATCCGAACTCATAACACCCCGTCATCATATTTTTTTATTTCATAATGTTTTCATTAAGAAGGTGTTTAATTAATATTTTTTTTATTCAGAATAGTTTTCTTCATAAGAGACAATGTTCATATTATTTGTGTACATAACGTTGTATGGAAATAGCCTTTTATTGACTTAATATCTTATTTTTATTGGGGTAGTATTTAAACGCAAATCATAAAATATCCTTTTTCTATGCAATTAAATACCGAATTCCCACGCTTCTTTTTTTGCCCAATAGGCACATTTTTAGCTTCTGCAGGTGGCGCCACGTACTATCGTCTGTTACGATCTATGATAATAAGAAATTGGTAGGTAGTATAATATTATTTTATTTAGTGGGTGGATTCAAAAAGTGGTCGGAGTATCACACAGATTGATTCTATGTTATGGTCGCAGTTCTAACCTAACCTAACCTACTACTTTACCCATAATTGACCCATGCCATAACTATAGCTTTTATTTTTATATTATTTACAGCAGTTTATTAGTAGTTATTAAAATTAATCTAAGCCCCGGTTATTCAAGTCATTGTAATTAGTATAATTTAGTATTATTTATGATTTATTTTAATATCATTTTTTGTAATGTTTTGATGTGTTAAAGCGCCTATGAAAATAAATTATTTGAATTTGAATTTATTTATAAGTAAAGTAAATTTAAGTTATAAATTGTCGAGAATCAATACGTGTCGCCCCACATGTATCCCAGGTCAGGTCAAGTTAAAGATAAGGATGCAATATATTCGTTGCAATATAATGTTCCATCCGTATACTTCACAAAAAAAAAAGTTTCATTATAGTAGATACTATAATGAAACTTTGAAGTAGTTGGACTCTTCCAAAACAATTTCGCCAAAGTTCGAACATTTCAGAATAAACTTCAAAATGTTCAGCTAATCAGCATGGTGGGTCCATATCGGCTCTCATAAAATTTGTATTCATATTTACGATTTTACTACGAATTGGAGTTCATAATAATTACTCTTCATAATTTTTTTCTTCATAAACTTTATGTTCATACATTAATATTCCTATAATCCGAACTCATAACACCCCGTCATCATATTTTTTTATTTCATAATGTTTTCATTAAGAAGGTGTTTAATTAATATTTTTTTTATTCAGAATAGTTTTCTTCATAAGAGACAATGTTCATATTATTTGTGTACATAACGTTGTATGGAAATAGCCTTTTATTGACTTAATATCTTATTTTTATTGGGGTAGTATTTAAACGCAAATCATAAAATATCCTTTTTCTATGCAATTAAATACCGAATTCCCACGCTTCTTTTTTTGCCCAATAGGCACATTTTTAGCTTCTGCAGGTGGCGCCACGTACTATCGTCTGTTACGATCTATGATAATAAGAAATTGGTAGGTAGTATAATATTATTTTATTTAGTGGGTGGATTCAAAAAGTGGTCGGAGTATCACACAGATTGATTCTATGTTATGGTCGCAGTTCTAACCTAACCTAACCTACTACTTTACCCATAATTGACCCATGCCATAACTATAGCTTTTATTTTTATATTATTTACAGCAGTTTATTAGTAGTTATTATTAGTACTTTTATAGGTAATATACTAAAACAATGCACAAAGATATAGTTCATAAACTAATTTCCACTTAAACTCGAGCAAGTTATATTTATCTAATGAACGAAAACAATAACAAATGCACGAACGGGTGCGCTTTTTCTTACATAACTTTTTAACTCCTAACATCGAAAGTCCGAAAATGTGTTTCATAATGTATGTTTATTAACAGTATGAATTTTGATGTATAGGATAAATAGCACTTCTGATTAAGAAATATATGAAAGCAAAAATGAGAACAAATAAATGTATGAACAATAAAATTATGAAGTCGATTCATTTGGCGTTTTAATATTTATTGAAATAAAAATTATGAAGAGTGATCATTAGGAAAAAAAATTGTATGAAACACATTTTCGGACTTTCGATGTTAGGAGTTAAAAAGTTATGTAAGAAAAAGCGCACCCCAGCATGGTTGTAGTCAAATAGAGCAGTCAGGATGGCTAGCCGTGCCCTCCTTTCCTATTTCACTTCAATTTGTAACTGGCAAGAAAATCAGAAAAGATTTGAAACGCGGACGCATCGGAGACGCCTGTTAAATATATTTTTAGACGAAATGTACAGAAGCGTCAGGAAAAAAACTAACAGAACAGACAGGGCACGGACAAGACGCGGACACGACGATTCCACGATGGCGCTCTATTCGAAAACATACAGAAGAGGCAAGGCGCAGACAAAAAGCTGCAAAAAGAAGAACGCGGGGTTACTATACACTACACGTGAAATCCACGCGCCCGTGAAGTTGTTCACGGCCTGTCCGCGCCCTGTCCGTTATAAATACTTTAACCACGTCTTCTGTATAGCCTGCCCGCAAAAAGCACAAAATTAATTAGACTTCGCACGAAATAAAATATTATCTTAGCTTGCTACTACCCTGCCAGTGAAAAACAACAGCTCAATGAGTAATATGAATCTGTGTCCTAGAGCTTAGAATAATGTCTCAGACCGACAGTATTGTCTGTATCCTATTTAAGATAGGAACAAATGGATGAGCGTGACGTCACGAAATCACGTATCATACAGTTGAGATATTTAGGGTTCTGGCTAGTGGCGACCGTAACTGGATGGTTAAAGCGACTGCCCGGTGTGCAGTAAGGTCGCAGTTTCAAATCCTGCCGGTACCATAACTTTTTCAACTGTTTCTTAATGAAAAATTTGCTAATGCTACAAAAATCTGAGACTCTCAATTGACTCATTACAAATCATATTGTATGGACTAGTGGTAAGGGGCTGACTGGTTCACAAGAGATCTACTACCATTAAAATAAATAGTTCCACTATCAAAGTCACAAGTTATTGAAGCACCTAACAGATAAATTAAACAATAAATCGATAAATCAGAGCAAATAGCAATCAATAATATTGAAATGTTCAGATAAACCACTTACTAATTTAGATTGTTATCATTTAAGAACGGATTAACGAAAATTTTCCATTTAATTTAATTTATAATGTGAACCTCTTAAATATTTGAGGTAGGGAGTTCCCTCCTTGCCCAAATATTTGAGAAGTAGTAGTTCTAGTACAACGTAAGCATATATTCTGCCATTTTAGACCTCTCCTCTTATCAGCAAATCTGTCCCTTATTACGATCGATATTGATTGTTATTTAATCAGATTAATGTGTCAAAATTTAAAGCAATAATTGACATATGAATCTAACTTAATCACAATCAGTATAAGTCGTAATAAGGGTGCTGTTCTGTTTTCTATACCCCATTTCTTCTAAAGTTAGCAGTGTAAAGGCCACCCACTCCCTCAATAATACTTGAATGTCCTTTTTTGACGCGGTCCATCGAGCTATTGTGAATGGAGTCATCTAGTATGCTATAGCCAAAATATGCTTGATTGTTCAGAACCACTTACGATCCCATTTCATCCAATCCTCAACAAAAACGTAATAAAAAGGACTATAAAAAACATACCAAATAATAAAATAAGCAGTATAACTCCTGCGGCTACCATATACAACTTCGTCATAATGGCCTGTCTCATAGCATCTTCTAGATTCCCAAACACCTGGGTATCTTGTAATCTCGCTGACAACTTATTAGTAAGACCTTCTTTGATCTTTCTGGTAAACTCAACTTTATCTTCATCTGTCATATCTTTAAATTGAGCAAGAGCGCCTTTAAGTTTATCGCGAATTTCTTCTGATTGCTCATCTTCTGGTGTCTGAGCCACCATTTTTTGTAAGACGTTGACCAAATCTATGTTGGCTATAGATTCTGTTAGTTTTTGGGAGATGGCTGCGCCTAAACCCATTCCTTGAGCTTCTGCGCCGTCCGCGTCGACGGGAAGGTTTAGCGTCAGTCCCTCGTCTTCAGCCATTTTGGATTTTGCTCTGTTGCGCGGGCAAGTCCGTTATTTCTATTGAATTAAGTTTATTTTTAAAATAAATTAAGAGCGAGACTTGAGAGTGCGGTTAAAATCTCACAAATGCACTGCGGCTATAATAAGATCCGTACTTTGTTAGTAGACGCAAATGCAACGCGTCTATTTTTAGAATTCATCTGAACATCTTAACTACTCATAGAAATGGATATATTTATTGTATTGAACAGATTGAAAATAAAACGCAGGCAATAGAAAATTGCCTCCAAAAGAAATAGTAAATCAAAAAAGGTCTAATATTTTATAATCAAATCATCGATATAAAACAAGATTTAAAAAAAGAAATTATAAATTCAAAATATCGAATTTTTGTCTGGCGTTTTATCAATTATTGTTTGCTGCCATCAATTCTTGATTCTAATTCAAAATATTTCAAATATTAAATGAGATTCAAAAATAAATATTTGGGGCATTTGTAAAAAAAAAATCAAAAGTTCCAGTCGCGGTTACCTATTTTAGTGGTAAATTGCTTTCTTGAAGTACCTAGTAAGAAGAATCTAGATTCCTCGCCGCATTACTTTTTTTAAAATTATTGAATGCAATTTTTATATTGGACTACTGGTAAAATGTTTGTTGGTTAAAATTAATAAAATAGTGTGATGCTTGCCCTAACATTTATAATATAATATCATCCAAAATGACCCTCATTATTTTTTTTTGCGTTTAGTAACGTAAAATATGTTATCATTCAACATTCAGCCTCAAAATGGGACAGGAACGATTTTTTTTTTTTAATAATTCTAAATATATTTTTTTAATTACAGGATGGATTCAGCCGAGGGATTGCATTCGGAAACGATGATTTTTCAATAGACAACCTCGATCCTCTCAAGAAAAATTAAAAAAACAACGTTTTTCATAAAGTAAAACTTGGAATAGATAAAAATGTAGGTAATCAAAAACCCTTATTTGAGTTCATACATATTTTAGGATAGACAAATGCAATAAGATATTATTTTTTTGAGAAAAGATGTATTTGTGGAATTAAATTGTAGATTTAAGCGTTGTGTGAACTGAAATAACGATTTTATTAAACGTATGTGTTGCCATGTTATTGGTTACAAATATATTCATTGAGTTCGTGATAGTAGATTAGAAATATAAAACTCTACACCATTTCTTCATCTTGAATCTCAACTCTAACCAGTAATGTGACAAAACATTTAAATTGTAATAAAAATCTAAAACATTTTGGTGATATATCGTAGAATACGCGCGAAAACGAATAAGCTCAATGTCATTCCAAAAGTGCCTTAAAATATTTAAAAATTTATAGAATTTTTATAAAAAAATAACGTTTCTCCAATAGATTTTTTTAGGACTAAAAATGTATTTTGGCAGAAGTTGACGAGTTATTTTTAGATTAAGGACCAAAATTATTTACAAATCGATGTGAAATTTGAAGATGGCCTCATAATATTCTGTGATAATTCTTTTCAAGTTGAGGTTCTTCAAATTGTATAAAACGTCCATATTCGACTGAATCGAAAATGATTAGAATCGTCTAACAGGATGTAGTTAAACTTACAAAATAACTTCTTTGTGTCTAACTGGAACTGGCAACATTGAGCAATTTTTTTAAAACTATGCTTGTATTGTCGAAAATAAGATATTTGCATAAACGAAAACACCATCTTTAAAATCTGGTTTAATCAGTATTTCATTCCCTGTGCTTAAATTACTAAGACGCCATTATTAATGTCACTCCACCGTCTTTTTTTTTAAATATTTTTTGTCATGGCAACAAATGCCTTTATGACATTCCACTGTCTTTAAAAATTACTAATGTTGCCAGTTCCAAACAAAAATCGTAGTTATACGGATGACATTGCAGCATGTAGGGCCAACATTCCATGAACATACCTATTATAAATTTAACTATTTTTACTCCTGATTATTATAAATAAAATGTTTTATTTTTAGTTGTGTATGATAGTGTCTTTAGATCTGTTGTATCGCTGTGTCGTTAGTGGACAATTTGTTTTTAGTATTGTGTACACTAATGTTACTTTAAGGCCAAAAATATACATAATTGTGTATTTTCAATAATAAATTTATATTTATAATAGTTTTTGTTGTTTTATTTCATGACCGGGGTGGCGTGGAGTATTTTTTTTTAGTACCTTCTTTTTTTAAATGTTTGATTAAAATTACAATTGATTACAATTTTTAATCAAACATGAGGTTTTCAAATCTTTGCCACGATATAGAATTGTACCAGCCAAAAATATCTGAGTAGATTGTTTTCACAATCTTTAAATTTTATTTTATTTATTGGGCGCATAAAATACATTACATTGTAACATTAAAAGTAGATAAAATAGAGTTCAGATCTGGATAGTAGGTAACATAACTCATGGGTGCACAGCAAAATCATATATTGAGTGCACGGTTGGCGTAGCGGTTAAAGTGGTCGCCTCGCCGCTTTCAACTATGCTGGTGTTGTGGGTTCGATCCCCACATGGCACAAATCTTTGTGTGATTCGCAAAAAGATTTGTTCTGACTCTGGGTGTGCTTTGTGTTTGTGAAATGTATGTTTGTGAACGCCCCCGCGACACAGGATTTATTCCTAGTGCGGGCGTAGTTTAAAAAGTTTGGACGCATTGCAACGCCACCAAGCCGAAAACCAAGACGCGTTGCAATGCGTCCAAAAACTTCAAAATTGAAATTTGAAATTGTGCACGCGCACCTGCTGCTAACGACTGATCGATACTAGCATTATCTTTGACTAGCATGCTCAATAAGCAAACCTGTTCACACACGCTATAAGCACGCCTCCTTCCACCCGCGCTGCAGGAAGCATGCCCAAAAATCGCACGACCGTCGATTTTTGAGCAAACTCGAATTTAGCATGCTCATTATTTTTAATTTCGCTTAGGTATCTGCAGAGGCTTATGTTTATAGAACGAGAGCTAGCAACGTCAGGAAAACAAGCATTTCAGGTAGGCCAATTTTTAGATATGCTATCTCTCTCACTCTCCCGCACGTCATATGGACTATCTGGCTGGTGGCAGTGGTTGCGTTCATCAGTGCGCATCCTACCTGCACAGGTAAAATATCGATTTTTTAAATCATTTTAAGAAGTTTCTTTTTTTTTTCATTATTCTTATTGAACTTTCCACAACGTAAATCTAATATAGCCAGACATTTTTATTGCTGTTTAAACTGTGCCAGACGCTAATTTCGAATGAAAAAAATTTTTTTTTTCAAATTAATTCAGTATGGCTGAAATTTTTTTATAATATTATTTAAGTATCTAAAAACTTAAAATTAATTTGCCATACAATTATTCGGTTGTTAACCTTCAGCCAGACCGATTTAAAAGTTACATTAATTAGTTACATTAAGATTACAGAGAAAGAATTAAGAAATAATGAATAAATGTGTGGATTAAATGTAGTATCAAAATAATTATTAAATTGTTGAACAAAATTAAGATAATAATCAATCTCAAGTTTGAAAATAAACAAAAACTATATATTTTAATTGATAATAATTGTATTACAAAAAACGGAGGCATCTTAATCATAATCATCATCATCATCTTCATCACTGCTGTCATTTTCATTGTCATCGTCGTCTTTTGGGTTGTCATCGTCTTTTAATAAGTTATTATCTGTAAAATAATGAAAAATTGAATAATCTTTCGGCAAAGAAATTTATTAGTATTTTATTTTTAATTTTTACCTTTAATAATAATGTCGGCAACTAATGATGGCAATTGCTCTCCAACAAACCAGACAAAATCATATTTATGGTCATTTATGGTCCAGCCGGAAACTTGAGGTGATAGAGATGTCGGGTGTTTTAAATGACCATTTCTCCAAAACTTTGTAACATAACGAACTCGTAGTAAATGGTGATACAATTCACTTTTGCATGGTGGTAGGCTTGATGGATCAAAGTTACGAATATTTTTTTCAAAATTATCATTTGATTTTTTAGACCGATAAGTATTTGAAAACAGATTGAACCGAACTTCATTGACGTACCAAGAATCACGATCTCCGTAAATATGACAAATTAACTTTTCTAAGATCTTAAATGTCTCATTCAGCAATTCTTCATCATCTGTAATAATATTTTGACAGGCTAATTGATACTCTTCTGATTGTTCTAACAGTTTAAAAGGTCGAAGTTTGCCTTTCCGGAAAAGAGCTGGTGTGTAGTCGCACCCTGTGAGTGCATGAAAGCACGGTAGAGCTTTCGATAAAGAATGCCCTAGAATTTCGTGTACATGATTGACGCTTATAAATCGCTCATGATTCCCCGCACCCAAATTAATCCAGAATTTTAGTGATGCATTTAAATGATCCATGTTACGACAGTGAAGGCCATCACTATAGCAGTGACAATAAAAATTTTGCAAATGTGTTACTGTCAAATTGCCTTTATATTTCTTCTTGACATACATATTATTATGTTCTCTGCCGTACTCTTCCAACATGCCCAATAACTTTTCAATTTTAAATCGGTCTGGCTGAAGGTTAACAACCGAATAATTGTATGGCAAATTAATTTTAAGTTTTTAGATACTTAAATAATATTATAAAAAAATTTCAGCCATACTGAATTACTTTGAAAAAAAAAATTTTTTTCATTCGAAATTAGCGTCTGGCACAGTTTAAACAGCAATAAAAATGTCTGGCTATATTAGATTTACGTTGTGGAAAGTTCAATAAGAATAATGAAAAAAAAAAGAAACTTCTTAAAATGATTTAAAAAATCGATATTATACCTGTGCAGGTAGGATGCGCACTGATGAACGCAACCACTTCCACCAGCCAGATAGTCCATATGACGTGCGGGAAAGTGAGAGAGATAGAATATCTAAAAATTGGCCTACCTGAAGTTCTCTCTCAAAAACGTTGCTACCTCTTAGACTATTAGGAGTTATGCCGTTATTTGGTGAAGACCCACCGGATGGTGGCGTTGGTGGAAATGTTTTTAGCACTCCTCGATCGCCTCAATCAAGCAAACGAGCTTTGAGTGATGTCTCGCCTTCGTTTATCACACAAATTGCGATTGCATACCGATTCGATGGATAGCGTTAGCGATAGGCATTCCGACCGCGACAGCTACTGCGAACTACTACTAGCGACAACCTATTTGGCAAAAATTAACGAGTTAGTCGCCGATCAGGGTTCACGCATGAACATTACTATAGGCTGACCGTTTAACTGAGTCCTCACCTGCGCGGTACAGGGGCGCGGGGGTATGACGACAAAGGGGACTGAAACAGTTGCGGGCGGTGGGGGCACTTAATGAAATATACAGGAGATGAAATGCACCAAGATATTTCCTAAGATATGTGACATTATAGGAAAAAAGAAATAGTGATTTATCAAATGAAAAATAGTTAAGAAGATACAAAATTTTTATGAACTTATGTACGTAAATAAAATAATAGAGAATAAACTATTATACTATTTGTCATCTAAACATATAATTAAATCGTAAGGAAGTCAAAACTTTTTTTGAGTCCAGTTTCTTTTTTCTAAAATATAAGTAGGTATACGTTAAAAGCCATTTGAATGCACTGACTGTTTATTTTATGTCCGAAGATTTTTTGGTTCATCTTGAGATTGTTATTACATGTGTACCTCTCACAAGGTGTCTGCAACAGTCAACACATGAATTTAAAGCAAATCGATCAGTCGAACTTGCATACATACAGAACATCAAAATCAACAATGTTCATACTTCTGGTATTGAGGAGACTACGGAACAACTTCTGCACTCACTTATCCCTGACGAACGACCAGAAACTGACACCGAATATCATCAACAGATTAGACAATGGGCCACTGAACTGCCACACTCGCCAATGTCAGACCTACCATCTACTGACGAATTTATTTACATTGTCCTCACCTGTTATTATTAACAGGTAAGGATTGGACAGCTTGCGGTGACGACAAAATTTCAAATAAAATGATTAAAGAAGCCTGTAAACTATCTGGCGATTCAATTAGGTATTTGTAACCGTTGTGTAGCAGAAGGTGTATTTTCGCGTATGGCGCTGTGGTTATATAAGGATCATTCCAAAAAGAGGTGATAAATCACAAGACGATCCATAGTCGTATCGGCCTATCACGTTGCTATCAGCCCTAGGCAAACTCTTGGAGCGGCTTATTGTTCCTCGGCTAATACCGGGTGGTACCGGTACTTTAGGTAAATCTACAGCAGATGCTGTGTTATCAGTTAGAAAAACCGTAGCTCTTTCCAAATTTAAATACGTGCTGGCTATTTTTCTGGATATTTCAGGCGCCTTCGAAAATGCATGGTGGCCAATGTTACTCCTCAAGTTAAAAGCTCGCGGTTGCTATAGTAATATTTACGCACTAATTTACTCGTATTTTTCACAAGGAACCACTGAATTAAAACTTGGCCACCATGCTGCCTTGAAGACGCTTACTATGGGTTGCCCTCAGGGTTCGGTCATAGCTCCATACCTATGGAATCTAGGTTTCGATGACTTCCTTACCTTGCCACTACCATCGGGCTGCTCGCTGACGGGATATGCCGATGATGGCCTTTTACTGCTACAATCTAACACTAGAGTAGTACTTGAACGTTTAGCTAACACTAAACTAGTCTAAATTTAATTTTGAAATAAGGGTGAAAGAAATCGCTTATGCTTTGCGCCACAGAAAACTTTTCAACTACTTTTAAAAGGTAATCTAAAAACACCTCCTCGTATTAAATTTGATAACGTAACTAATAAAAATAAAGATTCTGTTTGTTACTTAGGCGTAGTTCTTGAAAGAAACTTTTCGTTTGTAGAACATATTAGAGCTGTAGGGGAATAGTCTAAGAATAGTTTTTACGCCTTGACAAGGATATCGACTGCGACATGGGGACTTTCTTTTAAAACCAATCATTTACAGTGCTACTTATCTTGGTTCTATGAGCTATGGTGCGCCCGTATGGGCTGACAGGGCCACTGTCGGTGCTGTACACCGCAAAATGCTTCAAAGTCAACGTCTCGCGTTGACATTCTTGTGCAAGGCTTATAGGACAGTTAGCACCGAGGCTTTACCGGTACTGGCAGGTGTACTTCTGGTCGATATCGATGTTCAGAGACGCGCGGCAATGTATTATTCTACGCGCGATGATCTCAATAACAGCTTTCTAGGACCTCGTGACCGCACAAAGATCACAAGACTATTTAACAATCCAACGGATGCCTATAACCACCTCATAGACGAATGGCAGCAACGCCAGCAACGCTGGGACACATCACCTAAGGGCCGCCACCTCTATCATTTCTTTCCATCCATTCGCGACAGACTTGCGAAACCATGGCTAGAGGTGAATCACTATGTGGCTCAATTCCTGACGGGTCACGGAAACTTTAAGAGCAAACTATTTTCGTTTAAGCTAGTCGATTCTCCATTCTGTACATGTTCTACATCTGAGCACGAACAAACTGCCCACCATATCATCTGGGAGTGTAGTCTTTGGCACAACGAACGTAATGTTATGTTAAATAGCTTACAATTGACATCTGGAGTGGTATACTACGAGGATCTCGTATCGAAATATAGACAAAGTGTTTATACTCTTTCCATATAGACACTTTGTCTATATTTGGCATTACTCAGTCTCCCGCTTTGCTTTGGAGGGAAGTAAAGATACATACTTTCCAACTCCACTATATACTTCTGATTAAATTTGTTGCGGGTTCCAAGACAATTTTAACTCTCCCTGGGATTGCCCGTGTGTCATGCACGGTGCCTTTCAGTTGGTTACCGCTGTAGATCCTGGCGTCACAGGAGTCACAGTGGTGGGCGTGTGGGTGGGATTATATCCCGTAAAAAAAAAAAAAAAATCGTACTAGATGGCAAGCCAATAAAGCGAGTCAGTATCAAGAATTTGGGAGTAACTTTTGACCGTGGTCTTACATATAAAGAACATTATTATATCTGCCCTTGTGAAGGAATCATACAGGAGACTAGGTTTTGTTCTGGTTCAGGTATGTTGGGTTTTTTAACTCTTAGCTAGCTTACAAAGTTTTCCGCGGCAGATACGATTGTCCTGAGCTCCATGCCCTATTCCGTAGATTATTATGTGCCAGACCAACATTGGGCACCGGCAAAGCCATCGACATACATTGTTTTCATTTCATTTCATTTCATTTCATTTATTTGCATAAAATGTGGTATTAAAAGGTGACAAATAATATAAATAATGTACAGTGACACATTTCGCCATTTGGAAGTAGCATGCAAGCGTGTTAGCGTAGGCAAGATGTTATATTTATGACTAAAAAAAATAAAACAAAATTGATAAAAATAAACAGTTTTATTAACATAACCTTGACCTCACAGAAAAGCTACAAGACACGATTAACAAAAACTCACGTAAAATATAACTCATACAGGAATGTATAGAAATACATTTAAATGCAATTGGTAGAAATTAAATTACTTTTGATGGCAACCCATTTTAGTTTTTATATTGAGCAAAATTACTTCGTGGTCTTAACGAAATTGTAGAGGGCAACACTAGGCTACAATAAAAGGTTAGAACCATAAAGGGAAACAACTATTGTTCGATGACTTTTCAAAATTAGCCCTTTTTTCATAAAAAAATATGAATCTGGCATCACTTTATTGAGAGCAAGAATGTTACCAGGTCGATGATTTGTGCATAAAATATTATGGGTTGCAAACAAAAAAATATTTAGGATGAATATATTATAAATTTGTCACTACAACAACATAAATAAGTTTAAAACCTTAAATATTTTATAATCAGTCATTTAAAAGAAGTGTTTAGAAAATTACGTATTTTTCTTAACATTTAGATTCAAATACATTTGGAAAGTTAAAATTGATTATTTATTTTTTTACTTATTTTATTTATCTGCTTTTTATGACTACTAAAGGACAGGAACGGAACGTATGTCTGTTCTTCAATAAGATGAAGAATATAAAGGACAAAATGTAAACATTTCACTTGAAGTTTACTGAAAATTAGCTAAGATGATAAGCTCAAACAGAATGGAAACGAGCATTTTTGTATGTGTAACCATCTGACAGTGAACTTTCCATCGCTTTATTGGATCCATGGATCAAAGTAAATTGATCCATGATTGGATCCTATAATAAGAAAACAGATAGTAAACGACATTTAACTGACACACGTCTGTCAGTTTGTATATGATATGATAAAAACTAGAACAGTGATGGTTGCTATTTTCCATAGACGTAACATGCATAAAACTAGTATAAACTAATATAATAAATTTGATAAAAAGGGAAGATTTTATTTTTTGGTTGTTACGATTTAACTCGAAAACTACTAGACTGATTTCAAAAATTTCTTCGCCATTAGAATGCTATAATCTTAGGTTATTCCTGAGTATCGACATGGAGGTACCACGCGGGTCAGGCCCAAATTAAGCAGAGCAGATCCTTTAATAACTTCATCTAAAGCTTTCCACAGTTTAAATAACTACACATTAAAATCATTTTGCAGTAAAAACCACAAAACAAGTAATAAATAGGGTACTAATATTATTTAGATTAAGATTAAATAAACAATTGTAAAAATACATAATATTCCATACACCGCCATATTGGATTCCGCCGGTTTTTTTTTACTTTTTCTTTTTTAATTGTTTGGCCATTTTCTTTTCTTCCCGCTTCTTTTCTTTGTCCTTTATCGATTTGAATAGTTTGTAGCCGAAGAATACTGGAACAGAGAAAAATAAGAGTTAATTAAATTTAAAATGGCGGCCTACCTATCCACAAAGAAAACATACAAAATCTAAAAAGGATTGCAGAAATACTATTTAATGTGCTACTTAATGTGTACTAATTAATATTGCTATAATCCATCAATTCGCATTAGGAGTAGGAAGGCTTTTAAATTTATAATTATTTGGATTTCGGTCTATTTAGCATTCTAACTACCTTATAACAAGATAATAAAATATAATAAATAAATATCACAACGCCATCTAGTATCAAACTAAGTTAAGCTTGGTACTAGACTAACTAAAGCATATATTTTTATGTAAATACATACTCGACAGAGAAACAATAAGACCAAGACAGAAGTAGAACCCGAACCGAATCTTAAGAAGATATAAGTTATTATATTTTTCATTTTAAAAGATGGTGCACATGAGTTTCTCACCAGCTCTTCTCATAATGCAATACCCATCGGAGCTGGTACTTGGATTGATTTTAATTTGATTCTAATCAGTTTGATTAAAATTAATCTAAGCCCCGGTTATTCAAATCATTGTAATTAGTATAATTTAGTATTATTTATGATTTATTTTAATATCATTTTTTGTAATGTTTTGATGTGTTAAAGCGCCTATGAAAATAAATTATTTGAATTTGAATTTATTTATAAGTTATAAATTGTCGAGAATCAATACGTGTCGCCCCACATGTATCCCAGGTCAGGTCAAGTTAAAGATAAGGATGCAATATATTCGTTGCAATATAATGTTCCATCCGTATACTTCATAAAAAAACATTTTAAAAAAAAAAAGTTTCATTATAGTAGATACTATAATAAAACTTTGAAGTAGTTGGACTCTTCGAAAACAATTTCGCCAAAGTTCGAACATTTCAGAATAAACTTCAAAATGTTCAGCTAATCAGCATGGTTGTAGTCAAATAGAGCAGTCAGGATGGCTAGCCGTGCCCTCCTTTCCTATTTCACTTCAATTTGTAACTGGCAAGAAAATCAGAAAAGATTTGAAACGCGGACGCATCGGAGACGAATAAAATTTGACTCAGCCATCGACACGACGAAGAAGAAGAGATCGGAGACGCCTGTTAAATATATTTTTAGACGAAATGTACAGAAGCGTCAGGAGAAAACTAACAGAACAGACAGGGCACGGACAAGACGCGGACACGACGATTCCACGATGGCGCTCTATTCGAAAACATACAGAAGAGGCAAGGCGCAGACAAAAAGCTGCAAAAAGAAGAACGCGGGGTTACTATACACTACACGTGAAATCCACGCGCCCGTGAAGTTGTTCACGGCCTGTCCGCGCCCTGTCCGTTATAAATACTTTAACCACGTCTTCTGTATAGCCTGCCCGCAAAAAGCACAAAATTAATTAGACTTCGCACGAAATAAAATATTATCTTAGCTTGCTACTACCCTGCCAGTGAAAAACAACAGCTCAATGAGTAATATGAATCTGTGTCCTAGAGCTTAGAATAATGTCTCAGACCGACAGTATTGTCTGTATCCTATTTAAGATAGGAACAAATGGATGAGCGTGACGTCACGAAATCACGTATCATACAGTTGAGATATTTAGGGTTCTGGCTAGTGGCGACCGTAACTGGATGGTTAAAGCGACTGCCCGGTGTGCAGTAAGGTCGCAGTTTCAAATCCTGCCGGTACCATAACTTTTTCAACTGTTTCTTAATGAAAAATTTGCTAATGCTACAAAAATCTGAGACTCTCAATTGACTCATTACAAATCATATTGTATGGACTAGTGGTAAGGGGCTGACTGGTTCACAAGAGATCTACTACCTTGTAATATTTTAAAGCAAATTTTAGCTTTGCTATGCATTTATTTTATGTAATATTAAAGTTGAAAAATTAAGAATCCAGCAGGACTCGAACCTGCACCTCTTGGGTATACGCCCCAAGTGCTTTGCCAATTCAGCTATGGATTCGTATGCTGCCGGACTCGAAATTTCTCAACTCTTTTTGTGCCAGCTTTTAGCTAGACGAACCTTATTTGGTTTTAGCGCCATCTATGTGATGTAATAAGTACTATACACATACTGTAAGTTTGAATTAAGATCAATACTGTTACAGTCAAGAGATGACGCATTTTTATCAAATACTTGTAATATTTGAGGTAGGGAGTTCCCTCCTTGCCCAAATATTTGAGAAGTAGTAGTTCTAGTACAACGTAAGCATATATTCTGCCATTTTAGACCTCTCCTCTTATCAGCAAATCTGTCCCTTATTACGATCGATATTGATTGTTATTTAATCAGATTAATGTGTCAAAATTTAAAGCAATAATTGACATATGAATCTAACTTAATCACAATCAGTATAAGTCGTAATAAGGGTGCTGTTCTGTTTTCTATACCCCATTTCTTCTAAAGTTAGCAGTGTAAAGGCCACCCACTTCCTCAATAATACTTGAATGTCCTTTTTTGACGCGGTCCATCGAGCTATTGTGAATGGAGTCATCTAGTATGCTATAGCCAAAATATGCTTGATTGTTCAGAACCACTTACGATCCCATTTCATCCAATCCTCAACAAAAACGTAATAAAAAGGACTATAAAAAACATACCAAATAATAAAATAAGCAGTATAACTCCTGCGGCTACCATATACAACTTCGTCATAATGGCCTGTCTCATAGCATCTTCTAGATTCCCAAACACCTGGGTATCTTGTAATCTCGCTGACAACTTATTAGTAAGACCTTCTTTGATCTTTCTGGTAAACTCAACTTTATCTTCATCTGTCATATCTTTAAATTGAGCAAGAACGCCTTTAAGTTTATCGCGAATTTCTTCTGATTGCTCATCTTCTGGTGTCTGAGCCACCATTTTTTGTAAGACGTTGACCAAATCTATGTTGGCTATAGATTCTGTTAGTTTTTGGGAGATGGCTGCGCCTAAACCCATTCCTTGAGCTTCTGCGCCGTCCGCGTCGACGGGAAGGTTTAGCGTCAGTCCCTCGTCTTCAGCCATTTTGGATTTTGCTCTGTTGCGCGGGCAAGTCCGTTATTTCTATTGAATTAAGTTTATTTTTAAAATAAATTAAGAGCGAGACTTGAGAGTGCGGTTAAAATCTCACAAATGCACTGCGGCTATAATAAGATCCGTACTTTGTTAGTAGACGCAAATGCAACGCGTCTATTTTTAGAATTCATCTGAACATCTTAACTACTCATAGAAATGGATATATTTATTGTATTGAACAGATTGAAAATAAAACGCAGGCAATAGAAAATTGCCTCCAAAAGAAATAGTAAATCAAAAAAGGTCTAATATTTTATAATCAAATCATCGATATAAAACAAGATTTAAAAAAAGAAATTATAAATTCAAAATATCGAATTTTTGTCTGGCGTTTTATCAATTATTGTTTATGTCATAAATTATTAAAAACAAAAGAGCACAGGCACTCACCACTCAGCCTGACACCTAGAGATAAACTAACTTTATCAAAGGACTGTAGATTTATCAATGACAGTACTACTACGTGTACAAATGTAATTGGAATAAATACTATCAAACAGATATTAAAAATATTATCAAAAAATTTGAAAGTATCGCAGAATTTTAATAATATTGCTTTATCTTTTTCATATAGTGATAATCGACTGGAGTCTTGAATTTATCGCGTGAAACAGAACGTTATGAGATGGCTGGTTGAGTGAATCGACCCGAAGACCAATATAGTATAATTATCTATATTTGAATAATTCATCAGCGGTCATATTTTTACCAATACGATTCTGGATTGTCTATAAAGGCTATAAGAGCGGGCGATTCTCCTAATTTTCCCTGTATAGCCCTCTTATGTCGGCAGAGTTTTTTACGTATTCGATCCTATTTATCTGCTGCCGGACTGGTCTGATGACCTATGGGTTCGGTTCTCGCACGGGACAAGTCCTTGTGTTATCCGCAAAGATGAAGAGTTTTGTTGTATGTTTTTATTTTTTTAATGGTAGACTACGCCTTTGACTATGATCTTACCAGATAGAAAGTGATGATGCAGTCTACTGTGGTTCACGCTTACCTATGAGATACCTAATTACTCTTGGTTTGAAGACATCCAGATTGTACTCATGCGGATACACAGATTCGGGCAGGGCGTTCCATTTGAGGTGAATCGCTTCGTGCATATTTTTAGGAATATCTACCAAAAAGCGATGCCGTAGTGCCGATTGTCTGGTAGTCCGATGGTGAAATGGGGACGGAGGAATAAGGTTGTGCTATTCCTCGGCACACTCTCCTTTTATAGGATAAAAATGCCGAAGTGGTATTTTAAAAGAAAATACCACTTCGTACGTAATAAGGTATTACAAAGTTGCTATCAATAATGTTTTCGTAACGTGTTGATACCGATATCTTAGTATTATCTTCGCAAAGTATAATAAATGATAAATAAATGACCTAAATGTCAGTTAAGAAAGGTTGATATTATTCGATAAATAACAGGTTAATTTTCGAGCGCTTTTTTAATTAGAATGTAAGAGAGCAGGAACGTATACAGCTTGAAAAATAATGGGGGCGACACTGTGCTGTTCGTATGCCAACAAAATTACAAATCAAACATTAGCCCAACCCTATTTAAAAATATTTTTTTTACATGAAACTTCATTAGACAATGTCATCAGCAAACAAAACAAAGTTTCCGTTTCTAGAATTTTTCGCCAAGCTGTACCTATGTTGTAATGTAGACCGTGTTTAAATTAAAGTTAATCGGTGAATTACAGTTTTTTAAAACACAGCCTTTTTTTAGGGTACCTCAGGACCCTACAAGTTAAGGAACCTTTATAGTTTTATAATTTATATTTAGTAGTATTTTTATACTTTGGAACAGCATTCAGCGACATTTCTACCCAAACCAAAACCAGAAACAGGTCAAACTTAAGTACCAATATATAAAAAAATGGCAAAAATGCATACCGCATTAGAAATCTTAACTTTTGTATCTTTATCTATTTTTTTTTGTCTTTATCCGCATTAACTACTACGCCAACCGTGCACTCTAATAAACTTTAAATCAAAGTAGCAGAAAATACTACATCTTTGGCAGAAAACCGTGGAACTAAGACGTATGACACAGTTGTGTGCACACTTTCTCCTGAGGAACGCGAGCAGTTACTAATTGAACACACGAAGCTAATAACATCTCAATCAAACAAGAAATACCTTACTGACACTAGTCTCATTTTCTGCAACACCAATTAGATATTTTATACGACGAGAATAGGCGAGAAGTCTATCTACACCCAACTACAGTCCATGAACATTCACAATTTAAGAATGCTGATGCTTGATCATGATATGTCTCAAATGCCTGTAATTTCAGAGTCAGTTTTATCACCAGACCAGCAAATAGGTGAACTATTTGGCTGCAGGCTGAAGGTGAGATGATTTCTTCTTGGATTTGGATCCTGTTCGCAGAAGCTTTGTAACGCTTTATTGATATTAACATGGAAAATCAGAACGTCGTGTAATATTGATATTTGGCGGCAAGTTTAAAGTAAGAAAATTGTGTGAACTGAGACCGTCTTCAAAAAGGAATTTGATATTCATTTTGAATCTACTTCAATATTATTTATTATGGATGCGAACTGAGGACACGTTTTTATTTTATACAACTGATACGACACTCCCACATTCGCGATCAACTTTAATCTCATCCCATAGTCTCAATCACAAAAAGAATTAGCAGAAAATTTAACTCATATAGCAGCAAACACCATTAAAATGAAAGGTGTTAGCCAGAAGCGATACTTCATCGTAACTTCTGGGCATCTATAGCACTCCTTTAAGTGGTATAGGCAACATCACATTACAGCACACGGGAACACCGCACATTTGAAGCGAGAAAATCCGCGGGAAGCAGCTGGTTATAGATACATCTCTCAAAGCAGTGCACACACCATCAGAATAAAAATTAAAGCCAGGAACTATCCTCGTTCCAAACACTTTGGGCACGTCTCCCGTCAGCATTGCCTTTATGTTTTTCCTCGCTTCATCATCTACTTCTAAAGCATCCAGAATTTCTAGCACTTTGGGCACGTCTACCGTCAGCATTGCCTTAAGGTTTTTCCTCGCATCATCATCCACTTCTAAAGCATCCAGCATTTCCAGCATCGCTTATCTAAATGGAAACTGCCTGGGGTCAGCATCCTTCATCATTTCTTTGAGTTAATACATAGCTTCCAGTAATATAGAATGAATAGTATTTATTTTATTATCAATCGAAAAAATCCAAATCCATAACACTATGACACTAATAATTAAGGCGTAAGTTTGTGTGTGTTTGTATGTTTGTTGCTTCTTCACGTTCGAACGCATGAACTGATCTTGATAAAAAATTATATGGAGATCGTTAAAGACCTCAGAAAGGATAGAGGCTACTTTTTAACCGACTTCAAAAAAAGGAGGTTCTCAATTCGGTTGTATGTTTTATGTTTGTTCGCCGATTACTCGAAGACGCCTGGACCGATAGCTACTACTAGCTACTGCCCGAGTCTCCGTCTGCTAGTCTAATGCTTTATCTACATAAGTAAACCAACATACATAACACAGAAAATTTAAGTTCGGCATCTACTTACACAGCAGCGCAAACACCATGAGAATAAAGATGACAGCCAGGAACGATCCTCCGCCGTAACTTCCAAACACTTTGGGCACGTCTCCCGTCAGCATTGCCTTCAGGTTCTCCCTCGCTTCATCATCCACTTCTAAAGCATCCAGCATATCCATCATCGCCTTTCTAGATGGAGGCTTGCTGGGGTCAGCATCCTTCATCATTTCTTGCAACTTTCCAAGAGTTTCGGGGTCAAGCGCGTCCATTTTTCGTCGGTTTTACAGAGGAATTAAAGTTATCGGAGAATTTGTGGAGTTATCTTTGACGGCGTGTAACGTGGAGTACACGTTGGTTGATTGGGTGTGGGCTGGTTTGTGAGCGGTAGGCGGATTGATAAGCGGACAAATCTCTACCGCTATTATTATCTTAGGATACAAATTCTTATATGTATGTATATACTGGGTTATAAAGATGGTGAAGTTAGCCATTTATTTTTTTGTTATTTAAAAGATATGTTGAAATATACTGAGATAGTGAGAATAATTTCGAAGTCTTCAATGGAATAATGATTTCATTAAAAGTTGCTGTTCGCGAGTACCTTATTGCGCCTTTTTTTTCATCATATATTATAGTTATTGTTATAGCGATACAAGTTAACCTGTCCTTGTTAAATTAGTTTTACGCACAATGCAACCAATCCAAACAGTTGACAGCAAAGTGGAACTTCCATAGTTCTGTCAATAACAAAATGATAAGTCGCTCTCGCCTACGCTTATGTTTCGCACCATCTGCTAAAACACACACATAAACAACTGTTCCGTGGATCTTATAATCTATTTAAATAATTATATATTCTGTGTACACACACAAAATATATATAATTATTTTTATATTCTGTTTCTATATGTAGGGTGGGTCACGGGAATAGGGCCAAAAGTAGGCGGGGTTTTCTCCGAACAGGAAAGGAGTAGGGAGGTCGGGGAGAGCTCATTCGAACCGTCAGGTCATGCCATTTAATTACCACTATGGAGCAGTGGGGTGTTGTTCACCGCGTGTTTGCATACGACGAATTTGTGAGGAGCAATGAATCAGTCGTGGCGGCGCAGCGTGCATTCAGACAACGCTTCAACATTGAACGTCATGGTGCTATTCCTAATCGGAAAACCGTTATGAGGTGGGTCAATGCTTTTAGAACAACTGGAAACATTATGAAAAAAAAACCACCGGGCCCCACTCGTACTGCTACAACTCCAGAGAATTTGAATTTGAATTTGAATTTGAATTCACCCTCTCCACATTCTCTGGAGTTGTAGCAGTACGAGTGGGGCCCGGTGGTTTTTTTTTCATAATGTTTCCAGTTGTTCTAAAAGCATTGACCCACCTCATAACGGTTTTCCGATTAGGAATAGCACCATGACGTTCAATGTTGAAGCGTTGTCTGAATGCACGCTGCGCCGCCACGACTGATTCATTGCTCCTCACAAATTCGTCGTATGCAAACACGCGGTGAACAACACCCCACTGCTCCATAGTGGTAACTAAATGGCATGACCTGACGGCTGACGGTTCGAAAGAGCTCTCCCCGACCTCCCTACTCCTTTCCTGTTCGGAGAAAACCCCGCCTACTTTTGGCCCTATTCCCGTGACCCACCCTGTATATGTATATATAAGAAATTGTATGTGTGTTCTTATGTTATTATGCTATGTTGCATATCATTTGCACAGCTGGTGGGCAGAAATGTAGCTTGTGGCCTTGCGGAGAAATAAGGCACTGCTCAAACGGGCATTCAACTACTGCCACTAGTGGCGGCCGAGCGCCATTCCCATCGGTGCCGCACTGCCGCGTAAACGAAGGCGGCTCCAATTTGTTACTCTCCTGCTACAATTTAAAGGAGCGAGTGGTCGCCACCAGTGGCGTGTCGCAGCCACCAGTGGCGTGTCACAGCTACCAGTGGCGTGTCGCAGCCACTCATTCGCGTGTGGCTAAAACTAAAACACGGGTGGTCATTACGCGTGTGCAGCAACTGCATACAAATTGTATGAAAAATCAAAACAGCATGCCACATCATGCCAGTCGTGGCCCATTTGCATCGAACCTTAGTGCTAAAAATAAATTTATTTATTTTGTTAAAATACTGCACAGCACAAGCCATTGCTGCCACAGTCTACATTAAAAACAATGAAAGAATTACAATTGGAGCCAGAAATAATTCCTATCAAACCAACAATTTTATCTGTGCAGAATAGCAGTATTCAAGAAGCCTGTGTGTAATAGAAATACTGAAAGGTTTTGCAGCAGCTAGAGTGAAAAGTATGAACAGTAGTATTATCCTATACAAACTCAGGCCCTTATGAAATATAACTTTGTAAAATGTATAGTAATGAGAAATATTAAGAATTTAATTATTAAAAAGGATAGTAATTAGCAGGTTTCTTTTATAAGGGCTCTCAGGCACAACATTTTTTTTTTCCATTTTATGACCAATTTTTCAAGTAGAGGCACCTAAGTAGTGTGAAAAAAATATTTCTGATGAATTGACGTTGACAGTGCTTGATTTGATAAGGATACCAGAATTGATACAAGACAAAGAAAATATAATTGATTTTAAAAACGAACTATTAACATTATTATGCACAAAAGCTGTGATACAGTTAATAAATATCTAACTGATAAATAGCTATCAATTGTACATTATACTAATATTGCTGTACTACCTTCTACTTCTAATATATTCCAACTATATAATGTTATTGGTTTTGGTTGGTTGGTTTTCCTGGGCGGTATCCACACTTAGTCCTCCTATGGGATTGTTGTACGTGAAAGGTTTCCTGTTTACTCCAAGCTAGCCTCAATCAGTCCAGAAGGAAGCAGCCTCCGAAAGCTGCTGCAGGCTTCCCGAAGCGATGTTGGTGACTGAAGAATTTGTGCATGTTGGTCGTATATAATGATATATTTGTAGGCCAATGATGGCAAGACATAGAGATCAATGTTATAATTATTTGATGTTGTAGATTTTGAATTTTGAATTTTTTAAATTTGATGAATAAAACTGCAGAAAGGGGTAATTTGCATCTATCAAGCTCAAGCAAATACTTGTAAATTCGAGTGGAGTATTTGTAAATAGTTTTACCAAGTAAAGCTAAATTATTAAAAATATTGATTTATACTTTTTTCTTTTATTAGTGTAATGTTATGTATAATTGGATTACCTGTGCATCACATTTTTTTTTCCGTTCCACCCGCATAATATTGCCTTCCTCATTTGTTGAACTATCTCTATAGTAATTCTCATCAAGATCAGTTCAGTACTTTAGTCATCAAAGTGTAACAGACATACAGTTACTTCCTCATATATAATATTAGTAAGTATAAGATAAGAAGAATAAATCTGTTTGTATGCCTGTTATGCTCTTATGGCTAATTACTAAACCAATCTTGATGAAAATTGGTATGGAGATAGTTCAAGATCTGAAGAAGGACATGGGCTACTTTTTGTTGACAAACCTTAAACACGGGCGGAGCCGCCCAGAAGCTAATAAGAATAAAATTGATTGAGAATGTAATATAACATTGTTCAAGTTCATAGAATGAAGAATACAAACATAATTTCCAAATTTTAGTACACCATATGGTTAAAACCTCTATTGAGTTGTCAATACAGAAGCTGCATCGATTTTCAGCGATGAGATATAGAGATAAAAATTATTTTGTTAAAAAAAAATACCAACATCATCTCACTCATAAATCTCTTTTCTCACAGCTTTAATGCGAATTGATAGACTTTATATAGCTAACACACGTTAATAAAAATAAATAATAGCAAAGAAATATTGTTTGAACGAGTTAAATGGGAATCAGTGGGCGATACTATCACAAAATGTTTTGTTATGAAAACATAACGTATCTTACAAAATACGCAAGTTTATGCTACCGTATTAATACATATAAATTGTGGTAATATTGCGCATATTTCTTACCTGATAAACTGATGACAACGATGCCAGGAATAATAAAAACACTGTTAGAAAAACCATGTTCGATCGGCCCCTCGGCACCGCCGCTGATATCCACCATTTTTATATAATACTGAGATATTTACTGCTAATACTGAATCAGATTCGACAATTAACTGTTTTAATTTATGAAAACAGCCATTTATAACAACAGAAAACTGTTTTTGGAGCTAGAATCGTATAAACACACCTTTATTATTTCTTCGAATCTGGCTGAGCAACGCAACACAAAATTGACAACTGTTTGACAGATTTAATTTTTAATTTGACGTCACGGGAAGGGATGCGAAGTGAGGGATGAAATGCACATTGATGTTTTGTAGCATCGTTGCCATGCATCGATGCACGTTTATAAAGACATGCGATTTGAATTGTTTTAGTAATTTGTGCCATTTGTGTTTTTTTACAAAGTTTATTAGTCAGAGATTTTGTACCAGACAGTAAAAGCCTGAGATAATAGAACATAGGATAATTCGTCTCACCTAACAAACCCTAGCTCCTGTGTTAACTTCAAATCAGCTTTTCGGAATCAACTGCTATGCACAGAACGGTTGTTTCTAGTAATAAGGCCGGTGAGATTCAGCCTAGTGGGAAGATTTGAAACTAAAGAGGCCTATAGCTGGTTGGATGGACCTTTCATTTACATGAGTTGTTCGTGCAGTCTTGGCCTCTGCGTTTCCACAAGAAGAGATTACAGCACGGGCACTTAAGTGGAATAGGGTTCTGACATTTCAATGAGAATATTTTACCGCGCCGCACTGATTAAACAGGCATCGGCCATAGGCTACAGCTACAAAAAATAAATTAAGCTTGTACCTATATGCTTGTTTACCGTTGTAGGTTTGGAATTCTTAAAAAAAAGAAAAGATTTATTTTTAATGATTTATTTTACTTTTATTTTACAGCAATTGATATTCCTTAATGTTTTTGGTTCGCTAGAGGGCGCACGAAGTGAACATCGGCTCCGTGTTATTTAACTGTTTAAAAATCATAGATGCAGTGAATTAACCTAAATATGTGCTAAAAACATTGTTACTCTTGAAAAGGACCTGTGATATTGTGGATTACCAATTAAAGACTTAAAGAATTACCAAAAACTGTAGTGAAAGAAGTTAAAATAAAGTGTTCAAAAAGGTACATAGCATACATAAAAACTGTGCAAATAGGTAAACAAACAATAGTGTTTAATTCAATTTGTGTAGTGAAGATTTTTAATTGCCTAATACTAGACATTAATTGTGATAAAGAATGATAAAAAGTGTAAATATGGTGATGTTAATGTAAAAAGCGGTAAACAGCAAAACCAGAAACTTACCGTCACCGTCAAGTTAACAATAATTAAAATAATTGCAACTTAGAACTTTTCAAATACTTTACTACTGATTATTAATTTTAAATTCACTAGGAGAGTTCACTGTGGTTTGGTTGAACTACTGTACGACTTGGAATATTATGATCTGAGTTCGAGACTGTGTTACAAATTTCTTTTTGGACTTTATTTTGATCACAAAACTTTCGTTGAGTTCGAACCCAAGTTTAATAAGTTAAATAACCATTAAAATGGATAATGAAAACGAAGTAAGTCACATCACGCTACGAAAACCACAACGAACTAATTCCCTTGAAGACATCACAATAAAAGACGGTAATACTAATCTATTTGACACCACAATGTTAAGTTTGCCGGATACTTCAGTTTGTGAATGTCTTACTGTAAAAGAATTACTAGTTAAGTTGGAAAAAGTGGAAAATGAATTAGGAGTTGCAAATAATGAGATAGAAAACCTCAACTCTGAAAACTCTGAACTGAAAGAAAAATTGGATAAAAGCTTGAAAATTGTGGAACTATATAAGAAAGTGGGTTTTGGAGATGCAAATGCTGTTACACCGTTATCCACTCGAAAAAGTAAAGCCCTCAAGTGTCGCAGAATTTTTGAACCTACTGAAAACAATGGGTCATTCCAATTGATAGACAATGCCATCGAAAATCAACAACATTCAGCTCAACATAATGTTCAACAGGATAAGGTATCGTTGGTGAATATTGATAAGAATGACATACAAACATCTAATGAGGATAAATGCACGACGAATTCTACATCAGACGGATCAATGCGTGAAACTTTTCACCACCAACAGGAAACTCAACACGACTCATCTACAAACATAGAACACCCAACAAGTCATGATCAGAAAGTTGTGATTATTGCCGATCAGCAAGGCCGAAACATCCAAAAAATCCTCCAGAAGTTACTGGGCCAGAAATTTAAGGTAACTTGTTTTTGGAAGGCGGGTGCCTCATTACGAGAAGTTTTAAATACCGAGTTGTCAAGTATAACTAAACTGAATCGAAGTGACTACGTAATAATTTTAGGCGGAACTAACGATAAGAACCCAAAAGACCTTGAATTCTGTTTATATAATTTTTTGAAAAATACATCGAATACCAATGTTATTGTCACCGAAGTTCCCTATAATAAGTACTTAAGTGAAATGAAAATAAATAACGTATTTAAATTCCTTTGTAATCTGTACAAACATACTTTATATCTAGACATGCAATATTATTCTATGATACTTAATGATAATTATTTTCCACTACATATGTGCCGATTGCTTTTGAAAGAGATTTTGCATAGGGATTACAGACGAAGATTTGAGTCTTATAATAATGAATTAAAGAATAGAAATGTCCAAAAATGTATATCATATGACAAATGTACACAGACAGAAGTAATATCAACACAAGAGGTACCTACTACCTCTCAAGGTAACTCGTTTTTTCGTCTGTAATTATTTGAACATCCTACACCAGAACATAGATGGTTTGATCAGTAAATCAGACGAACTAACTGCACATCTACATACACTGGACAACCAATTAAACGTTGTTGATGTTCTATGTATAACTGAACACAATATGACCACATCCGATACAAAATTATTAAAACTACCCCATTTTGTACTGGGCGCATGCTTTTCACGGAACAATAGAAGGGGTGGATCATGTATACTAATTAAACCTTATTTCAAGTACAAGATTATACCAGAAACAAAATCACTAAGTTTGATTAATATTTTCGAATGTAGTGGTATTGAATTAACTGAGCAAAAAACTTTAATAATATGTATTTACCGATCGCCTAGAAATAAAAAGGAGTACATTGAATCATTTTTTGACCGACTTCAAAAATTACTGGACCAGCTATGCTTTGGTAACAAAAAAATAATTATTTGCGGCGATTTTAACATCAATATTGCAAACACTGATAACATATCGCGTCAATTTATAAACTTGTTAGCAGGGTATAACCTTAAGTTAGCTATTAACCAACCAACGAGGCTTAGTACTATGACTTGCATCGACAATATAGCACATAATATCAAAGGATCCAAATCAAAAGTATTGGAGTTGTCATTGTCTGATCATACTGCACAATTATTTAGCTGTCCTATTAGGAAAACGTACAATATAACTCACTGGTTCAAAATAAAAAGGGACTACTGTAAAGAAAACTTAACAAAATTTAAAAACTACGTTGAACAACTCAGTTTTATGGAATGCTACACATGTGACGATGCAGAAGAGGCCTACAATAACTTTTATGAACTATTTAAACTACTGTATGATATGTGCTTTCCTTCTATTAAAGTTAAAATACCAGTTACTAAAGGGCCGAGGTGGTTAAGTAAGGGTATAAAATTATGTTCAAAAAGAAAACGTCAAATGCTTTGGCAGTATAGGCTATCACCATCCTTGGAAAATAAAATGAAATTTAAAAGCTACACAAAACGCCTTAAGGACGTTATCAGAAAAACACAGAAGGCACAAAATAATTGTTTTATCAACTCAGCAAAGAACAAAAGTAGAGCTACATGGCAAGTCATAAACAGCATAAAAACGATGACACCAAAAGAGGAGATAAAACAAGTACAAGTTAATGGTAATTTACTTTCATCTCCAAGAGACATTGCAGAATCATTTAACAATTATTTTATTGAGGACACAAAACCTGACAAAAATAGTAACTTGACATACAATAGTAATAATTTGACATATAATAATTTTAATTCTCTATTCATGAAACCGACCGATACAGTTGACATATTTAATATTATTATGGCACTTAAAAATAGTAACTCTACGGGGTATGATGACATTTCCACAAAAATAATTAAATCGGTAGCGTATTACATTTCGCCTATTCTCAGTTATTTGATAAATTTAAGTATTGAACAAGGTATCTTTCCATCTAAACTAAAAATTACTATTATTAACCCACTTCTTAAAAAAGACGACAAAGATAATTTGAAATCATATAGGCCAATTGCATTATTACCAATAATTGCAAAGATTTATGAAAAGGTTATTTATAATAACATATACAATTACTTTGAAAATCATAGTATCCTAGTGGAAGAACAATTTGGATTTCGAAAAGGAAAGTCAACTAATGATGCACTATTTAATTTTTTACACACAGTGATGTCAGGGTTAGACGATAAAAAACGTATCACAGCAATTTACATGGATATGACTAAGGCATACGATTATGTAAGACATGATATATTGTTGTACAAATTAGAAAAATATGGCGTTAGAGGAAATTCGTTGCAATTAATCAAATCATACCTAACAAATCGTACTCAAGTAACAGCGATTAACAGGTTAGACAAAATCACAAAATTAGACGTGAAATACGTTTCGACACCAAGAATAGTTGAATATGGTGTACCACAAGGGAGCATTCTTGGTCCCCTGTTATTTCTTATATATATTAATGATCTTCCAAAAACTATAAACCAAAATATGATACTATTCGCTGATGATAGTACAGCCATTTTTACTAGTGATAAGAAATATGAGAATAACGAAATTGAAATGAATAATGCTTTGGAAAACATAATAGACTGGCTAAAACAAAATAATTTAAAGATTAACTTGGGAAAAACAAATTATATGTTGTTTAAAAATAAGAATGCTCATACCAACAGTTTATCCATACAATACAAAGGTGAAGCTATTAAAGAGGTCCAGTGTACTAAATTTCTTGGTATTTTTATAGATGCTGATCTAAATTGGAAAACACAAATTAACTATATCTGTACTCGACTAAACCAATTTTCATACGCGCTTTATAAACTTAGGAAGGTTGCTAATGAAGACACATTACTAACAGCGTATCATGCTCATGTAGGATCTATAATTAAGTATGGTGTTTTATTTTGGGGCAATAGTGCCGACCGAGAATATGCATTTAAAGCCCAGAAGAGGTGTATCAGAAGCATATGCGGACTAAAACAGACCGATTCGTGCAAACCATCATTTATTAAATTAAAAATATTGACCTTACCCGCTCTATTTATTTACGAAGCAGTGACCATTGTAAAAAAGGACGTGAATAAATATGAAACTCTAAAAAGTGCACGACATAAAGACACACTAAAAATTACAGGTTGTAGGACGGCATTATTTCAAAAAAGTGTATTTGGTATTAGTGTAAAATTATTTAATAAATTGCCAAACTCTATTAAACAGATAGAATTTTTAAATGAATTTAGGAATAAGCTCAGAGATTTTTTAAGTAATAAAGCTTATTACTCAATAAATGATTTTTTAAATGACCAATTTTAAGTTAATAATTAATGTAATGTATAATTAATGTAATTAATGTAGTGTTATAAGACGGTTCTTCATTTTGTATAATGCATTTATTCTGTAAAGATATTTTTAATGTTAATTAATTTTATGTGATGAATTCGATATTTTTATAATTTATATGACTAATGAGAAATGTATATTATATTGTACGCCAAATATGGCATGTTACACATGGAGACTTAATTTCTAGTACATAAGAACTGTATACTTAACACCTGTAACAAACAATCAATAAATAATTTGAATAATTTGAATAATTTAACATTCAGATCAGTTTTATTTGTTCCTTAAAATTAATACTAAATTAAAGCATTTGGTTTTTGGAAATACTGCCATACTAAAAAGATAGTAGTCATAGAACATATCACACTTATATAGGTATTATATTAACTGACACAAATCTCATTCTAAATTAACATTATAACTATTTACAACATAATAAATGCTTTTGAAATCAATACAGAGAGACATTTATTTTATAGCTTGAAAAAAATAGAGTAGAAAATAATGCGACCGCCACTGTGCTCTTTGTATGGGAATCAGCACAAACCTATTTAAAATCCACAAAATCGTACCGATCGTAAACTATTCTTTTATAAACCGTAATTTCTTTGACAACTTTGCCATTAAGTTGTCAGCAGGCATGAATTATTTTCCATTTCTAGGCTATTTTGCCAAGCTGTACACTAGCTTTCGCGCACTTATACCATGGTCCGAATAGCTAACAATATTAATATTTGCGTGCTGCATTCGGACCGTCATTCGCAATACAAAATCTAATAATTAGCGTTTCGGACCCTAGGGTTAGTAGGTCGTACGTCTTCAAGCCTTAAAGTACCTCAAACAATATCGATGTAATTCATCATGCTTTAGAGACCATCTGCTTCGCTGGTAGCCAGTTGTATAATTAATGTATCGACTATCGCTCCCTGCTAGGCTCGATTACCATATCGGGCAATAGTGTTATTTGGGATTTTTTTTTAGGAAATTCTTAGCTAGCTAACACAGAGTTGGAATTGTGCCCGGTGGATGGCGTTCAGCTCAGCCCCCAACCCATAGGAGCAAGACATAACAGGTGAAAATGGGTGTTATACAACCTACTAGGTAATGTAACCGTGATTTTATGTATGAATGTTGCTTGAGTGGTTTTGTTGTGAAAGCATAACAAACAGAGAGAAATACTTAAGCATTTATAGTATGAGAATGGATTAATATTGGCCTACCACAACACCTAGCTAAATATTACAATAAGCAGTAATTATTTTACATTTAATATATTGTAGTACGAGAGCCCACGACCAAAATTTTTGTCTCATAGCAATACGGCCAAAACCGCATCAAATCGATAGATACGATTATCCTGAACTCGAAAATACCAATATCAGACATTTTCCGCGTAGCGTTTGATCTGACCGAATTTTCAAAATTGTCAAAGAATTTTACCGAGCTGCATCATAGCAATATGTCTGATTTGCAGACTGTAGTTGAATGATAGTTCTGAGATACCGGAAACATATTTTTCAGACGTTAGTGGTGTAGCGCAAACCCGTAAAATCACTTAAAAAAATTAAAAATGAGACAAAAAAAATGTCTCATAGCAATACGTCTGAAAATCTTTTTTATTAGTAAATTTTGGTTATTTGATGCGAACAAAACAATTTTCAGACGGAAATGTGAACGCATTAAATTTTGAGACCGTTTTGAAAATGTTAACAAATTTTACCGATCGGTATCATAGCAATATGTCTGAAAATTGTTGGACATGATAAAATAAGCTGTCCACATGTGCAAAAAAATTATATCAGACAAATTAAGTGTAGCACCTTCTCTATCAGACAACTTTTCGATACTCAGATATCATTTAAAAATCGTATTGAGGCATCTTGCATTTTCTGTTACAAACCAATGAATACGTTGCGACCCTGAATTTATTAGATGATAATTAACAAAGAATTTACCCGAAACCGTAACATTGAAGTTGAAGGACTGAAATAAATCGCACAAAAGGAAACTGGGATGAAGTTGAAAAAAAAACGGTTTATTCAAAGTTACAAATTACAATGAGGCTGTTGAAATTAAATACTGATTGATTTGATAGTTTTGGTTTTATTTAAAGCACACTTGAGTAACTTTTACAAAAGAAATAAGTAATGACATCTGTCATCTGTCAAAGTACATTTAATAGACAAGGGAGATTCTTGAATATCTATGAAGGCTGTAAATTTAAAAAAACATTTAACAGAGGCGTCGGCCAGGCGACTCCGAAACGTTATTTTCGTTTTTGGGAGTATATGCTACACTTAAAGTGTCTGAAAACAGGTTTTTGGTAATCATGGCAGCAATACGAAAAGTTGAAAAAAAAATTTATCCGTATTGCTATGATACAGGTCGGCTAAATTTGTTGACATTTTCAAAAATGCGCTCAGGCTATATGCTACGCGCAAAATGTCTGAAAACAAACTTTTTCGTAATACAATTATAAAATCTATGTACATTTTCACTATCAGACGTATTGCTATAATACCGACTGTCTTTTTTTTTTGACACAGCAGAAATGGCCTCCCACGCAGTTGCTACACTTTCGACCGTTACTACACACCTAGTCGGGTACAGAATCATACAATCTAACGATTTTATAGGGTTTTTGCCGTATTGCTATGAGACATGGTTTTGGTCGTGGGCTCTCGTACTATTGTCTTTTACGCGATTATTCTCTAAGTCACTTTTCTCACAAATCTAACATAGTTTTGAACTATATTTTATGTCAGTTTTATTTTTTTATAGTTTTTACAGAACCACACTTAATACAACAATGACGAGAGACAGCAATCACTCATACTAATCAGTGCCGAATTTCAGTTTATTCTAAGAAACAGTTGAAAAAATTATGGGACCGGCAGGATTTGAACCTGTGAGCTTCTGCAGACTGGACGGCCACTTTAACCAACCAACTGCGGTCGCATCTTGCCAGGAACCTAAATTTTGCAACTGTATGTTACGTCATTATGTGACGTCACGTTCATCCATTTGTTCCTATCTTAAGTAGGATACAAACCAACATAGCGAAGTGACTTTCAGCACAAATGTTGTAAAGAATGAACATGTATTTCAACTTGTTATTAATTATTAAGCATAGCTAAGGGCCCTCGCCCACGGCGACTTTTTGTAGCAATGCTGTCGCCGTTAAGTGAATGCGCGACAGCATCGCTATTAACGCGTGTTAGTCGCATTTGCAACGCGCTACTGCATCGCCACTGTATCGATGCAAACGCGCGACCGTGTTGACATCGGCGAGAGATGTACAGAACAGTATCGCGGTTGCATCGCGACTGAAGTTGGGCTCGTGGGCGAAGACACACAGATAACGACCGCTTCGCGATTGTTTCAATGCCGACGCGCGACAGCTTTGCTACTGCATCGCTACAAAAAGTCGTCGTGGGCGAGAGCCCTAAATGCTATAAAATTAATCAATAAGAACTGATTTGACAGCTGACCATATAGATTAGGATTAGGGATAGTTTTTCTATTCCTCACCCTATTGGCATTTACATTTAGTTTTGGCTATTGCCGTCAGCACAAAACAAATTGCATCCAAAGACAATTATTTATAAAAACATCTTACACCTAAAACACTGAGTTTCTCATTCCACTGATTCACTTAATCTAAAAATCTTAACAGTTATTATTGTTTTTCAAAACACTTCTCATCATTTAAAGAAAAAAATCACTGATACACTTTTTGTCTAGGTTTTTAATCTGACAGGTTATTTCTGTTTCTTGAACAAATATACTACTTAGCTGCTGGCACTTAGTTGGAACAAGGTGTTTCTTGCCGTTAGATCCCTCACAGGACACTGAAAGCTAAATAGGCAACCTTTTTTGCGACTGCGAGCCACTGATCCATAGACGAAGCATCATTCTGAGACGCCATATCCTGGATCCAGATGATGTCAAGTCACTTCCGATCGGCCGACTGCTCCAATTTATGGAGGCTTAAAGGAGAGTCTATAATGAGGCTACAATCACAATAGGTCCACTGAGGTCGACGTCAACACTCTAAGCCTCGTCCCAACAATAATAATAATAATTTGTTCATGAATTGTACAATAGTGGTCAATATTCTTGAATAAGTAACACACATCATTATCCGATGTTGTGACTTTATTCATTTAGTGGTCTGTATTTAGATCACCATTGTCAAGTTCCGGCCAGAGCCCTTCGAGCGGCTCCAGCTCAGGCATTTGTCATTGCAGCGAGTTGTCCACTTCTTCCATTGAGTTTTCGGTGTACGGAGCGACTTCCTCCAGTAAGTTTTCGGTGTACGGACCGACTTCTTCCATTGAGTGGTCGGTGTTCAGAGCGACTTCTTCTGTTCTTTCTGTGTGATGGGACTCCGCGTCTGATGTGAAATGGGAGACGGATTCTGAGTCGCTGTCCGATTCGTCTTTCTGTAAATATAATTAGATGTGTTAATATTTATTTATTTACCTCCATTGCTTTTAGTCGGATACCAGGGATGTTAGAGAGCTCCGTAACCGTAACCGAAACTATCGGCAATCCGATATAAATAACTAAATAACATAAAATGAACATATACATTTATTTATTTCTCTCATAAAGGGATGTACAATTCAAAAAAAAATTACTGTTTGATCCCGTAGCCCAGCCAAAGCTGACACCGCCCTACTTGCAACTTTAGTAGTTATTCAATGAAATGAGTTAAACAAATAATAATATTTAAGTACCTAATAATGAAACAAGCAGGGCAGCTCAACGCTGGCCTGAACCCGGGCACCACGAGGAAATAACAGCTTAAAGTTGTTCCTTTGTGAGAGCTGGAGTCTGTAATAGGTTCAAGACCTGTATGACAGATCTCCAGGCTCTAAATATCCGTAACCGTAACCGAATCAAAAGTTTCGGATAATATCGGATAGGGGCGTAGCCTAATTGAGACACGTTATTACAAGTTGTTTTGATCGGCTGGCCGTAATTCGTACCAAATGGTGACATAAATAAAACCATTTCACTTTTATATTCCTTAAAATTCTAACATCCGTAACCGAAATTATCTGAAATTAACGGACAATCCGAAATAAATTAATATCCACATCGGAATCCGTATCCGGTATAATAATCAATCTTATATCCGTAACCAATCCGTATCCGAAATTTCTGGGATGTTATCCTTCCTCCCTATGTTGGATATTATATTTCAAATCATATCGCACGCCCAGAACAACACTGCACTAAGTCTAAATAGCTCATTTTTCAGAATTGACGAAAAACCGTTATCTCATATTATTTCACAGTTATTGCGAATGTCTTGCACATTACAGGTGAAGAATCCAATGCGTTTCAGCATTATATAGTTCAGCTGATTCAAAACGCATTAATAAAGCAAAATAATGCATTTTTTTACTTAATTCACTGTTGCGGAATGACTGAACGAAAAAAAAAAAACATATTTCGAGTTACATGCTTTTTACTGATTAATTCTGAAATAATGCACTCTTATTCTACAGTTTTTTTACTGAGATTCAATATACAATAACGTCCCATTTATTTTGTTTTTAGGAATAGACCTATTAAAAGCGAAATAAAAGACAATTTTTCTAAAATAAGTAGGTACTTATATTTAAAACATAAACTAGTACTCGTTTTGTACTCATTGTGCTAATATTATAACATGTAAATCACAAAAAACAGTCTTCAAAAATTTTCTTTTAACAAAAAAATAATATAAAATGGCAAAGTTGGATGGATACAAAACAATCATAACACAAAAACACTAATTAAAAGTTATAAACAAAACAGTAAGTAATTAAAATATGTAATCATTTTAAACTTCAACCAACAAGTAATTATTTTTGAAAATACGACTATGTAGTCTTACCTACAATCATTCATGGCATATCACTAAAACTAAAACAAAACGAAAATTATAATTTAGACGTCAATTACCAACCACTAAACTACTTAATCCAAGCGGAGTTAGCCACTTTCAACTTACAATTATAGCTGCGATATTAATTCTTATTAAAAACTCTAAAAACAAGACATCTGGCCTTATAAAGTTGTATAAAAAGTTGGTAACAAAGAAACATTAAGCACTGTTTAGTACCATACAACTATCTTAACTCAAAGTATTATCTTGGAATCTTAAGGGTATCCCTACTTACTATAACCAGTCTTTAAGAATAACAAGTCTTATATAAATCACCAATGTATTACAATAATTATCACAGGTTTACTTGTACCTTAATATTCACTATCTTCAATTAAAAAATAAATACTATAGAAACGGGTAAAAACTTTTTTTTATAACTAATAACATAGGAACTCAACGTTTCATTTTTCAGTATTGTGCTACTATTCTAAATTTAATGCAGTCTTATAATAGGAATTAACATAATTAGCAGGAATTATATTTTTTTCGATTAATTCCATAATATCTCTTTTTTTGTTTTCAGCCAGAGGTTGTTTTTCTGTATATGCTTTAACTAACAGCGGAGAAAAGCCTTGATCTCTGTAGCGCCTTGAACGATTTCGAACACAGACTTTCTTAAAATCAGTGTCTTCGAAGGATGTTTTATAAAAAAAAGTCAAGGGATGTTGTTTTTCAACGCGTAGTTGCTTAATGTCGTGCCATTTAAGTTGATTATTGTCCTCATCTATATTGAAATTGTTGCCCCAAGCTTCCTGGAGGATTTTAATTTCATAAAAATCGTCGTATGTAAGCTCCCTTAAAAGATATGGGTTTCCTGTTTTTTTGGCAGTACGAATTAACGTAGCATATTGCTGTGGGCAATAAATAGGGCCAGATTTTAAGTGTCTTTTTATTTGTTTTTCGATTACACTGTGAACGTTGTCCCCTTCATTTTGTGAATGTCCGCGGATCAAAAATTTATGTGTTATAGAATTAACTCTCAGATTATTAACTGCATAAGCATAGACGGATAATAAGTATTTATTTTTTTGTTGCCCACAGCAATTATCACTATAAAATATCATATCCACGTCAGTATCAGGAACGCTCTTTTCAAGTACCATTTCAATGTATTTAAGGACACAACTTCCTATCTCAACTGCACCACGTTTAGCTTCGGTTTCGTCCCAGAAAAAACACGCAACATCCTTTGCGTTTAAGTCACTTACAGTGAAGTTAAAGCAATTGATTCTTGATTTATAAAAAAAAAGAGAAACTTGACCTTTGGGAACCTGCATGACTGCCTGCAGGTCGTATACTGCTACGACGACATCTTTCCTGTTTTTGTCAGCCTCTTTTTCAAATCTGGACAATTCTTTTTCTTTGAGGTGGTTATTATACTCTTCACAGAGTTTGGCCTTGCCCTCATCATCGGCATTTTTATAACGTTCACACAGGTCGCATTGGTCTTTCTTAGGAATATAAAAAGAAATATTGAACTCCTCATTGAATATCCTACTGAAAGTTGAAGCTGAGGCTGGAGTTAAATTATTTTGCTCTCGGAGGGTTTTGTAATCTCTATACAAGTCTGCCAAACATTTATCACTTGCGATATATTCTCTTTTAGTTTGAGCTCTTAAATAATGAGACTCTATTCTAGGAATAGAATTTATGAAATCAGTCACACTATCTTTTATTTCAGAGTCTATTTTGCGGTGATTACCATGCTTCCCGCGTTCATCAGATTGAATAAAACCACCATCAGTTTTCTTTGAAAGAGCCGTCTTAATATATCTATCACAAATGCTCAGCGTAGCCTTAAAAAACTCTTTACATACCCTAATCCTGTTGTTATTTTTTACAAAATAGTAAGCCGAATTCAAAGCCCTCAATTTTTGAGAAGTGATGTACCTATATTTCGGTTTGATTTCTTGTGTATGCCTTACTATGTATTCTCTTTGCCTCTCCAAATCGCCCAGCTGCCAAAACTGATTGAAAATGTCTTGTCTTACCATTTCATCTATTTTAGTTTTACAATTCAACCTGCATTTGTCGCCACAAGGTGGACGGATTTGACGCCCAGCGATCAGTTTTGTCGGATTTGATAAAGAAACATACTCTTTTCCTGTATTCTGCAATGTTCTAGCAATCTTAGACTTCCAGCCAGCAGGGTTTCGTTTTCTCTTTTTACTTAACTTAGGCTCGCTCACTGATGGAGCAGTGTCAATGGCAGATGAAGTTGAGGGTGCGTTTGTCGGAGTAGAATTAGAATCCTCATGAGTACTCGCTGTAGGAAGACGCGGTCTACTAGATTCATCATCAGATGAACTACTTGAGCTACTGGAGCTTGACGATGATGAGCTGGAGTCTGACGAGGAGCTCGAGGAAGAAGAAGATAATCTTCTAGGGATTACAAGAGGCCGAGATATTTCTTTAACAGGCAAAATAAAAGTAGGATCCGTATCCGAATCATCTATAAAATCTTCTTCATCGCTATGATCAGATAAAACAGGAACGGGTACCTCCCTATCTGATGCTTCATCGGCTGATGCTGGCATCGCTGTTGTCTCATCGGTTGATGCTGCCATCGCTGACGTCTCATCGGTTGATGCTGCAATGGTTGTATTTACAACATCCTTTTCCACGCTGCTTTGTTGGACAGAAGGTCTGGTTTCTTCTGTGGTTGCTTCCATTGCCTTTTTGAGTAACAGGAGCCCACGACCTCTCATCATCTGCCAAATAACAATTAAAAATTTAATTAATTCAACAATAGTGCATTATCTCAAAAAAAAGTATTAATCTTCTTGTATATAAAGAAAAATATATATTTTAAATATATTTCTTTTAATTTATAATGTAAGTAACAATTATAAGTATAAAACAATATTTATTATATTTTTATAAGAAAGTTAGGGCATAATTTATATCTACCATCAATAGTGCATCATTTAACTGATTTTTAGCTTTTACGAACAATACTGAACCATTTTGATATAATACAAAAAATCTAACATACCTTCGTCAACAACAGAGTACTATTTTGAAATAGTAACAAACACGTAGTACAAATACAGTCACCAACACTGAATTAAAACGAAATAATTCGGCTTATTTTGTATGCTTCATTCAACAACACTGCATTAACACAAAATAATTCACTGTTTCGTAAAGGATCTGCGTGCTGTTACCTGAGGCGGACAAGTTGCAACTAGAAATAGTTTTGTGTTCGCGGTATGACTCTGGCAGCGCGTCGTCACCAATAGAGAGTTAGCGCGCCATCTATTGGACATTTTTGTAAATATAAATACGCCTGTCTTCGTGGTATGCGCGGCAAATTTTTGGCTATTCAAATATGTATAAAAGTCAATTTTGAGATTTTTCGACATAATACAGTGTTGTTCTGGGTGTGCGATATCATCTATTTCCATGGAACCCAAAAGGCGCTTGAACACGTCAGAACAAAGATCAAAAATACAATATATAAAATTAAAATAATACTTAACTAGTATTCAAGTCTTTATTGCATTAAATTTTAATGCTTATTGCAATAAAATGATTTGCCACCGGAGCTTAGATTGACTTTAATTACTATACTGAGTGCCACAGTTCAGGATGTCAAGCCGAAATCGGGCAATATGGGCAGTTATGACAGTTATAAAAAAAATCCCAAGTTACTAATTTGAAAATATGGGCAGTTAATGAAAAAATTACACCTTGAGATGGTTTTCACTTCTATTACTAAAGATATTTACTTTTTTTAATTGTTTTTTTTTTATGTTATAATTGGGACTTCGTGACGCAGAGTACGTTAAAAACTGTGCAATAATTGATTATGCATGACGTCACATCGCGAATAGTACCTCGTTACATGTCTACTGTAACGTCAAGGTCTCTACAGTGGCCCACTAGATGGCGCTTGACTTGGGTCGTGTTACTTTTTTTTTTAATTCAACACAATATAATTTATTTTTAGTAGTTTTGAGTGTACGGTACTTGTGGGCTGCAGCTGAATATCATCGTTAGATGACTGTATTTCATTGCATCACTTAGCATTATGCTGAGCCTACTGGCCTATTGGTACAGACTGTTTTACTTTATTTCACTGTATTTCCTATATAGTTTCTTTTTTGTTTTGTGCCTATTTTTTTTTATTTCCTAAATGAAGAACTTACTTTGATAGTAAATATGGTATAAACAGGCGGGTTCCAGTGGTAAGGGCAAGCGGAAGAGCCTACTGGAAGCTTCGCGATGGGCTCCGGGCATGAATCCACACCGCGATTGTCACCGCACGCGGCGAATAGCACCTGGAAAATAAATATTCATTATATATGACGACCGGATGGCGGAGTGCGTAAAGTAGTACCTGCCTGCCACACCGAGGTCGCGAGTTCGATTCCCGCTTAAGACAAATCTTTGTGTGCATGAACATGGGGGTTTGTCTTAGTCTGGGTGTTTCTATGTATAATAAGTATGTATTTACAAAAAAAAAGTATATATGTATTAGTTATTCTAGTACCCATAGTACAAGCTCTACTTAGTTTGGGACTAGATGGCGTTGTGTGTAAGTTGTGTGATATTTATTTAAGAAAAAAAAAATATATATGTACTTCACGCACAAAAAGCAAATCTCTGTGTCAGTCAGTGGATTACACAAAAATGATTTGTCCTGTGTGGAGATCGAACCCACAATACAAACGCTTTGTCTTACCCGGGCAGGATAAGCATTAAGCAGCAGAGTCAGTACTAAAATTTACTTTTATGAAAATCATATTAAGAAACAGTTGAAAAGAATGGGATTTTAGTGGGTCTTAAGGCACAGAACCGTAGGGATGGCAGGTAATTACTCATTTGATTTGATTTTCATATCTTCTTATTGATTATGTAAGTTTTTGAAAGTATAAAAAATTTACCATCCATGCTAGTTTAAACAAATTTATTTTAATTTATTAGATTTAAAAATGAAATAAGCGCCTTTCATCCTCTCTCCTATACTTTTGCTGTGCCCGACAGGGTCAATAATTGATACAATTTAATATGTTTAATACCACCAACAAAAAATTGTGGAATATTACAAAGAATTGAGTATTTTTATAGCATGCTTGACAAATTATAATAAGAAACAGTTTAAAAAATAGCAGGATTTAAACCTGCGACCTCTGCATATCGGGCAGTCGGTCGCCACTTGCCAGGCCCCTAATTTTTCAACCGTATGTCACGTCATTACGTGTCATCACTGTTATCCATTTGTACCTATCTGAAGTGGTCGACCTTAGCTTAGTGGTTAATGCGGCTGCCCAGAATGCAGAGGTCGTAGGTTCAAATCAGGGATATTAGGGAGCTCCGTAACCGTAATCGAAACTATCAGATACCCGATATAAAAAAATATTCGTAACCGTAACCGAATCCGAAATAAAAGTTTCGGATAATATCGGATAGGGGCGGCGCCTAAATTAGACACGTTATTACAAGATGTTTAGATCGGCCGGGCGCAGCCGCACGCATTGTTTGTTTTCTTTCGTTGTCTTCTTATAATACTCGTAACTAACCGACTTGTGAGCAATTTTACATTCACAAATAGTTCGACAAATAGAAACTAAAGTGTTATGATTGAACTGGTATAAAATGCGTCCTAAGTCGAGTGCAATTTGGTATTTTTATGATGAAATGACTGTCGATTTCGCAAAATGTAAACAATGTGGTAAAAGTTTTTCACGGAAAGGAGGTGCACTACATCGCTAAAACTTCATCTTAAATCACAACACAATGATAAGTATGACGAACTTTTGCTACTGGAAAAGGTAACCACCAAAATAAACCACTAAAGTCCAATCAGCTGACACCATCACAAGAGTGTAAAAAACAGTTGATATTACAGATTCTTTAAAAAATAAAGGAGCCTGGGATGAAAGTAATACCAAACAAAAGGAAATTAATAAATTTCTGGCTGAAATGATTGCGTAACAAAACTAGCCATTTAATGTGTGGGCCTTGCCACGTTATAATATTAGAGGTTGGTAGTACTTTACAAACTTACTGTGCTATGATACCTATATAAAAAAATTAAAAAATAAATTGTTTATTTTAAATAGCTGCAATAATTACTTAAAGACTGATTGTAATTCGTACCAAATGATGATGATAAATAAAACCATTTTATTTGCTAAATGTATTTCACTTTTGAAATTCCTAAAATCTAACATCCGTAACCGAAATTATCCGAAACTAATGGATAATCCGAAATAAATGAGTATCCGTATCCGAATCCGTATCCGGTATAATAATCAATCTTATATCCGTATCCAATCCGTATCCGAAATTTCATATCCATAACATTCATGGTTCAAATCCTGCCGGTCCCATATTTTTTTCAACTGTTTCTTAGTATAATTTTAGTTAATTTATGTTAGAAGACTAACGCAGAAACGTAGCATAGCATATCTCTCCGGTATCCCCTACTAAGCTCTAGCCATTACCTGTTGCTTGTCATGCAGGATGTGCCGGCGGCAGTGCTTGGCGGCGGGCAGCCCGGCCGCGGCGCAGCGCACGCCGCCCTCGCTGAACGTGCAGCGGCCCGCCGACGGCACGGGGCGGTTGGGGCACGGGTCATACAACTGGCAAACAAACTATATACGTTAGCTTATTATTAAACATAAACATTTATTTATTTCTCTCATAAAAGGATGTACAAATTCAAACATAAATTACTGGTGGTGCCCGAAGCCCCGCCAGCGCTGACACCTGTAGGCGGTTGTCTGGCAAGGGGTTGAATATCAAATCAAAAAATGTCTGGCTACTGAGAAAACATTATCTAATTATTACCCAAGTTATTATATAAAAATCAGCTTTTATACTTTACTAGCTGACCCGGCGAACTTCATACCGCCTTAGCGTAAATTTGATGCACTACTTTTTTTTGTATAGCTGACCTATTTTATGTTAGCGTACCTATTCAATTTAAACTGGAATCTATAATATCCACCATATAAAAATGAATACCTATTTCCCTGGTCTCGTCATACCTGAGAAGGACTTTACTAATTTTATTAATTAAAAAACAAAATATATATTTTCATAATAGTGTTTATTCCGTAGAGTTCAATAATTTCACTTATATTTTTACAGAAAATTTATTAATATATTTTTTTTTTTCGTAAGATCCTTGTACAGAGTATTAGAAAACTACAAAAAAAAATCTGCCAAATCGGTCAAGCCGTTTTCATGCTATGTCGTGACAACGGAAAATGGGTTTCATTTTTATATATATAAATATAAGGTAAGTAGAAATATATTTTCATGAATAATAAGAGTGTCTGGCAAGGGGTTGCCACGATGTTACGTGTCTGGCAATTAATGACGTAATTTTAATCATTACCCAGAAATGTGTGGCAGTTGTTTATGTAAGAGTTACAATCCTCCACAATTATAAATTCACTAGCTTTTGTTACGGGGATGGAGGATATTATCATAATAAACATACCTTAGACCTCTTGTGCAATAGTTTTCTAGCCAATACGGCATCGACGCCATGTTTTGTGTGGTAGCTGGCGAACGCCTTCAGTTTGCGGAGTTGTCGACGTTCGTGCAGTGTAAGCGGATTGTTGCGAGCTTGGGTGTTTATACTGCCTGTAAATATAGAAAATAAATATGTATAAGGTAGGAAAGAAGACTTCGTATCAGGGATGTTAGGGAGCTCCGTACCCGTAACCGAAACTATCAGATATCCGATATAAAAAAATATCCGTAAGCGTAACCGAATCCGAAATAAAAGTTTCGGATAATATGCGATAGGGGCGGCTAGGTACTTGTATTGATTTTAATTCAAATTTCCAAGTTGAATCAAAGTCAATCTAAGCTGCTGTGTCAAATCATTTTATTGCAATAAGTATTTTTTTTTTTTTTTTTATGAGCTTATAGTATCCCACTGCAGGGCAAAGGCCTCCCCACCCTTTTTCCACTTGTCTCTGTCTACGGCTTGTAGTGCCCAGTCATTTTGGTAGGAGTCCAGTTCATCCCTCCATCTTCTTCTGGGTCTGCCACGTTGTCGTTTTTTATTGTTCGGGACCCAATTGTGTTGTGGTTTTGGCCCAAAGATCTTCTGGCATACGACATACGTGGCCAGCCCAACTCCACTTTTAGCAATTAGTTAAGTTTTATTTTAATTTTATATTTTGATGTTTGTTTTGACGTGTTCAAGCGCCCCTTCGGGCCCATAGAAATAAATGATTTGGTTTGAACTGTTTCTTAGTATAATTAGCTAAGCATAGCTGAATGCTATTAATATATAATATAATCAATAAGAAGTCTAAAGTTCAATCAAGGGGAAAAAACAGGGGAATCGAGGTCTTTGCCCTGCAGTGGGAAACTTGTTACGTATGCGTCAGGCATACCACTGGAGCTACATGAGCCGTGGGTGGCGTCAGCAATACAAGCGGTGGACGTCGCGCCATACAACCATTTTTACCGGATTGGTGCACTTTCGTTACTAACATCGAGCGTTTGTCACCTATCTTAGAATGTAGGCAGTAAAATTTTAATTGTATTTATAATTAAAGTCCTATTTTAAGACAATTTGGTTTCCTTTCGGCGCTCTGGCGGCAGCCAACGTAAGCTACGTCAGCTCGCAATAATAATAACAATAATAAGAAGATGAAATACTTACAATATTGTTCCTTCTCAGCCTTCAAATTCCTCACATACTGCAATCTACCAGTTTGTAACAGCACCCTGAGTCGGTCCATTTGTTTGACATACGCGGACTGGAGCAACCGAAGCATGTTCTTTGCTTCGCACACTGCTTCTTCTGCTGTGTAGACTCCGGCTTTCCTAAAGGCAAAGATATTTTTTATAAATGTATAACCCAAAAGGGTTGTATAACACCCACACTTCACCTGTTATTATTATTGTTGGGAAGAGGCTTTGGGTGTTCATGTCGACCTCCATGGGTCTATTGTGATTGTAGCCTCATTATAGACTCTCCTTTAGGCCAATAGCCTCCATAAACTGGAGCAGTCGGCCGATCGGGAGTGACTTCATCATCCGGATCCAAGATATGGCGTCCCAGAATGATGCTTCGTCTATGGATCAGTGGCTCGCAGTCGCAAAAGAGGTGCAGCGGTGTTTCCGGTTCCTCTTTATAGAATCTGCAGTAGTCATCGTCCGTCCACTTCACCTGTTACGTTTAGGTCCCACTGTGATAGGGGGTAAGCCTCGCCATCCACCAAGGATAAACCTAACTCAATGTTGCTATTGAGAATTTCCTGACGAGAATATCCTTTGCCCGACCCGGGAATCAAAGCGGAGACTGGCGCACTAGACCCAAGAGGCAGTCGGTCTAGTGTTAGTTATTAATCTTGAATCGACACAGCAGTCGACCGTGGATAGATGACCAAATATTATTATATTTTTTTCCGTGGCCCGGAGAGCACGTTAAGCCGTCGGTTACCATTTGAGCATCTGTGGCAGTCGTTACGGGTAGTTAGACGCTAGAAAGTCTGACAACTAGTCAAACAAAGAGTATTGTATTATCACTTCATAGAGGTCTGGGTTATGGCAGTCGCTCCACATAAAATTGCTGATAATCAGCTAAATCCGTTAGACTGAAAACCGATCCTAGTGGATTATGAGTGACACAGCAACGTTTGATGAGTCAACTAATCTTATATATATAAAAGAAAGTCGTGTTAGTTACACCATTTATAACTCAAGAACGGCTGAACCGATTTGGCTGAAAATTGGTGGGGAGGTAGCTTAGAACCGGGAGAAGGACATAGGATACTTTTAAAATATTTTCGAGGGCAACATTTTATCGAGGGCGAAGCCGCGCGGGGCAGCTAGTAAGTGATAAAAGATAAAAACGATAAGGTGGTTATAGTTATTTATGCAACTGTTCTATAATAGCAGCCCTGTATTTAATACATATCCCACTGCTGGGCTCGGGCCTCTTCTCATGATGAGAAGGCTTAGGCCATAGTCCACCACGCTGGCCAAGTGCGGATTGGTAGACTTCACACACCCTCGAGCACTTATTAGGCACTCTCAGGCATGTAGGTTTCCTCACGATGTTTTCCTTCACCGTTAGCAAGCGATAATTTATATGATAAATACACACATATCTTCGAAAAGACGAGAGGTGTGTGCCGTAGGTTCGAACCCGAGACCTTTAACTTCGCAGTCCTACGGTCTCCCACTAGGCTATCGCTGCTTCTGTTCTATAATGAGGGGTATTAAAACACGAGTGTGGGTGAGTGTTTTAATACCTAATTATAACAGTTGCATACAAGACTTTATCTACACCCATGATATGAATCCTCTATAAATGTTCTGAAACCATAGGGTATTAGGGTACAGTGTTGTAAGAACTCTATGTAAATTCATGGAAAATTTAATTAGTGAGTATCTAATACAAAAAAACTATGTATAGGTAATAATATAATTATTTATTGTAATTTAGAAATATCTGGTGGTGTGTTATCAAAGCTTGTATCACTCATTTTTGTAAACAACAAAATATTTTTTTTTTTTCAATACTATTATTGAACAAAAATGGCGGGATACGACGTCAATTCAAAAATTCGAATAAGTTTTTATTTAAATTACGGCGCTGTGGTAGTGAAACGCGCGCATGACATGTTCTTTTTTTGAAATTCATAAAGATGCCATGAGAATGTGGCTGTTCGATGAGTAAAAAAGGAGTTGCATAATGAATTTCAGTACGGTACAACATTAGTATACCCGTTTGGGTGTTACAATGATTATTATGACACTGGCTGTTTTAATGTTGGCAATAAGCTAACTGTTTCAAGAACGTTTATAGAGGATTTATAGCATGGGTGTAGATAAAAATGTTTATATACACTATGAACAATGTCAGTCCTAATATTGAACCCTGTGGTAGGCCAAAAAATGTGTACAACTATATACGCCAATGGATTAACGCAACGCAGTTTACATTTGTTCCAAGTAAAGTAGTATTTAAAAATTAAGTGTTGCTATAACTCTTTAGAAGTGTCTCTCTACTGTACCAACAAGAAACGAAGTGACACTCATAGAATGAAAAGGAAAAGAAAGATTTCTTAGCAAAAGTATTTAAAGAAATATCGAATTAATGTCGTCAACAATATCATGCAATTTAGCTTGCATCGTGCATCTTTTTCTTTAGCTACCTACAGAAATCCATTACAAGTAAACTCATTCTTATTTCTCTGTATTACGATAAAAAATACTCAAAACCTATTTATTGACGACAGAGTTGACCAGCCACAAGAAGCTACTAACGCCATCTAGCGAACCTCACTGACGTTAACTCGACGCAGCCAATCGTAGCTCCGCAATACGAATGGTCGGTTATGGTTGCGTGCGTGCGTCACTGTCCCTTAATGAATGGACTCCCGAGAGTGGTGGCCGCGCAATGGTATGTCTTCGATGCCTACTCGAAGAGTACATACAGTACAATACAGGCCTGACTGACTCGAAAGCTTATGCAAAGTCCAATAAAATAGCTATGTAGTATATTTACCACAGCGGCTGTTCTTCGCAAGGAGCGTCTTCAGCATCAGACAGTTCTTCGTGGTCTCTGCTATTTTCACCGATAATGACGCTGTCCCCATCACTATCGGAGCAGCTGGCACATTCCATGATAGAAGAGGAGTACGCAGCGTTTACGGCAGTCGCGTCGATTTGTGCTGAAAAATTTATATAAACTGTTAAAACATTTATTAACCACCTGTTTGATATATTTATGTCCCATGCGATAGGGGGAGAGCCTATCACCATCCACCGGACCCAATACCAACTTCGGGCCATTATTGTAAGTTTCCTGACGGGAAAATCTTAAATAAGACTTTTGCTTGACCCAGGCAGTCTAACATTGGCATGAAGTGACTGTCATTCAACTGAATCTGACTAGAAGATGACGAATGATGGTGCTACTGCAGCAAAGAGCATGTAATCAATATGGAGAGAAAGAAAAGTATATATCTATGCAAATAAGTAAGACAATATTTGTGGGAAAGCGGAGGGGGCAGTCATTACATGCATCTATGATTTGACAACTTCTTCTTCTTCTTTCGTATCAATGGTACTACAAACTTATATGACTCCCGCCCAGTGCGTGGCCACACCAATTGCGCATTCTGTAGCGTCGTACAGATCGTGTAAAGAGCAGCTATTAGGGCAATTCAGCAGATGTGGCATCGTTAGTTGGGAAGCACCTCAGTCACATTGGATCTGGTCTGTTAATATACCCCATTTATCTAGATTGTGTCTGCAGCGGCCTACTTGAGTTCTCAAGCGATTTAGCGATTTCCATATAGGCCGCTGCAGATTTGACAACTAGCTTTATATAACGTGAATGAGCGGTGGTTTTTCACCTATGGCAGCGGGAGACGCCTGACAATGACCAGTCCTTTCGGTTTAATTGTCTAAGTAGTACAGCCTGGTATATTACTCACTGAACGGGTCAACAGCTTCCGGTGACACCTGCTCGAGTTCTCCAGGGTCGCTCACTACTGACACTGATGATGCACATGATGTCGTACGGGGACGCTCAGGTCTGAAATTTTATGATAAATTGTTAGTTTCGAGTTTTCAGAGACTTATTATTTAACCAATACCAGAGTAAACCGAGTAGTTTATCTTCATAGAAACGGTCTAAGCGTGCCTACGCCTTGAAATAAGAACGCAATAAGGGGATCAATAAAAGACGGCGATGTGCCACTCTGTAATTAAAGAATTTAAAAAAGAGAATAATAGAAAATATTGTCTTTTGTCATTTCAAAGATAAGGATTGAGTTAGAATACTGTTATATCTTTATACTGTGCTAATATCTTAATGCTCTAACGTTTATAATACATTTTCTTTAATAGCGGTTTTTCAGTTTGTTAGCAGCATTTAAAAACAATCCAATCGATTGTAATGTGTTTTGTGTGCCTCATAAATAAATAAATCATAAGAAATAGTACCCAAACAATTTTAAGGTTACTTAACTAATAAAGACCCAGTAATGAGGTTTGCTACAGCAACATTTGAGCACTCATTTACTTAACATCACTCATTCATTTATTTAACTGGTGGTAGAGCTCTTGTGAACGAGCTCAAGGGCGGCAGCACCTTTAACCTGCCACCGAATTGTAGTGCTTGCATTACTATGTTCGGTTTGGTGATGAGATAAGGCCCTGAAATTACTGGCATATGATGCATAACACTGTAGTCCTCAGCTGCAGCGACGCATCTACAATCTGTTTTAATGGATTATTCATGTCGATAGCTGTACTCCACTAACCATCATGTGGAAAACTCGATCGTTCGCTACAGGCATAGTACAAAAAAGGCCTAAAAAGGTATCTTTAGGTATAACTTACTTGACATAATGCTGTAGTTGATTGAGCAATGTTTCGGTGCTGTTGACGGGCGGGGGCGGCGCGGCGCTGCGCTGCCGAGCTTGTAACGCCGCGCGAGCGTGCTCGAAACATAATCTGGAACGAATACAATTATAATTAAAGCTAGTGTGTAACTTTTAACAAACCTGAGACCACACTCAGTGAGGGTGAGCCGTAGCAGAGTAAAAAAAGAACTAGAGAGCATTCAATCTTAACGGAAATCGTCAAAACACGCCACGTGCCTACATCTTGCAGATAAAATCGCAATTATAACGCCATCAAAAAACGGGGTTGCGCCGCTGCGACGAACAAATTTAAAAATAATGTTCGAAATTCAAATTCAGTACATGAAATTTAAATACAGGACAATCCTAGACCTATTTCATGTTGACAAAAGCCTAAATAACACTTACCTCACCTGGGTATCGAACCGGGTATCGGTATTATTAGTCGGTACAAATAGATAAACGTGACGTCACGTAATGACGTAACATACAGTTTAAAAATTTAGGGTCCTGGCAAGAAGCAACCTAAGCTTAGCGGTTAAAGCGGCTACCGGGAATGCAGAGGTTGCAGGTTCAAACCCTGCCAGACCCATAATTTTCAACTGTTTCTTTGTATAATTTGCTAACCATAACTAAATGCTATAAAAAATCAGTAAGTAGTATGTAGTAGTATAATTATATCTTACCCAGGATCTCTAGTCTCTCTGTGATCATCAGGAGCAGGCATAAGGCACCGTTCTCCATTAGAGTAAGTATGCGCGCACTGTTTGTAAGGTGCCGTGGCGTCTCGTAGTATATGCCTGTAGCAATACTGTCTGCCTGTTATCACGGGGAGCGTACATTCATATGCTTTGTGTGCACAGATACGGGATCGGAGTACTATTTCTTGTTTGAGCTGAAATTTAGAAAAAGATGTGTTTAAATGCATAGTTATAATATTAAAAAACTGCAGAAACTGTAGCACATTACTTCGGTGAGGAATTGTTGTGGTGACACAATCAATCTTGTTTATGCAATCAGGGAAGGTGTGAAGCTACAGCTAGGCAATAAAGAGTGGAAAATAATGAGGGCACCAAAATGCTTTTTTACCCATAAGGCCAAACTAATTTAAAAACCTACAAATGACATGGTGAACCAATTTTATAAAACATCATTACTTCATAAGATCATGTTTTATTTTAGACACCTGCACTAGGAATAATTCCTGTGTTGCGTGGGTGTTCACAAACATACATTTCATTTGCCAGGAGACATTTTAGTTTTTGTTTACAGACTTTTTTGCAAAGCTATACATTTGTACTCTACAATGCTCATTAACAAGACCACAATTAACAATCATATCCACATTAATTAATAAGATGATTAACTACCTAATCACCTAATTATATCTCATGGCTGATGACCTTGTTTGTAAATAACCAACTAAAAAATCAATACCTCAGCCCTCAATTGATCGTCCTCTTGCTTCTTCACGGCTTCTGGGTCCGGGGGTTTGATGGACTTGACATTTGTGATTCGAATACCTGAGGCGATCCGACCTCCTCGGCTAAGCATCCTGACCTTAGGCAGGTGGATAACTTGACGAGGCGGCTTCGACATTGCTGAAGTTGATGCGTTAACTGAAAGAGAATAAATGTCAAATTAAACATGGTAGCACTTTTGTGAAAGTGAATATCAATTAAAATTTTCATAGAGTAAGGAAATACAAGGACAACAAAATTACAAATCAATCAAACTGCCTAGCCCAATTTAAAAAACAAATTTGAATCATAGTCATGTATCACAGTAAAAAGAATGTTATTTTAATATTTTTTTATTTTAATACTTTAAGCACATAATCGTATACAGGGCTTAATACCGTAAGAATTCTCTACCAGTCAACTTTTAGATGATGCAGAAATAACAATGGTAGTGATTTGAAGATCTTGATGATGCACTCTATACTTTAGAACTACTATAATAACTTATTAAATTATGAATATTACTTAATATTCAATATAATTAATATATCGCACCTTCGGTAGGACAAGGGCCGAAGTGCTAATTTTATAATTTTTCAGGACAGACGTTTTAAGGTTTTTATAGATTGATATTGTGTTTTTCTACCCATATTAATGTAAAATAGTATTTTAGTTTTTAGCAGAAATAAACCTTATACAATTGTGAATATAAATATGTAATTTAAAAGTGTGAGTTATTTATTTATTTATACTACATTTAATAAAATATTAAAGTATGCATACAATTATGCCCTTATTTCCCCAACATTTAAATAATTATGCAATTGTGACCAAATTACACATTATTTTGAAATGATTTATTCAATGAAAATACTACTTATTTTGTACTTCTTTACTCTTCTTCTTAGGAACATCTTTATCACTGATAAAATAAAACACTACAATTAAAAACTTTACTTAATAAAATAACATAAAAGTCACTTCTAAAAAGTTTACATTAAATCTATAAAATGCCATGTTGATGCGTAAGACTTATTTATACTGTTATTCTAAAATCTGTCAGTAATCACAGCATTTGTGAAATCACAATTTGTTTTTTATAAGATAATCACAAAGTTTACTAGTATAGAATATGAAAACAATATTCATAAGAACATTTTATTACAATCAACTAAGTATCTAGGTATGTATAAATAACTTTTTTGCATAATACTTTCAAAACCTGAATACTTAAAAATCTTTTTAAATTATTAACAATCATAGTCATCTAAATTAGACACAAATCAGTAGTGCTGCTAAAACTTTATAAAAACAAAACAGTAACTATAAAAATAATAAAAATCAATGAAAGGTGGATACTTATATTTACATGTTCACTGGAATGTATTATTGAAATAAACTATTATAAAATTGTTCGTAAAATTTTGGAACTATGTTTGAGGCAAATAGTTGACGGATATCTTAAAGACCCTAATTTCTTGTGAATCTATTAAAAAATAGTAGGTCGAATTTGGTTTTCTAGGTGGCTTAATACAAGTGTTATTGTCGGTAATTTTGACTCTTCGATATGCAGGAGGAATCAGTTTCACACAAAATGCGAGAAAGTCTCTTTGCCTCATGTGTGCTCCACGCTCCCAGTAGGATTTTTTTTTTTTTTGCCTCGAGATTCCATTTTTATTCCCTAAAAGCGAAAATAATCAGACGTTTAGTTCGGTTAATTATTCATCAGAACAAAAATAACATAGTCAAACCAATAAGAACCTTTTTTTTTTGCATCGGGGGTTAATAAATGGCAAAAATGGCATCGGAATTATCTTTCAGATCAATAAATAGACACAAGATTTTGTAAAGAAAACGACGGAAATGTTATAAATTTTACATAGAAAGTAAAGCGGTTGGAATTACAATGTCATAAATACTATTATAGTTATCTGTATAAGACAAAATTGGAATGACAAAGTTAGATTTGGTTTAAAGACTAGGTAATGTTGGACTCACAAAGGCACAACTACCAAAACGATTTTGTTCTGTCAAATATGTGCTCTAAAATAAGGCATAAGTAGGCATAAGTACACGAAATGTGACCATGTCTATCCAAAATATAAAACAAAAAAGGGCATATTTACCTTAATGACTTTGACGCTCCAGTTCACAACCACTACTCACACGGACGATGCCGCAACTGACCAATGAGATTTTGTCGCGCCAATATCATTTAAAAAACGTACGAATGGAACAAAGGCAACTAGTGCCATCTGGCAAAAATGAACTGAATCTAGTGAATGTCTTTGTTCCTACAGGTAGAGCTTAGTTTTTAAGTGACTTTGGCATATTTAACTCATTTTCAGAAATTTTAGCACTTCGGCCCTTGTCTTACCGAAGGTGCGATATATCCAATAATATCAGGAAACAAAATATATTTGTTTTGTAAATAATCGAGATTGATCGTGTTAACATCGTTACTCAATGAAAACACCATTGACAAATATGTTACGCGCGTTTATTGATTGCCGATCAATATTTGATTTTTTATGATTGGTTAATATAATAAACCTGACTAATAAAATGTATCATAACATTTTTTTGTATAATGTACTATTTTCCGTTCCAATTAATAATCATAAAAATATTAAATTTTTTGTGTTTTTTTTTCAGTAATAAATCAACAACTATTTTGATGAATTTATAGAAAATTTGATAAGAAAACAAATAGTAGAAAAGTTAGCGTTAAACAAACAACTTACGATTTGTAATCCTTATATTGTGAGCATGCAGCTGGTTAACATTTTCACTTTTATTGAAAGAAAACATTTTTAATTCACTTGTTTACAATGTTAGAGTTGCACTTCTCACTAAATATTATAAATATTAAAATTAGATATAGACAATTAATTAAGTACTTTCTGTTGCGTAATAATTACACCAGTTTTTTTTCCGTATTGTTTTCGTCACAGAGTAGTGCGAAATCCACGTAGCCGCGAAAATTTTCACTGTCCACAGTGTCCACCTCATTCGATACACTCGTAAAGTCAACAATGTTTTTCATTTATTGAAGCAATGTTTTTTGGTAATAATAATAGCCCCATATTGATTGAAAAAATAAGAAAATAATTACCATGTATTTAACAGTAATTTATGTTATCATTTTACGATTTTCTTCACAAGTAATAGTAAAGTGTATTGTAAACAGTGGTAGGTCGGCCATTTGCACGGTGTGACAGAGAAATTAGGTCCGTAATTTTCAAGTCCTGTAATATCGATAAAAAGTTCATGAATTCCTTTAAAAATATGCTCAAATGAAAGAAAAATGTCTACACTACAATGTTAAACATAGTGATAAAGTGAAAAGTACCTGTGATTGTTCCAGATCCACATTCTGTCACCGGAGACCTCACTACGTTAACCACCAAGTTTTACAATGGCGTCCGATTGAGAATACCTAACAAGATAACAAGTTGAGGCAAAATTTTGTCAATTCTTAAATGATTAATTAGTTAATTTCAAAAATCCCAATATTTTTTTAGTTTTTAATTAGTGCATTCAAACTGTGTTGTACATTCAAAATGCTAAACTATTAGTTTTAAATCTCTCAAATGTTAACGTGGTCTACGTCCGGTTGCCGCTGTCATAGCGCTATCCCTTTTCCTCTCACGCACTTAGACGGAGCTCTGCTCTCCGTCGTGCTTTCTCGCGCGCAGTCGGAACATCCGTTCAATGGCTGGAGGGCAAGAAAAATGGTATTTTACAAAAGATCAATTACTGAATTCGCCAAGCAGAAAATGCGGTTTAGATGCAGATAAAGAACTAGCATATAGGCAGCAGGCCGCAAATTTAATACAGGATATGGGACAGAGGCTTCAAGTGTATCCTTTTCAAAATGTGGTGTTTTCAGATCAATGTTTTTGTCGAGTCATGTGGTTAAAGTGCTTATAACACGCGTAAGAATCGTGTTTTTATTTATGAAATTGTGGTTAACAAGTTCTGAAATTCATAAAGTAGTTACAAAAGTGTGGTGTGACGGTGTAAAATAGTGAAATTATGACGAAACTTCGACTGTGGCCCGAAGCGTCATCGCGGCCACTTTCGCTCGATCGTGTGGGATTTCCCGCCTGACAGTGAGTAACGCCCCGTTTTCTAGAGGTAAGAGAAGCATACAACATATAAAAGTGCTGAAAAAGGTTCAGAATGTTTGTATTTAGGTTAGGGTCACGCGTGATAGCGTGGTTTTTTCTCGAGGTCACTGATCTTACAGCTGTGTGTGGACGGGACGCCTGCGCGCGTGACGTAGGGTCTGAGTGATCGACCTGCATGCCCGAGCTAAATTTACTCGATACAAATGATTTTCATAATGAACACGCGCGTCGCGCGTATTTCTACGTCAATCATTCGTGATCTTCACCTTATCACGCTTTCCTGGAAGTCGTACGACTCAAGGCGATAGCTGCTGACTGAAATATCGTTTATTATCGTAACTCTCACGTCTAGACGTCGAAAAAAGTCATGTATTATGATAATTGCGTCAATTAAGTTCTAAAAACATGATTGGCGGCCTCTGAGGAAAACATTGAACTTCCTAGAATCGAGGATATGGCAGATCATCATTTATTTTTGTAAGCAGCCCAGCAACAAGTTATTTATTGAGATTTTCCTGTTAAGTGTGCAATAAATTAACTGCTTTGTGGTACATAACTGTACTTTTGAGTCATTTGTTTAAACACAACATTGCTCATACATCATAAGCAACTGAAATGTACAATGAAACATAAATTTACTGATTTTGTAGTCATATTCTATTGTTTCTAATTTAAGATGATATCAAGTAATTATATTATCATCTACTGTAATTTTACAAACAACATCATTGAAAACAACTAATAGAATCACAGTAACTTAAACAAAAATATTTGATCAGCTTGACAGCTATTTTATCCTGAAACAACAAACCTACAAAACTCATCTAAGTTTCAAACAAAACAATAACAAACAAATGTAGTATATACTATTATTATTGATCTTACTGCTTTAACATCCAACATTTAATATTAAAACCAAATAATGTGGAGAAAAAAAGAACACAACAAATTTGTGAAATTTTAATTAACTTCACAAATTTCCTAATGTATGATTTTTAAAAATATATTTGCATCTCTCTCTGTCATTAAGTTTTTGTATGAGACAGAGAGATTGAAAACTGTAGCTAAGTCCTCAATTTGTTTTTAACATTGGGATAATTGGCAGTAACTTACATTTCCTAAACATCTAAATACCTAGTACCTAATTGTAAAAATATTGCTCATCTTGTTTCTATGGCCACAATTCCAAAGAGAAAGTATTAGGAAGCATTATTCTTTTGCTATTGTGCAATATAAATACTCTTTTATAATGTTATGTAGGTGAAAGTGAGTTATTTTTAGTTGGAATAACATTAGTTTTCATCTCTTGACTGTAGAAGTATCATAAAGAATGGTTTAGATAGTATTTGAATTTGTTTTTCTGGCTTAGTAATGACATGAAGCCCTGAGCTGTGAGTCATCAAAATGTGGTACTCAGATGTAGCAGCTCAACAATCAACCTTAATCTGCTTCTGTGAGTTGTGGATGATCATGGACTGTAGTTGCCACTTACCGTCAGGTGGACTAACACACCCTCATCCATAACATCACGCTTATATTACCAAGAAAGGTATGGCAAAGTTGTTTAACACCCATATTTTTTTTAAATATTTCTAAGCTCCATACACCCTGAAACTACAACGCCTTTTCTTTTAAATCTGTCCATCCAAAGGTTGCCTGGCAGAAATTGCGTCAAGTGATAAGGCCGCCCTTTGCATATTGTTATTATCTTTAAATAAGTAGTTATCTTTAGTTTGTAATGGAATGGTATGCAAATAAAGTTTTTATCTATCTATCTATCTATCTATTTTGTCTGATATGTTTGGATCCCATGTGATAGGATGTGAGCCAATTGTCATTCACCAGACCCAATACCAACATCATACTGCTATTATCATACTAAAAAAAATGGAACACACTACCTGAGTCTGCGTTTCAGCATTAATACAATCTGGGTATCCTCAAAACAAGAGTAGGTATCTCATAGGTAAGCAAGCTCCACCGTGGACCGCATCATCACCTTCCATCAGATGAGATCATAGTTAGACAGGTGCCTATCCACCATAGCAAAAACTGCTGCTCTTGCTACAGTTTTATTCAGTCAAATTGCAGTAATTCACTATTCCAGTAACAACCTCGCTCATTAATTGAGTAATCAATGCAATCATGAATTCAGTGTATTGTATAGCCTTCCATTATGTGGAAATACTGTCAATGTCGGGACTGTGACCTTTATAGATTATTGTTGACCTCAGGAACTGTAAAATGTAAGGTATTCTCGAGATAATTAGTTTCTTGAGTGCATATTGTTCTTATTGAAAGCATTTTGACCCACATAACATGAGGTAGCATTTGGATCAAATAGTTAGAATAAATAGTGTTAGAGCAACAGCTCTCAGATTGACCAAATATACTCATAAATTGATCATATTTAGTTTGGGTCCCTATTTGGGGAGTCACTACCAATCTGCCGTTCAGGAGACTGCTCCAATTTATGGAGGCTATTGGCCTATTATTATTATTATGTGGTTAACATTTCCGTATCTCGGGAATATGGATGCCCGGACCTTTGGAAGGCATGCGTGGAGCTGAAGCCAACAGCGCAGAGGCCCGATTAACGCATTAATCTAAATTTGATAGGGCACTTACTAAATCATCCCTGTTTACACTAAAGAAATGCATTATTATGAACAATAATAATATTTGGAGATTTCAAATGACATCATAGCAATTGTTGCTTTGCTATCAAGTCACTGACCAGCCACTTGACTCAGCCATCGACACGACGAAGAAGAAGAAGTCACTGATTACTTTTTAAGTAATAGGCCAGTACTTGCCTAGCACCACGAACTAGATTTATTTGTCGATGGATTGGGACATTTATATAATCAATTTCATATATTTTTAAATGACATACAATAAACTAATTTAATGATTATTATTTTTTGATCTGACATGCTATTATACCTAATTTATTAATATTTTAATATTTAATTTGATTCAATACTGAACTGACATTTAAGTTTTCTTGTTATTATTATTATTTTTTAATTTTTACAACCTTAGACAACCTTATGAATATATTTTTATTTTTTTTGATTTTACTATATTTTTATTGCTTTATATGAATAATTTTGTAAATAATTTTTTTTTTTGTTTATATTATAATATAATTGTAATAATTAATCTTGTAAGCGTTTTGGATGTGACATCTGTCAGCTTATAAGATATAAGGAATAAATTAATAGGTCAGTGACCTTTCTACTGTGACTTAATAAATGACAATAATCACTTATCAGTAGAAAGTGTTGTTCAATGACGCAAAAATATCTCTTAAATTTCTTTCTATGAAAACAAAATTGTTGACATGTCCTAAATTCTTTTCGCCATTTTGTTGCCAAATTTGCACTATATAAACATAAGTGGCTAGGTTTGGGTAAGATAAGTATGATCAATTTGTTTTTGATATCTTAATAATATGTTATTGATAAAAACGTAACTATATTTTATCAATTTTGGATGTAGATAATAAAACAAAACAAGTTAAGATCACAATCATGAATGGAAGAAAATGGAAAAGTTGTGACGAATGGGGCAAACAGATGAATTTTAATATCATGTCACAGTTTTAGTTATTGATTCCCTCCAAAACCGAGGTTGGATAATTACCAGGTAACTTTGAACTTCAGTTATCAATATGTTCAAAGTTATCTGGTTCCCAACAAACATTATGACGTCATTTAATTAATTTATGTCATTGTAACAGGAAAGTACTATTAAAAGATAGAATTATTACAGGCGTATATAAACAACAATATTACAATGTATTGCACATATCGACACCCAATATGAATAACATTGTAACTTTAGTTACACGTTTGTACAACTCTAAGTTATCTGAATTAAGCAAGAACAGAGCTTTATTTCTGTCCTTGAACCGTATTTCTATAACGTTAAGAACTACTTATGTGAAATGGATTAATTTCATTGTAATTCGAAATCTACACTGTTTCTATTGAAGTATACTCGTAAATAAAGTTACAATACACAAAAGTTTGTTTAACAAGGATTTCTTTGTGATAAACTCATTGCAAATTGACATACAATGTTATCCATTTTACACAAAAAAGCTTTCAAATGTATTTATAACTTCATTGAAAAGCACTGTAACGGTAGTTACAATGCTTTTCATTTTAATAATGCTTAAAATCTGTACATTGTAAGATTGCAAAAATGATACTTGCAGTGGTTTAATCAAAACGGCATCTAAACCATCTGAAAGAGCAATTAAAATTAATATAATGAATCTCACAATAGTACAGATGAACTTAAGCCTGCAGTTGCAAATAAATAATAAACTTTGCAAAAAATTTAAAATGGCTGTATTGAAAACCATGTCATACTGAGTTACAATGTTATTCATATTGGGTGTCGATATTATCCTATGTTTTTTATAACTCATGCTCATAGATAGCCTGTATAATTATAATTGATAAATAAAATGAAGCCTTTGTTATCTTGATACCAATTCTCATCAAGATTGGTGTGTAAGCTGTGGAAACTTAACCGCAGACAGAACTACTTTCATTATAATTGTAGTAGGATGTAAATGCTCCTGTGATGATTGCTTACTTAGCAGTTTCTCATACAAAACATCCATGTTTTGCTAACTTATTTAAGTTAAGTTCTAAAATTTTTAGCAGACAGCTCACAGCGTTTTCTTCACTAAATAATTCCTCTATTGGGCACATTTTTGAAAATAAACTGAGTCCGCAACCATACAATCTTTAATCATTAGTAATATTATAAATGCTTAAGTAACTCTGCTTTTACAGCGAAACTAAGCTAAAGTAAGTTTCTCATGTGAAATTATGTACAAATAAAGTATTTTCTATCTATCTATCTAAACTACTGAACCTCATAGATGTTGACTGGTATTAAGGTATTTTATGACCTGTGGAAAGACATAGGTTCCTTTTTATCGACTCTGCAAGATAGTGATCTAATTATTACAGATGACATACCTACTAAAGCAAAACTGGTAAAATATAAAAACATCAAAAAGACCTCAAGGAAAAACTTTGTACAGAAAGCAGGAAAAACTGGATTAACACCACAAAACAAACAAATTTGGTGAGAGATGGAGAAGGCTTTTACCCTACGGGGACCATACAGTGATAAAACAAATTAATTTTAAAATATCAAAATATTATCTTGAAAAAATAGATATTTTACTTGTATGGATGAATTAGAGCTATAACAATAAAATATAAAAACAATCAGAAACATTATGGGAACCGGAAGTTAAAGCTTAGTAATACATGACTAATTTATTTTTAATGACTAAACTTGATTTTGACGAGTTTGTGTTGCAACTTACAAATAAGCAAGATTAATGGCCATAGCATGACTCATACTATTTTAAATAGCGAAAGTAATAAATAAATCTAGAACAACATACTACATAGATTTATCTTTAGATTACCACTACAAAAAAGAATGGTAATTATAGCTGGGAGCTAGTCTTATACCATCCATGTGGCACCATCTATGTATACATGGACAGCTTTAAGTATATGATTTAAAAAATACAAAACTTTTTAAATTGCGACTGCTTCTTGCTAGTTACAATAAAGACCCACACGCTACTACTACTACTACGTGTGTATGTATGTGTACGTACTACTCCGAAATCGATCGACGTCGATTGGTTATTTTGACGTTTAAAGAGCTAATAAGAGAGATTGTCGATCGATTTATTAACATCCCTATATAGTCAATATATGTTAAAATATGATGAGCAAGAAAATGCTAATCATGATTTTAAAAAATTAGTTATCTCATCAATTAAAAGTATAAATAAACACAACTGTGCGCCAGAGATTTTTTTTTTTGCTTTTTCTTCAGCAACCAATAATTCTATAGGGTACATTTCTGAAAATAAATAGAGTCCACAACCTTACAGTCATTAACCCTTAGTAATATTATAAATGCTTAAGTAACTCTGCTTTCACAGCTAAACTTCTAAACCGTGTTAATGAAAACAGGAATGGATGTAGTTTATAACCTGTGGAAGGATTAATTTTTTTACACCCCTTTATAGTACTTAAATATGTATATTATATAAAATGGGCAAGAGAATGCTGTTACTAATTTAAAATTTTGCTCAAAAAGAAAAATCAATTAGGTCATCAATTTAAAACATAACATAAAAAAAGCACATAAAAGCAGCCCTGTATCTTATACATGTCTCACTGCTGGGTTCAGGCCTCTTCTCATGAAGAGAAGGCCCAGTGCGGATTGGTAGACTTCACACAACCTCAAGTACTTTTTGGGCGCTCAGGCATGCAAGTTTCTTCACTATTTAGTAAATATGTTAAAATATGATGAGCTAAAAAATGCTTTTCCTCATTTAAAATTTTGTTCATAAAAACAATCAATTAACTCATAAATTAAAAGTATAAATAAACACACAACCATGCCCCAATTTCGTAATAATTGTCATCATCAAAAATATCTTTACAATAGAATTCTTAACAAATTTAGCTTGTTGGTTTTAAAACACTTGAACACACTTTGAAAGTATGAATCACCTAGATATTGGTTACAATAATACCTACCTACCTATCAAAACAAATGGCAAACAGTTATGAGAAAAATGTATGAGTCATTGATTTGTACTGTTAGTGCTGTGTAAGGTCAAGTAGTGTACTATGTCTTTTAAATTGTAGCCTGGATTCTAGACAGAATGAATGGGAAGAAGCGGTATATCTTTCTTCTCACTAATATTATGAATGTGAATGTTTGTGAGTGACGTGAGTGTGTTTCGCGCGGGCGCGGATAGACAGCCGGGTAGACTCTGTCTACCATAACGGCAAATAAATGAGATTTGTCATTTCAAGTTCTACTTAAATATTACCTCGATGGTCTATTAGTTAGCGTGTGTGCCTCTCACCGCGAGATTTCGGGTTCGATTCCCGAGCAAAGTATTTTTTGTAAACTTTCTATTAAGAAATTCTCAATAGCAGCACAAAGTTGTAATTGTGCCCCGGTACATGGCTATAGGCTCTTTCTCATGGGACCTAAACATAGCAGATGAAGTGTGGGTGTTGTACACCTCTGTCACACCTTTCTGGGTCATATAGGCGTGATGTTGTATTATATATTGGATGTTATAATATTTTTAACATATAGACTCCAGTAGGCGCTTGAACCTATCGGAAAATATACAGTTTTGTCAAAACTATATTTCTTTTTTGAGGAGCTGCAATGAAATTTATTTTTTACTATTTACATACCATTTAAATATGCCTATTGGATACAGTTACTGATAAGTCTGAGATCGGGAATTAAGATTAACGACCCTGGGTTGGTTTCGACATGTTTTATTCCAACTGACACATAGCTATCATCAACAATTGACACTCCATAGATGGCATAGATAATGTAGTTAAAGGAGGTTGCAGCACAACCTCTAATAATATATAACAGTTACCCATTGACTACATAAAAAAAGGCAGGACTCCGTCTCTTGAAACACTTACTGAAGCACCCATAGTAAGTCACACGTACACACAGAACACACACATTGACACAATAGTAAGTCAATCGCCCGCCATTACGCTTTGGACTGTGCTGTTGCTCGGATGTTCAAGTAAAATAATTAAAAATGCCGTCTTGTGTTGTGAAAAGCTGCCGAAACCATAGCGCCTCGATAAAAAAAAACCAGGGGATCACTTTTCATAGGTAAGCAAGTAATATATTCAGCTTATTGCCGAAATTATATTGTTTTCGTAAAAAAATATACCAAAACTATCAGTGTTGACAGTCAATAAATATTTTCATTTACCCTGAATTTGGGTAAATATTTTTTAGTAGTATAATACATTAAGTATAAATTATTATTCTATGTTTTATAGATTTCCTGCTGCAAACGACGCATGGAAAAATTATTGGATAAAAATAATTAGAAACTGCAGAAATGATAACAGTTGGTATCCATCAAAATATAGTGTAGTCTGCAGTATACACTTCGAGGAAATTGATTTATGTATATAAAACAAAAGGTGGACTTATTCGCATTGTCAGCTTTGCCGTACCAAAAAAGGTAAAACAATAGTATATTGTTTTAAATAAAGTATTAAATTAATAAATACCAGTACTTTAATCTAAAACTTTTAATTTCTTAGTTTAGTTTATTATTATTATTATTTTTTTTTTTTTTTATTTGCCAATATTTATTTGAAATATTGAAAAATCGCATGTAAGTGAATCTAAGCCTCGTGATTGTTGGTTTAGTTTAACTTAGATATTTTATTTGGTTTGTACATTTTGTTGACGTTTTCAAGCACTTTCTGATAGTTTATGTAATAGAGAATTTTTGTTTTTTATTTTTTTGATTTCTGCCATAACTTACCCTACTATCCAATTTCGGCTCCAGGTCCTAAACTGGGACACCCTGTATATCACTAAAGCATCTTCACCATCTAAGAATCAGGAAGCGCCCTAAGAGTCGTAATTTTAAAATATTTTCCAAAAACTGGGTAGCTGCACTAAAGCATCTTCGCTGCCTTGCGTCAGGAGTGCCAAGAGCAACGAATTTTGTACATATTCCCTTAATAAAAACAAACAACTTCCAGCTGCAGGCCCGCATCGACTGCTAGAAATATAAAATCAACTTTGTTTCGAAATTCAATCATAAAGTTGTTTTATATTGTTTGGTTTTTGGCCACGGTAGTATAAAACTACCTATATCATGTTTGATGGTAAAAAGCAGCAAATAAAAAAATATAAGAACTAAACCTCTAAAATATTTATTTAAATTATTGTAAAAATGTGGGTAATATTTCTCATGGCTGGTAACCCCTAACACACGCACTCATAAACAGACCGCTGCCATTTTGGTGCTTCAATCATTTTCTATGTGACATTCTCTCCTGCTTTTTTTATGTACTCTATGCAGTTACCAGTCTTCTTTGTCGTGTCGATGGCTGAGTCAAATTTTATTGGTCCAATAAGTGGCCACTGTTATGGCGCTCTCGTCGGCGTTCATGAGCGCCTCTTGTGCAGGTGGTAGGGCATTTTGGACAGTCAGTAAGGTGGTCAAGGTTTTGACTTGCCATCGTGTTGAAAGGATTAGCCAATTCGCTTTTAGAACTCGCGAATTGCCCAGGGTGCGCCGGACGTAAGGAATTGTTGTGTACGTCACTCGGGGAGGCTCCTTTCATGCACCCCGAAAAGTTACCAGTAATATATCATTAATTATGTAGTAAAATAAACTGCAGTTTGCAGAATTATAACACTCATAATTGCAAGCAATAAAGTGTACATAAAATGTAAGATGTTAAACAAAGTCCTCTCTCTTTAAAAGGACTTATATAACTACAATACTCGGAAATGCTCTTAATCCCAATTTTGCAAGGAGTGACTTGGAACCTGTTTGCAAAATTCAATTGAAAGCTGCTGTTGATTATGTAACCAGCTTTCACATTTACAATGCCGACTTTATTATGGAGCTTTGGGAGATTTATTCAGGTTAACTTAGCTTCACATTAAGCTAGACATTTTCAGAACCAGCTGGTCTTGTATTACACAGGAAGCATGTACAATGCGAAACCATCTTATACTGGATATGCATAGCTCGATATGTGACCGTGTGTACATATTTTGGTACAATTTTTTTTTCTATTGACAATCCTGAGTCGCTGGGCTGTTCACAAACATACTCACACACAAAGCACACCCAGTCAGAACAAATCTTTGCGGTTTACACAAAGATTTGTCCCGCGTGAGGATCGAACCCAGCTCAGTTGAAAGCGGCGAGGCGACCGCTTTAACCACTACGCCAACCACGCACTCGGCTTCAATGTGCCTAAATATTCTCGTCCCTTTCTCCTTACCTAACCTCTTGTAAGCTCTTAAAGTGTCAAAAAGATGAGGTATGGAGAAGTATAATCTGAAAATTTTGATAAATTAAAATGAAAAAACTATAATGATGTAATAATCAGAATACAGCAACTGAAACGGCAATTCCTTTAAAACTTTTACGTATAAAAATACACGCTAAAACGCCATTGTACGCGCTAATGAATGTTAACGAGTCCCCAAAACCAGCTCACCTCAAACTTTCACACGCAAAAAATTAGCACGGAGCCACGGAAGCTTTTTGTGGACACTTACAAGAGACGTCAGCTCGCCATATGATTATGAGGTCAACGTTTTATAACTATAAATAAATAAATAATTTGGATTTTGCACATCAGATAAAACGCCAGAAGCAATTACACTATCTAATGGTTTCAATGACAAGGCCAAATACACACCATTCACTCACTCAAGCACACCCAGTCTCAGAAATCTTTGCGAATTACACAAAGATTTGTGCCCACCGAACACACCGATCGAACCCACAACACCAGTGCAGTGAAGAGCGGCGAGGCGACCGCTTAAACCACTACACCACACGTGCAGACAAATATGATAATGATGTAATAGCACATAGCCACGGAAGCTTTTTGTGGACACTTACAAGAGACGTCAGCTCGCCTTATGATAATGAATGAGGTCAACATTTTATAATTATAACAACAATCAGGCTTATATTACCCAGAAGTCGACAGAAGTGTATAACACCCACATTTCACCTGTTATGTTTAGGTATAGGGGTGAGCTTATTGCCATTTACCAGTCTGAGGTCTGATATTGAGAAATAGCCAACGAGAAACTCACTCCTCATCCCCCATTTTGACTTGGTCAAACTTTCACACGCTAAAAATTAGCACGGAGCCACGGAAGCTTTTTGTGGACACTTACAAGAGACGTCAACTCGCCTTATGATAATGAGGTCAACATTTTATAACCATAACATAACAATCATGCTTATATTACCCAAAAAGGTATAACACACACATTTTCACTTTTATGATAATGTCACGTAATTTTTTCAACTGTTTCTTAGTATAATTTGCTAAGCATAGCTATGTTAAAATGTACAGGTGTTCCTATTGCCATTTGAAATACCTAACGAAAAAATCCCATATATCACTATTACCCATCACGGGGATCGAACCTGACAGCTCACCTCCCAATTTTACTTGGTCAAACTTTCACACGCTAAAAATTAGCACAGAGCCACTGAAGTTCTCCGTGGAAACTTACAGACGTAAGCTCGCTGTATGATAAATGAGGTCTTATTTATTTATTTATTATTTATTTTACACTCAGCTGCTCACTGTGCTTACAGTTTCCTAATGCGCACAGTGAGCCACACAAGTAGATGACAAATTACACACAGATTAGATGACATAGATTATAGGTAATCGCTTAAAAATAACATACAGTAATATAAAAATTGGCTAAATTTGGTACAGAACAAGTCTACTTAACATAACATCACGCTTGTATTACCCAGAAAGGTGTGGTAGAAGTGTATACCATCTACACTTCACCTGTTTAGGTATACGGGTGACCCTATTGAGATTTACCGGACAAAATTCTTGACATTCGTGTAGCTATTGAGGAATACCTAACGGAAAAGTCATATAAAACTTTTGCCCCGATCTGGTTATCTTTATTTAAAACAATTTTAATTTATTCAAACTTTTGCACGCACGCAAAAAATTGCACGGTACCACGGAAGCTCTTCGTGGTAACTCAAAAAAGAGTCGTTAGCTCGCTGTTTGATAATGACGGGCATTGTTTCATAGCCAGATTTAGCGACCGCTCATTGTAAGACCTCTAGTTCAACCCCCGGGTCGGGCAACGGCACTAAGGTATTTGCCGCTAAAAATTACCAGTGCCTGCGTCTGAAAATGTGCTCGTTAGGCGATAGGGTCGCAATTGTAACGTGATTTCAATACCAATTGCAACTTAAACATAACAGGTGAAATGTGGGTGTTCCACTGCCACATCCGTCTGGGTGAAATAGGCATGATGTTATGTTTGTTATTTCATAACCGTTTATGGTTTCGTTTAATATCTTGTCTCTATTCAAGATAAAACAAGGAGCCAGTGGTGTAACTATACCATCGGGGGCCCGTGGCAAATATTGGATGGGGCCCTAGTAAACATCATTACGTTAAAGCCGCTTACTAGTGATTCAGTACTGAAATGCAAATTTCACCTTAGAATGCCAGGAAGAAAAATCTCGTTATCTTGCCCCTTGTCTATTCCAATATTTTTGCAATTTCCCGGTCAACAATTTTCAATGTTTAGATGAATGCGTTTAAATCTTTTTTTTTATAATTTATGTTTAGTTACTTTCAAGGTCGTGGCATCTTGGGCCCGGGGGCCTTCTCAGGCTGGGGGCCCGTGGCATTTTGCCACCCCTGCCACCCTATAGTTACGCCACTGCAAGGAGCTCTCCGTGCAATCTTACAAAAGAGTTGTTAGCTCGTCGTATGATAATGAATTAATGAGGTCATTGTTTCATAACCGTCAACGGCCTTTTCTCCTTGACATTCGCAACTCATTCATAATTGCAAAGATAGTAAGCATCTTTATTTATGAGTAGCTTTCCGCCTGCGGCTCCGCCCGCGTGGCACATCACAGCCTATCTTATTCCTTGGGTCTTCATCTATTTCCACACCAATTTCCGATCAATATCGGTCAAGTAGATTCGGAGCTTATTTGATACATTATAATATTAGTAAAGGCTAGGTAGTTTTACCTATTATATTTATGTCTAAAATAAAGCAATTATCGCACCGCCAAAACCAGGCGATTCTCTATCATGATAAGTTCAGTAGTTTCGCTTTAAAAGTATACCAAACAAACTTACTAATGCATAAATAATACTTGTGTACGAGTTCGAGAAACACGCTAAATAGCTGCCTAGACTAAAAATAAGTAATTAAGTACTACCGTGAAACATCTCCTAATTACACATAATAGCAATCGATCAGTTTAGTTTCGTTATTTATTACGCTCGTAAGGCGCTATCGATAAAATAAAATATCATGTATTGTACTAAATAAAGGAAATATGTACGAGAACCGACCTTGAATTTAACGATTATAACGTGACATTCCTATGCCGAGTATTTTATAATCATTGTGAGAAATTTATTGGTATCTGGTTTTTTCTTCCACATGACTTGTTTGGTAGGGATTTGTCTATGACTGATTTGATAGCTGCCATTCCAATAATGTAGTTCGTCTAGTTTCTCACTTCGTCCATAATTGATTCGTCAATTACAGGACGAAGCCGAGATTTCCAAGATTTAGTACGCAGTTCGTTCATTTCGTCCGGGCTTACAATTTGCTGCAATATAATTTTACCAACTTGACTTGTGCCATTCATGTATCATTTTGATGCGTTAGTGAAAGTTAGCAATATAATAATATATCCGCCTTTTCTGGAGCTTATAAATTTATGTATATCCCTCAGATTCTCAACATCAAAATCCCGCGTATGAAAACATAAACCCTATGGAAAGTAGTTCTTATGAAACGCCATCGATAATAATAATGGTTTCATATTTAACCGTTTTATTTCATTTTTTTTTAAGCTAAGCTTAATTCGCTTGTGTTACCCAGAAAGGTGTGGTAGAAGTGTATACCATCTACACTTCACCTGTTTAGGTATACGGGTGACCCTATTGAGATTTACCGGACAAAATTCTTGACATTCGTGTAGCTATTGAGGAATACCTAACGGAAAAGTCATATAAAACTTTTGCCCCGATCTGGTTATCTTTATTTAAAACAATTTTAATTTATTCAAACTTTTGCACGCACGCAAAAAATTGCACGGTACCACGGAAGCTCTTCGTGGTAACTCAAAAAAGAGTCGTTAGCTCGCTGTTTGATAATGACGGGCATTGTTTCATAGCCAGATTTAGCGACCGCTCATTGTAAGACCTCTAGTTCAACCCCCGGGTCGGGCAACGGCACTAAGGTATTTGCCGCTAAAAATTACCAGTGCCTGCGTCTGAAAATGTGCTCGTTAGGCGATAGGGTCGCAATTGTAACGTGATTTCAATACCAATTGCAACTTAAACATAACAGGTGAAATGTGGGTGTTCCACTGCCACATCCGTCTGGGTGAAATAGGCATGATGTTATGTTTGTTATTTCATAACCGTTTATGGTTTCGTTTAATATCTTGTCTCTATTCAAGATAAAACAAGGAGCCAGTGGTGTAACTATACCATCGGGGGCCCGTGGCAAATATTGGATGGGGCCCTAGTAAACATCATTACGTTAAAGCCGCTTACTAGTGATTCAGTACTGAAATGCAAATTTCACCTTAGAATGCCAGATTTTTAGGAAGAAAAATCTCGTTATCTTGCCCCTTGTCTATTCCAATATTTTTGCAATTTCCCGGTCAACAATTTTCAATGTTTAGATGAATGCGTTTAAATCTTTTTTTTTATAATTTATGTTTAGTTACTTTCAAGGTCGTGGCATCTTGGGCCCGGGGGCCTTCTCAGGCTGGGGGCCCGTGGCATTTTGCCACCCCTGCCACCCTATAGTTACGCCACTGCAAGGAGCTCTCCGTGCAATCTTACAAAAGAGTTGTTAGCTCGTCGTATGATAATGAATTAATGAGGTCATTGTTTCATAACCGTCAACGGCCTTTTCTCCTTGACATTCGCAACTCATTCATAATTGCAAAGATAGTAAGCATCTTTATTTATGAGTAGCTTTCCGCCTGCGGCTCCGCCCGCGTGGCACATCACAGCCTATCTTATTCCTTGGGTCTTCATCTATTTCCACACCAATTTCCGATCAATATCGGTCAAGTAGATTCGGAGCTTATTTGATACATTATAATATTAGTAAAGGCTAGGTAGTTTTACCTATTATATTTATGTCTAAAATAAAGCAATTATCGCACCGCCAAAACCAGGCGATTCTCTATCATGATAAGTTCAGTAGTTTCGCTTTAAAAGTATACCAAACAAACTTACTAATGCATAAATAATACTTGTGTACGAGTTCGAGAAACACGCTAAATAGCTGCCTAGACTAAAAATAAGTAATTAAGTACTACCGTGAAACATCTCCTAATTACACATAATAGCAATCGATCAGTTTAGTTTCGTTATTTATTACGCTCGTAAGGCGCTATCGATAAAATAAAATATCATGTATTGTACTAAATAAAGGAAATATGTACGAGAACCGACCTTGAATTTAACGATTATAACGTGACATTCCTATGCCGAGTATTTTATAATCATTGTGAGAAATTTATTGGTATCTGGTTTTTTCTTCCACATGACTTGTTTGGTAGGGATTTGTCTATGACTGATTTGATAGCTGCCATTCCAATAATGTAGTTCGTCTAGTTTCTCACTTCGTCCATAATTGATTCGTCAATTACAGGACGAAGCCGAGATTTCCAAGATTTAGTACGCAGTTCGTTCATTTCGTCCGGGCTTACAATTTGCTGCAATATAATTTTACCAACTTGACTTGTGCCATTCATGTATCATTTTGATGCGTTAGTGAAAGTTAGCAATATAATAATATATCCGCCTTTTCTGGAGCTTATAAATTTATGTATATCCCTCAGATTCTCAACATCAAAATCCCGCGTATGAAAACATAAACCCTATGGAAAGTAGTTCTTATGAAACGCCATCGATAATAATAATGGTTTCATATTTAACCGTTTTATTTCATTTTTTTTTAAGCTAAGCTTAATTCGCTTGTGTTAGGAGGAAGTTCACGTCCGTGGTGTTATGGCCAGGATTCGAAGCCACGGCCTCTCGATCGTAAGACTGATGCCTTATCCATTGCGGCACGGCAATTAAAATTATGGCAAGCTTATCTATCGGCCACAGTCGCAGACACGGTAGTTGCAGTGATTTCCTCAATCAAACATAATGATTGTTATTCGCAATTTATCCTACTGGACCATCAAGATTCCAAGTAATCGAGACTGTAGTTATGTTTTTAAATATCGCGTCGTGGTTTCGCACGCGCATTATATAGTTGTAACCCCTTTGGGCCCCATTTTGTTTTGTTCTCTATTCTTTCTTATTCAATACACTATTGTACACTTCATAAAGATTATCATGCAGTCAAGGAGACAAGGCAAAGGAAGGGTAAGAGATAAATAACAATGGATTCACTGACTGAGCTAAAGCGTGGCGCGTTCATGCGTCTTGTCAGGATTTCATTTACAAAGATTTCAAGGTCACGAAAAACGCCGGGCCCCTCGACGTCCTTCGTACGATCTACAACCGTCGTTCCTAAACATTAAATATGTAGCAGTCTAACAAATGAGGCGCTTATCGATTGCCGGCCAAGGACAAACTTTACAGGGTCAGACGGCCTTTTGCTCGTAAACAATAGCTGATATTGTACGGTTTATGAAGTGTACTGTTTAATCGTCATTTAGCATATTTTCTTAACTTTCGTAAAGGTTGGTGGAAAGGAGATTAAACACAGTAATTCATTTTCATTCGACTCTTTTGGTAATGCGATATTAGATTTCTTTATCCAAGTACAACACAAACACTATGTTATGAGTCCCATCTACGTTACCTGCCATACGTACTACACACAATTTATTCTACTAGATAAATATCGGTCGAAACTGACCATCAAAACGGAAAAATAGTAAATATTAATAAATATAAACGGTATTGTTTTTCTTTAATAACATGCAATCACAAAATCTTCACAACTTGTAATCCTCAGGTTATGATAACAATAATAAAGGCATAATAGATTACAAATCACGCTATCTACATGTATACAAAACAACATAATACGCGACAAACGAACGAGCGTATCACCTGTGTGTATATCAAGAGCTATATCAAAATAAAAAAGTAATATTCGGCTATATACCCGTCTCCCGTCCCATCTTATGTGTTACATGCCAGTAATTTCACCCTTAAACTCTTTGCCAATCCGGAACTCAGTGCTTCAAGCTATACTAATTGGCAGGATAAATGAGTGAGACGGTGGTGCTTCCACCTTGAGCTTACAAAAACCTTTGCAAATTAAATATTCAGAGTAAAAATGATGTAACGTTTTATTTAACCATGTTTCGCATTGCACCTGCCTTTACAACGCGAGACCATCTTATACTGACATTGTATTGGTTGATCAGTAGGCGTGTGTTGACATCTTATTATTATCTTAACATTTGCAACTTTACCAGTGCAATTGTATTCGCCGTCTTATAAGCCTGTAGCTCTGAATCGGAGCTTAAAAGCGAAATCCATAAGTATCTGCCACATGGAAATGAATTATTGTGGCCGATCTGGAAGTCCCTAAACCGTCTTCGGACCCAAGTTGGTCGCTGCAAAGACAACGCCAACACTAGTTGCGAATGTAGATCGCCCACCCAAAGTACTGCCCATTACTTCCTACTCCTTGTACCCCAAATGACCTTATGCTGGCCAACCTAAAAGGCGTTCTAGTCGCATCCTATTGGTCTAAAACTGTATAAATAGCAAATATTAAACATAATTACTATAGTCATTGACACGACAAGAAGAAGATAAGTAACTTTTTCTCCGTTTTTCCTTTGAGTTGTACACTTGTTTTTGCCCTCTTTTTGCATTCTATTCTCCTCTATTATTACTCTAAGGTTTGCTGGAAGAGAACTCTAATTTGAGTTAAGCTCGCCTTTATTGTATTTTGTTTTATGAATTGTTTTATAAATTGTTTCATTGTACAATAAAAAGTTAAAAAAGATAAGACTGTCAGGATGAGGACCGTCATAGCATCTCTGCACGTCAAGGGAAGAGCTTGAAAGCCTCTTGAACTCAACGAATTCAACGACTGCTTAAAATCAGGCAGAATGAGGCCATTACGGTCAACAAGTAAAAAAAATTGGGACATGCGAAACCGTTAACTTTAAAGTACCGTACAAGTACTGAGTCGACATCTGCTTGTCCGTGTCCCAATTACTAGACATCAGCAAAGTTTATCTTAACATCGGATATGATAAGTACCACCAACGGCTGCCATTCCAGCTGTGTGACCTTTTATTACACTTCCGCCCACGGCTTCGCTCGCGGCATGACGATTAAAAGTAACCTATGACCTTCCCTGGCCTAGCAGCTATCTTCATACCATTTCTTTCAAGATTTCGTTGACGTCTGAACGCGGTACAGTAGGCCAAGCAATTCGGTATGCAGAGTATAGATCTTTTACTTCCATGCCATAGTGAAAACTGACTGCAATATGCATGTGTGAATTACATATTTAATGAGTGTAATATAACCACTATTTACATATGTAAGTCACTTATACATAACCAGTGGCGGCTGGTAGGTAATCGAACTGGTGGTTCACTTTACTTGCTCACTAAGTATTAGGATTAGGGAATGCTTTGGATATTGCTTCTATAATCAGAATCTAGCTGATTACGAATGTTGACCGTGCCTAACACAGACGAACTCATCACATTTTGTAGGTGTACTTGCGAAGAATCATGTTTTTTTATTTTTCACTCAAATGCGTCAAATCCTTAATTGCAGTTTCTGTCCAAATCGATTCGCCGCCAAAAATAATGCAAGGAAAACAAAAGAATGCATTAGGACGCTCACATCCACACAGCCATTTCTTTCTATTATACATTTCACTTTTAAAACTTCGCGTAAATGCTTTATTTTTCGATTTGCACTCTTGTAACTTTATGTCGACTTTATTTTGAAAAGTTTTGTTAATATAATCAATGTTTAAACTCATTTTCAATCACAACACACACTGTATTCACTGTACAGAATAGAACAAAAACAAAAAACAATTACCGCGTCACAGATACAGAGAAATTAATGATAACGAGAGAGTGTCAAATCAAATGTCACTGTCGTTTCCCGCCGAACGGACGAGGCCGACCGCGCGGCCGGCCGGCGGTTTTCGGCGATCCTCCGGGGCTCTCGGCAATCTTCGGTTCGCTCGTGCGGCGCTCGAAAACCGACTTATTACTCGGTACTTTTTACCCGACTGCGTCAGAAGGAGGGTTATCTATGAACTATCTTTTATTTCACGCGTCGCGCGTATTAGCTCACAGTTCATACAAGTTGTATTAGCAGTCCTCGTGCGCTCGCCGTAGCGCACGAGCAGGTAAAAGAAGTCTTAATAGATAAGCAAGGCGCTTTTATTTTTTCGTCAATCGTTATAATCGGATTTTTTCTTGTTATATTATGTTTTAGTAGGTATGTATGTTTAAGAAAAAATATTAAAATGGTAATTTTAAACAAAAGATGAAGAATTATAATGTAATTTTTAAATCTTTGAAATTGGTGGTTCAGCGCACGAGCGCACTTAAGGTACAGCCGCCACTGTACATAACTAGTGTAGTGACACAGAATAATAAGTACAAGGTAGTGAGTCTTTACTATGACTTAGAAGTTTTGGCCCTGCATACCTAACTAGTTGGCCCACTGTACATAGTTACATTCGAATTGAAAAATCAACCTTCCTGGACAAAAATATTTTGAAATTTAACTCTTCTTACGTCTCACCTTTCTCTTCATTGGCGCCATGTTCACCCGCAGAATAGAAAATTTACGACAATGATGTAAAAATTTAATTTTCCTTTAAAATTCGTAATATTTTTGTTTGCCAATTCTTCAGACACTTGTCGCTATCAGAAGGTCATGCTAGATGTTGAGTTCATTGACTCTGCACTAAAAGTACTTATAACGCCTACGCACGGTTACACATCAAGCTATACATTTCTGGTATAAGATGGTCTTTTTGTTATTTTTGTTATTTTTTTTTTTACATTAGATAGAACGCCAGAAGCAATTACACTATCCAATGGTCCCAATGACAAGGCCAAATACACACATTCACTCACACAAGCACACCCAGTCTCAGAACTAATCTTTGCGAATTACACAAAGATTTGTCCCATGTGGAGATCGAACCCACAACACCAGTGCAGTGGTGAGCGGCGAGGCGACCGCTTAAACCACTACACCACACGTGCAGACACAGGTCTTACATTGTATAGGCTTCCGTGCAATGCAAACTAGTTTATACTGGAAATGTATAGCTTTATGTGTTACCTTATGTACGTCTTATCTCAGCTAGATCATGAGGTAAACATAAGCACATGAATTTTGATGTCGTTTGTATACTAATCAATGTTTTGAAATGTAAATTACTTATGAAAAAAGTTAACTAATATAGGCCTTGCGCTAAAATAAAAGAAAAGGATAGTTGAACCGTTAGCAAAGTGGTTGAGAAAAAGGTTATACGTAAAAAGGTGCCAGTTTGCAATATCACTCGTTCATAAAGATAATCATGCTAGGACCGCCACTGCCTACACATTAAAAGAGTTAATAGGTATCTCATAGGTAAGCGTGATCCACCGTAGACTGCATCATCACTTACCATCAGGTGAGATCGTGGGCAAACGCGTGCCTATCCATCCACCATAAAAAAAAAAAAACTTAGCTTACACCTTTTTTCACTTTTTACAGACCTCATAAAAAGAACAGGTGATAGATGTACTTTATGACTTTACTGATGTACCGTTTGTTTGCGATATACACATACAGTATAGGAAAAACGAATGTAAAACTCAGACATCAATTGACGCACGTATGTAAATCGCGCAGATGCAAACTGCCTGGCCTCTTTGCGGCTTTGCAAATCTAATTTTGTATTTCTGAGAATGCGAACGGGGAATTCCCGCCGTTCCCAATTCAAAACTCAACTGTACGATAAGTCGTGTTATTTGTGTTGCTCTAAATTTCTAACTAAGCAGACTATGAACTGAATACGTTTTTATGTAATGTAAATGTAGTATTTTGGCGTCATTTCCAATTTACGGAACTGGTATTTTGGACATGACCACCAATCAGATAACTTACTGATATTTAAATAACGGGCTAGAGGAACAGGAATGTCATCAAAAATTTAGATCACAACATGGCGAATGGAACTCACTAAACATGGCGGCAAAATCTATGTTTATTTGTTTCGCATAGCATGTTAGTATGTTCTAATTTTATCCAAAGATTTAAGTCTTAAAAAGGGTATTGCAGGTCTGATCATTGTTCACACAAAAATTGTTATTTATGAAAGAAAGATTGTTGTTTATTAGGGGTTCGAATTTGATAATCAATTATAATATGTAGGTCTCTGTACGCCAAAAAACATTAATTGACCATAGATTACTCAATTATATGCACACCACTTGACTCGACTGTATTAATAATTGTGTTGTGTATTTGATTCGTGTACATTCCTGCCAAGTATTTCCTTAACCCAGTACCCCACAGCTCTCAGCTATGTATCAACACGGCGATAGTGTACATGCACCGGTTCTTCGCGTTCCACTCCTTCACACAGTTCCACCGGAATGCCATCGCCGCTGCCGCGCTGTTCCTCGCCGCGAAGGTTTGTACCCTTTGTATACAGTTATATAAAATTGAATTTGTATAGGCTGATATTGTAGGTGATCGTTTATGTTTAGAAGAGTACCTTGCTCTTTTATTATGTCCCCATATAAGGACCTTTTCTCAAAGCAGTACTGTAGCACTCTACCCATGTGACATTTGGTTGAATTTACATAGGTAGGTACAGTTATAATAGCAGCCCTGTAACTAATACATGTCCCACTGCTGGGCTCGGGCCTCTTCTCATGATGACAAGGGTTAGGCCATAGTCCACCACGCTGGCCAAGTGCGGATTGGTTGACTTCACACGACCTCAAGTACTTTTTAGGCACTCTCAGGCATGCAGGTTTCCTCACGATGTTTTCCTTCACCGTTAGCGAGCGATAATTTATATGATAAATACACACACATATCTTCGAAAAGATGAATCTTAACGATTTACTGACAGAGGTGTGTGCCGTGGGTTCGAACCCGAGACATTTGACTTCGCAGTCTTACGGTCTCCGCCACTCGGCTATCGTTGCTTGCTTTTAGGTACAGTTAGTTGCAGAGAAATATCACCCCTTTTATACCCTTCTATGGGTGAGATTTGCTTTAGAACTGACTGTACCAGACTGTTGAAAAATTCTGCAGTACGCAATTTGCTTCAAGGCTATATTTATATATATATTTTTTTTATACGAGGCTGTTCTGTGTGTAAAAGCTATTTTGGACCCTAAACTCACTGACACAGAAGACAATATCTAATACGAGGAGAAGTTCGTTTTCTTTGTACCTAAGCGGCTTCTAAAAATGCCATCTCATATCTTTCATCTTTACATTGAAACATCTGAACCGCTTCCGCTGAAGGCGCCCTCTTTGCGCCTCTTACCTCACACAGATCTATTACTAGTACTGACTAAACTGTATTTTGGCACCTATTTCTCGTCTTCGTTTTAATTTAGTATACTAAAATCTTAAGCGAAATGCGGCTACTTCTTGTTAGAAGACCCTAAAAACTCTTGAAAGAATATTTTACTTATAACTGACTTCCTAGATAAAAGAGGAGGTAGGTATGTTTTCGTCTAAATAATCTAGGTAGCCGAATACTCGGCCATAACTGATTCAATTTATTTATTTATTTTAAACTTTATGCACATCACAAGTACAATGGCGGACTTAATGCCTAAGGCATTCTCTACCAGTCAATCATGCAGAGAAAATAATGGTAGATGCTTATAGAATTTAAAAGAAAAAAAAAGTACAATCTATAAATTTACATCAATTGTGATTATTCTTTTTGGTTACGCTTTTCACAACAAAATGGTTGCCAAAAAAGATAAATAATATAAAAAACTGTGATTTGTGCTTGATTTTTCCTTAAGAATTTTTGTTATCAGATAATCTTTCTAACAAGATATCAAAGTATGTCAGACTGTGTCTGCTACAAATTCATTTGTATATCAAGGTTAAAAACTGTATATGAATATATTATTCAAAACGAAATTCTAATTCACCGTAATTCGATCGATATCGATTCTTGCCTTAAAATTACAAAACAATATTTTTTTAAATGAAAACCTAACCCTCAAATTTTAAAGACTTGACTTTATATTGTTATACCTAAAGCTACTCGGCTATTTGCATCTAGCAGTCAGCATTTCATGTTGCTGTGCTGATGCAGGAAGGCACAACTCCTCAACGGTTAAGAGTACGGGGATAATTCTTTAAATATAGATAGACCTTGAGGCCGTATACTGTATTCTTTTAAGTTATAAAAAGCCGGTTTTTTTTGGTAAAATATTCTGACAAGAATATGAAATTGCAGAGGTATTTTCACACTATGCTTATTTACTTTACCGGAACCTAGACAAGTCAAGTTGTACAGAGTCTATAACAGGAGACATTCCACTACTTTTACGAAAAAATACGAATAATAAAAATATTCACGTTTTCTATACAAACTGAATGTTTGATGTTTAATTTGATAAGTAAAAGAGAATTATTTTTCTCGATTTTTTTAAAACTAATGGATGACATCTGTTACTCTGAATATATAAATAATGTTGTACTGTATAGTTATATACAATTGATGGTTGCGCATTAGACAGTCCACTGTTTAAAGATTTTTTTTTTTAATTTTAATAATATTGTTGTTTTTTCTCAGGTCGAGGAACAGCCAAGGAAATTGGAGTATGTTATAAAAGTAGCCCATGTGTGCTTACACAGAGGTGAGAGCGCGAGCGCCCTCACAGCGGAACAGTACCAAGAACAGGTGAGCTATTTACTATACCTAACATCCCATCTACGCTACCCAAAAGCAGATGAGATAAATAGTATACAGATACTTAAAACAATCTAAAATAAATAAATATCTCACAACTTACACACAACGCCATCCAGTCCCAAACCAAGCAGAGCCTGTACTATGGTTACTAGAATAACTGATATCTACTAATACATATATACTTTTTTTTTTGTAAATACATACTTATTATACATAGAAACACCCAGACTAAGACAAACCCCCATGTTCATGCACACAAAGATTTGTCTTAAGTGGGAATCGAACCCACGACCTCGGCGTCGCAGGTAGGTACACTACCCACTCCGCCATCCGGTCGTCACTATCCGTACGCACTAGGATGTACCTATCTCACTCTGATAAGTACATCCTAGTGCGGGCGTCAGCTTAGCTGCTGTCGGTTACCGCGTTAATCATTATAAAAAATAAAAACATCCCACAGCCATCGTAACTTGTTCATAACAAGATCAATCCAATCCCGCCAAGTTCTAAGAAAATATCAGTTAAATTAAACGTAATAAATCCAATCAAAAATAAATTGAATGAGTAGTGTAACAGTGACCTTTGTAGGACAAATAAATAAAATTGCCAGCAGTCACGTTATATTGATACAGTTTTCACCAGTACATTACTCTTCAAGAAGTAATATACATTCCAACTTAAGAAAATATGGCGCAAAAGTGTTGTGAAAAAAATAGATGAACTATAACTTAGTTGCAATCTTTTGCGATTATGAGCCACTGATCCATAGACGACGCATCATTCCGGGACACCATATCTTAGATCTGGATGATGTCAAGTCACTATATTAAAATGTAAACTTTTTTTGTTATTAAACACTAAGAGCTCTTTCTTCCTCTCTCCTACTTTAGCCGTGCCCGTCAGGGTCCATAATTGACACTGTACCTATGTATAAGACCATTTTAACATTGTGGAGTGCAATAAAGACTTGAATACTTGAATACTCCCTATCGGTCGACTGCTTCAATTTATGGAGGCTATTGGCCTAAAGGAGTCTATAATGAGGCTATAATCACAATAGACCCACGCAGGTCAACGTGAACACCCAAAGCCTCGTCCGAACAATAATAATAATAGTTGCAAAAAAGTGAAAATTAAAATTCATTTGCTGAAAACATTTCTTTGCTGTCAATTTTTCATGGTTGAATCTGGGATATTTCAGCAAAAGTCTAAAATTCAAATATCTCATTGCATTTGAGGCCTAATTATAACAATCTGCCTGGAATAATGGGCTCTTTGACAGGTTTTTAAAATATATTTTACATTATTTAGTAGCGGTTGAGGAACCCAGTAAAAGTTGTATTTTTTAATTCTGGTACATATTTGCTGAAAAATATCAAATTCAAAATTCAATAAAAAAACAGCGCACCTAAACGGAACTTCGACAATATGGCGGTGCATTGGGCTCGGTGACGTCACATGCCTGTAAATATTGTGATCTGTCAGTCTACGGTAGTATAAATCATCTTTGATGTTTACAGGCAGATGACTTCGTCATAAACCCGACCAATCAGGAGCGTTTTGTGTCACGTGACAATCGTTCATAAATATGCATTTTTATTTACGGAATTTAAAATATAATAAATAATAAAATATTTTCAACTTACGTTAATAAATAACCATTTTTAAACACAAAATCTATACGGATTACAGTAATTGATACTTTATTTTTCGGATTGTCAAATAGCCCATTATGTCGAATTACCAATAACCGTGTATAAATCTATAAAACTGTTTCATCCAACATGCATTATCTCCTTAAACCTGATACTAAAAGACCTAGTACAAAACTAAAAACAAAGAGATTTTTTTTTATAATTAAGCACTATGGTATTTGTATTATCTGTAATGTCGATTGATGTTCGATGACCGGATAGAGGAGTTGGTCGTGCAACTGCCCGCTACGCAGGGTCGCGGGTCCGATTCCCGTTCTAAACAAATCTTTCTGTGCATGAACATGGAGGATTGTCTTGGTCTGGGTGTTTCTATGTATAATAAATATTTATTTACAAAAGAAAAGTAAATATGTATTAGTATCAGTTATTCTAATACCCTTAGTACAAGCTCTGCTTAGTTTGATGATTAATTTAAAAAAAATAATTGTTTCTTACATTCTAAGCTTATCTGGCTAAAAAAAGTTATTTAATTTTGTAATTAAAATATTTAATTTTAGGAATTGAACAAAGATTGTGGATGCCGGATGCTTCTAAGTCTAAGCCTCCATCCTTCATTTTTTTTTTAAATCACATGCTTTACTTGCCAAAAATGGGTTGCATAGGTGTCATATACATTTATTATTAGGTACCTCCATTTTTTACCCATCAGGGTGTACAAATATTTATTAATAAAACTTATCATTAATAAACTAATTAACTGCACTCGCTAAATATCAAGTATCACGCCATATGGCATGTCACAAAAAGTGGTCGTACGATTTTTCTAAAAATAAACCACCCTTACATCCTGTTTGGCGGTCCACCTGGACATTTATGATCTCAGGTCATTGAACGCCAAGAACAAAGAAACCGATGCTGTGTGGAGTTACCCCACACATTAAAACTTAGTAATTAAAAGTTTTAATAGGCGAACATTAATGACCAGATGGCGGAGTGAGTATTGTACCTGCCTGCGACGCCGAGGTCGCGGGTTCGATTCCCGCTTAAGACCATTCTTAGTGTGCATGAACATCGGGATTTGTTTTAGTCTGGGTGTTTCTATATGTATATAATAAGTATGTATTTACAAAAAATAAAGAAATATATTTATTAGTATCAGTTATACTAGTACCTATAGTACAAGCTCTGCTTAGTTTGGGACTAGATGGCGTTGTGTGTAAGTTGTGAGATATTTATAACAGTGAGTGGGTTTTCACTTGGTGAACTACAGTCACTAATTCTTTAAAATTTCAAAGAGGATAAACATTCAGAGGAAAAAATTTCAAAGAGGAAAGGAGATAACATAATATCACGCTTAAATTACCTAGAAAGGTGTGTTATAGGCATAACACCCACATTTCACCTTTTATGTTTAGGTCCCATGTGATAGGGAGTTAGTCAATCGCCATACACTGAACACAAATCCAACTCAGTGCTGTATATAAGAGAGAAGAGATAATTTACTAAAGGAAAGGGGATTTTAGATGGTACAGTAGGCCAAGCAATTAGGTATCCAGGGCAAAAACTTCTATGCCATAGTCAAAATTGACTGCTATAGATATGCATATGTAAATTACATATCTAATAAGTGTATTATATACACCATTTAAATATGTAACTCACTAATCTATAATTGGTGTTGTAAGTCTTTGATATGACTTAGAAGTTTTTGCCCTGTATACCTAAATTGTTGGCCCACTGTACAAGCGTAGCTGATGGAAATGTTTTTATTTATCTAATGAAAATTTTGAGAGACCTTTGTCCAACAATGGGACAATAAAAAAAAATATTATATAGAGCTAGTTTTAAAGGGCTAGGAATACTTACTATTAGGATTATTATATAATATAATATTAGATTGTACTATTAAGACTTTTGAAAATAACAAACGCAGAGTTCATACAATGAATTTTATTTAGGTGAAGATATAATACAGAGATTTTACATTTAGCATTCATGACAGTTAGGTGAGAGAGAGTTGCCAACATTACATTTTAAAATTACCTTACATCAAAATTGAAGTGTTGCCACTTATTCGGACACTTATACGCAAAAATTCGGACAAGACCCAAAAAAAAATTCCCAAGATTTGTGATTTTCTTTACACAAACGAATTTAGTGTTGGGAATCTTGTTCGAAAAAATATATTGTTTTCGCTGATCTTTATATTTAAAGGATAGTAAAGTTTTTTATTATTGTACTAGTTGGGTAAACCCTAAAAGAGTTTTTTTTCCTGGTAAATTTAGATTTAGATTTTTAAATTAAAAAAAAAATGAGACTTTAATGTCGCATCAATAAAAGATAAAAAATTAAAAAAAAATGTGTTACATTGCTCTTAATACTATATCTAAAATAGTTTTTTTATTTTTTTCAGGCGCAGGACCTGGTATTCAACGAGAACGTACTCCTACAGACTTTAGGGTTCGATGTAGCGATCGACCACCCTCACACTCACGTTGTCAGGACGTGTCACCTTGTCAAAGGTGAGACAAGCGTCCTAACATTGTGTCGGGTCCGATGAGCGAAGGTGTATAGACATTGTGACGTAGTGACGTCACGACGGGAAGATACGTCGTTTTTCGAACGAGATACCGTGAGAGTCCCGGGGTTTGATATGCGGTGGTTGGGTCGGTACGGTCTGGTTTTGAACAGAGATTTTTTTTAATTGGCGGAAAATGTGTTACGAAAATACGTTGATACACGGTTAATTTAAGATGAGATGAGATTTCCAGTTTTCCCAATTTGAAGCTTGCAAGCAAACTTTATTTCTCTAGTTATTCAATCTGTAACTAGACAAATAAAGTTTAGTTAGCTTTTTTTTTTTTTTTTCCTGTGAAGTTTTAGTCATAGATATACGGCTCGTAAACACCTTTTTCGTTTTAAATTAGCCATATATCAGCAGTAACGTTCGTTAAATCGCGTGCCGTATTAAGAAGTTCGCATGTCTAAAGAGTATTTTTTATTTAGCTTATGTTACGCCACACTTGTTATGTATTATAATTGGTAGAATTACATCCATTAAGCTGTGCATTGAACGGAAAATTTTCGAATCTTTTATTGGCAATGTTAAGTTCAATAAAAGACTGGAACACTGAATTTGCTCAGGTTTTTGAAATACGCGTTTTTGTGTACGTTCAAAATAGCGATTCTCCTTGTCTTCGGATAGTTCTACATACAACATGCTGAGTATTATTATATAAACGCTTTAAGAATGCGTTTGACAGATTGTTTACGCTCCTTAAGAAGTGTTAAGTAAAGTAAGTGCTTTTATAAGACTATGTTAACTGGCAGGCGCTTAAGTTTGACAGCTGTCCAATAAGATGAGATTTATTTTTTTATTGTTTCATCCTATTGGTTATCATTTGCATCAACTAACAAACGTTAGGCACGTATTCTGTTGGCGCCAGTACTAGTAAATAAATATGTTATTGTGATCTGCTATTCTGAACGTACAGGATAAAATATTTTCTAAACTTTTTATTGTTCCTTATTATTGTTTTAATTTTTAAGCAGTATTTATTTATGTATGTATAATTTTATAAATTATGTACTATTATGTGGCGTAATATATTCGCGAAGTATAAAAAAATGTCGTCACGTTTGGCTTCCATGCTTTTTGTAAAATGATATATAAAAAAGAAAATAAAAATCTTTTTCAGGAAAAATATTTATTATTATTATTTTACCCTTATTTATTTATTATTTTAGTACATCACTTCATGAATTTTCAACCGTTTTTATCAGTAATTTTTGCTTAATACTTAGTTATTAAATTCAAGACTAAAATTTATTACATACTTTGAAAAATAAAATAGTATATATCAAAATAATCATATAAGAAAAAAACATTTGACCAAGTAAGCTATAAATAATTTTACATAAAAATATTCAATTTTACTATCATATTTTTTTTATTTGAATAAAATATACAAATTTTTTGCTTGTCAGTTCAATATAGTTATTTAAAAACCAGGAATTATTTCAATAATAACTTATTGCAAAGTCTCAATGTAAACAAAATGTCCCCCACTAAACATGGAAGCCACACGTTTAAATAAAAATAGGACAAAACCGAGACCGTTATCGAATACCGTACCGGACTCGACCGGCCTTAAAAAAATAAACGGCTATCAACAGGCAATGTATACCTACATACTACATAAGAAAATATCTATAAGGTATGTGTATATTGTTAAAAACTAAGTATTTGTGTGTCACCCTTATCACGTCCATATAAACGCAGCATCATGGCCACCCTATTTCATGAATGTGTCCTATTCCACCATTTTTCTAGAAGCTTCTAAGCTTTTAAGTATTTGTGTTGTTCTATATTTAAAAAATATTGCGGTTATCTCTCATTTGGGTGTTCATTATAAAGAAATAGAAAAAAAATTATAAGTAAAAAAATCTCTTACTTGGAACATTTTGCGTTTAAGATTTTTATATTTATTTGTGGAACAAGAGAGCAACGTTCGTATTTCATCGAGTGCTAATTTTGAGTCCCGAATAAGCAAAAGATTCTATGCTAGAATCACGAGCGTGTAGCAAGTGATTCTAGGTTAGAATCTTGAGCGTAGTGAAGAACTCAAAAGCATGAAATGTACATAACTTTGATCTCGTGTTGCACATACAACTTTTCACCTCAGCCGCTCGAAATAGTACCAATAGTACAAGTTCTGTTTAGTTTGGGATAAGATGACGTTGTTTGAAAGTTATGTGACATAAAAAATGCAGTGAACCAAACTTAACTTGGCATGCAGCAAAGCAGCATTATGTCCACCCTATTTCATAAAAGTGTTCTATTCCACGATTTTTCTAGATCTTTTATGTAGAAAATATTGCGGTTATCTCTCATTTAATTACTTTTTTATTTTTTTTTCCAAAATTATCTTCAGATGCTGTTTTGTTAAACGCAATAATCGCTACTTGCATATTTATCAGATCATGTGAAGCTATTTATCCTATGCTTATTATGTTATGCATTAATGTGGTGAAATGTAAAATTATGCCAAGATATGCAATTTATTATTTAGTATGGCTTTCCTCTTTTGACATTCAAGGTCAATTTCGGTGGTTCTGGATATCTCTTATCTGGCCCATAGAATATAACCTGACTGAATATAAAAGTGACACAAGTAACACTCGAATAAAGAACACTGCTGTCATTTTAATATAATTATTATTATGTTTATATGTATATGTATTAGCTTATTTTGCCAATAAGTTTTACCTAACACCTGTGCAATTAGGGCTTAGTTTCGACTATGACGTAGTCATCAACATATAAACAACAATTTATTTTGTTTTTTGACGTTTTTATATTGATAACTACGTTGTAGTCGAAGTCGTATACACGTTGCCTTAAAAACCTCTTTTTTTCGTCGGTTAAAAAGTGGCAAGCCGTGCAAAGAGGGCATTTGCTTTATCGCAATAGGACTGCTTTCTTTTGAAACTATATTATGTATGGTTATCCACAATGTAAAATAATACATTCGCGGTAAAGTGATAATAATGTCCATTCTAGAACAAACAAAACATGAATTATTAGAAATTGTGTAAATTGTCCACACGGTTACCGATCAACCTATACATTTCCAGTATAAGCTAGTCTCGCATTGCACGGGAAGCCTATACAACGCAAGAACATCTTATTTATTTATTTATTATTGGAAGACCAACAGCAGTAACAATTTATATTAATAAAAATATTATGCAACATTCAGCCAAATACAGGTCCTCACGAATAAGTAACAATATATTATTATAAAATTAAGAACTGCGAATGTACTACAACAAATCATTACAGAGCCTTATACAAATCAATTGCTTCAATAATCCTTGATATTGAAAAAAGAAATCAGGGCAACGGCTTATACTGGAAATGTATACGTTAATACTTTGCCAGTAATGGTCCATGTCCAGTATAATAAGCTGGTCCCGGTGGGTGATTCTATAAGTATGACTGTCGGTTACGAAAAAAATATGTATCCCTATTTCCATAAAAATACGGTCGATATTTGATTGATAAAAAAACAAACTTATTTATTTATTTGGTACAAAAAAAGTAACATGATAAAGCTTATACAAAAAGAGATACAATGGTTAGCTTTGTTTATCACATAACCAACATCATTGTCCACGAATTGACATTATTGTGCTTGGGAGCGATCATTTTTGGACGTTGTCAATAAGTGTCAACGTTATTGCATTGAATACAAAATGAACGTAAATAATAAAAAAATAGAAAAAAAATAACTAAATATTTAACAATTTTAAGAATGGTCGGCAAGCACAGCAATAGCATCATATCTAAATTTAAAATGAGATTCGGCAAAAATGGCAGTAAAAGCCGTGTTATATAAGTTTATTAGACTACGAAGCGGCGCTCGTTCTCCCGCATTTGTTCAGCACTTTGCAGTATGGTACAAACATTTAGGGAATAAGCATGCTGCTTTGCACGGAAAGCCTATACAGGGTGTCCCATATTTAATGGATAATCCTTTACCTACAGATTGGGGGCATCACGCCTGATAGGAAAATGCAAAAGTTGTAGAAGAAAAGTATCACGAATTTTTAAATATCGAACATTTTCGATTTTTTCACAAATTAACCACTTTCGTCCACTCTTCTTGATGCCATGTTCGTAAATCTTAGAATTTTTCAAGTCTGTTTTTGGAATTCAATTCTTGAATAGATGTACTATCAAATTTACAATCTCATTATTGTACAATTATTTCATTTAAAAAACTACAAAGATTAATAAAAAAAAAATTACATGACATTATTTTTTACAAAAAGTTTGAACCCTTATGGTGTAAAAAAAATGTATGGAGACATGTGTGCCCATCATGGAAAAAATATGCCAGTTTCATTGTGATTCTAAAATGGTATAAAATATTTTATACTTTTTTTATTTAAAAAAATAATGTGAGAAATTATGACCAGGGTCCGATTTTTTTTAAATCACTTTCTACCAAAATGATATCCTAGTTGATAATATAGTTACTTAAGCGTATTAAACTAAATTAAATAATTACGAACAAGCATAACTTTTACAAAAAACAGTATTTGGAACGATTGACAGCGATTATAAATCTTATAATACCTATCTATGAAAGTATCGATTAAGATCAAAATACTGAAAGTAATTAAACAATATTTTTTTTAATTTTGCTCATCACTTCTCTCTGGTTACGAAAAAAAAAACGCTGACACTCAAATGTGTTCTGTAAAAAAGGAGCGCAAAATTTCGAAATTTGCGGATGCGAAATTTTCAGTTTTCTCTAAAAGATTTTATGATATTGTGCTGTGACTTCAGACTTGTTTTTTTCGGAAACCTTTCTCGGTAGAGTTCTGCCGCACGAGTGGCGTTGCCGCCACACAGGCCATAAATGAGATAAGTCCAAATTCAAGTAGCAAAAAACCACAATAAGAAAAAGTATAAAATATAGAAAAAACGTAATAACGAAAAAATATAAAAAAAAGAGAAAACTGAAAATTTCACATTCCGCAAATTTCGAAATTTTGCGCGCCTTTTTTACAGAACACATTTGAGTGTCAGCGTTTTTTTTTTCGCAACCAGAGAGAAGTGATGAGCAAAATTAAAAAAAATATTGTTTAATTACTTTCAGTATTTTGATCTTAATCGATACTTTCATAGATAGGTATTATAAGATTTATAATCGCTGTCAATCGTTCCAAATACTGTTTTTTGTAAAAGTTATGCTTGTTCGTAATTATTTAATTTAGTTTAATACGCTTAAGTAACTATATTATCAACTAGGATATCATTTTGGTAGAAAGTGATTTAAAAAAAATCGGACCCTGGTCATAATTTCTCACATTATTTTTTTAAATAAAAAAAAGTATAAAATATTTTATACCATTTTAGAATCACAATGAAACTGGCATATTTTTTCCATGATGGGCACACATGTCTCCATACATTTTTTTTACACCATAAGGGTTCAAACTTTTTGTAAAAAATAATGTCATGTAATTTTTTTTTTTATTAATCTTTGTAGTTTTTTAAATGAAATAATTGTACAATAATGAGATTGTAAATTTGATAGTACATCTATTCAAGAATTGAATTCCAAAAACAGACTTGAAAAATTCTAAGATTTACGAACATGGCATCAAGAAGAGTGGACGAAAGTGGTTAATTTGTGAAAAAATCGAAAATGTTCGATATTTAAAAATTCGTGATACTTTTCTTCTACAAATTTTGCATTTTCCTATCAGGCGTGATGCCCCCAATCTGCAGGTAAAGGATTATCCATTAAATATGGGACACCCTGTATATACAACGAGAGACCTTCTTATAGTGGAAATGTATAACTTGATATGTAGTTGTCTGTACTCTACAAACCGAGTGGTTTTTCCCTCCTCAAATTAAAACCACTTAAGGAAATTCCAATAATACTTGAATACGAAAGTTAAGGAAATAAGTGCATATTGCACAATAATAAATATAATAATGTAATGAATAATATAATGTTTTTTGATGACAAATGAGAGATAACCTTGATGGCTAGCGAACAAACTTATCTGATCCTGCAGGGGTCATTTTTTTTATAATACTTGACGTTACCATACACAAGTAGAGTGCAGAATCATCTGCACTGGTGAATTTTTTTTTTTTTTTGTATGGAAAAATAGATAACTTTCCTTTTTTTTGCTGGTGAACATGCTAAAAGTGTCCATTACTCACTATTCAACCTATATGGCAATAGTTTTGCCATCGCAAGAATTTCTGTTTATTTCAGCTTTATAAAAAACATGGGTTCAAGTCCCACCTACAAATATTTTTTTTTATGAAGTCAAACATGAAGAATTATTTAGTTTTTTGTGAAGCAAGTTTACTTAGCCTCACTAGACTTCTTTGAGTTGAACAAAATCAATTAATAAACTGGGTGTACAGTGGGCCAACGAGTTAGGTATGCAGAGCACAAACTTCTAAGTCATAGTTAAGACTTACTACACCAGCTATGGATAAGTGAGATACATATCTAAATAGTGGGTATATTACACTTATTCAATATGTAATTCATGAATGCATATCTATTGCAGTCATTTTTCACTGTGGTGTAGAAGTTTTTGCCCTGCATGCCTAATCGCTTAGCCCACTGTACAACATGAAAAAAAAATGATAGATACTTGAAACACTTTGCTTTTAAAATTTCAATAGTTATTTGTGCAACAAGTGAACAAAGTTCGTTTTTTTTTAATGCTAATTTGAGTTTCGTATTTGCAAAATATTCTATAGTAGAATCGCGAGCGTGCAGCGAGTGATTCTAGGTTAGAATTTTGAGCGTAGTGAGGAACTGAAAAGCACGAGATGTAAATAACTTTGATCTCGTGTCGCACATAACACTTTTCACCTCAGTAGCTCGAAATAGTATCTATACTTAGTACAAGTTACACTTACTTTGGTAAGAAAGTTATGAAAAGAAAGAAAAAAAGATGTGAGTAAAACTCAACTTTGCTTCGAGCCAGAGCAAAGCTTAAAACAAAATCGAGATTGGTACCTAAAATGACTCGAAGTAAAATTGTGTTTTGCTTACTGTTTTTATACAACAAAGATCGAATTTTGGCGCTGTTGAGGTGAAAACGTTATTTTTGTACAATCCTATCATACACCTTGCTTGACCACAGTTTTTATGGAATGACAGGAATGCTACATAGATCTAAAGATACTCCATCAAGAAATTTGCTAAAAGTAATACGTTTTGTCGATTTTTGACATGCCACAAAAACCTTGGTCGGGCACTACAATCATTCAACTCCTTCATAGACAAGGACACATTAAAACCTTCACACTCATTCCAAATTCAACCTCCTTTTTATCATCCATCTTTTTCTCCACAGCCCCAAAGGATTTGGCTCAGACTTCATACTTCATGGCGTCGAATAGCTTGCATCTAACTACAATGTGCTTGCAATACAGACCGACGGTTGTGGCATGTTTTTGCATACATTTGGCGTCCAAATGGAGCAATTGGGCGGTTAGTATGGTACTTATAGTTGTTTCTTTGTGGAGGAAGGAAAACCTGGACCGTATGTGTTGCGACCCAGTTTGAAACCGTAACTGGACAGTATGGCTATGTTCTGGTATAATATAGCTACATATTATAATACAGTGGACCCCCGGTAATCCGACAAACAGTTTGCAGGGCAGTGACCCCCTATAAGCCGGATTTTTTTACGAAAGAGTACCTTGTAATCCGACAGGTCCAATGATAAGATTCTACATGTTATATATATGTATGTACTCTGAAGTAAAAATCATACTTCATTATGTATGTCAAATTTAGTAAATTAAACATCACAATAGCTATGCTTTATAATATGCTTTTTGGCGCTGCAGTATTGTGCTGAGATTGGTACCATTTCTGGCTTTAAGAATGTTTTTTTAAATTATTTAGTTTGAGACGTTATATTATTATGTATTTTATTTGCCAGAATAAATGATTTTTCTTTCTTTCTTCTTTCAATAGAGAGAGACGTTTTATTATAAAATTAACGTAAGTAATGCTATATAACTCACAAAAAATAAGCAATTACTTTACATACATTAGGAAATACAAATTGTGTACAATCAAATGTACATACTAAAATAATCAAAAAATATGAGTCAATCAATTTAACACGCATGAAAATATTCATCAATTTTTAAAAAGAAGATTGTTTAAAAAATATTCGATTCATAATAAATAATAGACCATGTCGGATTACAGGGGGTGCCGGATAAGCCAGGGGTCCACTGTAATCATTTTAATTCAGGCTGATTTACCTTGCACCAGTACAATGGATCGAGCATCACGAAATTCCAGCGCTGGATCGGAATTTATTTATTTATTTAAGATATATGGAAGACTTACAGCTAAATTAACATAATTGTAATAGTAGTAAAGGAATCTGGCAGTCAATAACAAGTCTTTGCGTATATAAAACTAAATAAGAACAAACGTAAACAGTAAAAAGCCAGAACAAAATAAATCTAAAGTTAAAAGGTAATGCCCAAAAACTATCGCCATCAACCTTGTGTCATGAATATAAGATACTAAATAATTTCTAGTTTCGTTTATGACGATTATCTAGTAATAAGTGCCATAACTTAAACGGGATTTAATCAACGAAAGAGTTGTTCTATTTAAACATAAGGATGAACGGGGCGTCGAAAAATGTTTAATTGTATAATCACGTGTTTTTACATTTGTTCAGGAACTTTTTTCATGAAACCCGGCTTACAATTAGACATTTATATTATTCTTCATATAATACAACAGTTTTTATCTTGGAATAGCCACATAATAAATAGCACAGCAGCGATAAAAAATCTCATAGCCAATTGGTCATACCCCTTTGCAAGTATCAATATAAACACTTACCACACACTAATGTTACCATATACTGACCAATCAGGCCTCCATTGATAACATATTAGTTTCCGCCCGCGTGGTATCTCAAGCTGTAAGCTACATGTGGACAAAGATTTATTAAAATCGACCCGTTAGTTTTTGATTGAAAGATTAACAAACATCCATACTCAAAACCCTTCTTATTTATAATATTAGTGTAGAGGAACAGGGTGTGATGTTCCTCCACCACAAAGGGAGGATCCTCCGACCAGACTCGATGGAATTGCCTAGCGGACAGCTGTCCAACGGTAGCATATTGGAAGTGGTATATATGTATACTCTCAGTGAAAACTTCGTTATCGCGATTCAGCACTCGTCGACATACGTCACGTGATTATCTGCGGATACCGCCACATTAGTAATAATTATGACATAAGAAGTCTATGCCGATCCAGCGCTAGAAGGTCGTGATACTACAGTTCCTTTATTTTTGTTTATTCTTCGTACACTTACACAAATTATTAGTTATTCTTGCCAACACTCTCCAGCTAAGCTTAATTCGCTTGTGTAAGGAGGAAGGTTCGCGTCCGTGGTGTAATGGCCAGGATTCGAACTCACGACCTCTCGATCGTAAGAGCGATGATTTATCCATTGCGCCACGGCCGCTGAAATACTGATTCCAGCTACTAGATCCATGTGAATCGGCTTTTATATGAGTAACTAAATGCTTGTGTATTTTGACTGGCATATTTTTCCGCTTTTGTTTGTTTTTTGTTTGTTTTTAAACTTTTTAAACTTTTTATTGTACAATGAAACAATTTATAAAACAATTCATAACACAAAATACAATAAAGGTAAGCTTTACTCAAGTTTGAGTTCTCTTCCAGCAAGCCTTAGAGTAATGGAGGAGAAGGGGATGCAAACATTTTTATTCGACTTATCGATCCGCTTTATGGTTTAATTACAACTATCGACCGATTAGTGTAATAGATCATTTAGACAGTTTTTCTTCGCTAAAACAGTCGAATCACGTTGACTCTGTCACCATGCGTCCGTCAATTGTTTGTTGTTATAATACCCTTATATAGCATTGGCTCTACGAGGACGACTAGATGCTTTAGTTTTATTGTCCGTGTGTATTTAAATCTATAAACTCATAGTTGCTGTAACAAGATTCATAAGGACTTTGGCGGTGGCGGTGTGGGTGAGTGCATGTTCACAGCGTTTGTTCGCCTGCGCCGCCATCGTCAGAATCCGAGTATATCGCCCGCCATTTTGGACGCTAATAACTTTAATTATACTCCATAATTGACACTGGCAGAAATAGTCACCGCATGGAGACTCAGTTGCCATTAAATAAAGAAAGAAATAATTATAAAATATCATCGACAGGTAAAAGGCCATTTGACATAAGCGCCATTTTAACATACATATTATATAATATAATACATATAAGCCAGTCAGTAAACGACGTGATGACAAAGTGTGTCAACCCCTCAAATGTTACCTATCTTTTACCCAAAAATTTATATGTTACTTGGGGCCACGCTTGTACAACATTCTTAATAAGAAGCTAAACATTTACTCACTTTCCAGATACACATGCAAAGAGGCAGTCAATACCTATCTCCTAACACTAAATTACTACAAAACGGAGCAGCTCCTTTTAACTTACCCTTAGGGACGAACCCATAAACACACGCGTGCATATAAAACAAACACACACACACACCACATACTCACCACACACCACATACTCACCACTCACCACACATCACATACTCACCACACTCACTCGCACACAATTATTAATACCAATACCACACAATATCACACGCATTAAGCATGTATACTACCCTTATAATCTACTGTTTGTTTACTGTTTATCTTTTATTTTATTTTACAAAAAGAAAGGTTCCTATAGTACATGATTTGAATTATTTATTACATAAAATTTCTAAATTAAGTCCAAATTGTTATAAAAATGTTATTTCAGGAATACGGGCCTGGTGCCTTTAATACAAGTTGTTTTTAACAACTTAGCAAAGGTGCCGGTCACCACATAATGTGAGACTGTAATAATTTTAAGGATTTGTAGTTTTATTAGTAATATTTTAAAACTATGTAATATTTCTGTAATTGTGGTGAAATAAACTTATTATTATTATTATTATTATTATTAATAATAATGTATATTACCCTGCATTCTATTTGCGTAAAATTTTCGTTAATTTTGACATTAATGATCGCTTTAGCAAAATTTATAGCTACTAGAATGCATGGGTCTGCATTATATTCAGACACATTTTTAATTTTACATAATGTCGCCTTAACCAAATAGCCTTCCGTCTGTCGATATCTTCGAACCTTAGTCTCTCATCAATCTTGGTCGTCATCAGATTCCTCAATCGAACGAGGGCCGCCATTGGTTCTCGTACGTGGACCGGTCGGTGACCACGGAACTGCTGGAGAAGCTCACGGCGGAGTTCTTGCTCATCTTCGAGAAGTGCCCGTCCAGGCTCAAGAGGAAAATGATGAATGTTAAAGCTGGTAAGTTAAGAAATTGTTGCTATAAAAGAAAGTTAAAAATCCGACCATTAGTGCCGGAGATTAGTGTAATCAAACAAACTAAGTACGTAACTAAACTAAGTTTCATCGATAAAAAATAGCCAATTTTACGCGCATTGTAGTCAGCTCCTTGTATCTAAATTTTGATCAAAATCTGTTGTATCTAAATTTTGATCAAAAACCGTGTAGAAGATTAGCCGACACAAGCAGAAACAGACAAATACCAATAGATGGCGTTAGTTTATTAGTATTTCGTGTTTCTTTTTAATTCGATAGATAGCGTTGGCATCGAATTAGATCGCGATATGGTATTGTTACGAAGAACACTAAGTATTCCCAATAATATTAGTTCTGCAACTTTGGCACTGTGATTTTATTTATTTGTATCAATGTCGACGATGACTACATGGTTTAGGCGACAATATACAATGTTTGCTAAAGGTGGCTTATTACAAAGCTTTTAGAAACATTGTTTAACTATCATTACTGTCGCTAAACCGTGAGTTTGTAACATTATTCAAATTATAAAATACGGGTGTCACTCACGTAATGTTGGTCTATTTAGTCGGTGCAAGACTGGCTGCGACTCAGGCGCGACGTATCGCACTCTCTTGAAAATGTCTAAAAGTATAGGTGAAACCGCGGTCGACTAAATAGACCAACATTACGTGAGTAACACCCGTATTTCATAATTTGAACAACCGTAAGTACTATTAAATTATCTTTGCTATAACAAACTTTTTGTCACCAGACGGCAGTTCCCCGCACTCGCTACCAAACGCGTCCGGCTCGGGCGTGGCCAACTCTCCCTTCGACAAGAAACATGCGCCGTCCAGCGTCGATGAGTCATTTGATAAAGGTAAGTAGAAAGAAATAGAAATAGAAAGCATTTATTCCGATCACAAGCACAGGACAACAAAAAATAAAAACAGAGAACACAATACTAGAATACCTATTAAGCGACGTACAAGATAGATACTTAAAAGCTAATAAATGTAGCATGCTGCCTCTATGCTGGAATCGGAAAGGTCCCCAACTCAGTTTTAGCTGAAATGGTGCAACACCACACAGCACTGATTTTCAGTTAGTGGCCTGACTAAGTGACGCACGGCCGGATGTCAAGCTGTTGCAGTACAATAAGACAAAAAAAAATAAATAAATAATATTAATTAATTAATTAATTATTGGTTATTATCCAGTTAAGATAATAATGGGAATGTTTTAGGTGTTTGGTATAATAAATAAAATAAAATATTTATAGTCTACTATTATTAATAAGAGAGAAAGCGAATTATACACATTAAATGCATTAAGCAGCGTAATTAAGGAGGCATAAATTAATAATTTGAATATTATAATATAATTGTTATGAATAATTACAAAAATATTGTATTGATTAATAACAAATTATATAATTGGAATAGGAAAATATTAATTGGAATTGAATAAATAGTTAGCCATATATTTGAATAAATTGAAATTGGATTTGGATAGATAATAATTATAATTCGTAATAGGACTAAATAATTGATAAATTGACATTAATTGACTCAAATTGAATTTGACTAGCTAACAAATGGGATTTCAGTTTAATTTTGAACGTAGAAAAGCTATGTATGTATATGTATAAGTATGGGAAAAACGGTATTGTTATACCAACCAAGAATTTGTTCCCCTTTTTATTTATTTTTTTTAACTGGGAAATGCCTGACCCATACCATCGACCCGGGTAGAATCGTTGGTTTTGTCCGAGTTGCACGGACTAAAACCCAGTGTGTTCCGTCAACGTGATAAGACCGGGGTGCCAGGTATCGCTCGCGCATGGACGCTAGCAACGAATTTGTCCCCTACAAGCTGAATCTTTTATTGTGTTTGGAGAAAGTTTTTAATATTCCTAAGCTGCCGCCCGCGGATTCGCTTGTGTGGTACAGAGGAAAGAGTGGTGCATCAAAATATTCTCGTAGTTTTTTAGCAGAAATATAGGCTTTTTTTTTAAACTAGCTGTTGTACCCATGTCATGTAAGAAACCTTTGCGCAAAATTTCAAGTTTCTAAGCTCAGTGGCTTATGCTCTGCGTTTATGAATCAGTTAGTCGGGCCAACATGTATATATGTATAGATTACCATGCCGATCCCGCGTCGTGTACTCAGAAAATAGCCTAACATACATCACAAAGAGCTATGCTAAGAAACAGTTAAAAAGATATGGGACCGGCAGGATTTGAACCTGCGACCTTACTGCACACCGGGCAGCCGCTTTAGTCACGAAATGACGTATCATACAGTTAAGAAATTTAGGGTTCTGGTAAGAGGCGACCGTAGCATGATGGCTAAAGCGGCAGCCCGGTGTGCAGTAAGGTCGCAGGTTCAAATCCTGCCGGTCCCATATCTTTTTCAACTGTTTCTTAGTATAATTTTCTAAGCATAGCGAAATACTATAAAAAATAATCAATTAGAAATCACAAAGAGCTATCAAGTTTGTTATTATAAAACTGTTAACTTAACAAAGTCATTTATTTTACTCAAGTCTAAACTACAAAATTAATTTGAGCTACCTCTTACAAAAGTTTCTGTCATTATAATGGTGGTTGGTATAAGTAGATTCAAACTTATAGATAGATAGATAGATAGATAACTCTTTATTGTACACAAATTAGAAAGACAGTTACATAAAGCACATCATTTAGATAGTACAATGGGCGGCCTTATCGCTTTAAAAGCAATTTCTTACAGGCAACCTTTGGATGGACAAGAGAACTTAAGAAATTATAAATAGGGCGATTTTTTGGTGCACTAGAAATAATTGTATAACTTATTTACAACTCTTAAATTAACTGGTGGCGTACATCCACGCGAACAGATGTTCAGAGCCGCTATTAAGTGTGAATCTACCTTCATAGTCTAAACACATCTAACACAATTTTCCCAAACACTTCCAGAGTACGAACGCGAGAGGCGACGACAGCCCGTCCCTGGCGGTTACGTCCCCGCCACCACCGCACAGCCGACCCAACCTCCTCCTCAAAAGATAGACTACAACCTATACCGAGAGAAAAGAGAACGGCAACAGGCCATTGCAGCCCAGCAACAACGGCCCGGAGCCACTAGACCCCCATCAGGAACACAACCACCACCGCCGCACCATCAACGGCCAACTAGCCAATCACACCACCATAAACCTCACCATCCGTGGCCACAACACAAGGCTCACCATCAAAAGCCGCCCCACGACCACAGACACCATCGGCAACCCATACCTGGAGCTTCAACATCCGCTCCCGCCCCGACCTTACATCCTCCCCCTCAGCAATCACAACCTCAATCTCAACCAGAATTGGTACCGCAAAGAACGCGGCCGCCATCTCTATTCTCGCCTGAAAGTGCGATCAATCCCACCGCTGCCGCCGCCGCCGCCCCGCGCCGCCCGCCGCAGCAACCCTCCGCACAACCAACGCAACCTCCTCCGCAACCTTCACACAGGCCGAAGCCTGAAATCGCCCGACCGCCCAACCCCACTCCAAGCCCCGCTCCACCTCACCCTGTCCAGGAAGTTCAGGTTCAAAGACCCGAGCAAAGGCCGCCCAGTCCTCACAGAAAGAGGCCTGATCCCACCGCGGCCATCAGAGAAATGCAACCTCCCGCAATACTATCCCCCTTCTCCTCCCCACCTGCGAAAGAACATCCAAAGCAACGGCAACGGGTTATGTCTAATTCTTCTGAGCCCGAGTTAGTTCCTGTAGTCAAAAAGCTTGATGAAACGCCTGGGTACGAAAATGTAATCAGAGACTCGCAACGAGGAAACTCGATTAAGTCGCGAGCGCCTGAACGCAAACCTGAACCACCAAGTAGACCTTTGAATGGAATAGAAACCGACCCGGCGCAGGTGTCTAATCTTCTAAAGGAAAGCTTGGCTAAACCGGCGCCTATCACGGTGGTGACAGAGAAGAAATCGCCTGAGGTTAAACGTGAACTGGTAGTTGAAACGCCCGCCCCTCCGCCCGTAGTCATACAACCTCCCCCACAAATTATAGAACCGACGCCACAACCCACAGAAGAGACTTCGGAACACAGACACAAAAAGGAAAAGAAAAAGAAGGAGAAACATAAACACAAGGATCGCGACAAGTCGAAAGAGGAGCGGAAAAAACATAAGAAGGACAAAGATAAAAGGAAAGACAGTCCGCCGCCACAGGCGCCTGTCGAACAGCCAGTAGATGGGTTAAAGATAACTATCCCAAAAGAAAAGTTAGCAACGAGTCCAGGTTTAAAGATCAAGATTCCTAAAGACCGGTTAGCGGCGCCGCCACCACCGCCTCAGACTTCAAGTTTGAAGATCAAGATATCCAGGGACGTTCTGGATGCTTCTAGAAAACGCGCGCTGCCAGCTGAAGCAGGGCCGCCTCCCAAGCTGCCTCGCCACAACGGAGCGCCGCATCACCCCAAGGTAGGCTGGAATGTCCCACCCCCTTTTAGACAACCCTTACCCTACTACATGGTGCAACCGCCGCCTCCGCTATACTACGGTATGCCTATGGACGGCTACTACTATGGTATGGACGGGTACATGTACCCGCCTCAGCCGCCGCAGATGCAGCGGCCGCCGCGCCCCCCGCGCCCCCGCGCGCCGCCGCCGCAGCCCCCGCTGCCGGCGATGCCTCCGCCGCCCGTACCTCCACCGCCCCCTGAGTAGATTACGTCACAAATTAGCTTTTTAAATTTTTTAAAACCGAACATGCGTTACTATGAACTCAGATTGATCGCAAGAAAACAAAATTACTGAAATATCGAATAAGCTGTTTTCATAGTAATGTATAAAAGGTTGTTATTAGGTCGCTAGTGTTATTAGAAATCTTGAATTTATCGTGTCAACGATATGGAATGTAAAGAAAAAGTAAGGGTTTATTCACATTGAATTGCTGATCCAAAATGTTAAAGTTATAAATAGATATTTTTGAGATATCGTTCTAACAAGTTGTCTTACCGTCACTACCGAAATCAGTCGCGTTTTGATATTGCTATAAAAACATCTCACTCCATACTACGATAGCTAGCCGCGACCGATTTCGGTCTGTACGGTCTTTAAATACGTTCTTAATTCACGGGTGAAATGCCCTTTGGTTTAAGCGACATTAAAGGAACTTTCTAAATGTCGCTCAAAACAAATATCCTTACACCCAGAAATTGGCAATTTTGTGAATCGACCTGTACTGCGACGGATTGTCACAGACTGTACATAAGAGACTTTACAATATACATATTATTTCAACACAGGGATAAATGTATCAAATATGAGCTTACTAAAACTTCGTAGATATTTCAAGCTAAAAGTTTATTTTGCTATTGATATAGTGAATATGTGCCACTTTATTGCTATTTCATTCATTAAAGTTTGGTATTCTTGAACGTGTAAATAAAGTTTATACTCCTATTGGATTTATGTTAGAAAGAAATGTACGATCTGTAATATGCAATGTTTATCTCAGGCTCTGACGTGTAAATGTATTGCTTGGGTGAAATTTAGTTATGAACAAAGTGCCAAATACTCGATTTATATTTAAAAAAATGCAAAAATATTTATGGTTTAAAAAAAAATATGACAATGATACTTTTGACTTCATCTCGACGTACATATTCTTGTATACCAAACTTGTGTGATACATAAGCGTCTATTTACTATTATTACGTGCAATCATTGTCTATCACATTTATACTATTTACTAAAAATATTATATAAAGTAGAAGATATATTATATACCATTTTTATTATATTTCTAGATGTCTATATATTAATGTTATATTATTATCAACATCACATTTACAGGGCTAAAAGTACATATTTTTAAAATATATAAGGAGCTGTCATAAGTTACGTGATAGATATTGAATGGTGTGGCTATTAGGTCTTCAGACAACGAAACGAGATAATTTTCATGATTTACAATTATAATCCCAATTCACAGGCCATAAAGTTTAATTTCTATTGCAATTGAGATTGTTAAGGACATTTTTAACAGTTTTTATTATACGAAAATCAACTTAAATAACAAAGCAATAGAATTTATATTCGTGTGATTTGTAATAACATAAATTTATCTTGTTTCGTAGGCTTTAGGCTACATTTTACGATTGTTATAAAATGACACAAAGTGAGTTTCATTAAGGTGCATTATATAAATATTCTACAATGTCGCATATACCAAATACCTATCGATATATATGCACTAAAACGTGAAAATTATCACGTCTAAAATTATGGCAGCATCCTATTGAATAACCGGAAATATATTGAGGAGATTTGAGACATTCCAACGCTATAAAAATATGTTGGAAATTCCTCGTCAGATTGGATTTCATCTTTTTTTATAATCAGTCATTATAAAACATCTCTTGCAACTTCAGAGATATAAGCCAACCGGAGGTGTCATTGCCAGGCGTCCCCCGCTGCCAAATGAGAATGACCACCGATCATTCACTTCATATAAAACTAGTTGTCAAATTCGACGACCGGATGGCGGAGTGGGTAGTGTACCTGCCTGCGACGCCGAGGTCGCGGGTTCGATTCCCGCTTAAGACAAATCTTTGTGTACATGAACACGGGGGTTTGTCTTAGTCTGGGTTTTTCTATGTATAATAAGTATGTATTTACAAAAGAAAAGTATATATGTATTAGTATCAGTTATTCTAGTACCCATTGTACAAGCTCTGCTTAGTTTGGGACTAGATAGCGTTGTGTGTAAGTTAGGCGATATTTAAAAAAAAATCCTATGATTTGACACTAGCGCGGCACAATCTACACCCCGCTCCCCCGCGAGTTTTGGCAGACTTTGTGGCAAAGATATTTGCGTTCATTTCGTGTCCATATTGATTTTTTCTACTCGGGAGCTTGCAACTATACTTTTTTACCAAAAGGTTAAAACCTTATTGCATTTCAAAATACATACTCTACTTATTTTTCGTGACTATGATTTTTTTTTATTCTTCGCGTACTCTTTTTCTCTTGCAGATAAAAATTACATATTAATAATAATATCAGAATAGTAACAAGTCTTCTTAATATATTTGCGATTAATTAAAAAATAATCTTGTATATAAAAAAAAATGTTTATTCAATGTTATTTAGCTTTTTGCTATATCGTCATGTTGCTTGACGCCAATATATTTATACTTATAGTATACAAAATTTATGTATATTTACATTATTGTAGACTTAATATACATCACATATATTTGCATAATACGTGATATTTTAAAGTGTTTAAAATATAAAAGTTATTTTCTGTGTATTTTACCAATTTTGTGGCATTCCAAAATAGTTAACTATATATTAACCGTTAAAACGTTTATAAAATGTTTATTAAATATTATGGAACAGTTAGAATTCAGAAAATGTGTAGTTAATAGTTAAAATTATTTATAAAATTGTTGCTAATTTACCAATATTGTCTTTGGCAACTATCTGGACACATTACCATTTCAGCTTTAATATTATTTATTAATAAATCATAGTTTTCTCTATAACTCGTTAATTTGCCTTATAAGTTGTATAAATTTGTAAATAAAAATGCTTGCTCAAAAATGATCAAAAAATTAAAAAAATATATACAGGGTTAATAGCTAAATGTTCCTTGTACTAAACTACTTTTGTGCAAAGCAAATATTTTTGACGGAATTGTTGTTTTTATACAAATGTTTTCGTAGAATTTTTCTAAAAAGATAGTATTTTTATGTCAATTATTAAATGTTTTACAAGAAAAATAATACCTAAAATGCAGCTTCTACAGCAGGTTTATTAAAAAAATATATCTCGGTTATAAAGTTATATTATTATTAAAAATCTATTATCGTATCTATGAAAACAATTGTATGTGTAAAATATTTTTGTAAATTATTGTAAATAAAAAATTTGACATCTGAATAGTGGTGCCATTGATGTTACCATTTTATCGTAGAAAATGTTATTCTTTTTATATGTTATCCTAAGGAAAAAAAGTACTTAAACTTATTTATAGGATGTTCAATGACAAAATACTTTTTTATAAGTGTAGTTATATATTTTTATAATTTAGTTTAGAAAAAACTGGTTGAAAAAAAACAAAAGTTATTTAAGAAAAAGTGCATTTCTCATTTTTTTATCACTAATTATAAGTTGCAAGAGGCTATATATTTTATTTAGGAGCACCGTTTTCTTTGTGTTTATTTGTCCAAAATAATAAAAGAGTAAACTTTTATCAATACCGCTTTTATTTTGATATTTCAACTGCCTGACTCTCAGATAATATGAATTTTTTGGTAATATAATAAGTATTATTATATTAGTTTATCTAATTTGAACTTACAGTACTTAAAAAGTTGATGATTTCGGCAAATAAGTATTATTTACGTTTCCAAATTTTATATTATTCCATCTTATCAATTAAATAATATTTTGTTAATTATTCTTTAAAAAATTCATTCCGCACAATTTTTAAGAAAAAAAATATATTTTCTACCATTGTTTATTGCTTAGATTCTTCAAATTCCAAATTTAAAAATAAGTGAGTAACTGTTTGGTTTTGTAATTGATTTTTATTTCTTAAGATTAAATTATTTTTTTTATTTTATCCCACAACACTGATAGTACAGTTAGATAATTGGACTCATTGTTAAAGTTAAGATTTATTTTTATAGATAAATAAGTTATGGTTAACTATAATTCGATACTTTGTAGCAAGCTGTTAAGGTACTACAATATACAAAATAAACCAGCTAAGTTCGTGTTGGGCCATTCGCAATAGGGTACCGTGGTCAGCCAAAACAGGTTTAATATCTATATTGAAAATTAACAACTTCATACAATTAATTTTTTTCAAAGATTTTTGAATTTTCAATACTTTGGACTCCAATTACTCTTGAACTAATTAACTTAACGTAGCCGCTATAGTTTTCTTGAAAGTTCATTACACAAACAACAACCATGATTGTTTTCAGATTTTTCGAGCTAACGGTTTAGTTTTTAGAAGCGTTTAAACGAAACTCATCGAGTTCTAATGTAGAATTAATTTTGATTATAGACCTACACGGTTATCTAGCCCGGTGCCACTCAAATTTTCAATAGAAAAATTTACAGTTCAATATAACATTTGGTCTATACTCTGCTGTGTTTGAAGATTGAATCCGATTCAATCAACATTGACGGTTGATCGAAGGTTATTTAAAATGTTATTTATTATTCAAATTATGAATTGAATATGAATTACGGGTGTTATTCACGTGCAAGACTGGCTGCGACTTAGGCGCGACGTTTCGCACTCTCTGGAGGACGCCTAAAAGAATAGGTGAAACCGCGGTCGACTAAATAGACCAACATTACGTGAGTAACACCCGTATTTCATAATTTGAATAATGTTACAAACTCATGTCAGTTTAAATAAAAATATGTTATTTATTGGCAAAACTTCTTAATAAGGACTCACACAGCCAATTTTATATACAGGAATACGCTCAAGAATTTGTTGTTATTAGTAGTGACTCGGAATTTGTGTATGTTTTTTTTTAATTATGTATAAATTGTTAATTGTGTCGAATTATGAGTCAACCATAAAAACTGAGATTACCATTAACGAATTTCATCATATAATTTGTAATATAGTATAAAATTGTTTTGCATAAGTTGAATCTATCGAATTTATTGTGTTTTGAGAGAACTTTTTTATTTAATTAAAAATCATAATTTCATAACTTGCCGTGTTTTGTATTTTATTTTCTTGAATAAGTTTTAGAATTAAGAATATTTCTCTTTATAAAAATAAATTATTAAGCTTTGGTAAACTTTCTAAATAATTAAATGTTATCAAAAAAAAAACATTACACATAATACAGAACCAAATTACTAAAGGCACAAAAAATGGCACATTTTTTTAATAAAAAAAAAGTAATTTTCCAAAAAAAAATACTCATACTGAGTCTAAATGATCGTGACGAAGCCGCTTACCAGTGATTCCGTTCATGATTCTGAGAAATTTACACCAGAATATTTTAGTTTTTCGCGATTTTTTGCCGACTGATTTTGGAAGTTAAACGTTTCCTTGGAATATCTCAATAAATTCGCAATTTCCTGTTCAAATTGGGATTTTCTGATTATAAATTTTTCCATTTTCAGATTCTTCAGATCAAAAGGTTCAGTCTTAGAGCTTCAACATTTTGTGCCTAATCACTAGAAAGTGTTTTCTCAAGCTTATTCTCAGACAATTGTAATTTTTCTTAAAAAAAATCTAAAAAAAATTTAAGGCTGACTTTCGGATGTGTGTAAATAACCGGTGGAATGTTTTCGCACCCAGTGTCTTACAATCATGTACTGAATGAACTAGTAAGCCGCTTCGTCACGATATCACCTACATCCTGTACAGAAAAAAACCCATAAAGTTTACCATAGTTTAATGATACAAATATAATAACATAAATATGTATAAAAATAACATGTCTTTTATAAATGCATGTTTGACTATGTTGCTTTTACATGGTTCATTCACCTGCTCTTTGATAATGCACATTTTTTTCTCTATTATTTAGCTGTTATATTTAAGTTTTGCTTTGAGTGGCGATTTCTTGTGTTTAAATGCTTTCGAAATAAATATGTCTCTAATTTTGGTAATTTCTGATATTTCTAATGTTATTTGTGTTTTCAGCTTTTTTTTTATTAGAGACTTGACTTTTATGTGTATATTTGTCGCAACGAATATTCATTGAAAATTGTGCCTAAAGATAAAAAATAAAAATTTGGCACTTAAATTTTGGACAATGTATTTTTTTCGTACAATTATAAAAAAAACATAGCAGATTTATGCAATTCTAATAAGCTCTTTTTTGTGAGATTTGTGACTCAATCATGGGCTGTTTCAGGCGCCATTTTGCGCTTTTTTTAAATAAAATTAACCAGTCGTTTTTTTTTATAATTGTACAAATAATTGCAGAGTCCTTTTCGTTTCTCAATGTTTAAATGTAACAGCTAAATGATAGCTTGCGCGCAGCTGTGTAAATCGTGACCTCCTGGGGCTCAGACCGTCTCAAACATACTCGATTTGAAACGGTCAACGGGTTGCAACGCACATTATTTCGCTGGGTACCCTCGCTTTATAAAACCCTGGTGGCGGGAGGCACATGACAATTCGGATTACGAAGATAGCCACGTACTCACTTATCGAGCAGCTTCGTATGTCTGCTGCGCGAGGTGACCTTGGTCTTTAGCAAATATGACAATAGTGACAATTTTGTCACATTTTGTCCGACAATTCATATTCCTAATTCAAAATTTGACAAAATTGACGATATGACGTCTTTATTAAGTAGGACTCTGGACACATCTTGCTCGACCAAGGGTTCGCCTCGCGCGGTTGCTTCGAGTGACTGCCCGTTCACTCATTACGTGGCTATTAACATCAAGCAATCCGAGCTGTGTATGTGTATTGCAACACACAGCGTTGGGATTCATTTATTTTTCATTTAGTCCGGTACTTAAATTGAGCTCTTTGGCCAAGGTATTAAAGTGTTTTATCGGAATCCTAAGCTCTTAATAAATACCGGACAGATTTGGTTTATTAGTTTGATTTACCAAGTTATTTTTGTTTTAGCGCCAGCTCGTATTATTCCTATGTTACCACTAACAACATTTGTTTTATAACTAAAAAAATATACATGAAAAAAAAAAACAGATTATTTTTTTTATTTCTTCCTGAATGAATGCGAATTTTTCAATATTTTGTTCGCTTACGCGCGATTTTTTTTTTATTAATTTGCAAAGTCATGAAATTAATGTTGTTGGTTCTATTTATAGGAATAATATACTTGAGTCAGTCCCATTGGTACCAATATCAACCTAGTACTATATTGTAACTGACTTAAGGTGGACAGACATCTATACGTATCGAACGCGCCGATAAAATTTTAGAATTCGTTGTAAAAAAAAATTGTGAAACTTCGCACAAGAATCTGAAAAATAGGCACAAAAAATGTGCGAGGTTTCATTCTACGAGTAAAATGATATGAGGTTTAAGAGCCATTTTATGATTATTATAAATTGTTACTTAGTGCATTGTATTAAGGCACATTTTATAAGTTATCTGCAATGTCGCTTAAAACTTCAAGAATGTTTTTTAAACAACGAATTCTAAAATAATATCCGGCCCCTTATTACGTTTGATGTTGATTGTGATTGAATCAGATTCATGTGTTAATTTTTTTACCAAATATTGACATGAATCTGATTACCATTAACATCCATCGTGATTCCATGCGAACGATGACAATAGATGTGTGTCGTTGAAGAGCTCGGCGCTATTATAAAAGTAGTGAATAATCCCATTGCTGTGCGTGACCCTTGCAGCCTCATTAGGAACGACGACACACGGCTGTGCGCTCACCACGTCGTACGGTTTGCAGGTCGAGACGGCGATGGGCAACGGTCACGTGGCCAAGTGACGTCACGGCCCCGCCCGCGGTAGCGCTTCGTGTGTCGACGTTCCTCAAGCAACAACTATCGGACCTCAATAGTGTAGTGTAACTACGGTTAAAACATTTTTTTTTCATGTTCCAGGTCGTATTTAGAAATTGACGGGACCGATCTCGGTCTGTATAGCTGTTGATATGGAAACAATTTTGACTGATGTTGTTTGCATTGTTTTTATAGCGTTAGCTATCTCGACCGATATGGGCCTGGACAGTCAGAAGCACTAAATACGGCCTCAATTTTCTCCTTCTTTATTTTTCAACGCGATCTTGGTTCTTTATTGTTTTTGTCATTCAAACGCATGACGTCACAGTCGCGTGAAAGATCACTATAATGTAAATTATCAATTGTTCGCACGTTTCATGTAAATATTGGCGCGATTGTGGCGCCGAGCGTCGACACAGACTTTGTTTTTTGAACCAAAATCGTGTTTTTATGGCGGGACATAGGTGCGGGGATGCTAGCTACTAATAAAGCGGCCACAGACGCCGTCATCCAACCTGCAACGATGTATGGGCTTGGAATTTAAATGTATAACAGTGTCGTACATGTAACAAACATTTATATACTTTACATCAATAGAAATAAGGTTCAGTTTCAGTTAAGTAACTCGCCTCGGCATAATGACTTAGGCCATTTTCAATCCAAAGTAACTAAAATAATAGACTTTTTTTTTCAAATAATACATTACGACACTGATGTACTTATATGTTTTTCTACACAAAAAATATCGACGACGAACCGGAAGTTGCAAGACTAAAAAACAGTAAATAAAAGTGACAAAATCCGCAATAATCCGGTTAGTCGACGACTGACTGTTGTTGATGTAAATGGTGAGATTTTCTTTTAAATAATTTATATGTAAGTGTATATTTTGTAGGTATTAGGGCCTGTCTAGATTTTATAGTATTTTTTCCCATTTCTGGCTGGCCCAAGATATATCGTACAGTACCGGAGAAGTGACATCGGTGAACTTCGTAAACCCGAGCATTTCCGAAGTCAAACGCACTGTGACGTCATACAACTCGAAGTCCACCAATGTCACTACTACCCGCACTGAGTGTCGGTAAAATATTACCAATGTCGACGCACTACGATAAAATCTTACTTTATGTATATGACGATTCTTATGAATAATTCTGATTAGGTATTAATATTAAATTAAAAAATACAAAACAAAAAATATGACGTAGCGAGTGATTGTAAGAAGAATGATTGCAAATATAAATAATTAAAAAGCAAAAAACGATGTATATCGAATGTTAGTATAAGATAGGTAGACAATTGTGAATTTCAAATAAATAGTTTCATTTAGGGCTGTTGCACACTGCGGAGTGCCGAAGGGACTTTTTCGTGTGACTGCGTCTACCGTCAACTGTGGTTCAACGAATAGTTTTAAGTTTGGTTTTTCATGCATTTATTGTCAAAGAGCATACATTTTATACAATAGTTTAATTATCCCTTTCAAATGTACTGATGCTCTCAATTTCATTCAAATTTTAAGATTAATCCAGAAGTCGTGAAGAAAATCGTTAAATGTATGTCTATGGAATAGTAAATTCTCCGTTATAAAAGACTTCGGTATTGCGTTTCTATAATATATCAGAAAGATTCTCTAGTTGTTATTTTTTCAAAGATATTCTTAAAATATTGACGAAAATGAGATCAACAGTGATAATTCGTAACCCAAGCGTTGTTATAGAAGAAAAATACTAACAAATTATATCATGTGCTTATTAGTTATTCAAATACCATTTATAAATAGTACATAATGATGTTTAATTCCTATAAAAAGGCTACATAAGGCGACGAATCGTAGCTTCTAAAAAAATATCTTTACTAAATCTGCGACTCAGAAGCGCGAAAAAGTCGCCGAAACTGTAACAGTCCGACATTTTTAATTTAGTTAGACGTTAGCGATTTGTTAAAAAAAAATGTTAATATTTTTCCTAAGGCTAGAAGTAGTAATTGTACATAAACGTTTTGTGTAACTTTAAATTTGTGCTAACCTCCGCACCTAGTTAGTTTTGAAACTGAAATATTAGTTTCAAAACTACCGCCACGAACAAAATAGAGTGTGTTCAGAACTAGTGGTTGTTTGGGCTATATATTTAGGCTATAGGGAGTGCAAGAATATGCTAAAAAGTATGGGATATGAGCACTATGGTAAATAAATATATTTATATCACGCTTGTGAAAAATCTATATTCTACGCGAATTAGGAACTCAAGGAAATTAAGGGATACAATACTATTAGGTTAGATGCGCCAGTTTTGCTCCACGGTTGCCGTTTTTTGTACGAATATTAATGCTATAGTTGCCTGGCATTGGCCGATGGTTGGCTCACAGTTGGTCGATAGTTGGCACACAGTTGACCCACTGTCTGAACACGCTCCTTTAGTCAATGTATTTATGAGAAAAATGGTAATTTTTGTATAAATATAAAACATATTAGCAAAGAATCGGCCAGGTTTCTTAATATTTGAAAAATGTGATATAATAATGTTTCGATTCAGGTGAATAATGGTTGTAAACTTATATATTGTTGTATTGTCTATACGTAAGTTGATTTTATTACGAGAATAATAATATCGTAGTCCAGTTTTAGATTTATAATATATTTTATTGAAATAGAAAAACTAATTTAAAATATATGCCTATCTGTTCTTCCGTCTTAAATTGAGAAAATTATGTAGTGAAATATCTTTGCTATACACTTTTTAAAGTTGCCTTTAGTTTTGACAAGATTTAACATATCCGTAAGTGGTAATATTTTGATGATTATGTAAAAATATTCTTAAATTTGTCGATTAAATGACATTAAATAGTGCTTTAATATAAAGTGTAACATTGCACTTAACATAGACAATTAAATTTTTCTGCAGTTATTTTTTCAGTTGTCTCTTACGGAAAGCACAAACTAAAATATACATTAATACATATTGACTAAAACTGGACTAAACATTATTTAACGCAAGACTTACCTACATACATTGATCTAAGCCAGCTTTCTAAATAGTTAATATTTTACTTACAATTGCTGATTAACTTATCTAAGTCTAGTTTCGAGACTAAGTCCTAGAAAGCTAATCCAGTGATCTTAAGTAATGCGGTATACATGTAGCTTCATGTAAATTATCTCGAAAGTATCTAAATTCCCAACTAAAAAATAATACATAAGCGTTTTATGCATACTGCTGATATTAGATAAAGTTTGGATAATTTGACATGAGCTGCACAGGAACCAGCTTAAAATATAGTATTTATAATGCAATACTCAGCGAATTTTCGTTTGCAATGCTGGTCGTATACGACACTTTGATTGGCTAAGATTTGGGTGAACTTATACTCATAAAGATTGGTAGAATCTAATGCTGTCACTGCTGAAACTCCTTGTTATTATTCACAGAATTAAATGACCCATTAGCGCCATAGCACGGTGTGTCAGTCTTGCCGTTTTGATATATATATATGACATTCATAAGACTTTCTTATCGAAATGTCAAGATTAGGTCCCGTGCTAGGCAAAGCCTATTACACCTACCTACTGCAAGACACGCCTGAATGCCGTTGCTTTAATGTGACGGTCACCTAATCTGTATAAAACCAAGATGGGGTTTTGATCCTTGTGGCTATTTGTGAGAGTTGACTAGCTATACTCAAATATTACTAATAAAATGACTATAGCGGGGTCAAAAATATGTTGATGTATGAACACACAAAATACCTCACAAATTTAAAATTAGCATGATTGACAATGTTGTTGAGAAAAATGAATTTTGTAAATGTGATAATTATAAACAAAAATGTCCTCAAATATTACGCGAATGCTATTTATTTTAATAAATATTTCGCGCTTATACATTTTGTTTTAACTGCCTCCCTTATCACACTAAAAATCTTATTCAAAATTGGTAAACATTTAAAAATAAATAATACTCAGTTTCAATATTATGAGTTCACCCAAACTTTAAAAACGTAATCATAAATATAAATATTTACTGCAAACTTAAGACTAAATTTTTAAGATATTCCAAAAAATATTAAAAACATATTTATGAAACAATATAAATATAGCAATATCGCCTCGTAGTTTAAGATTTGAATACAAGATTTTCTTGCAACTTCGTTTTCTTTTCATTAAAAACATAAATAAGAAGGCATATTGTCTTTAGCTTCAGAACACGATGCAATGTAGAAGAAATAATCTTGTGCAAACTAAGTGTAAACGAAGTAAAAAAAATGATTTCTAATTTAAAATACTACTACTACTTTGTTAACAAATTCATACAGAACCGTTTAGATGTTTGTGATTATTTTTAGGTAACTTACGGTCTTTATTAAATTTCTAAAACGTACCTGGTTTTCGAGTGTCTTACTGAAAAACATGAAAAATGAGACTTGATAAAGTAATTTAGAGTTGAAATTCTTACATACATTCATAAACCACAGACAAACAACTTGCTCTTGATCCATTCACAGCAATTAAACACGTGATGTTTATAATTTTTCTATCACCCTTAAATAATTTAATACGTGGTTAATATAGGTACGTGAATATTTTCACTATTTATGCACCTATATTAATTATTAGGCAATAATATAAATATTTATTATAAATAATCATCTCCTAATTAGTTTTGATCTTGAAGATTTTGAATTGAAATTAATTTACCAAATATTTTTAGTAACTAATCACAGCGACTAGTTCAAACAAATATTATTAATATATATAAACACGTTAAATTCAATCGCAATTTAAATGTTAGAGATTCATTAAATTAAAGTTAAATAGGTATTAAACCTATTGGACACATTCTTGACTTGTTAAAATTATTTGCATACGAACCACTTTTAGTGGTTTGCAATAAAATGTCAAGCAACTAAATGTAGCTAGTCTGTACAGGCCAGTATACAGAGCCTACATGGGAAACTTGACGTGACAGATAAAATCAGGAGCATTAAATTATTTAGAAATTAAATTCTTTAAATAAATTAATCCTATATCATAAATTAATTCGTATCAAAATTAAATGTAATGTGAAAACTCCACAAATATCTGTCGACGAGTCATTTATGCATAAATATGCATGAATATTCGCCATAACATTATGGTTAATTTTATTGTTACGTATTTAAGAAAAAGTTGCCTAGTGTGCAGTGACATTTATGTCCCCTACAGAGTTGTACGCACACTTGGCAACTTTCTTGCGGATCTAAAAAATCTAGATCCAATCTACTTATTTTTCTAATATAGCAATAAATAAAACCCCGTTATTTTCTAGTAATGTCTTGTACGGAGGTTTTTTATGCATTTCACATCAGAAATTAGCATAACTTAGCAATTTTTTAATTATAGGTTCATTGAACCTTTAGGTATGGTTTTTAATTATTAATCTAATGGTCCGCCGTAGCCTCTAACCACTATTATACGAGTGTACTGGACTAGCTACAGTGTTATGTTATACCTTGTTGAAAAATTAATTAAAGCAAATTACTGAAGGAAATTCAGAATCCGCTCAAAGGATTGCTATTGCTCTTAAAATTGACACAAAATATATATATATTATGTCAATATATTCAAATTCAGTCCAGTATACAAGTACATAATGATTAAGTGTGAAAAGACAGTATTCTTAGACAAACTTCAAATTGAAAATGACGTTTCCATACGAAAATTGTCTACAACTGTCAAGTCAACAGTCTTATCGCACTATAAAGGTTATTGGCCACGGGACCATCTTTTTATTTGAAACCGTGATTATTGTTTAGTTTTCTCCAAAGATGTATGCTCTGGATTTATTTTTTTAGAAAAACCTCGGGAGGAATGCTGCGAATAATGTTGTATATATAGTTTAAATGGAAAATAAAGCATTCTTTCTGTAAATTGTGGTTTTATTTAACAAGATTCTGAACTAATAATGGAATAAGTAAGTATAGTTACGAGCGGAACATATGTCACCCAAAATCTAGCCGTTAATCCTAAACTGGGAGTACCCTATGCAAGCGAAATAAACTGAATCGGTCGCCTCGCAGTTGTGCTACCACTGATGTTATGTGGGTTCGATCCCCGCACGAGAAATATCTTTTGTTCCAAGTCAATAGAAATAAATTTCTTAAACTGTAATAACTATCGTCAACGAAGTGGTGTGTAGTCCACTTGATGGGTAAGGGGTAACTTAGCCATATGGCCATCAATAATCCACAAACGCATGTAGATACGTCACTTCAATTGGACCTCGTTCTCGATATTAAATCAGTAAAATAAGATGCCCGCCTAGCATGCTAGTTTGTCAAGATACGATAAACAGTGATACCTCAATGTTTCTTTAATACGAAACAAGCCTAAATCTGTAAAAAAATATATTAGGCGCTCTGATGCAAAGCATGATTTTTCAAAAATATACCTTTAATCGATAGCAATGCTTGCTTGATGCGTTTGCAGTGTGTTGGATGGACAATTAATATTTCTATACATAATAATAGCTACGGTGGAAGAGAAGAACAAATGAAACACCACTTTGGTCCTAAATAAGTTGTATATACTGTTAAATAGATTCATGGATTCTCTATCGATCGGTCTAGATTAGAAGCTAATCGAAATTAAAAATTCTATCAATAAATGAAAAAAAATCATACTACGTTTAAAAAAAACATAAACGGCTCGACTAAGCAATTTGCCTAATGGCGTTAAGCTAAAGTGATAAATTGAGATAGTGGCCTACAATTTTTAAATCAGCAGCCTGCACTGTGAAATGTTGAGCAGACGAAAAAAAAACAATATTTTGACTCTTAGCCTATATTTTTAGTTTAGTCGTAATATCTGACCTTTATCTATAACTTAGGGCTGGACATTTACTGTAACGCATTATTAATATACAGCTAATATATCATTATTTTACGTTGAACGACTGCCTGCTCCGCTACCCAGTGACTGGCGATACGATACTCTTTGTTATTCACTCAGAATAAGTATGCACATACTTTTCTAGTCTCTGTCTGAGTAGTAAAAGTTCTCTGACAGATAACCCCTATTATTCTTACCTGTCAAAAATAATACGTTATGTAATTAGTGGTTATAATAAAATTAAAATGATTTTCTTTCATTCTTATAATACTGTATTCGTACTTCATTTATCATTGCTAACTTTAAGGAAGTTAAGCCGATCCGGTTACTATTTAGATTTTTTTCGTTATTTTAAGCTTTTTATACGCATTACAAAACAAACAATATTACAAAAAAGTAAAACCTAGTTATAATGATGACAAGTAGAAATTAAGTTTAAGGTTAAGATATTAATTTTAGTAATATACTAAATAACTAATCTATTAACTTGCCTATATTTGACAAGACATAAGGTTTTGTCTTGTCTTATAATTTTTACAACATGCTAGCCCTGCGGAGCCACGGCTGTTTATGTAATATTCCTTAGTTAAAAACAAAAATTGTCAATGGTCACAAATATTAAATAAAATTACTATTCATGTTTATATATTTTTCATGTTTATGCATTAAAACCAAGTAATAATACTAGGTTTTTATCAAGCAAGTCTAATATTTTCTTTTATTAAATAAATCTCCCTAATAAACATGTCCCCCGTAAAGTCACACAAACTTTACGTATAACGAAACGTTAAATAAACAGTCTACAGTCTATGGTCTGACAATTAACATTCAGGATCATTTTAATACTTTTATAGAATTCATGTATAAATCACATTATAATTGAATACAATTATTTGAAAAATTACAAAAAAAAATGTTTTTATTAAATTGTTAAAAAAATGTAATGTTAACAACATATAATATTAAAAGTACTTAACGTGTCGGAATTGGCCCCGCGTGTTTCCTTCCCGCGCACGTCGTACAAGGTGGAAGTTGGTCATGGTCGTCCGACAAACGGAAAGCCGCCATGATGGCTTTCTGTAAAGTACTCTCAAAATGTAAAGTTTCGTTATTGTTTTTCATTAATTGTGACTGAGTGCGTGCAAAAATTAATCATGGGAACGAACTAGAGTGTGTAAAGTTTAGTTTAAGGTCCCTTGGGACCTCCTAGTGGAGCTACAAAGTGTTTTATAAGTGCATTTTTGTGTCGACGCTAGCGTGTTTTGTTCTGTCAACAAAATGTCGAAGCTCTCGTTTAGGGCGAGGGCCCTGGATGCGTCGAAACCAATGCCCATATATCTCGCCGAGGAGCTACCGGATTTACCGGACTACTCGGCGATTAACCGTGCAGTACCTCAGATGCCCTCTGGAATGGAAAAAGAGGAGGAAAGCGTAAGTATTTTGCGCATTTAGGTGTTAAGTCATCGGCAACTACTGTGTGTCGGCCATTACGTTATGTTTCATATTCCTACCGCTAGGGGCGTTATTATATCTCATATTATATATTTTGGAAAAAGTGTAATAATCCACGTCTTATCGTACGAAAAACGTCTGGTATTTAAGTTTCTGGGGTTAGAAATAGCCACTGTAAAGATATTTGTCGGAAACTCTGTTGCGAAAGTTATTGTCAAATTTTGGCGCGACAATCAAGCACATGGTGATTTCTATACGTTGTGACTTCGTATCACTTATTAATTATTTTCTCAGCAATTTGCCGTTGGAATAAGCTGGAATTTTGGTATGTTCCTGGTCGATTTATGTAGATTATGTGGTATTTAAATGATAATACGCTCGACGCCGGGTCATATGTTATTTGTTTACAAACAATGAGTGCCGGCAAGCGACGCACCAGTTCTAAATTATGATTACCAATTACAAATTAATACATAATTTATTAATCTGCTAGCAATAATTAACTAATAATTCGTATTTAAAGTGACAATTAGCTATTTATCGGACTTTCGCCTGATTTATGGATAATTTGATTGACAAAAACTTAATGATTAAAAATATTTAATTTTAAATATTGCCACTCGTTAAAACTATACATCCCTGTATTATTTTTGCTTTACTTCTTAATAAACTTTAAATAACTTTATTAACTTATTAGCAGGCACTAATAAATTCATCACTCCATGAATAATCTTGCTGTGCTCTGTGAAATATATAAACTTAAAATTGTTATCTATCCGTTTACTTGTGAATTTTCTAGGTTCTAATTTTTTAATGGCTAGGTGTACAAAATTATTCCATGCCAATAAGACCACCTATATAAAAAAAAAACTTGTTTTAATACATTCCACAGCAGATTTTTTAATGTGAAGATAACTGACTTATATTTTGTCTGGTTTAAAATAATTAAGATAATTATCTTAATAATAATCCATTCTGATAAATTACTTGGTCTCCTTTATCTCTGCATTGTTTACATACATTTCACAAACAAACTGCTTTGTACTGTTCTAGATGTGTCTTTAAATGTTTAAAACACATTGTCGACAATCTTAAACAACCAATTATACATAATTAGTTTTCATATATACTAATATACATGTATATAGGTTATGTGCTCTGGATTAATAGGAAACTTTTTATCAACATTATCCTGCCACAGCCCTGTGATACAAATATCTCTGCAAATATTGCAGAAAATGTGTTATTTCCTCCGAATGACATTGACAGTTATCAAACAGAGTTGTGGTGGGTTTTCCTGATATTGTAATAACTGGCAGTTAATTTATTTTTATGCTGCCATGCATGTTCTACTGCATAGTTGCAAATAATAGACTTTAATCAGTTTATTATTTGGCACTGACTCAAAATGAGAAAATATAATATTTTATAGTTAATGCAATTAAGCCCAATACCCAAAACGTAAATGTTAAATTTCTTTTCGTTAGTTTATCCACCTATATAACGTTTTGTAGAACCTGTTACTTAAATTTGTTGTATATTTTTATAAATCACAACTAATAAGGTAGTATAACTATGTATTTACAATTTCAACAGGCACTTGATGTCATAGTTTCAACTCAAATTAACTTAAAATCATACAACTACAGGGTCTTAATGTGCCTTTGTGCCAAAAATTGTTACCTTACTCCTAAATGTTCAGGAGTTGTACCTTCATCAGTTTAGCAATATGAAATGATGGCTGCCAGATGCAAATATGTAGGTACATAGATAGATTTAGGAAATATTTCAAAATCACTCTTAAGTTATTAAAACTGAAGTGAGGTGAAGACATTTTTATTGAGAATACGGGATACTAACGTTATTTTTGCCGGGATATGTCCGCCCAGTTGATGAATCTACGTATTAGATTCGGAACTAGTCGACATATCCTGGCTAAAATAATGTGAGTAACCCGTCTTCTCAATAATAAACACTCTTATGCTCCATACAACCGTTGATAGGTTCTATTAATTTCCCTGGGATCTTATAATCATAATGACTTCCTTCCTATGGCAACCCTAAAGGTAAACCCATAGGTAAAAAAAAAAATTAATCTCCTCCGTTTTTTTGGTTGGTTGAAAATGAAGAAGAATGTCATCATTGGTATCCTTCATAAACTACAAGTATGTAGTTCAAACAACCAGCAAGCTTGTATGACAAGACGTATGAACGTTGACAAAGTCAAATAAGTATCTAAGCATGGTACATGGTGTTCCAATGTCCCTGCACACTCATGTATGTACAGCAGATTTAGGATATAACCACTAATTGAAACTCAAGCTTGGTTCCATAGTAAATAATACAAAGGTCTCTATTATCTATAATAGACTAAGTCCCTAGGCCAACTTTAACTGATTCAATTGTATTTCAGAAAATTTTCTTTCCAATGTCAGACTTGTTTCATTATTTTCTTTTACTATTCAAGAATACGAAAATAAGTTAAAATGTGTTCCAATGCAGCTGGCACTGCAGTTATAGTTTAGCATAATGTAGGTACTTATTAAGAACCAACTTGTAGTTTTAACTATGTTTACACATGGCCAAATCTTTTATGGCAGTCAGTTTGTGTGAGTGTTCATGTATTTATCAATGTGTGTAAACACTAGTTGGCACGCAATAGATATATTGTTTATCATTATTCAATTTATGTATTAAACATATTTTTATTTTTTTCTCAATTTGCTTTCGTGACTAGGTAGTTCACGTCCGTGGTGTTATGGCCCGGATTCGAACCCTCGACCTCTCGATCGTAATACCGATACTTATCCATTACGCCAGTTTAATTTTTTTATTGTTTTTGTGTATTAAAATTAGGTTATTAACCCTCGTCTTTTAGGTCAAAGACTTAAGTTCTAGACTGCCATAACATCACTACTTGTTCCCCCTAGAGGGCTAATAGAGGTAAATTTATTATAACAACCACATTTTGAATGACAGTCAGTTTAAAAAAAATAAAAATTATGTTGTGTCTAAACAATTAGATACTTCATAAAGATTACAATCTAGTCTAGATATAAAATTAGAGACTAATGAGTAATTTAATTTTGACCTTATTTATGCTAAGAATGTGTCCATTAACACCTATCTTATTGAGTCAGTTTAATAATGGAATAATACTACTTGTTCGCCCGCGAAAATTACGTGTCTAAACTCAAAACAAACAAGGTTGTATACTGCAAATTCAATACAAAATAAGATTAAATACTGCAACTTTGTAAGATTTTATTACACTATTTACCGTATGCACTTTCGACCGTGCTGGTGCAGTTGTGACGTCATCAATGGCAGGTGCTTGCTTGGAAGACTACCTTTAACTAATGCATCATAGATAATGTATTATTAGATTAGTCCTTAATTTATTCAGTGTTAAACTGTTTAACGCGGTTTTAGATTTCTGTGTTCCAGTATAACATTAAATAAGAGATTTAGTCCAGGCTTAACTTTAACCAAGGATAAGAAGTTAGGTAAAATCAGGGCTAAACATAAAAAACAAGATTGTACTACATTTTTTTTTTTTTTTTACTAGCCTTCGGGTGTGTCCCACTGCTGGGCAAAGGCCTCTCCCCATGACTTCTAAGCCTTTCTGTTACTTGCAAATTGTAGCCAATCGTTCTGGAATGCGTCCAAGTCGTCTCGCCATCTCCGTTTCGGCCCTCCTCGTCGCCATTGACCGTCACGTGGTACCCAGTTGGTCGCTTTTTGGGCCCACCTCTCTGAACTCATACGGCAAACGTGACCAGCCCAGTCCCACTTTAGCCTGGCAGACTTTAGCCCTACATCCGTGACATCGGTTTTACAGCGCAATTCTGTGTTTCTGATATGGTCCGTTGTACTACATGCAGTAACAAAATAATTTAAACTGAAAAACTTTGTAAGATTTTACTTCGCTATTTACCGTATACTTTCGACACCGGCGGCAGACGGAAACGACATTTGCATCCGTGGTGCTGTAGGTGCAGTTGTGACGTCATAAATGGCAGGTGCTTGTTTGGAAGAATCTTTCAATTATACAAAGAGATTCATTAATATATTGTTTACATAAACCTACTTCTTATTATTGCCTTGCTTCACTTGTATTGTCATATCATAATATAACATCACGCCTATATCATTCAAAAGGGTGTGGCAGAGGTTTACAACACCCACACTTCACCTGTTATGTTTAGGCTCCATGGGATAGAGGGTAAGCCTATCGCCATCCACCGGGCACAATTCCAACTCCGTGCCTGAATTTCCTGACGGAAAGTTGACAAATAACACTTTGCCCGACTTAGGCAAGTCTGTGTTGTAAGGTTATATCGTGAAATGAAGCTGAAAAAAAGAGTTGCGCCAAATGCGTTACAGTACCGGAGAGCGTTTCGACACTGACAAATAACCAAAACTGTAAGTACACCACGAACGAACAATGACACATCTACTGTACTTGTTTTGAGCATGGAGCATGATTCTTGTTTTCTCTGGAATGTACACGTCCACATCTATCTTGTCAAATAAAATGTTGGGTGACCTACGACACAGGTTTTCCTGGTGTAGGCATCCACTTAACAGCACACAATTGTAATATGTACCTATACTATTCTAGATATTAAGTCATTGGTTATCTTGCTATGTAAAATAAATTTTGTATGCACCTAATTTGAAAAATAAATTGATTTGATTTGATTTACTTGAATGCCCTAACTGCCCTGACAATATCTCCCTGAGCGATCTGAATAAGGCCACGGAGAATGCAATTAATGTAGCCACCTACTGGGCCGGGGTGGTATGTACAAACTTTGACCATAGACTCGTAAGAAGAAGAACCACGAACGAAAAAGTTTTGGAACCAAACCTTTTACTTATCCTAAAGATCGATCGAGCGACATTACTGAGTAACGAGTAACTCATTGGCATTCCCCTCTTCTGATGAATATCTTCAAAAAATTACGTTACTTTTAATGTTACGTACGTCCTCAAAAACTCATTTTAATAATGTACGTGCCTTATAGTCGATAGAATCAAGCAGACGTATAAATAACATGGAATTATTCTAGCCTTGGAATTTTCCTTGTTCTTATGACGGTTGTAAAGTTACTTGGCACTTCTCGCAGTTGTATAACGTTATTGCTTCGCACCAGTGGGCTGTAGCGTGATAATAATTAACCTAAAGCCTTCCTTAAGAATAAGAATATCAAAAACAATAAGATTTATACAAATCCGACCAGTAGTTCTAGAGATTAGCGCATTCAAACAAACTTTTAGTCTTGAGACTGGTAGTTAGACCTACAAACATTCAGTCTATTTTTATTTCGGGATATTTTATATTGCATATCAAATAAATAATCGCCTATCAATACATACTCATCATTAATATTCTTTTTTACATCAAATAACTTACTTCACTACAGATAAACTAAATGTTTAACAAAACTCAAACTGCAGATAATTCGAAATTACACATCAATATGACATTCCTTTTTTCCTCATAATGCAATACAGTTAAATTTATTTTTGTACAAAAATACTACATGCATAGCATAAATACTGACTGCACATCAAATTTACCATATTTCATAGCAAAATAACTAACCCAGTCGCATATTAACCAGTAAGTACAACAAAATCTGTTCATCATATTTGTCTTAATTTTCAAGAAGCCATGCTCGGCAAATTTAATGATTATTATAACAAAAAAATCCCTTTACATTGCATTATTTCTAAAAGCAGAACAACTTCACTGAAAATCTTCGCGCGTTTTTTCGTCACTGGAGTAAATAATATAAAAATAAAAGCTATAGTTATGGCATAGGTCAATTATGCGTAAAGTAGTAGGTTAGGTTAGGTTAGAACTGCGACCATAACATAGCTAGAATCAATCTGTGTGATACTCCGACCCCTTTTTGAATCCACCCACTAAATAAAATAATATTATACTACCTACCAATTTCTTATTATCATAGATCGTAACAGACGACAGTACGTGGCGCCACCTGCAGAAGCTGTGAATGTGCCTATTGGGCAAAAAAGGAAGCGTGGACGCCCCGCGAAAGCAAGACCCGCTTTAATAATTCAATAAATTACAATTTTGTATCTAATTTTATATTTTTTTTGCTGATCTCATTATGTGATAATTAATAAATATTAAGATGACTGTGACTAATAAAATGTTGTTTGATTTAGAAAAACTGCTGAAAATATTATAAAAATAGAAGCTATATTTAAAAGAAAAAGAGTTAACATGTATAATGTGCATTAAGATTATTAGCTGTGCAGTGATAAAAAAGCTTTTGCTTAAGGAAAAATTGTTGTGCGCTGTTAAAATAAATTGTAGTGTGTTTAGTGATATTTTGAGTTAAATACTTTGTTGTGCAATCAGTAATTTTGTTGGGAATTCGGTATTTAATTGCATAGAAAAAGGATATTTTATGATTTGCGTTTAAATACTACCCTTTTATTTCTAATCACGATAAACATTTCCAGTATAAGCTTGTCTCGTATTGCACAAGAAGCCATAGAATTAGAGACCATCTTATACTGGCAAAGTGTAGCTTAATATGTAGCCGTGAATACATCATCATCACCAAGGCGCCGCGACGCTATTCATCAAAAGTGAAGCCTGTCAAGCGTTGTAATGGCTTGATAAAAACAATATTTCATTTTTCTCTGTCGAGTTAAACACGTCACTCAAAAAGTTTTAATTACATTTTTATGTTTTCATTTTTTGTGGTTTCTCGCCCGTCTTTAATTGTGGTTCAGTGATTGTTTAAACATATTGAATGGCTTATATACCTCCGAGCCTTGAGTTTTGCGTCCAATTTCGCCGTCCAAGTTTTTAAACGTTTTAAACTTTTTTGCCCCGTATAAATTTAGAATAAGAGAGAGATTGTAAACCAGGTTTAGCGTTGTGTGCGGTTTTAGAAATTCGGTGAAATTGTAGCGAGGAGGCTAATATCAAATCTTCTTTTTAGAAAATATTTAAAAGCCGAAGCTCTTTTGGTCTAGTGAGTAACTACGAAAACAAAAAGTAAAAAATGCGTTCATGTGGGTGGATCATCGGTTATGTATAGAGACGCCTCCTTAAATCTCAGCTCTATTTGACGTAACAAAGTGACTGACTACTACTTATATCAAAGATAAGACTATAAAACCTGAAAATTAATTATATACGCGCTCAAAGGAGTGGGTTACAAATAAACATACAATAACCCTACATATTTATCTATTTCTTGTAATTTATTGAGTGTATTTTTGTCTTTTCTGTAACTTTTATATGCTTGGTGGCAATAAATGATTGTTTACTTACTTTAGTCCCATTGTCACCAATGTGTTAAACCGACGTTTTACACTGAACTAAAGTTTTCTATTTCTCTGTCCTGTCAAAAAAGTGATTGAGAGAGAAAGAGAGATCGATGCTGAGTTTAGCGTCAACCGCGGCTTAAAAAGTTAAATGGAAAGCCTGAAAAAGGACAAATGATACTTTTTATCGACAAAGTATTACTATGCATTTAAATAAACAAGATTGCATCATGCGACAACCAATATCTATAGCCTTGTAAAAGAGTCGGACAAATCAGCTGTTCGTATCGTAAGTAGAATGAGTCAATGGAGTAAATAGCATTCATTATGCGTACGCGCAGATGGCCTTTGGACTCGCTAACCTGTTGTTGTATTGTCATCTACCAACTTGTTTTGCTTTGCAATTCTTGCAATGGTTTTACGTCATTTCTATACTATATTGCTTATATCTTTACTGCCCGCGGCTTCGCTTAGGGGGGGCGGATGTTGGTAAATAGCAGCACATTATGTATTGACAACTTATGAACTGCGGCTTTTTTTTTTATTTATGATGGATAGGCACGTGTTTGACCACGATCTCACCTAATGGTAAAATAATTAATTTACAACTTGCATCGTGCAAATGTTCCTTTATAACCTCAATATCTCAAGTGAACAAAACAATCACGGTTAATAACACCATTACGCGTCGCTTGTAGAGAATGATACAGCATGTGATACGTTAATGTGTTTATGATAGTGACTTATGCCCACTCATACTCATGCTGACTAAGAAAATTAGTATTGCATAGTAGTTGGAAGGGTAGAATGTTTGTAGGCAGTATATCCTTGTAACGGTGTGGTTATAATGTAAGTCATTTAGTGATCGAAATTGGACTCACTAGACTGAGTCTATATATTTTCAAATTCCATTAGGTCTAGCGGTGGTGTTTGCAATACACTCATCGTCTCAAGTCTGTATCGGGGTAGGGCAAAAGCATTGTCCTGGTAGATAGCAATAGATTCACTCCTCTATTATATGGGATTTGAAATATGACTGATAAAATATGGGTGTTATAAAACCCTGTCACACTCTACTGACTGCACTGAGCACTGGTGGTAGAGCTCTTGTGAATGAGCTCGAAGGCGGCAGCACCACCGTCTCACCTTTAACCTGCCGCCAAATAGTAGTGCTTCCATTACTGTGTTCCGGTTTGGTGGTGAGATCAGGCCCTGAAATTACTGGCACATGAGGCATAACACCGTAGTCCTCCGCTGCAGCGACGCATATATAATCTGCTTTTGTGGATTGTTGATGTCCATGGACTGTACTCCACTTACCATCAGGTGGACTACACGTTCGTTCGCTGTGGGGTAGTATAAAAAAAAATATATATAAGCGTCTGGTGCAGAACCACAACTGATAATTACCTGCATGTCGTAATAATTATCGTGATTAACCATTTTCGGTAGACGCACAAAATAATAAGGTACAGAAAACAAGCTCATGTTCTATGTTACAGTTTATATGTCGAGATGGCCGGGGGCGGTACTCGCGTGAACGAAAGTGGACTTAGCCGAGTCCACAACCGACAAACTAAGACCAACGATCCGCGTTCGTTGGTACTATTTTAGAAGCTTAGCGAACGCTATCGAATCCTTTGTTATCGCCACGCTTTGGATTGCCGGTAAAATCCAACATTTAATCGAATTCGTCCGCTTGACTGTCCAAACAACTACAAACAGCCACCAATAAACCGCGTTTGTTGGTCTTCGTTTGCCAGGTGTGGACCCGGCTCAAGAAATCGTGCCTGTGAGCGATGTCTTTGAGTGCGTTGCACGAGCGCGCAATGTATGTTACTTGAGATCTCTTCTTCATTATTCTGTGGTAGGTAGGTAGGAGGATATTTATATTAAGTAAAAAAATTACAGTTGTTCAATCTGCCATTATCTTGCATTGACTTTAAATAAAACATCGATTGACAGCTTTATCTTCCGCATTATTTATTCTCGATCATTAATTCGTCAGTAAAAATAATAAAGACAACATTTTTATTTTGCGGTGAAGGATAACAACTGCATACCGCTGAGCTTTAAAGACCTTTTTAAAAACTATTAATTCCAATTTGGCAGCGTCTTGTACTATTATTGTTTATAACCTTTTGGGGTTTAAACGGGATATAATCCCACCCACACGCCCACCACTGTGACTCCTGTGACGCCAGGATCTACAGCGGTAACCAACTGAAAGGCACCGTGTATGACACACGGGCAATCCCAGGGAGAGTTACAATTGTCTTGGAACCCGCAACGAATTTAATCAGAAGTATATAGTTGGAGTTGGAAAGTATGTAACCTTTTGGGGTTGTATATTTTTAAAACAACGTTTTATTAAACAGATACAGAGAGCTTGACTATGGCTAGCGATAGCCTCATCCTCTATCATGGGACCTAATCATAACAGGTGAAATGTAGGTGTTATAGACTCTCCCACACCCCTCTGGATAATATATTATAATGTGACGTTATGTATACAAAGAGCTTACAAAAAAAATGAAGATTTTCTTTACCCATTAAATTATAACTGAGCTAAAACGTGTATTCTGCCGTCATTAGAAAGAAGGCCGTAACTACGTCAATGCTGATTCCGAGATAATTGAAGTGGCTACTGAATGGTTTTAGTAAGTAGTTATTGTTTTATAAAACGTCAATAAATACAGGCTTTATTATTAACCTGAATTTATTTAAATTTATACACGCGTATTAATTTAATTCAATGTTTTCCCTTTTGTTTTAGCAAAAAAAAAAAAAAAATTGTGAAATACTTATCTGAAAGGGCGTAATTGCAAATAATGCAATTACGGCTTTTCATATAAAGAACTTGATCCTCTTTAGATTATTATAACATCGACCCGCTCTATTTGAAAGACCCTTTATAATTTTAAAACATCAGCTTATATCGTTTCAGGAACCTCGCGTGGCCTCCTGGCTAGCAACTGAGCCACGCGGGTTCATTCAAATACTCTCCCCGCGCCAACTCCTGGGCGCTTGTCCCTTCAAAATACTTATAAGCAAAGCCCTTATTGCAAAGTTAGGGCTTTTTTTTGTAGTAAATTTAAAAAGCTTTGCTTAGTTAACAAGCTCTTATTGGTAATTGCGGCCTTTCTGACTAGCAATACGAAAATAATAACAAAAAAAGCCGTTATTTCGTAATTACGGCTTTTCAGATTCAAAAATCAGATTTTGTGTCGTAGTTACGGCTAAAATCCTTATGATATCTCTGGTCTAATACGAGTTACAGCTTTGTGTGTAAGACCATAAGATAGCATTTTCTTTGCTGATCCCGAATCTGTTTATAACTCATTTTTGACAAAAATGTCAGGGCCTTCTTTATTATGACGGCAGTATTGCTGTGATAGTGTAATTCAAACGCTGTTGGTATAGAAACGGCTACACCATTTATCAATTAAGTGACTGTGCCAAGCCTCAAAATGATAGATGTAAAATATAGCTTTCAGCCCGCTTTACTGATTTTGTAAAATTTCCTAGTAGCAAATTTGACTGATAAAATGTTAAATTTGATATCAATTTTCATAGAATTGACCAACTTTAACTATCCGAAACTTGTCAGGAACTGATGAAATTGGGCCTTAAACTTAGTTTATGATACGTAATTGCACTATGTCGGCCTTTCAACCATAACACCCTTTTTAGGCCCTGAACCGTAAAGTAATTAATTTTCTATCTCACCAATCTATAGTGTAAGGCTTTTATGCCTTCGATAAATTTCTGAATATCCAAATTTCACTCCTCGTAGTCCTTTTCTTCTAAGGGATACAATAACTAACCCCACTCTATGATATTGCATGGATTTGAAAAGTTGTCGTTCAATGTATTATTTGTATTAGGTTTTGTGACGACCATCTTATTATATCCATGAGAAACTTAACGAGGAACTATTTACTCCAAGATCTTCCAGCTTTGGTGTTTCATAAAACCTGTTATGCTCGATCCTATGTGATGGGAAATCAGTCTATCGCCATCCACCGGACACAATAGAGGTCCTATTAAGAATTTCCTGGCGGCAAAATCCTAAATTAGACTTGCTCGACCCGGGAATCGAACCCGAGACCTCACGATGAGAGCTTTCATACGCTAACCACTACACCATCAAGGCAAAGTAATTATAACAATTATCATAATAATTAGGGCCTTGTTTTCAAACGTATGCACTTAGTTTAATGTTGTGAGAACATTTTCTTTCCTTCCTTTGTTCATTTTATATCATTATGTAAAAAAATACAGTCATTTCAAACAGAGACCGTTATTAATGATATTACTAAGAGCGGGCACCTGCGAGTAATGTTTTTATGCACCATTATCATTACGCTACCGAATTAACTATGAAATATGCTTTTGGAACATAATAAACATTACTGAAGGGCATATGGCTGGATGGTGATAGCATGATGGTGGACAGGGAGGACTCAAAAGAGATAAATAATTGTATATGATAAATCAAACATCCTGGCAATTGTTAAGTTGACTGCAATTATCTTATAAATGAAGAAAAAACACACATGTTCGTTAAAAAACTAAAGGAAATACTAGTGCACAAAGGCTATTATAGCATTGATGAATACCTAAATGATAAGACCATAATATAAATGTATTACACACATACAAAATATATATTTTATCATTAATAATAATTAAGTGTTCATGAAACTCTGCCGTCCTCTCTCCTAAGTTGCTTTGCCCGAAAGGGTCCCAGTGATCTGTATTTATTATTTATGACCTGTAAAACATTGCGAAATGCAATAAATATATTGAGTATTGAGTAATATAATGTCACGGGTCCACGGCGCGCTGCTTTTTTTTGCTAACTTCGGACGCGATGCCTATCGATTGGTCGAATGCAAACATACGTCTTTGCAACCCCTTAGTGTTTTTAAAAGAACTATGTCACGAACTATATAACGACCTATTTAGTTTACATGTAGGGAAGGTACCCCAAAAAAAAAAAACACTTTTTTGAAATTGTGAACACAAAAATTGCAATTGCAAAATTTAAGCCTACTAGCACTAACGGTTTTAATGCTATGACTCGGACAGACGAACATGGCGAACCTATAAAGGTTCCTCGTAGGTAGAACGGAAATCTAAAAGTCCCTTACTTATACGTATTATTTATTCTCGTAAGTTTTATGTGTCACCCAAGCTATATATCACGATAATAGTGTGTGGGACTTGAACTCACGACCTTCGAACGGAAGTTCGATATCATGATTATCTCTCATTGAAGCTTATACCTAATAGCTGTTTACAATAACAAAAATACGTTTATTACAGTATCTGGCATAAGATGTCGTATTTTTTTTGTACCTCATGATTATTGGTAAATACAGCCTATGGACATAACAATACACAAAAGCAGATTATAGATGCGTCGGTTCATCTGAGTGCCAGTACTTGCAGGCTTGAACTCACCGCCAATCCGAAATACAGTAGCAAGCACTACTATTTTGCTGAAGGTAAAAGGTGAGACGGTGGTGCTTTTGCCCTCAAGCTCGTTCACAAAAACTTTAGCACCATCAACCATCAGATTACAAACGAAGCCTCGTATGACATTTTAGTTCAATTTTAAACCACTAATGCTATTACATCACCTGAGTATTAAAATCATAAAGATTTAATAACGACAAACAAAGTCTACCTCCAGTGGTATGACGCGGCACGTGTTTAATTTTATGAGCACAAAGCGTCACGCGGATCTCGCATCCAAGTCCAAGCTATCGATTTTGCAGGTTAAGTTACGCTTACAGCGTTCGTTCGTCAGAGGTAGATCTTAACATGACGGGTTTTTCTCCCTACCTCAAAAAGCACGTTAAGCCGTTGCCGCATTAATTCTGGTTGACAGTTGTCTCAGGTAGTCAGACGCCAGAAAGTGCAACTAGTCTTACAAATAGTATCGTATCCTCCAACTGAGTTGTAGAGATCGGATGGCAGTCGCTCTTCGTAAAATACTGATATTCAGGCAAATCTGTTAGTCTGGCAGACGCCCCAATGTAATCCAGAAAAACGCAAATACTATTATATCACTGGTACTAAAATCATAAAGATACGACAAATAAAGTCTACCTCCAATAGTATGACGCGACACGTGTCTGATGTTATGGACACAAAGCGGCACGTGTACCCCCGCCTACGCGCAACCGGTTTCAGAATAAAATTGCTTGTCCAGAATCGACTACGTAACCGATGCGTAGGGCGAAATACTTGTGAATGGAAAGCCTGCAACTGTTTATGATTTCATGAGCATAAAGATCAGAATAATGACAAAATTTCTTAGAGACGATACTTCGAATTTAGCATTTTTTTTCAAGTACCTCTGTGGATTAGTCACCGTTTTTCTAGCTTTAAATAACTAAAAATTATGTTTTTTTTAAGCTAAGCGGTGAAAACGTCAATTCCTTCAGCGGTTGGTACAGACAAAGAATTCACCTTTTTTTTTACGTGGGGAAATGCTTAATTCATACCTCAGAGTGGAGGGGCACTGAAGAGGTTAAGCCGGCCTATCGATTGGCTTTAAAGTACTAAAAACAATGTTTTTTTTAAGTTAAGCTGTTAAGCGGTTTGTACAAGCAAAGAATTTACCTTTTTTTTTAGAAGTCATACTGAAGAAACGGGACAATTTATAGCGCGCCTTATTTTTGCTTTCCTTTTATGCATTTTAATAGGCTGTCTCTCAGTACAAGTTTATCCCGTTTAGTAATATAATAATATATAATTATAATATAATTCTTTTAAACTGAAATTCTCGTGTACAGAAATAAGAAATCAAATCATTTATTTCCTTGGGCCCCAAGGGCAATGAACACGTCAAAACAAACATGAAAATACAAATAATATATAATTAAAATAAAACTTAATTAGTTAAATTATCATACTTATTGCAATAAAATGATTTGACACCTGAGCTTAGCTTGACTTTTATTCAACTTAGAAATTTGAATTAAAATCAATCCAAGTACCTGGGTATTGTATCATGAATCATCAAAAGAGCTGTTGAGAAACTCATGTGCACCATCTTTTCAAATAATTCATACAATATATTTTTGTTTTCTGACAATAATTCTATGTATAAGTTATAGCAACTAAACACGATTCATTAAGGTGTGTACCTATTTGTGAAAAAAATCAACGTATTGAGAGGTATATTTAAAAGTATATACTTTCCTATTTGATATTTGCCAATTTGCTAAATGTCATTGATTTTTAATGCATTGCAGATAACTCATTTTAAATGCCAACAAAACCTTAGATGGCTATAAAAACTAATTACGTCAAGTGTTTTTCTACGAGTAAGTATTTACATTTAAACCTGTCGCAAGATAGGTACAACATATCCGGCGCAAGACAAATATAATAATCCATCTATAGCATTCTATCCGCCCGATAGGCTAGACGCGCGCTCCGTTGAATACAAATTGATATTATTTGTCTTTTTTCTATTGAAGCGAGTGTCGAGCACGGATAAAAAAAACTGCCTCGCGTTCTTGTGAAGCCAGCTTTTATCAACATTTTTAAGCCTTTTAATGGAACGAACGTTAATTAAAATGTACATGAAATTTTATGTAGTTTTTTTGTGACACAAGTATGAAACATGAAAACTTGAATATAAGGATAGTTTAAGTAATAGGAGAATATGTATAAGGAGTTTTAGAGTGAATTGAATTCTGATGAGTTAAGGTTTAGAGGAATGAAAAAAGAGCTTAACCGGATGGTCTAGTCACTAGACCACTGGGCTCTAGTGGTTAGCGTATGCGCCTCTCCCCGCGAGGTCCTGTGTTCGATTTCCTCGTCGGGCAAGTGTAGTTTGTAAACTTTCCGTCAGGAAATTGACAATATCAGCACGGAGTTAGAATTTTGCCCGGTGGATGGCTATAGGCTCACCCCCTATCCCATGGGCCCTAAACATAACAGGTGAAATGTGGGTGTTGTACCTACACCACTGCCGCACCATTCTGGATACTATAGGCGTGATGTTTTGTTATGTTTAAGTTAATAAATAACTTTCACCGTAATGCACTTATTGTAAAATAAAATACCTGTTTGTAAAATAAAACACAAACAAATTTAAGTGGCAACTGTCTTGATTTTACGTCTGTTGATTGTACCTATGCTCGAAGTTTAGAATGACTTGCGTTGCGTCATACTTGGTAGACCCGTTGTCTAATTTTTGAAAAATGTTCTCAAATCGCGAAAGTTTAAAAACATAATATGTTGATTTTACGTTTGAATTGTAACTATTATGTTTTATGTTATAATTTATCTGGCGAGTAACTCGATGATAGTGAAAAAGCTCTTATTATAGCATCACTACTTTTAAATGTGTTTAAAAATATTGATGAACGTTGGTAAAAGCTAACTTATTACTGGTTAAATCTGTTTCGATTAAAAAATAGCACGTTTTCCAAATGACGAAGTCAAATAACACTCAAAAATAACTTTTAGTAGACTTCCTTTGAATAGCATAATTTATCACAGTTCCGGTTTCAGATTGCATTGAACAAACCAAATTTCATTCCGAAACGTGTAGCTTTCCGTTTTAATTACTTTCCAGCAGTGCAAACATTTAAACAAATTAAAAACCAGCGAAGTGTAATCAGCTCGCCGAGGGTTTCGTACCGCTCACTTTAGGTATTCAGACAAAAGGGATATCTACTATGAGGGTTGTAATGTTCTGACGGCTTCCATATCAACCTATACATTTCCAGTATAAGGCTTCCCATTGAATCGGATTTCCTTGCTATGCGAGACCAGCTTGTCGTGGAAATGTATAGGTTGATCGGTAACCGTGTCTACTTGAATACGTTTTAATTAAAAACGGAGATTTAACAGGATATTCAGGTTGGGCAAAAATCTTGGTGCAAAGGGAACAGAGATAAAAGCAGTTGTGTGGCAGAGCCCTTAAATTGTCCACTTAAAAGTAATGTCAATTATAGTGTTATTTTTAGAAAAAAAAAAATGTTGATATAATAGCAATTAGAATAAAATGGGTACCTATTTTAAAACCAATGATGGTGTTTCGGGTAAATGATTTTTTTATATGACAATGGGTACCATGATTTCTGAGTATTACGAGTTTTTTCAATATCTTGTACGTATCACGAACAATTATTTGCAACTTTAAGACCTTTGTTGTCAAAAAGTCTTACTAAGGCTTTCCTATAGAAACCGTTTGTAAAAAATATTGTAGGCAGTTTCGTTTAGACTACGATTTTTTGCCTACTCTGTATGTAGTACGTAATTAGACTAGCTATTTACTATGTAATATTATTTTTATTTATATCTATAATAGAGCTTTAATGGACAAGCTTTCAATAATTGCATCTGTTTTTATTTATTTATTTATTGGAAGACCAACAGCAGTAACTAGTGTACTTTATAAATAAAATAAATAAATAAGTAACAATTAATATTAATAAAAATATTATGCAACATTTAGCCAATTACAGGTCCTCACGAATAAGTAACAATATAGTAGTAGTATAGTAGTATTAGTACAATACATTTATTTGTTTTGTTATTAACAATAAATTGAACTATAAAATACAATACGTAACCATTCAAAATATTCAAATAAGTCCGTTTTAATGGCTTTCATTGTGTTCGCGCATCCATTCTAGAATAATGCTGGCTTTTGTGCTCACAATATGCTATTTTGTACTACTTCACTATAGTCGAAACTCGTCCAGACTGTAAGGCATCGTTAAAGTAATTATGTGAAACATATATTACCTGTCTACTGTGCATCGTAGGGTTGACTACTTTAAATTGTTTAAATCGGCAAATAAACTGTAAAAAAACAAATTACAGTTAGCGTGAATACTACATAAATACTTCATCATCATCAATCATCAATTAGCCTCTCGCAGTCAACTGCTGGACATAGGCCTCTCTTAATGTGCGCCACAGCACCCGGTCCTGTGCCTTCCGCATCCAGTCCCCTCCAGCGACCTTCTTCAGGTCGTCAGTCCACCTGGCAGGGGGGCGTCCCACCTTACGGTTGCCGAGTCGCGGTCTCCATTCCAGGACTCGTTTGCTCCAACGGCTGTCGGCTAACATAAATACTTAAAGCCATAAAATTAGAGAGATAAAAATTGAGCTCCAAAATGTCAAATTCTCGAATAATTATTGATGTAATTACTTTTTGGAGCTTTATTTTTGTACAGAGTATATTGGAGTCTCAATTTAAGATTTTGCGATTTTACTACTACAAGCTACACAACAAGCTGTACAATTCCAGTATAAGCTATTCTCGCGTTGTAAAGGCTCCCCGTCCAATGCGAGACCAGCATATACAGGAAATGTATAGGTTAATAGCCATGTCTACCACTCGCAGCCCTTCATTGGAAAGTGCTACGAAATGTACCGGGCATTTTTCTAATACCTTTTTGAGCTTTAAGCTGTTGGTGTAGCAAAATTTATGTCTGTGATTTTTTAAAACGTTCCTGTTTTTGGTCGAAATGGAAGTGCTGCTATATTACTTATTTGTATGCTATTAAAATATGAATAATCAGATAAATCTGAATCATAAACAGTCATTATTCGGGTACGAATTCTCGCACACTATAGCTAGGTTATTGAAATAAATGTTTCGGTCATAGATGACTTGACTGGCTTCTACGAGTAAATAGCGTTTGTAATTTGTATATAAACTAAATCCTTATATTGTGATGTAGTGACAAATCAAATACCTTTACTATATATACGACAGGTCCTATGTATACTTGTGCAAGTTTAAAAACACATTTTTAGGTCCGAGCACAATTCCAACTCCGTGCTGCTATTGTGAGTTTTCTGGCATCCAGGGGAATCGAACCCGAGACATCGCGGTGAGAGGCGCTACCGTAACCAATAGACCAGGAGAGTGATTTAGGGCTAATTTTATACTTGCCTGGTTTCAACACTAAACTTGGTATTCGCTCTTTCATTCAATGTTGGAAATAATAAAAAAGATCGATATCCGGTTTCTGAGTTTGAGCTTAGGCTTAGGCTTATTGTAAAAAAAAAAAATTCTTTTACTTGCTTTGTATAAGTAGGACAATTTAAATAAATAGGTCGTTAAGTCGTAAAGGGTTGAATCCCTTTATTTATATTCTTCCTCCATTTTAAAATGCCCGGTCTACCGATCCGTATTTGTAACAAATTACTCGGCTAGCCTTTGAGCGTATGATTTACAGTATATCGGTCTATCGAGTTCTTCGATCGCTTTAAAAGGTTTCCTAACTCCGACCAACTCCTTTATGTAACTCTATTATGTGTTCTTTCAATCACTGAAAGAAAGTAGCTTGAAAGGAAAACGTTTCTTTTTCATATTGGCTGTGTATTTCTCTTTTAATATACCTTCTGTTCATTATTATTGGAAAATCATTTTGTGGCGTTTCCTTGCCATCTGTTAATTAAAATGGTATATATTTAGGTCAATAATTGATGTGTGTTTATTACTGGTTATTGGTAATGTAAGTAATTCTTCATCATATTATTTTACTAATCACAAAAGAGCCGGGCAGCTCAGAACCTATAAAAAATGTATACAGGTGTAAATGTATAAAAACACATTTTTTGGAGAACTATTTAGAGCTGATTTAACTTGCCTGATTTCAACGAACCTGATTTCGCTCTTTTATTCAATGTTGGAACGAGTCAAAAAGATCAAAAACTAGGTTCAGAGTTTAAGGTCAGGCCAGTAGAAAGGCACCAAGTCGCTGCCATGTAAAAAATTGGCTGTGTATTTCTCTTTTAATATACTTTCTGTTCATTATTATTAGAAAATCTAAATATACATATTTAGGTCAATAATTGATGTGTGTTTATTACTGGTTATCGGTAATGTAAGTAACTCTTCATAATATTATACTAATCACAAAAGGGGCACGGCAGTTCGAAACATGTAGAAAAGACAGATGTTTCAGTTTGCAATGTGAAAAAAACTATGAACTGCTACTACCCAAAAAATATTGAAAACAGAAATGACAAAGAAAAATAATAATCGAACATAATTTAAAAATAACCCTGTAATTCTGAGAAATACCTTTATATGCTATGTTACATATTTGGTGATTCTCAGCGAGAGTTATGTGATTTGTTTAGAACAATAGGTAGCTTCTTTATAATTCTATTACAATAATCAATAATTTATTTTATCATTTACCCAAAAAATTATTAAAATGTACGAAAATGTGACGATTTTGCTCGTAAACCGAGGTCGTGAGTAAGAATTAATGACATGCCATAATTTACTATATTTATGGAGTAGCAAGCGTTAAAATTGAATAAAGATTTTTTTTCGTGGAATCGAACATTCCATCAGGAAATTCACAATAGCAGCACGGAGTAGAAATTGCGCCCGGTGGATGGCGATATATTCACCCCTTATCCCGTGGGACCTAAACATAACGAGTGAAATGTGGGTGTTGCACATCTGCCACACCCTTCTGGGTAATATAGGTTGATGTTATGTAATAGGCTTATATTCAGACAGTATCTGAATTAAGTTCATATTCATCATTTACTAGAAACTACTCGCAATGGGATGTCTCTAGTAACTTCCTTCCGAGCCTTTTCTAGCAACTAGTACTATTAATAATAGCTTTAAATACCTAGTTATTAAACGTGATGTCATACAGTGGTTAAATATATTTATGGCGCCTCCATGGTTCTTTTTACTAAGTACCTACAATTTTTTCATAGGCATGATTCATTCCTATAAGCCTCTGTAATCAACTTTAATATAATTGTTTGCTACAATTTTAAATACGTGGCAGTTATTTTATTGCTGTATGTGCGTGTACTGGTGTGTGCGGATGTTGCTGGACTTGTCAAAATATGAACTCAAGTTTGGAAGGGTTATATCTTCTATATTCTTCTTCTTCTTTCGTGTCGATGGCTGCAGTCATATTCTATCAGCCCAGTGTGTGGCCACGCGGATGGCACTTGCATCCGCATTTAGGAGTTCTTCCTTTGTGCAGGTGGTGGAGCAAGTAGGACAGGTCATGAGATGAGACATAGTCTGTATAGCACCACACTCGCAATGTAGGTCCGATTCGTCAACAAAACCCCACCTTACCAGGTTCTGTTTGCTTCGACCGACTTGATTTCGGAGCCTATTTAGTGACTTCCAAATCAACCTTGGCATTTCGTGCCCAATAGGCATGGTGACTGATCTATAGATAGTAAAATATAGGATACCTTTATCAAACTATAGGTAAACATAAACCAATTGAAATAATTTTTTGTTACATACTCTAAATCTAACTCATTTTATGATCATTCAAAGTTCATGGACGAGTTCATTTTTAAAATACGAAATTATTCGATTTTTTTTTTATCATTAAATTACCCACACAATTTATAGCAATATTTGTAATAAAACCATTTTTATAAACGCAATATTTCGTATAGCTATCAAACAAAATTCATAACTTCACATACAAAATACTCAAGCGTGACGTCACGCTTGAGTAGCCTTTTGTTTGGAGCGTTTGGGCGAGTCTATTATTAATGTGAATTTGAAATTGTATTATCTCAGGAAGTTTATGTTAGGTCAAAGTAATTCTTGTAATGATGTTTCTTATATCAAGAGGTGTTTCAATTACATACAAAAATAAAAATTAGTCATCATGCCTATTGGAAGGCTCTCCTTGATTGGGACAAAGGGGTTGGGTAGAGATGTTTTTCTTGCCATAGTTGACATCGCGCTTGTGGGGCATCACAGGATAGGGGTTCACTGCACCGGACGAAGTTTTTACGGCTTTTTAGCTTTTTTCTTCTTTATTAATTTTAATACTTTACAAGATTGTTGTAATGGTGACGGCGGGCATTCTATACAATTCAAGTCTGTCTCACTCGAATACGACAGGGCGATCTTAGGTTCGAACAATAGCTTATCCTACTACTGTTATAATTTTATTCATAAATTAGACAACGGGTCTAAATCGCGTAATTATTATAAAGGTAAATAAATACCTATGCTCGACGTTTCGAATGACTATATAGGTATTTATTTACCTTTATAATAATTACGCGATTTAGACCCGTTGTCAAATTTTTGAAAATGTTCTCAAATCGCGAAAGATTAAATACATATACTGTTATAATTTCGAATGTTTGCGATATGTATGTTTGGATGATTGTACTCTTTCACGCAAGAACTACTGAGCTTATTGTCTAATAGTCTAGTGGTTAGCGTATGCGCCTCTCGCCGCGAGATCTCGGGGTCGGTTCTAGGGTGGGACAAAGGACAGAAATAGTACACGGTGTTGGAATTGTGCTCAGTGGATGGCGATAGGCTCACCCTCTATCCCATGGGACTTAAAGGTAAAGTGTGAGTGTTGTACACCTCTGTCACACCCTTCTGAGTTCTCTTTTTAATATAGGCGTGATGTTATGTTATATTAACTATTGAGCTGCTTAAAAAGACATAATATTAGTTTCTGTGGTAATATCATAAAATAAAAACTGGTGGTAGAGCTCTTGTGAATGAGCTCGAGGGCGGCAGCATTACCGTCTCACCTTTAACCTGCCGCCAAATAGTAGTGCTTGCATTACTGTGTTCCGGTTTGGTGGTGAGATCAGGCCCTGAAATTACTGGCACCGTAGTCCTCAGCTGCAGCGACGCATCTATAATCTGCTTTTGTGGATTGTAGATGTCCATGGGCTGTACTCCACTTACCATCAGGTGGACTACACGTTCGTTCGCTGTGGGCGTAGTTTAAAAAAAAAAAATGTGATTATAATATAAGGTAGGTAAACAGGGCCAGTGGTGTTTATTCCGCAGTTTAGGTATGTTTTGCCGACACTACTTTCGGGAAGGAGTATGGCATGGGACTGGCGCTCGGCTCGCGGCGTACGTCAAATTACCTTGTTGTTGCGGCTGTGGCACGACAATTAATTCTAATAAATACAATATGATCGCACCTCGGCCATGAAGGTGCGCCGCGCAAACAACATTCACGGTTCTCACGCTGTTATAAGGTCAAATTTCGCGTGGGTAGACCAGGCGAGGTGTAGGTATATTTTTAATTATTATTTTTTTTTAGGTAGGGAATCTTCCATTGTTACTTATTCTGTGACACGGCTAAACATTAAGCCAGTGGTGCCCAAAGAGTGCTCTGGAGTTTCGCGAAGCCTCTGTATGGGCTCAACGTGAGGTAACGACCAGTTCCCGCCTGCCACCACCATCAAAAGGGTTGTACATTAAAATAGTTTGCGAACCTCTGAATTAAGCTATACATTTTCAGTATACGATGGTCTCGCATATCACGGGCAGCCTATATATTATACAATGTAATTAAACACATAATGTATCTACTTCTGTTTTCACGTGAAATAAAAACAAGTCAGTAGGTCTCAGTCGTACTGATATATATTATATAAGTTAATAAACATTCTCACAATAAATGTTTATTAGGTTAGTGCCTTCATTTTGTAGGCAATAGCACAGATATATCGAATTCAACGATGCAATACCTAATAAGGATCAGCATTGAAAATAGAAGTATGCACACGAATGGAGCTTGCACGTGGATATGTGTTTATTATAAACTTCTTAAGTTCCACGTGTAGTGCTATCCTTGATTTTATGTGATTTCTAACTGCCGGCTAGCGTGGTATGTCCATTAAAAGTAGCCTGGTAGATGTATCCTTGTCCAGCCTTACAGCTGACACTTAATAACAGGTCGCCAGAGAATATTGCAAGCACTATGTGTTCTGGTTTTGTGGCCAGATCAGGCCCTGAAATTACTGATACAAGAGACTTGACATGTAGCCCTAAGATTAAGCGACGCATCTGCAGTCTGCTTATTTCAATTGTTGATGTTGCCAAGAGTTGGACTACACGACCGTTCGCTACATACTTCTCTACTACGTTTTTTGTGTTGTATTCTTCTTCTTTCGATTCAATGGTGAATCAAGTTTCTGGGACGGGGTCTTGTTTCTAAAATTAAACCTACAAACTTATTTATTGATGGTGAAATAGTCTCTCAGTTTGACTACACAGTAATTTGATACAATAAAACTAGAACGAAACGGTACACACGTCGTTCGCCTTTATTTAGGAAAAGCAAAGATTGCATATAAGCCTTTCAGAAGTGCGTCGGCCCTTTTTATATTTACTCCGTAATAGAAGGGTATAGGTAAGGCAAGTAATATGTAGGGTTCTGAAGTTGTTTGAAATCACGCTATAATTTCTATTCACGAAAAGTTGTAACATTTAAGTCGCGTCCTGCCAGTTACATGCAATACAACCAGTTACTAATATCACTAATAGTTCAGATTCTAAGCTACATATGTAAAAAGTACACATGTGTTTATACTCGGTAGTTGTATTGAATTGCGTGAAAGAATAACAAACATACACACAAACATCCATACACAATTACACATATCTTCACAAGCTTTCGCATTTATAATATGTGGATAATATCGTATCTTTCGATCGGCAATGATGTTGGAACTATTCGTTTCCATTTGTTGAGCAAGAGATTGCCTTCTACGTTTCTCATTGGTCCTGTGGCAGTCTACCTAAAGCTTGTATTCCTAGGAAAGCGGAGTGGAATATTGCGGCTGTAACACAATTAGTACATAATACGTTATGTCGATCACCGTTCTCTAGGAAACCCCTACAATTACTTTACGGCCATATTATTCCACACCGCTGTCTTACGAAACCGAAGGTTTACTCAGTAATGTCGTCGTGAGTAACATATTTTTTTTAAGTCGCTGTAAATCACTACGACGCTTGTTTTTATATAGTTTGGTGCTTTGGTATTTTTGTATTTACATACTTTACATTGTATGGCTGACTATGATTTTAGAGCACGCACGTTCTATCAAACCATGTCTAGTGTAGCTGCCTGTCAGTGTAAAATTAGATTTGGTATTGATTTAGAGAAACCTGTTCAAACAAAATTGCTTTTAACATTAAGTCCAAAAATAGGTTTTCCTGTACTCAAAGTATACCAGACACGAGAGCGTTTGTATATGTATATTTTACCTGTGGTTAGCCGCAACTTCATTTTAATCAGTACTAGCGTTGGGGAAAACACTAGTTCAAATAACTTAAATAATTTTCAGTTATTTAAGCTTCAGTTTTACTAAATTTAAGTAATATATTAAATATTAAATTTAGTAAAACTGAAGCTGAATATACATACAAACGCTCACGTGTCTGGTATACTTTGAGTACAGGAAAACCTATTTTTGGACGCGAACAAGGCTCTCATAAAACTAAAAGTTTTATAACGTACAAGTAAAGTTTGTTTGTTCACTGTGAGGTTTCGTGAACTCAGTGGGTCTCGCTTCCCGTTAGGGAAGGAAATACAAATAACGAGGCCGGTCCTTGCAGTTTAAAATTTATTTATAGCCAAAACCGCCTGACTTTAGAACTCTTTATTTTCATCATAACAATATAATCAAGTGGTTTATGTTTCCGTTCATTCTAGCTCCTAGAATAAGTTATTTGAACTTAAAAAATGACCTTGGTTCTTTTGGCCACCGCGTCTTGAATTGAAACTCCGTCTCTCTTCCCGACTATTTATACCACATGGTGGTGGGGTTAGCGTTCCTTATCTTCTGCAACCACTGTCTCTATCTATGACAGCATCTTCACTTATCATGCATTCCATAACCATTCCAGTAAGTCTTTTTAGATTACTTATCTCTATCCTATCTTGGGTCTGCCTCTGGTACTTCATCCGGGGAGAAATTTCCGACGTATTCTGTTGGCCTTCTTTTCACATCGCAGTCTACTCTCTTACAGCTTTTCGGCGATGTCGTCTAGAATTAAAACGGGTAACTGAATGTATCATTATCATGACTTACCCAAATTATTGTAAGCCGAATAGATCGCTGTAGATACAACCTAGAAAAATGGGACATCCAAACAGATCGGATCCAATACGACTGTGATGCTCCTAAACAAACATCATGAGCATCACACATCTGCATAAGTGCTCTAATTGCCCTTACAGCTAAGTTTAGTTTAATTACTTTAATTTTGGCCGTATTTCGATGGTCACAATCAAGACAATGACACTACTTTTAATGATTACCTCTTGAGGTTATTACCACCTCACGTTTATTTCTCTGCTATTTGATAGAATTGTATATATAATTCAATGACACTACTAGAAAGCTTCAAAACCCTGTTTGATAATCACACAATTTATATCTGTAGTACCTAGCTACTTTCACAAAACAGATTAAACCGCTGTCAATCACCATATAGCCGCATTAATACCTCTTGAAGATTATTCCAGTAAGAGGATCTGACATAATTAGTTGGTCCACAAGCCACTTGGTCGACAAGGTGCCTTCCTGACATAAGATACTAGATTAAGACGTGTGGGTTCGCTCACATGCTATATATTTATCCTGACATTAAAGTATCGCTATACCAATTTTCATCAAGATCACTTCAATGGTTTAACAGTAAAAGTGAGAAATTTAAACCTACTTGATCAAAATTAATAAATTAATCGCCCGTTTTCGTAACATATTTCATTATCCTATATATAAATAAATATTAAGTATGTATTCAATATTCACAATATTTATTTCTATATAGGTACTCGAGGAGTTTGTTTCGTTGAACGCTCTTATCAGGCATTACTGGACCAATATGAACAGTATTTTTTTGTTGGATAACGATTTTATTAAGAAGCGTGATGTCATATGTATCAAAGCCTAGGTCATACTAGGCTTTGATACCTATGGCATCACGCTACGAATAGTAAACAATGAAATATTTTGCAAAACGGGCAATAAAACGCTACGGGAGCAGAGTAGACAGGGACAGAGATATACAGGCAAAACTGTCGCGAGCAACAACTATATTATAATGCCTCTTGTAGAAGATTATTTCTGTAAGAGGATCTTCTATAATTAGTTGTTCGACAAGCCGATTGGACAACAAGGTGCCTCCGGATATAAGGTATTCGTATTTACGAGACGAGACCCTTGGGAGTGAAGACCGTACTAGATATAATTTATTGGTGTGACATTTGTAATACGGGTCTGAAGTCATTAATACTTGCGGCTTAACAGGCGTATAGGGAGTTAGATATTATTGGGAGTTAGGTTTACTGTTGAAAAACAAATAGTAAGGAATGCAGTGAGCTATTTACAAGCCGTGGCTCCAGTTTATCGATTAAGCATTTTTTTTATACTTCTTGCTTGCGTTCGCTTGCTTCTTGGTACGTAGATAAAAGGTAGCCTATATGTTGATCCAGACTATAAGCTAGATCTGTACAAAATGTCATCAAAAATATATAAATCTGCCCCGTATTTTTTACGTGAGAGAGAAATAAACATCTACACATCGTCATAACCTTTAGAATTTATAATGTTAGTAGGATAATATCGATAAAATGACGATCTATGTCTTAAGAAAGATTATTATTTTAACATCTTATTGATTATTTTTATAACATTTAGCAATGCTTAGCTACTTAAGGTAGGTACAAATGGATGAACGTGACGTCACTTAATGACGTAACATACCGTTGAGAAATTTAGGGTCCTGGCTAAAGGCGACAGTAGCTTAGTGGTTAAAACGGCAGCTGCAAAAATACAGCTGGTCCCATAATTTTTGCAAACTTTTTCTTAGTAGGATTAATAATGCTTGTACATTTTTTTATCATTGACTGACTTCCAAGAAAAATTGCACCATACTGCGTTATTATGTATATAGCACTGTTAATAATACATATATAATCGGCGACTACAATGTCAAGTTCAGGTTACGTCGCAGTTGTAATCGTGACTAATTCGTAGTAAACACAGTACTTTTATTTTTAATTTTCCACCAGTATGTCTTCAGAGCAGACATTATCTGCGTTTTAATAATAAACTCAAGATCCAATATGCATTATTATGTACAACGGAACCTGGCTAAAAGCCTAAATTTCTTTACGATATTAATTTTATCAACAATTTTACATTACGTGTTAGCATCTACAAAATGCATGCAACTACTTTCGTAATGTAAATCAGGCTTTATGGTCGGCCTATGAGTTGGGTATGCAGGGCAAAAACTTCTACGCCATATTAAAAACTGACTGCAATAGATATGCAAGTTTGTATTTCATATTTAATAAGTGTAATATAACCACTATTTAGATATATAACTCACTTATCCATAACTGGTGTCGTAAGTCTTTACCATGACTTAAAAGTTTTTGCCCTGCATGCCCAACTTATTGGCCGACCAATTAAGTATAATAGTGCAATCAGCAAACGACTGTGTCGTCTTTCAGCATGTGCCTATGTTTTAGCTAGCATTCCGGTCCTGTTCTAGTCTCATCCTTTGCCTACCTGAACTCCTAACGATTTCGTCTGACCATCTTATCAAAGGTTATGCTCGATGATTTCGAATTTTATCATTACACAGTAATGCTCAGTTCGCTTCCTACACTTGGTGTAATATTAGAATTTGTAACGTTATATTATAAGCGAATGCTCGCGGTCTAGAAGCATCTCTATATGACAAAAAAAGTTAAATTCACAAATGCTTATCAACCTGAAGTATTTTCGTAAAACACGTTAGCTAATATCAAAAATGTTATTCCTAATATCAATAAAAATGAGTCATTTACATACCCAACCCAAATGCAAATAATATATGAGCATCTTTCAACCGATTAGATACGCCGTATGTTGTATGTTGTTCGGTTCTTAGAAACTTAGCTGTTGAGCAATATTAAAGTGCATGCCTAAATTGTTTGACGAAATGTATCTTGTCTATATCTCTCTCTCCTGCTCAGATCAAAACGTAGCGTACTAAGATTTAGCTTAGGCTTAGCTTAGACTCTTCCTTTGTGACTTTATGGTAAGTCTGAGGTAATTCACCACTCGAAAGATCTCAGCATTGACAAAGTATAACACGTCAATAAACCTTCATTACTTAGCCTATTACAAATGTGAAGAAAAAGATGTATTGATGTTGTTTCTATGGTAACCTGCGTAGATACCATCAACGCCTCCGCACTGCCGCTATTCTTATGGCGTGTAAGACACCCACGCGCGTTAGACTATAATGATGTCCATATTTGAATATTGAAGGTGTTAGACCACTCGTGGAGGAGCTTAAACGTTGTCCTAGCTCAACGAAAAGTTCGACGCGAGACCATACAAACGCCTACTTCTATAGCAACGTGCCATTGCGTGCATTATGTAGATCGCGACACACTTGTCAATCAGCTAGGACAATGGGTCACCGTCTCTTTCACGTAAAGGTCGATAGATAAGAAATAATTAATTATTAATTTATTATTATCAATTGAGTGGCATATAATAATATATAAAGGCTTTTATTACGGTCCCTGATAGTAAAACTATGCTCTGAAATTAATGACATACAGGCACAGTATAAATATGTACAAACAGTACGGAAACTGCCTACAAACGTTCGAAACGGCACGCACACATAAACATGCACACCGACGAGACCCCTAAGCGATTGTTGCGGTGCTCACAGTAGCGAGTGCCGCGTGGAAGCGAGTGGTGACGTTTAAAATTTCGCCGACCACCAGATGATTTTGTTCAATATCGATAAAATGGATGAAATTTTTCGTTATTGCTTTAAAAAACAACACATAAACTGCAAAGTAGCTCAATTCATTTACAAAGAATTAGACAAAATCACTTTTATAGTACCCTGTCCTTGTTTATTTAAAAAAGCTGTTTATAAGAATGAGAATTTTTTACACAATTAAATTTAATTTAATTAAGTAAATAATTTGTAACTTTTACCCTTTTAGTCCTCTCTTTTATTTTAATTTGTAATGTTATGTTAAATTACATTTTGTACGCCGCGTGCTGTAATATTTAGATAAATATCTACAAAACAAAAACAAAGATCTACAACTGTGTATCGTATTTTGTTGAGATTAACCGTTGCTCTGAGATTACCTATTTAAATTTTATTTGTTAACTAGTTATTCCAATACGATTGAATGATCACTAAAAAACACTTTTTTTTTTCATAAAAAGTCAATATCAAAAAGTTTGAAAGTGTCAACCCTATAGCTTCAATAGAGCGTAGGTAATTATTCTATGAAATGGGCTTAGTTTCCATACTGTTACATATTTATACTGTGATACAGGTATAATATCGCAATTCCTGGTAAAAGCGACGCTTCTGTCTCTTTTTTGCGGGCTATTAGTTAGTGATCTGCATTCGCCTCCTACAATCCTAAATTATTCGAATAAATAAAAACCAATTGAAAGTTTATATTACCTAAGCGTGGTATATAATATTTCACTTTGATGTAAGAGATTCTCTCGACTGAGCTAAGGAAAACCACCAAGGGTGGTTTCAAGTTCGGCTTTTACATCTCTGTAGCAATCAAGTACTGCGCTCTCAGGGAAGTAAGGGGTTTCTAATTCAGGAACGCGCTTGAGTGTTGGGATTTTATACTGTAACAGGAAATTCAAGTTGTCATGATAGGACACGAATATTAATTTGAAGAAAATACTTTAACTGTGTTCTTAATGTTTAATTTATCTGGTTATACTTTTTATCCTCTCTAAATATCATTGTTTTAAATCTAACTTGTCCTTTAATTGGTTTAAGTTTACCACTTACATAATTATTGGGTTTTTCATTTGCGTGAAAGCACAAAACAGACACAACTTTGACATTTATAATATTAGTTAGAATTAGGAAGTAAGGATTACAATTTATTTACTCTCGCCTAGTCTTTCTTCTTCTCTTCTACGGCTCAAAGGTTTGCTGGTAGAAAATTCAATATTGAATTAGCATTTGTAACTAATATTTTAACTGTTTTGTAATATTATGCTATTTTATATTTTGTGTGTATTAGCGAACGACTGCTGACGCTATAAATTGTACTAAGGCGCAAATGCGCAGTTGCTTGGCTCGGCAGTCGTCTTTCCACATACTCGCCGTTAGGTCATTAGGTTAAGTTAATAACATAAGTATTTATTTCTGCTACCAGTAAATAAAGTATATAATTATTATTAAGTCACAACAATAACATTTAAAGAAGACAAGAAAAACTAAACTAATAATAAACAAAAATATAATAACCTAACTTATGTACTAAAAGCCTATTCTAAGAGACCGCAGCCAGTGGGCAACGTTCCCAAAATGCTGGCAGCATTGCCACGCTGGATGGCAATGCTTATCCGCTGTCCAAAATAAAGGCCAGCATTTCGGGAACGTGTGGCCTCAAAAATGCGAGACGTTATTTCTTTATATACAAAGTGAGCGCCCGGCCCCCACGTCCCAAGCGTCTCTACCCCAAAAGGCACAAACATATAGCCACTGTCAAGGAGACTATATTTGCGCCTCTTGAGGTCCTCCGCAGATTCAGCCGCCGCACCAGGTCTAGTCTCGGTCCCCGGGAGATGCGACGGCGCCAAAGTGTCGACGCAGGTAGCATCCCACACTAAGGGCCGCCCCAATCTCCAGGGAACAAGAGTCATTCCGTCGGGCCTCTTACCATCGTCACGGCTCAGACCGTTCGGTTCCAGGATGGCCGGACAGTTGGCGGTGGCAAGAGCCCGACGGATGATTTCATTAAGGCTGGAATGGCGAGTGAATCTGCCTGCGCTCTTAACGCAGCTTAGGCCGTGGTGACCAAGCCGACTCACTGCGGCGCCACACTGGCAGCGGTGCGGAGCACAACACGGTGCGCCCAGGCGAAGGGACACCGCAGTTCTAAAAGTAGCGGTGTCCAACAAGGTGCCAGTGTTATGCGATGGGATGGCGTGAAGCCACAAACCCGATTCCCATTCCGAAACGGCTAAAAGACGAGCACGATCTGCAGAGCTTACACACGTATCAATGAGTTTTTTCCGTAGTAGCTTGCAGATCGGCCCATCCCACAGCCGCTGGGATGTTGGGTTTTTAGGGAAATCGGTGTTTGGGCAGGCTAGTCGCCAAGCACTCATAGCCTCAGTCATGCCACTTAATTCAAATTTATTAAGGGAAGCCGAAAGAATATGTTGAGAAAGATTGTTGGTGGCATGAACTGAGGATAGGAATGCAGGCAGAGCAACATCTGAAATAGCCCTTATACCTAGGCCCCCCCACCGCACTGGAAGCGAAGCCTGTAACCACGTCCGTTCGTCCAAATTTACATTTAAAATAGAGACCAAAGTGTTTTTTACGATGTTATCCAACTTTAGAAGCAGCTGAGTGTGCTTCCAGAGATGGCAACATCGCAAAGTATAAGTGAATTTGGGGCCAAAAAGACAAAATTTTATAATAGTGAAAGCCATGTGTGTGTTAATTTTCGATAACCGATCGGAGGTGTGTAAGAAATTTTGAATTTTGTGATCGATAAAAGCAGGAATCGCATCATCGAGGATGGGGGAGCCCAATAAGCACAAAGCGTTTCTGTCGATAATTTTGATGCCAGGAGCTGATTTGTTGATTTTTTCTATTATGGAATTTTTAGCAGTACAGTTGTCAGAAATGAATATTTCACATTTTTTAAAATTTAGCTGTAGACCAATCTTGTTGAATTCATCTATCAAAAGGAGAAGGTCATCGTGGACTGTACTGAAGTCTCCGCCAATCGTCCCATCATCCAAATACCAGACATTAAGTTTAGAACGAAGGCGTTGGATAATGGGGTGAATGGCGAGGCTAAAAATTGCAGGGCCAAGTGGGTCACCCTGCTGGCAGCCAACTTCAGAAAGAATTTCGTTGCCTAAATATGTAAGTTTAGAAGCCGAACCGTAACATTGCCAGAGAAAATTAAATAAATTTGGAATTTGCTCTTTTACTTGCGTAAGGAGGGCTCCCCTATCTACGGAATTAAAAGCATTCTTAACGTCAACTTTTAGCAACACTTCACCACAGTCTTTTTCTGTAAAAGTACGCACTGAGTGGACAGCAGCCTCACAGCCTCCTCGCGTGCCAAAACCGAGTTGCAGAGGTACGAAAATATTCTGTAAATCCAAGTTTACCTTTTTACACCCGATTTTGGCCGCGAGGCGACGATAAACGGTACCGACGGCAATGGGTCTGATGCCGCCATCCCTCTTCTTTAAAGCTATTAAGTTGGCACCGTAGAGGAGCTCCGTAACGTCTTTATGGACACGCCCTGAAAGCATGAGACTGGCTAAAGCCGTTAAGTCCCTCAAAAGCGAATCACCAGCCAAAGTATATAATTAAAGTATATTAGCACGCAACCTCTATCAATTCAAATCACCATGAAGAACCCCCTACATGTACAATAAAGAATTTCAATTTATGTTACATTTAATTTCTTCTTTATTTCCATCTATAGGATGCCTCAGGAACCATAACAGGCGCTTGAGACATCCTGATGTAATAAATTACATGTTTTAAGTTTTTTGTATGGTTGTCAGAGTTCTATTTTATTTTATTCTATTTTTTTTTTTATTTTGTTATTATAGATTAGTTGCATGTACACGTATTTACGTTATGATCCAGATCAAAATATTGTATTTTGTTATGTCTTGTTTTATATTGATTGTAATGTGTTTTGTGCAATAAATAAATAAATAAATAAATATAGGCTATTTATAGAACCGTGGGGCGCAGCTAGATATAGAAATAAGTACGCGACGCAACGACCTAGGTTCTATCGCGTCAATCGATGACGTCACAGCCAGGCTCACCATTAATACTGAATTAACTGTTATATAATTACTTTATGGAATCGAATGGAATATTTTAGATTATTGATTTACTTTCATATTATCTTACTAATGACTAAGTTTCATAGCATATTTTTTGCATTGACCTGTATTGTCGACAAACATAGACAACAAACGAAATTGCATTTGAATACGCGCGAAAGCGGTAAATTTCGTTTAAATACACATTTGTAGGGTCAATGGTGGCAATGGAGTTCTTTATTTAGAGTTTTATAATTAACAATTATAATTATCGAGGTATATTTATCAACTGACTGACTCGTTGGTTTAGTGGTTATCGTATGCGCTTAACTTTCCGTCAGAAATTCTCAATAGCACATGTATGTATACGCATTATTTATAGTTAAAGGTACTTCCTAATTTACTACACTACACCACTGACCATGTCTATTAACTTATTCCTGTCCATCCTAAAGTTGCCTGGAAGAGATCACTTTATAGTGATAAGGCCGCCCATTGTGCATGTTTCAATTAGACTGTGTATCAAAATTAAGTACTTTTTGTGTACAATAAAAAAATCTCTACCTATATAATAGCAGCACATAGTTGGAATTGTGCCCGATGGATGGCAAAAGGCAAACCCAAATTTTTTTAATTTTTTTTTTGTCGAGGGGGGAAATCTTCAACAAGATACCTCGCCGCATGAAAAAGGGTGCGACGAGGTTATGTGAGGTTACCGGGACTCCGATGACTCACTAAAACCCCTCCCGGTGTCCGGCCTCGATGCGTGTTGAAGGGCCTCGGGATGTCTGATAGAACTCTCCGGTGCTCCTCTGCATATTGCCATAGCACGTCCCCGTTGCGGCTCTCCCGCCCCGTCTGCTCGCGGTTCGCGATGGCACATGACACTGTGTACCGTCGTAGGTAAACCCCCCATCCCATGGGACCTTAACATAACAGATAAAATGTGGGTAACACCGCTGCCACACTGCTAATATAGGCGTGATGATATGTTATGTTATATTATGTGTTAACTATCGTGATAATTTTAATTTCAAATCCTGTATATAACCACATTGGTAGTTAGGTACATATCGTAAACAGTTTGTAAATATGAAGTAGGGCAAGATAAGGCTGTTACAGATCTTTTGTCATTGTTTGTATACGATAAGATAGTATTTTGATGATAATGATATCTGATGTGGCATAAAACAAACAACGTTTTTGTTTATAAATTGCTCAATGTCTCCGCTAACGATTCATAAGAAATTTATTAGTACAATAACATAACATAATATCACGCCTTTATTACCCAAAAAGGAGTGGCAGAGATGTATAACACCCATATTTCACCTGTTATGTTTAGGTCACATGTAATAGGGGGCGAGTATCGCCATCCACCTGGTACAAATTCAACTCCTATCAAATGCTGCTATCGAAAATCGCAAATAACACTTAGACCGGCCCAGGGGTCGAACCTGAGAGCTCGCCGTGAAAGGCCACATACACTAACCACTAGACAATCAAGGCGGTTTATTGATATCTTTTTCTCATTCAATAATGCCACAGAATACTTAAAAGTGTTCGGTATTGTAGATTCACTTTGTGAAGATGTGTTTATTAATTTAAACTGCGTTAAAAATCGTAGTAAACCAATACTATTTTTAAGTTTTTAATACATTAAGACTCGGACTCCACCAAAGCGGAAAAAATGAATTTTCAGAAGGAGATATGCGCTCTCTAGAAACAGTTTTACATCTTCGCTTCTATTGCGCCGTACAATTATTTATTCATTTATTTATTTCATAGAGGCACTTCACAGCTTACAGGCAGTAGTTAAATAATTTATATTGGAACAGTACGCCAATTACGAAGTACACAAAAATACACTAACAATGTAATCCGAGAGTGAAAGTATACACATGCAAATCTATATAATACAAAAAAATGTAGATGTTTAAAGATGTATAAATGTCAGTGTAGTGAACTTTCTGTGCCTGATGAATTTATTGTGACTGATGTGATTAATTGCGTTATCCAAAGTAATGTCTGTTGATTGAGTGTGTGTTGTCTATGAAAAACTATTACGTACATAAATAAGTGATGAGGAATGTATATCTACCATACACATACATAAACATATAAACTTTACCTATTCAGAGATAATATTATGATGCCTCTCCTCTTAATGGTGGAGTCTGGGCCTAAATGACCGAATCATAACAACAAGGTTATACTTTTAATATTGTAAAACAAGTTTTAGCTTTGCTATGCCTTTTTGCATTTTATATAATATTAATAAATATTTTATATATTATTATATATAATATTTAGTAAGGTTCGTCTTGCTAAGGTATTATGACGCTGGCACAAAAAGAGTTGAGATATTTCGAATCTAGCAGCATACTGAACTAGCAGAATTGGCAAAGCACTTGGGCGTATACCCAGGGGGTGCAGGTTCGAGTCTTGCTGTTAATTTGTCAACTTTAATATTAAATAAAACATGGTGTATCATAACATCACGCCTATATTACCGAGAAGTGTGTGGCAGAGGTGTACAACATCCACGCTTCACCTGTTTTGTAATAATAATTGGTATAAATTAATCCTGAAAACGTGAGTATTCAACCGACATCAAACAATCAAGGAAAAGTTAGAGAGAGTTGTTTTTGTTTACTTACACAATAGCTCACGTTTTCCTCGTTCGAGTATAGGGCAGATACAATTAGGGCAGCGGCGATACTTACGGCTTTGTCCCAGTTCGAAGCGGCCGGGACTTGGCGAGTCCTTGTTAATAATGACTCAATATGTAGATAAATGAAAAATGAAATTAGAGGCTGTCCCACTTTGAATTCATTCAAAAAGAGAGTTAAAGAAAATTATCTGTTCTCTGCCTGTTAACTCCTTATGACATGATTTAATATCATAATTATAATTATTTTATGTTTATATTTATGTACCTATATATATTATTCCTTATTTATTTGTTAACTTATTTTATATATTTTTAAATATAATTTATACAAAATACAAAAAAACATTTAAAAATATAAAAAACAGTGTCCCACCTATTTATATTATTTATTGTTATGTATGTATGATTTATTTAGTATAACATAATATAGTATGTATGCGTGCATAACCTATCCTTTTGTTTATATCTATCACACATTGTTTTATTTCTTTTTTTCATAGATATTACGATCTCCTCTCGCGGGTCTGCTGGAAGAAATTTATTTAAGAAATAAGCAATGCCTTTTTACTTGTTTATATTGTGTTTGTCCTTCTAACCATTCTTGTGTGTGTAATATAGATTTAATTTTGATGATGTTCGTTACTCTTCACGCAAAAACTAGCTCATTTCTGTGTATAATAAGTGTACGATCATGCACATCGTACAATATGTGTATGTATGTATCTGTATATGTATTTCCAAAAGAAAAGTATAAATTTATTAGTATCAGTTATTCTAGTACCCATAGTACGAGCTCTGCTTAGTTTGGGGCTAGATGGCGTTGTGTGTGAGTTGTGAGATATTTATTTATTTACAATATTGATTATCATATGTGCTACTATTTATTGTAATACTGGCGGGCGCTACGCCTCAGTTAAAAGGAATAATCAATAATAACAAGGCAAGTTCGTTATATTTTACCTATATTGTGCTAGGTCTTAAATATTTCTTGAAAAATATTTCTTACTATCAAAGTATTTTTTATCGTGATTCATTATTACTATCCGATTCGTCGCCCTTTGATGGAGTAACCATTACACTTATCAGATATTGGGCCTGATAACACATACTACGCCAAACTGGTTTCGTAAAAGGATACATAAAATTTGGTTCTAGAAAATTATAAAGATTATACGACACTGATGTGGTCATTTACCTTTTTGGATATCTTGCTTGCCGGTATACCATTTTGAGACTATCTAGAAAAAAAAACCTGCTCACATTTTGGATATTAGTTGAGAAGTTACTGCTGCCAGGTTGCCGAGATGTTTGTGTCTGATACTACTCCCCACCAGCGCCAAGTCTCAGGTCTTTTGTGGGATGTCACCTTCCTCTCCTAGATGTCCCCTGAGATTGGTGCCAATAAATCTGCCAACTCTAAGAGAAATCTCTGTCATACTTTCTGGATATTAAAAGTTCACAACAACATTATTTTCATAACACCTTAGTTCGTGGAAATAATTAAATGAAAGTTAGCTCTACGAAGCACCTTAATACTGAGAAGTTGCTGAGATTCATTTTGATTTGCGAGATTTATTTTGCTTTGTTGGCTGGCTAGGCTATTTCTGGAATATGTATCAAGTATCAACGGTAATGAAATCGGTGCTTGAATGATAAAAAGGGCAAAAACCCACACAGTGTCGTCACAAGGTTGCTAGCCCATCGGTTATTTTGTAGGATAAATTTCGGCGAGTGTGCCGAGAAACTATACAATCTTATTCCTTTGTCCCCATTTCACCATCGTACCATATTGACAAACGGCACTCCGGCATCGCTTCACGGTCAATATTCCACAAATCGTTACGCCTCAACATTCCTTATGCGAACTGACAAAAAATTTAACGCCTTGCCTGAGTCTGTGTGCGTACAATCTGAGTCTCTTCAAAGCAAGACTTAATAGGTATCTCATTGGTAAGGATGCCCTACCGTAGAACGTATCATCACTTACCATCAGTTGAGATTGTGGTCAATCGCGTCTATCCACAATAAAACAAAGTAATATCAAAGAAGAAAACATATTTTTAAAACGAAAAGTCATAACCCACTATTTATATACATTAGAAGAAAGATGTATTAAAATGACGTTATAGCACATTAGTCACATTGCTTGGCAACGAGTATATTTTTGCATTACTACAATATTTAAATCCAAAACTACAGACGAATACGCAGACTGCCAAGAATTTGTCCCGGAGAGTCTGGGTGGACAAAGTTCATTTCTTTTTACCCAAAGCCATGTGCAATTTCCGGGCGTTGCTTAGGTATGAAAATGGCTGACGTAACGTGCTGTGTTACGTTTTCTGTTCCCCGTGAATGAATTCGTAATATAATTTGATGCCTTATATGTTCGTAGCCGTATAGTTAGATACATTTTAAGAAGGCTCTGGGAGTGAGCTGCGAAAATTTGCTGTCTCAGTTTCTCTCACGCAACTGGTTCAGCGCATTTTGGCCAGCTCACTCGAACCGCCTAGAAACTTGCTTACCGGTGAAATAATTTTAGATTGGTTCGGTAGTTTTTTAAACGCACGACGTACGAAAATGTAAACATACAAAATACATCTCTACGTTTCTTTTTAATATAGGCTATTGTAACCGTTTTGTTTATTGATGACTTTCATCGAGTTAAATAAATAAATAAATGGTTTAAAGAATTATTTTCCATTGGCATTTGTATGTTAATGAATCTTTTGAATTTTATATTAATGTGCATTTTTCTGTTTCAGGTAAGTGTTACTCAGCAAATCTATATGTCTTCATAAGGTATTTAATTAAATATAGGAAAATAGCGTTACAAATTTGAGTCGACTGGAACATATTTTTGTAATATCATGTAGTGCTTTCTTCAAGTGTTTAATCTTCTAGCTAAAGTATACAACAGGGGTTTCCAAGTAGTGCGCCGCGTTATCGTTAAGATTCGTCTTTTCGAAGATAGGTGTGTATTTATCATATAAATTATCGCTCGCTAACAGTGAAGGAAAACATCGTGTGGAAACTTATAGGTCTGAGAGTGCCTGAAAAGTACTCGAGGGTGTGTGAAGTCTACCAATCCGCTTCAATCACTCACGCAATCTTGGCCAGCGTGGTGGATTATGGCCCAACCCTTCTCATCATGAGATTATAATGTATTATTTACTTCTTTTTTATATTCCACATGTTAATGATCTACCACATCGATAAAATTCTACCTTAATCGAGTCGATATAAAACAATATAGTTGCGTCACGTTTCAAACAGCTGTCCAATGTATTTCATTCGTGATGCACTATGTGTTGTATCCATTTCATCGTGTTATTGCCTACATTCCCAGAAATACCGGGTTTAAAATGCTTGCTAGCAAACTGTACAGATTTCCCGGGAATTCTGAGAATTGCCGGATCGAGGCTACCTGTAGTCCTTTAGTATCAATCAAAGTAAAACAAGCTTTGTAAATCCAATTCAAGTAAAGTCTTTGTCTATCCATTAGCATTTAAGTCTAGCTATAAGTCCTCTTTCTTCTACTTGTAATGGAATATTGCACGTATTGGAAAACTGAAAGTGCATTAAGCAGTTATATAAATAAAATTTCAACGGCAATATTTGCCCATAGCGAAGTTTAACCTTGTTAAACATACTTTACTACCCCGTTCTCGAGGGATAGCGTAATATTAAAGCTTTTATTTAGCCTTGCCTAAGAATTATACCATCAAATGCGAAAATAATTGTCCAAATGTGAATAGTAAATGCCTCGATGGTCTAGTGGTTAGCGCATTATAGCAGCACGGAGTTAGAATCGTGACCGGCCCGGTAGATGGCGATAGGCTTACCCCATATCCCATGGGACTTAAACATAACAAGTGAAATGTGGGTGTTGTGAACCTCTGCCACACCCTTTTGGGTGATATAGGCGTGATGTTATGTTATGAACAGTACTTCCAGAGATAAGCACGTTCGAAAAACTCGTTAACTTTGGTTTGTTTGGTTAATCGCCGGCACTTAGTGGCTTTAGGTAATTCTTTTTGCATTTGACAGTCGAACTATTGAGGTAAAAGGTTAACATCACGCTACAGACCACGGGAGCGATGCAGTAATATTTATCGTAGACAGGACTGCAGCAAGCTAAAAAATAACAATTCATAGTGTATTTAATGTAGTTAGACAGATAGTACAAATAAATTGCGCAGTTACCGCACCACGTATTCAATTTGAACCTGAAATCGGTTCTGCCGTAACCTATAATTAATTCTCTCTGTTATTATATTGATTACGCGTTCCGATACTAATTAATGACGTAATTCGATTGAGATACATGTTATCGGTTGATGGTCTATCTCTGTATGGCTATTTTATTCGTCAGCTTCTGCTCTCGTAATATCAAAAAAAACAAGTTTATTTTCGCTGTACTTAAAAGGTGAAAATAATAAATAATAAAAACTTAAATAATATTATTAAAACCGACGTGAGGTGAAGACATTATTATTGAGAATACGGGTTACTCACGTTATTTTAGCCTGGATATGCCGACTAGTTTCTAGTTTCGAAACTAGTCAGCAAAACCCAGCGTAACGTATTCTTAAAAATAAAAATAAAAAATATTATTGACATTAAAAAATATTTAAATGGGCGCGTGTGAGTGGGTGGGCGTTGGAGTGTGCATGTGAATGTGTGCGTGTGTATGTATAAAGGGTAAAGATGAATTGATGTGTCATATTTTATTTTTTTAATATCATATTTTTAATGTCCTCATAGTTAAATCCATGAAGCCATTTTGACAGTAATATTTTAAACTGATAATTATTAACTTTTGTAAAACAGCATCCAATTTTAGTTGCCGATTATAAAAGCGTGGTATATAACATTAAAAATATAGCCTACATGTTAATTTAGGCTAAAAGATATCTCTGTACTGTAAATTACTTCAAAATTCGTCGAGTTATTTAAATTAAAAAAACAGTTAAACAACGACGTAGCCTAAGCATTACCTTTCTTTGTGCTAGCTAACATTCCAAACATACTTACTTTATAGTTTATTTAGGGTCGGTTTCCACCAAAGCGAAGAGGAGAGGTGTTTTAATTACCTATCAGGTTTCGTTATTTCCACATCTTCGATCACGAAACCTTAGTTATTATTTAAAAACATCTCTCCGCAAAAATTTATGGAAATTTGACGTTATGCCGTTTTTTAACTGCTGCTAAACAAGTTAATTAATTCTTTGTTTTAACTTGTTCCGAAGTCGTATAAAATACAAGTTTACCCTGTAAACTCCATCATCTTACAAACAAATTGCTAAACAACCTTTTTACTTAAAATCAACCCTCTAAACACCCCGGAAATTGCTATAAGAATTCACCCAACCCTTACGTAACTTGTAACAGGTAAAGCCTTAATTAAATACCGGATTCCAGGGGAATTATACGTTGCCCGGACAGAAACTCGGTGGTCCGGAATAACAAAATACTCATTGCTACTGTCACACGTGTTGTCCGGACAATTATTCCACGTATTCATGTTCTACGGATGGTTTAATATGTGGAATATGGCTTAAATCGAAACTTGTATTTGCTCAGTTAAAAACCTTTATAATATTTGAAAACCGATTTTTTCTTTGACACCATTAAATCTGTTGCCTAACAACACTTTTCAGCTAAAATTGCCTAAAAGACACTTGAAAATACTCCTTTCTATAAGCTTTCGTCCTACCCCTTCATTATTTGTAACAGGAAAAGTCTTAATTAAACAGCGGCTTCCAGGGGATTTTTCTTTGCCCGGACAGATACTCCGTTATCCGGAATAACGATATAGTAATTGCTACTGTCACCGTGCTGTGCGGGAAATAATTTCACGTAATCATCTTCTAGCGATAATTTATCATATATAATCTGGCTTTTATCGTAACTTTCGAAACACGCAGTTACAAACATTAGAAATGATAAGAAACTACGCTTCCATCTAGATCTGGCACAAAAAAAAAAAAATCGCTACTAGCTAAAATCACCCTTTAGATGCTTCAAAATACACTTTTTTTAAATAATTCGTCCAACCCTTCCATAACTTGTGTAACAGGCAAAGTCTTAATTAAACACCGGATTCCTGGGGAGTTATGCTTTGCCCCGACTAAAACTCCGTGTTTGGAATTATATTAATAAAGCCTCTATTTAACAATCACGTATAAATTTTACACTTTTATTTATACAAACTTAGTTCTTGATGATTGTATTGCTTAACAGCATAGGCCTCCCTTAAAGCTTGCCACAATCATCGGCCATGTGTCCTTCTTCTTCACAATGCTCCTGCTATCTTTTTGAGGTCATCATCATGTGGTCCGGAATAACGAAATAGTAAATGACATTGTCACACGTGTCCGGGAAATTATTCTAATTATTAGGTGGAATTCATCTTTAAACATAACTCGTGAAATTATCAGTCAAAAAGCTTTCTTAATCGTCTCTTTGACACCTATAAATCTGTTTTTGAACGACACTTTTTAGTTAAAATCGCCTTTAAGACACTTCAAAAGAATTCGTCAATCCCTTACGTATATTGTAATAGGTTTGCCTTAAATAAACGCCAGATCCAGTGTAGATATGTTGGTCCGGGATGACGAAATAGTTATTACTGTTACACGTGCTGCACGGGTAATTATTCCACGCATTCACATTCTGTATGTCTGCGGTGTATCCGCTTGTCTGGATCTTTGATGATCTTTTAAGTTAGGTTAGACATAACCACTCCACCCACCCCGGGGTGGGGTGGTATGTGTAAATGCATTTCCCCGCGTTAAAAAAAAAAAAAAAAAAGGTTAGGTTAACACCAAATCTTTACATAGTCTTTCCAAGCAATCGATTAGTCTAAAGCCGTGTTTCCTGCGACTCAAATAAAACGCCTAAACAATTTTTTTACAACCAATCAATACGTTCGATTTCGGTTCGCTTCCGTTAAAATTGAACGATATCGTTCGAATATCGTTTTTGCCAACACAAATTCAATCAATCCGTATTTTAATTATTTTTCCCTTAGCTACATTTTTCGGGTAGATATAAAATTATAAACGTAGTTAAAAGCTAGTAATTCATGCGAGCTTATATACTTTCATTATTACAGAAGATAATAATATGTCTTTCTTATCTTGATAAACAACAACATCTGACGTCACACTAGTGTTGCCTAGTTCTATAAACAACTTAGTAAATATTAATATTGAACTTTGTACGTATCTACTCTAATATTAGTTTTTAAATCATTATTAAAAAACACTCAAAATAAAAAAATCATCCATTGGATTTATTTATCATGAAGGCTACTTGTTACATACAATTATTTAGGTCCAGTTTCACCAGTTTCTGATGAAGTTTCGAAAAATCTATCGAGAACATATCAGAACTGGTGAAATAGTCCCTTATATTTCTGCAAGAAAGCCCAGTTTACAAAAGCTAAGTACCAGTTATCTAATAGCTATCGTATAAACCTTAGACAATTAATAGTACTAGTCTTTGTCAGGCGTCCCCGCTGCCAAATTGTGCAAGAGCGCCTCTCTTGTACGTCATATAAAAGTAGTGTCAAATCATAGATGCGCGGCACAATCAACCCTCCCCCCCACTTTCCCTGCGAGAGATATTTGCTTGCATTTCCTCTCCATATTGTTCAAGTGCTCTTTGGTGTAAACAGTAGTAGGTATACTGCACAGAATCTGATCCTTAAAAAATAATACCTAGCATCAATAGAATAAGAGTACGTCTTCAAGACCTAAATAAAAACATTCATGTCCATTACGAACCAAATCAAGTTCCGCCAAAAAGAAAATGAGTCCTTTTTGTAGCTGTTTTGTAAACTAGGTCGCTAGGCATTGTGGCGACAACGCCACTCAGATCTGTTTGCGTCACAGTGGGAAAAACGTCAACAATTCAACGTGCCCTGTGCAACAGTCAGGCTTTTAAATGTGCGTGAATATTCGGCATGTGAAACAATGCTAACACATTACGCTTTGTTATTTTATTGTAAAAGAAACTGAACAGCTGTCGCTAAGCTGGCAGGATAAAGCTACGGATAGAGAAGAATGGAAGTCTTTGGGGCAGACCTGTGCCCAGCATTGGGACAATATACAGGGTTATTGGGTAAGTCGACCTAGATCCGTTAAGAGGTGGTAGTTCCCATCATTTCTGACTGATCTGACTATGAAACACCCCACCCTAAACCTAACCGTTTTCGAGATATTGGACTTAGAAGGTTTTTTTAAAAAATATCCCGATTTCTTAACTATAGCCTATTTTTTTTGTATCCTATGCCTTTTATTTTTTTTTAATTCTGATTTTTGTGTGCCAGATAAGTTTGTTTATAATTCTCAACCCAAAAAGTGCAAGTATCTGAACCAATGGGATCGTAGTAGACGATTGATACCGTAAAAAAGTAATTAATTTGAAAAAAAAAATTGTTTCTTTTAGTAATATTTAAAAAAAAATCTATGGCGTTAGTTCTGCAGATGTTTTAAATAATATCTACGTTCCATTAGCTATCCAACAAGGTATCACAAGCTAGGGTCTTATCACAATTCATAGAAAAAAAATCGATAAAAGGCTCTCAGGTAGCAGTACAAATTTGGGTTCTTTGGTCCTATTGTTCTTCCACGGAGCTGTGGTGCGTGCGAGCGGGACAAACTGACCAGGTGCAAGCGAGATAAAATAATCCCGGCCAATTTGTTGTTATTGTTTCGTTTTAGTCTGCTTCCGTGATTCGTCCGTAGTAGATGCGATATTTAGTGCTCTTCATTTCTTACCCGACTTGGCTTGTATTTCTGGACTGTTTCCTACAAATTGTGACTGTGCTTGTTAACTGGACTTTGAATTGTGCTTCTGAATTGGAACTGTTGAAGATGGCAACCTTCACGAACGAGGAATACGCGGATATTCTACTTTGTTATGGGTACTGCAATGGTGTTTCTGCACGAGCTCGTGACGAATACATTGCACGTTATCCCGGCCGCCGAATACCGGATGTCACTGTCTTTGACGGCGCTTACCGGCGACTCAGAGAGACTGGCTCTGTTTTAAGGCGTCGAGCAGACCTAGGCCGACCACGGATCATTGTTGATGATGAAGATGAAGATAATCAAATAGTTCAACGGTTTAGAGCGGATCCAACTACTTCAACTAATGCTGTTGCCCGAGAACTTGGACTCTCGCAGTGGAAAGTGTGGTTTACGGTGAATACTGCAGGCCTCTACCCCTATCACTACACGCCAGTACATGTTATCGAAGAGGGAGATCCAGTGAGGAGGTTAGACTTTTGTAGATTTATGCTTCATGGAGATTTAGAAGACCCAGCATTTTTAAAACAAATCTTGTGGACAGATGAATCAAAATTTGATAAAGATGGAATTACAAATTACCACAACGCTCATTATTGGGCCCCAAAAGCGCAAAAAAATCCTAACCAGAAGAGGACAAAAGCCGCACAAAGAAGATTTAGTTTAAATGTCTGGATGGGAATCATAGCAAACAAATTAATTGGGCCCTTCTTTCTACCTGATAATTTAAACGGAGAATTTTACGAACATTTTCTAAGAGAAGAGTTACCAAATTTATTAGAGGATTTACCCCTAAATCTGATTAGAAACATGAAGTTCCAACACGACGGTTGCCCTGCACATTACAGAAGAGGGGTCAGGGAATGGCTAGACAACGAGTATCCTAATAGGTGGATCGGAAGAGGTGGACCCATACCGTGGCCAGCAAGAAGTCCTGACCTGACTCCCATGGATTTTTATGTGTGGGGACACATGAAGACATTAGTCTACAATGAGAATAATCCAATTGAAACTATTGACATATTAAGACAGAAGATTATTGAGGCTGCTGACGAAATTCGAAGAGACTTAACGACTGTAGTAGTTAAAAGCGGACTAAGACACCGAATGAGAGTGTGTGTGCGAAACAGAGGCGGCCATGTAGAACAAGATTTATAAATTTAAATAAATGTTGTTTAATAATTATTTGTATTGTTTTATTTCGTTTCCTGGCCCAAAAGAGAAGTTTAATCTTAAGTACCATTGTTTTTTTTTACTACCTGGGAGCCTTTTATCGATTTTTTTTCTATGAATTGTGATAAGACCCTAGCTTGTGATACCTTGTTGGATAGCTAATGGAACGTAGATATTATTTAAAATATCTGCAGAACTAACGCCATAGATTTTTTTTTAAATATTACTAAAAGAAACAATTTTTTTTTTTCAAATTAATTACTTTTTTACGGTATCAATCGTCTACTACGATCCCATTGGTTCAGATACTTGCACTTTTTGGGTTGAGAATTATAAACAAACTTATCTGGCACACAAAAATCAGAATTAAAAAAAAATAAAAGGCATAGGATACAAAAAAAATAGGCTATAGTTAAGAAATCGGGATATTTTTTAAAAAAACCTTCTAAGTCCAATATCTCGAAAACGGTTAGGTTTAGGGTGGGGTGTTTCATAGTCAGATCAGTCAGAAATGATGGGAACTACCACCTCTTAACGGATCTAGGTCGACTTACCCAATAACCCTGTATATTAAAAAAAAATTACGTCTAATGTTACGAATGGTCTACCTGTCGTTAAGATAACTATAGTCCATAAATATCTACATAAGAGTGTAAAATCTAAAAAGTGCAATACATCCAGAGTCCAGTACTTTCAAGCTATTGCCTCTTTACCAAATTGAAACTCAAGAATAGAACCTTTTTGCTTATAGTAGTGCAAAGCTACGTAATTAATATCAAACGTCAAAAGAAACTTGAAAATTAAGGTGTAAAGTCTAAAAAAGCTAAATAAAAGGCAGTCTTTTACAGGGACATGAATCTCTGTAAAAGACAAAATCAAGGAGGTCTGGACTTTTTGTAGCTATTTTGTAAACTAGGTCGCTAGGCATTGTGGCGACAACGAAACTCAGATCTGTTTGCGTCACGGGGAGAAAAACGTCAACATGCCCTCTGCAACAGTCAGGCTTTGGAATGTACGTGAATGTTCGTAATATGGACAAAGGACACTTAATTCTTAAGTCGTCTATTAACAAACATATAAATAGTATAACGCCTATATTATAATTAAAACAGTAAAAACTGTATTTGATTAGTTGATTACTATTATTTACTTACTCCTGCTTTATGACTCGCTGTGCAACGACTTTCACGCCTAAATAATATTTTAAAGTGTCACTTCCTGCGACTGAACACTGTCAGCTAAAATACAGGCTTCTGCCTAGTTTAGTAAACAGTGCCAGTACCCTTATTTTGTACATAATTATGTAAAAGAATAGCGTCAAACAACTAGATAAGTAAAATATGTATATACCTTATTTGTGTCAAATAAACATTTTTATTTTTATTTATTAACGCCTATATTACCCTGAAGGGTGTGTTGGAGGTGTACAACACCCAAACTTGTTATGTTTGGGTCCCACGTGGCGAGCCTATCGCCATCCACCGAACACAATTCCAACTCCATGCTTGCTAACGGAAATATCTCAAGTAATACTTTTGCCAGACTCAAGCAACGCACCCGAGACCTTGCGGTGAGAGGCCGCGTACGTTAACAACTAGACAAACGAGGCAGTTATTTTATTAAATAACTTCAGGAATTTCCATCAAGAGTTCATAAATCTTGGCGGTTGACATTTCAATCAGATTATACGGAACGTCACAACTCGCAGGTTGAGAATTGAAAATCAGCAAATTCGTTACTGAAGTGCTAAAAGCCTACTTTATTTGCAACGTTTTACTTAATTTAGGTGTCGTTCTCAACAGGTGGAGTCAGCAAATGTATTTAAAAAATCACCGTCAACAACCTCTTTAGAATTTCTTACAATTTATATTTTGTATGATAAATTTTAATTGGAGTGGAACGCTCTGACTGAGATGTCCACATGAGTACAGTTTGGGTGTCTTCAAAGCAGGAATAAATCGGTATCTCATAGGTAGCCGTAGCGTAGACCGTATCATCACTTACCATCAGGTAAGATTGTGGTCAAACGCACACCAAAGAAATGTAGGTATTGTAGTAGAAAACTCCAGGAAAGCAAAATGTGGGACGGTTCCCTGCAAGATCGACGGACGATATTGAAGTGGCCACGCTAATCCATGAACATTACAATCCAAAAAACAGATTGTACTCTTCATTTGAGTAGGGTTGCGTTACGTCAGAATTTGTTATAACATGTCAGGCTTTTTAGGTTCTTGCGAGATTTTAAGCAAAGTTAAACTACTCGTAAATTGCCGTTCTATCTTTATCATAACACAAAAAAAACACGAAACTATTTTTATACCAATTACTGTAGTGGACGAGCGTTTAAGAAAAAGGTCAGGACTTTTTTTGAAGGTACGACATACCACGCGGGCAAAGGCGCGGTCAACAGCTAGTAAATCATAAAATTAAACCGCTTCATCATTGAACGTATAAACTTAAATTGAAAATACATTCTGTTCTCGTTTTGCGGCGAACTTGGTTAGGTCCCAGACCGCGCCAAATTGATCGTTTGATGAAAACCGGACGCGATATTGTTATTGTTTTATTTTATCTCATGCAATAACATTTATTTATGAGCTCGGAGCACGTGGCTAAGTCGAGGCCGCGCGGAAAGATCGATTTTGCAGGTTAAGTAATGCTAACCGCGGTCGGCCGTGGATGGGTGACCATTTTTAACATAACGAGTTTTCCTCCGTCTCGGTTGCCTTTTGAACATTGTCAGAGGCCAGAAAGTCTGACAAACAAAGAATATTGTATTACCTTGTTGGTTGTGGAGGTCTGACGGTAGTCGCTCCACGTAAAAATACTGATATTCAGCTAAATCCGTTAGACCCGAAGCTGATGTAATTGGGATAAGGATCGGCAGATTGAAGCCGACAGCTGATCAGACAGTTGCTGCGTTCTATGATCAAGTTTCAACAAATTCATTTTAAAAGATATACTATAGAAAATACTTAATACATTGCCCTAAAATTTGAACTTTTCAAAATGTTCGAAATGTGTTTTTCCAAAATTTTTCAGTAAATTGATCAGTCCTCCAGTATTACGCTCCCAACAAGTATTTTTTCGTTATGTTTTCTGTACTTTAGAAGTGCCGTTAGGTGTACACAGATATAACACGAATAAAAAGACTTACGTATACATTTGTTACAACTCCAGTCACTAATTCAATTACGCTAATTTAAGTCCCTGAACTTAGTTCTGTATAAATTAGCATATAATTACCCTGTAGCAACAGATAAAACGACCAGATCCGCACCAACACATTTTTATTATATTTTTGTAGCGATAAGCATATTTTATTTTTTTACGATAGCGAGACATTATCACAAAACGCCAAGAACTCACAGCCGTACTAGCCAGCTGACTACGTTTATAGTTGAATGAATGCTGTGACTCACAGTCACGTTGTACGAGTCGTGTAGACACCAAAGAATAATAACTACAGACTGTACAGTTCGTTTAAGTTTTCGATGAACATTGGTAATTTAAGGATCTGTTTATTTTTTCGGTTCGGAGTTTTCGTGACAATATGTTTGCTTTAGTCTTGTTGTTCAGCTTCTATTTCTGGGTCGGGCGAGTGTTATTTGAGGGTTTTATCTGTCATTAAATTTTTAGTAGCTTGACAATGTCTGGATCTGTGCCCGGTCAAAAGCATATTTCGAAAGAATATTACAATACGCCAACAACTCACAGCCGTGCTAGCCAGCTGACTACGATTTATCGTTGAATGAATGCGAGTTGGTGACTCACAGTCACGTGGCACGAGATGTGTAGACACCAAAGATTAATAACTACGGAATGGACAGTTCGTGTAGGTTATTATTACTAATAGCTGGTTATGCTAATATTGGAATTTGTTTATGGGCACAAGTTAATACATTTCGGTTCGACGTTTACGTGCCAATATTTTCGTAATTGTTTCTCAGGTATCTGGTTCGATCCCTGGATCGGGCATAGTGTTTTTTGGGGTATTTCTGGCGAAAAATTGCGTTTGAAGCTGTACTCGTTAGATGATTGGCCCACAACGTATCAAATGGGACCTCATGGTAAAATGCCGGCGTCAATACATATCTGCCATACACTTCGGGGTATGATTAGCATGATGTTATTTTAATTGAATGAGATGAGAAATTATATTAAGTCGGCAGAAAGACTTGGTTGGGTAAAGTTTCGGTTTTAAATACACAACTGTGTACACATTTGCTGATTAAAAGTCATAAGAGTAAAATTATAGCATTTTATTACTTACCAATATATTTTTAAATTTAGCATATATAGTAGGTATTTTCCTTTGTCTGCTCAGTAACTCGCAGAATTAATATATAATTGCATTTCATTTTCCACGAATTCATACATTACGATATTAATGCTCTCCAATGCTTCGTCGAAAATGTGCCCTATTTTGTGCCAAGTCCGTTACTATGGTAGTAAGTTTCAAGTTCGGAAAATAGGTTTATTTGGTCCACTGCTGAATACTGCTCTCCTTATTTGCACTACAGCACATGTCATGATTTATTTTTATTTATTAAGGAAACTAAACAGCTTTATTCCAAGTTACATGCTTTGTTAATACCTAAAATAATGCAATCAGCCTCAGCTGATTACATTTACAATAAGTGTCTTAAACCAATTAAAAAGTTCCACGACAGTGCACGGTGAAGCCGGTATTATGTTAGGTACAATACGATATGACCGTACATCTTTCATTCAATCAAGTGTCATATCCACATTGTATTTTAGTCTGTAACAGAGTTCTCACCGTCTTACAATAGGTACAGTGGGCCAAGCAATTAGGTATGCAGGGCGAAAACGTCTACGTCACAGTCTTCTTCGTCACAGTGAAGACTATCCACACTAGTTATAAATATGTGAGTTACATAGCTAAATCGTTGTATTTTACACTTTTTAAATATGTATTTTTACAATAAAATAACTAGAATAGGCAGTCTTCACTGTAACGCAGAAGTTTTAGCCCTGCATACCTAACTGCTTTGCCCACTGTACACAGCTATACATTTCCAGTACAAGATGGTCTTGTGTGAAGTAGTGTTATAAAGGCTTCCGTACAATGCGAGATTCCCAGCTATAGATTGATTGGTATCCGTGAGTACATGTTACACCCAGCTGACGGGACCGGTCAAATATTGAAATAACTGATCTTTTCGAAAAGCGAAACGACAAACAAACCAATATTTTTTAAGACACAAAAATCGACTAAACCTTCCGACGTCACGCTTTAACATACATTCATTAGTAATGGCCACAAAAATTTACAACAAGTTACCGGAAAAAATGAAGATAAGCCTCACATATTAATAAAAAACTAAAGGAAATATTAGAGATTAAAGGATAATATTATAATATTAATAAATATCTGAATGATAAGACTCTAATATACTATACTATATAATATACTATAATAATAGTACTATTTAAATTAAATAAAACATTATATCAAATATTAAGTTTGTTTATAAAAGAAATGCCGTCCTCGCTCCTAAGTGGCTTTGCCCGACAGGGTTCACAAATATCTGTTATTCACTATTTTGTAAGACCTTTAAACACTGTGGAAAGCAATACATTATATTGAGTATTAAGTATTGCACAACTTTAGTTTTTCGATATTGTTCTAGAGTTTCTAATAAATAGATAGTTAGTGTGACCTTCATTAGTCATCCTACATTGATCTTCGAGTATATCCTCTTATATTAATCTTATAACTTAACCGAAATGATCTCATTATGTAAATTATGTCGTCATGATCATATTGATGCAAAAATATATACGCAAAAATTGGTTCTGACTTAAGTGTGGTTTATAAATGTGTTTGAGGTATATGCTTGTGAAACACCGCGGCGCGAAAATTAATCCTAATGTGGGTGTCGTTAAAAAAATATAATAAAATAGAAATGTGCGTCTTTTATTTTCGTAGGAATTCTCGGGAATACGATTTTAAAAGTTATTACACAGGAAAGACACTAGAATCTTTTGTATTTTATTAAATATTCAAGTTGAAAAATTAAGAATCCAGCAGAACTCGAACCTGCACCCCCTGGGTAAACGCCCCAGGGCCATTCCGCCAAATTGCACTTTTTGGCGGATTCAAAAAAAAGTTCATATATTTGTTTTTAAATAAGTGTCAGACATTGCCACAGGTATCTCAAATATGCCACTGTATGTGTACACTAATTATGTCAGACGGTATTGTAGATAATTAACATTAAAAAAATGGTAAGGACGCAAAAATCCCGGTAAGGACAAAATTAATTATTTATTAAAGTTTAATAACTGCAATTAGTAGAGAATTGAGAAATAAGCTGTTATTACTCATTTATTTATGCCTAAGGTCAATAAAAAATAACATGATGAACAAACGGTAATGACATAAAAATCACGGTAATGACCGTTAGTAATTAACCATTTTTAAATAATATTTTATGATACCTGATAGCATTATAACACCGAAAAAAAATATCAGGAATACTCAATCATCATCAAATTTTATTGTAATTAATAAGTAATAACAAAACTCTTTTATTAGTTCAATCGGTCTCATTTCAAATATTATATGAATCATAGAATATATATTTTATGAAAGTACTATTACTTTCATAAAAGATCTATTCTATGATTAGATAGATAGGAACTAGATAAAAATATCTTAGGGTTGCTACACACATATTTGTGCCGGCACATTTTATGTTCCATTGCAGCGTCCATCTAAGTCAACTGTCGGACGCTGAGTGCACAGTGAGATCGCACGAAGTTATGAGTAAACTTTAGGCATTATGCAACGACACATCACATGTTTTCTTCTTAAATTAGTCTATTTATACGATACTTTTAAATTATAACACAATCTTTAAACAGAAATATGATTTTTTTTTTTTTAAATAACGATGATTCATAAATATACTCGTTTAATCACTTTTTTTTTCATCTTTCTAAGTCACACAGATTTAAAAATGTGCCAGGTCTTTGTTTATTATTGTTGGAACGAGGCTTTGGATGTTCACGTCAACCTCCGTGGGTCTATTGTCATTGTAGCCTCAATATAGACTCTCGTTTAGGCCAATAGCCTCCATAAATTGGAGCAATTGGCCGATCGGGAGTGTCTTGACATCATCCGGATCCAAGAATGATGCTTCGTCTATGGATCAGTGGCTCGCAGTTGCAAAAGAGGTGCAGCGGTGTTTCCGGTTCCATTTTACAGAATCTGCAGTAGTCATCGTCCGCATAGCCAATACGGGATAAGTGAGATGTGAGTGGATAAGAGGGATCTAACGGCAGGCGACACCTTGTTTTACTAAGTGCCAGCAGCTCAGTAGTATATTTTTTCGAGAAGCCCTTGATGAGGCTTTTGCTGTGATTTATTCCCTGACCCTGTTGCCAGAGTCTTGATGAATCCTCGAATAGGAATTGATAAGCTTGGTTTTTTGCGATTCCACTGAAAGGCTCCGGCCCTATTTGCAGAATCTCTGTACCAGATCTCAGTCAGTTGATCGGCCTTTTCATTGCCCATAATATCTGAATTCCCAGGGACCCAGAACAACTTTGTTCTTCTCCCCTACGACATTTAGGCTGTCTACGCAATTCCTGACCAGTGTAGAAGTAGCTTGACTATCTGAGAAAATATAAAGTTGTTGGTTGACGAAGTTCCTTTGTTGCAGGTAGTTCGCACATTCTATAATAGCGTAAATTGCTGCCTAGAAAATGGAGGCCAGGTTACCTAGGTCTATACTAAGATTCACACTAGGTAATTGTGCGAAGACACCACATATTACGTGATTGTCCATTTTGGAGCCATCCGTGTACCAGATGAGACTATTTGCCTTTATGGAGTTCAGGTTTTTAGGCCATTCCTCCCTTTTTGGCAGTTCCACAGTAAAGTTTATCTGTGTGGTGAGCACATCCGTTGTGTTGTAAAGGACGGGGACTTTCAAGACTGAGTCTTGCAATAGCTCTCAGCGCTTGTGAGAGCCAGGTCGTCTTTCCCACTGTGTTCATTCTGCACATACACTTTTTCACCCCCGTTTCCATTAGGATATGGAGGGGCGGTAGGTTTAGTATAGCGTTTAATGCGGCTGAAGGCGTCGTGGACATGGCACCAGTTATGGTAAGGCTTGCGGTCCTTTGCAATTCACAAAGTGTTACCGCAGCCACCTTTTGCTGTGCCTTTTTGTACCGGACCACAGACGCATAGTTAATTGTGGGCCGGACTATGGTCGTGTACAGTGGGCCAAGCAGGGAAAAAACTTCTACGCCATACTGAAAACTGACTGCAATAGATATGCATGTGTACATTACATTTTTATTAAGTGTAATACCCACTATTTAGATAAATAACTCACTTATCCATAACTGGTGTAGTAAGTCTTTACTATGACATAGAAGTTTTTGCCCTGCATAGCTAACTCGTTGGCCACTGTACATCCATAGGGCGATCCGAGGTTTTAAGCCCCAGGTTTTGCCTGCTAATCGACTGCATAAATACTTTTGATGTATAAAAGTCATTACCGTAACTTTAAAGTCCTTACCGTAGCCCTTAGATTAACACGGTAAGGACTGTATCGGGAAGGACATTTTGAACATTTTTTAAGATTAAGTACCTTTAATACTACTTAATTGTTTTTAATCCTCCTGAAAGGACTAATTACACGTCTGTATAATAATTTCACACAGGAATTCCCAAGATAAAGGGCTTAATTACCTGTATAAACAGCTTTTTGATGGTAAGGACACTTTTTGAATTTTTGTAAAAGAACACGTGCCACACCCATAATCAGAAGCACATGGGAAATTCACGGTGGTTGTCGGCACAAGGACAGTGTAAGCTTTGCTACAAGTCATTCAAGATGAAGGTCGGGTGCATACAGAACATGCTAACGAGCATTTTGTGATGAAATCGGTAAGGACCGATTTTCGATATCCTTTTGAATTACAAGCAAAAGAACATATATGTACATATTATTATCATGTTATTTTTATAGCCGATTATCGCCAAGGGTCATATGAATCCAGAAATGTTACAATAAAGTCAATTGGTCGGTATTTTATTTTGTAAATCATTAATTTATGCCGAAAACACAGATTGTTACATCGCTTTATGCGTGAAAAAAACTGTAAAATATTATTTTTCTCGGTATTTTCGACTTATTTGATTACTAATAGATATAATAATCATTAAAAAGACACTTTTAAAGGTCGTAAAATGTTTAAACTACCAAAATACCGAGACAATTAGCTGCCACGTACCTGTTACAGGTTTTTTTGCCATCGGCGGAAATGCCCCCCAGTTGCTTTGCCAATTCACCCATGGATTCGTATGCTGCTGGACTCGAAATTTCTCAACTCTTTTTGTGCTAGAGTCATAGGTATTAGCTAGACCTACCTTACTTGGTCAAAACTATAATTTGCTTTGAAATATTACATACACTCTTTTGGTTTGATATAGGTTACCTTATACCGACAAACTACTCGGACAAAGCCGAGGGACTGAATCTAGAATATTATATTGTGTCGTCTATATCTGCAATCGACAAAACGAAGAACGTAGTGTGCAGTTATGAAACATCGTTACGTTCGTATTAAAGTTCTGGCCGCTAGCCAGTCTGCTCAAACCGACTTCTTAGGCGGTAGGCGGGCTTTCTAGACGCCTTAGTTATCGAAGAATTTAAAATTATGGTAGATCTTTCAGGAAGAAGCTTGTGTGGGTGTTATTGTACCAGTCGATCGATTGTCATCGACATCGACGCGAAACTGTTGCTAGGCGACAACAATTTGTTTATAGCCAAGCAGTAGAACCAAAACTGTCGATCAACAACGAGTAATCCAAACCAATTCGATCAAGCGTCAATCGATTGGTGTGATAGAAACTGTCGATCAATGACAACGGATAAAATATAAAGATAAAACAAATACCAGATTTTAAGTTAGACCTCCAGCTACACAACTGTAAAAACCGCATCTAATTCCATGCAGTATTTAGTTTTAGCGTGATGCGCGTACGGACATACAGACAGAAAAAACATGTTTTGCCTTCTACTGCTGTTATATATCCCCACGTATTAATTAAGGCAAGGCAGGCAAATTTACAATTCTTTTATATGATATAACTTCAATTTTAAGCTGTTTCCAAGAAATCCTGATAAATGAGAGGCAGTCGCTTTCTGTAATTTATAAAGGCGATATTTGAATAAAAATGTACAATATTTTACTCTTTCTCGGTAAAAATTGAATTTCTTTCAACAAAGAATAGCTCCAATGAATATTGATGGGAATGTCTATCTTACTTTGAATAGATTCTAGCGTAGACTTGTTTATTGGAGACGCGCTAAGACAGGCGTTCTACTTAAGCCCTGAGAACAGTCACGTCAGTTTAAAAGTGTTATACAAAATGTTTTATACAACATACGGCTATACATTTCCGGTATAAGATGCTCTCGTATGGCACGGGAAGCCTATATAATGCGAGACCCTAATAGCAGCCCTGTATCTAACACATGTCCCACTGCTAAGCACGGACCTCTTCTCATGATGAGAAAGGGTAGGCCATAGACCACCACGCTGGTCAAGTGCGGATTGGTATAGACTTCACACGACCTCGAGTACTTTTTAGGCACTCTCAGGCATGCAGGTTTCTTCACGATGTTTGTCTTTCACCGTTAGCGAGCGAAAATTTATATGATAAATACACATATCTTCGAAATCTTAACGAATTATTGACAGAGGTTCGAACCCGAGAACTTTGTCTTAGCAGTCCTACGGTCTCCCACTATACTATCGCTGCTTATGCTTAATAACAACTAGATGTGTAGCAGTGTGGTACACCTATCCCCTAACTTATAATACGTTACCAAATATCTTCTGCTTAGTGACTTTGCATGCAGTCTACTAGTAATAGTTTGATAATAGGCATGCTAAATAGTATCATCACTACATAGTATAAAACAAAGTCGCCTTTTCTGTCCCTATGTGCGCTTAAATCTTTAAAGCTACGCAACGGATTTTGATGCGGTTTTTTCCAATAGATAGAGTGATTCAAGAGGAAGGTTTTTATGTAAAATACATGCATAGAAAGGGGGAATTGTTTTACTCCAAATTTAACGCGTGCGGGCCACGGGCAGTAATGAATAAATCAAACTACTGGATCGATTTTAATCATTTTTTCAGTGAGTGACATAGGCTATATATTATATACCCTTGCGAATCCGGAGCGGGCCGCTGTGTTTTTATATACAACGTTCACAGTTTTTCTGTAGTGTATTTAGTATCAGCATTGTACCCGTGCGAAGCCGGGGCGGGTCGCTAGTTACTTATAAATAGATGAAATGGCGATGGGCCAAGTTGTATTTCACTATCACTACAATGTATCACCGTAATATGTCGTTATAGTATTGAAGCGTATCAAAAATGATTTGTCATTGTTGCGTAGTAAACATAAGTCTATTATTTCACAAGTGCACTGAACAGGTCGCTGGAGACAGCCAAACGGCAAACACGTTGTCGGCCATCACCAGTCACGTAAACATAACATCACCTCGATATTATCCAGAATCTGTTCCCGTGTTCTAACCGATAGACTGCCAGGCAGAGGTCAAAGAGGGGTTTTTTTGCGAAGAAAGCCCAATATCAGCCCGGAGACAGGAAGCTGGCGTTGTTGGCGGAAAATCTCTAACTCGTTTCCAGGTCAATGTATACGCTTTTACAATAATAAACTTCTTTTAGACTCAATAGAATTATCGATAGGTAAATTTAAAAAATATGTTAAAATTAGATTATGTCAAAAAGCTTACTACAGTATTTCGGACTACATAAATGATAATAGTATTTGGAAATGAATTGCTCTTCTTAGGTGACTTTTATTATGTATACCTACTTATTGTTATAGTTTTCATTTTAAAAGATGGTGCACATGAGTTTCTCTTCTCTCTTCTTCTCATAATGCAATACCCATCGGAGCTGGTACTTGGATTGATTTTAATTTGAATTTAAACAGTTTGATTAAAATTAATCTAAGCCCCGGTTATTCAAATCATTGTAATTAGTATAATTAAGTATATTTTATTGTCAGATCATTTTTTGTAATGTTTTGACGTGTTCAAGCGCCTCCGGGGGCCTATGAAAATAAATGATTTGAATTTGAATTTGTTTACATCCCCGTGGTTCTGGTGGTTCGGGTGGTCCTGCCTCGTGTTGGTCGATCCGTCCCAACGGGCTATGATAAGAGAATAGAGAGTGTTCTTATGTTACGCGCAGATGCTTGAGCACTATAATATGTCTCGCGTAGCTGGCCGATTTTCGATGAGATTGGTCCGGGTACTCGAACTGGCAGGACATCATTTATTTCTTATTACTACCCAGAAGAGTGTGACATGCTCAAATAGTGGTTGCCATTGATTGTTTTCATATCTTAAGTGGTTGATTGAATCAGATCTCGAGATGGATATCTTAAGTAATATTCGCAATCTAGCGTCGATTAGATTAAGTAATAGTAGTAGAGTAATTAATAATTACAATGAGATAATAGAACAACATAAATTATGATAATATTACCCAAAAGGTGTACTACACCCACATTTCACCTGCTATCTTTAGGTGCCATGTGATAAAAGATGACCCTATCGCCATACACGGGCACAATGCCAACTCAGTGCTGCTATTGAGAATTTTCTATCAGAAATATCCCGATATTTTTTTTACCTGGTAATCTTTGTGAGTTGAAGGCTTTGCGGTGAGAGGTTGCATACGCTAACCACTACACTAACGAGACAGTACAGACAACACAACGTCAAATACGTTGCCCATTGTTGGTTTTCATGTATGTTTTAAGTGGTTGATTGATCTTCAGATCTCAAGATAGATATCTAAAGTAATATTTGCAAGCCACTGTCGATAAGAAGCAGTAATCAACCATTTATTTTACCACATATTATCATGAAGGTATAGTTACAGTAAAGGTACATTTCACACTAGAAAAATACAGTAAGAACACGATAATATGCGGTACGCTAGCTCAGTATTTACTGCGCAGTATGCAAAGCACTGATTATAAGCTAGAGCCTGCCAAAACAAACAACATGCAAGTGAACAACGCTTGTGTGAATGAATGTGTGTATTTGGCCTTGTCATTGGGACCATTGGATAGTGTAATTGCTTCTGGCATTCTATCTAAGGTAAAACAAAAAAAGAAACGCACTCAAAAACATATAGATTTGATGTCGTCTCGTATACATGTATACCAGTGATGACCATAATTTAAATGAATTTGAAGGAGGGTGGATAAACAACACAATACTACTAGAGTAATTAATAATAACAATCAGATAATAGACATTTATCTTGATAATATCCAGCCTTGCCGGCCGAGTGTCAATTTATGCGACTTCGCTTGTTTAACCTAGTTCGAGAAGTCTACCAACTCTTCGACTAAGTTGGAAACTGTATACAACTTACATTTTTGATTAAAATAGAGAATATTTATTTTTTATCGTTTAGAGATAGATGGCCATTTAAAATAAAATATTTCATTTTGTTTTATTTAGGGAGCTTAATAATTTAATAAAAAAGGTCAGCTAACGCCAATTACAAGCTTCCACATATAGTCAGCAACATAATGGTATTATTAAACAGCCTTATACAATATCATTATAAAGCTTTTAAAGATACCGAGTACTTAACTTACACATTATAACTAAATATTAAAAATAAAGAAGAAGAAGTGTTTAGAAGAATGTAGCCGATGAAGAGTTGTCGACTACTATGATTTATTCACAGATCATACGTCTCTTTGTTTTAAGCTCTTAAAAAAATCAGGTTTATATCGGCTAGAAGTAGATGAGTGAGAATTGAAATTTGTATGGCAAATTTTTATCCACGGCTTTCCCATCTGGATTAACGTGGGTTTAAATATTTGTTAGGACAATATGGAACTTGATTGCTTTAAAAACCGGCCAAGTGCGTGTCGGGCCACGCGCAGTAGGGTTCCATAGATAAATATTTTTATTTTTACTTTTTAACTAAATGGCGTCCTTCAGAAAGGAAATGTTTGTAGTACACGAAACCAGCTAGCACGTATGACGAGATGTATGAATGTTGAGGAAGCGAAAGAAGTATGTAAGGAGCGAAGCACATGGCGTTCCATCGTCTCTGCCTACCTCCGTGGGATAAAGGCGTGATTTTATATATGTATTATGTATGTTTATTTATGTTTCAAGAATTTTGAACGAAATATTCTGAGTAACTGCATCTGACATTTCGGACCCCTATTCCTCTTGAACTAATGAAGTGAACTTATCCGCTATAGTTTTCCTTTAAAGTTCATTACATGTACTACCGACACAATTTTTTTCAGATTTTAGGATCCAGTAGTTTAGCTTTTAGAGGGGGGGGGGACGCCCTACTCAAACAAAAATTTGCTCTTTAAAGTTAATTATCTCGCAAACGGATCTCTAAATCAAAAAACTGTCTTAGCAACCCCTAAACGTTTTTAAAAGTCCTATCTAACAATACCCCACACTATGGGGTAGGCGACAAAAAAAAAAACATCCCTACTTTACATGTAGGGGAGACCTGAAAAAAAAATATTTTTCCAAATTTTACTCATACGACTTTCTTTGTTTAGTTAACATACATGTATGCAAAATTTCAGTTTTCTAGCACCAACGGTTTCGTCGCTATGCCGTGGACAGACAGACGGACATGGCGAAACTATAAGGGTTCCTTGTAGGTACTACGGAACCCTAAAAAACGAGTATTTTGACCGGTTGGCGGAGTTGGTAGTATACCTGCCTGCGACGCTGAGGTTTCGGGTTCGTTTCTCGCTCAAGACAAATCTTTGTGTGCATGAACATGGAGATATGTATATTTAATAAGTATGTTTTTATAAAAGAAAAGTATATATGTATATTAATTTATAAGTATTATTATCAGTTATTCTAGTACCCATAGTACAAGCTTTGCTTAGTTTAGGACAAGATAGCGTTGTGTGATATTTATTTATTATTTACTTTTTACACGTTACATCTTTCTCCTCAACACACCCACTCCGCCTATGTTCGTTTTTGTGGTGAAATCGTAAACACTTAAATTCACTTCACCCCTTCTCTTTGAGCTGTCTCATAAAAACACAAATGAAATCTTTCCTGCTACACAATTCAGGGCACCCAAAACATCCAAATTATTCTTAAAACCGGAGGGGAGATGAAGTGAGTACTGATGGACGAATATGAACATTCGTATTCGGCGAAAATATCTTACGATTATAGTATTCGTATTCGCATTCCATTCCATTCAAATATATCAGTTTGTATATTTTTTATGATCGATCTAACTTTAGTGGCTTGCAAGCTTTTTAATCAAATATGAAGATCTTATATTTGATCAATAAATATTTTTCAACGATTTGGATTATTGCCTTATATCCTTTTGAATTATTATTGAAATTTTTCTACTAGTATTTGACGGATAATAAATTTCACTATTCGTATTTGTATTCGCAAAAGTGGTATTCGTTTGCATCACTAGAAATGAAATGAGTGAGTGATACGTGACAAAATGCTTAATGTCAACGTCCAGGCAACAGTGTATTGTTTTACATTGATGTAAATTCTAAGAATTTGAGACCAATTTGAATTTTAAAGTAGGACTTTTTTAGCGATGATACCAATGCTGCGCATCTGTTAGTCGCGAACTTTAAAACTCCTTGTTTCTTAAGCTCCCAACAGATGTGCTCATGCCACATATTACAGAAATATAGCTCTGTGACAATTGGTGTAAACATACGTAGTTATTATAAATTGTTTATATCTCTTCACAAAGGTGTTATAATTAGGTTAGTTTGAAGACATCTGTTTATTTTCACCTTATGTGAGAGACTGGTGCCTGATGTAGGTTTTAAGTAAAAACCTGTGTTTATATGAATACATTAGTATACACACAATGCTTTTACTCCTTTTTTGCTTGAAGTGTGAGATATTGCAACCTTATATACTATAGACTAATTTATTTAAAAGTATTAATTTAATTCCATTGCAATATTTAAGTTTATTTTCTCTCCATAACCATCTTTAGCCATAATGTTGTTTTGGTTGCTATAACTTAAACATAAATTATTGTCAAAAAAACAAACAAATATTGTATGAATTATTTGAAAAGATAGTGCACATGAGTTTCTCACCGCCGTTTTTGGTTCCCTTCATTGGCAGTTGGATAAAAGCAGCAAGAATTCTCGCATTTCGTCCTTCAACACAGCAATACATTCCAGCGTTTTAATAATGGAAATATCGTAGCTGGATCGGGTCCAATAGTTCGGAACAAGAGTAACAGTTGCCGAGTATCGAGCCCTTGACGGTCATGTCTATACCTAACAATATCGTTATAGTTGCTAGACTGAAAAGCTTGTTCAGCTGTCAGCTGCAGATTTGTAACGATATTGGATTTGTCTTAGAATTGTTTGGTAAGGAAATGATATTCTACTGTATTTTAATTGTGGTCATGTTGAAACTGGATGGAAGTAGATTAGTACAACGCAGATCTAGCTGGAAGTACTGGAAGTGGTCGCCCGCGGATAAGTGGCATCCTTCAGAAATTACAAGTACGTAGCACACGAAACCGGCGAGCATGTAGGCTTTGAAGAGACCCAAATTGTATTGCCCAAATCTAAAATAGCAACGATTGCCGAGTGGGCGATCGTAGGATTGCGAAGTCAAAGGTCTCGAGTTTGAACCCGAGGCACACGCCTCTTTTAAAAAAATGTTATGGGTCGTCTTTTCGAAGATATTTCTGTATTTCACATATAAATTAACGTCCGCTTACGGTGAAGAAAAACATCGTGAGGAAACCTGCATGCTTAAGAGTGACAAAATAGTTCTCGAGGGTGTGTAAAATTTACCAATCCGCTCTTGGCCAGCGTAGTGGACTATGACCTAACCCTTCTTATTCATGAGAAGAGGCCCGAGCCCAGCAGTGGGACATGTATTAGATACAGGGCTGCTGTTATATATTTTATTCATTCAGGGCGGTCCACTCCTTGCAGTTCGCATAAAGAATGTTGGAGCGAAACGCATCATGCGTATTTGTGAAAAATATCTGCCTGGAATTTTGTTTGATCTGGAATTCCGATGGTGAAACAGGGATGAAGAAATGATGTTGTGTAATATGCCAAAGTTGCAAAAGTCCATGAACGTCGAAGTTTTCTTTTCTCTTCTTCCTTAATTAATTTTTTCATTCCTTGGTCGTCTGCGTATTACAAACGTTCTTAATACAGCGGTCACGTGGTTTAAATTCAATATAATTATTTGAAGCACGGGCTTCCTCGTCACGTTTTCCTTTAATGTTCAGATTAAAATGTTGAATGAAGTCTTATATTTGTTAGCTTTATGTATATTAATTTGTGTTCAACATAATTTTTATGGTTAATTGAAAGAAAAGAAAGAAAATAAATTTATTTAGTTACAATAAGCGGGACACAGATAAATCGCTATTAATCATTGCACACAAGTTGCGTTGTGTGAGTGTGGAGCCCACCAATTTTAGCTTGCCTTACAATTTGCACGGGTCAAGAAAGTGAAGAATTAGTGGCCAATATCCAATCAAAATGGCGAGTTGTGGTCTGTGTTTGAGAGCCATTTCGAATTCAAATAGATTTGGAATATCGGCAAACGTCATCGTGCAGTATAATTATACTGCCAGTGGCAAATTAGTTATCGATCTGTACTATTACTAGCATCCGCGCGCGGCTTCGTCTACGTGGTACCTCGATAAAATAAACCCTACTAGTTACCTAACTGCCTGCGGGTCCGCTTGCGTGGTACGTCGTTAAAAAGTAGTCAAATTCAAATCATTTATTTTCATAGGCCCCAGGAGGCGCTTGAACACGTCAAAATATTACAAACAAATGATATAAAAATAAATTATACTAATAATAAGTAAAACTAAATTATACTAATTACAATGTTTTGAATAACCGGGGCTTAGATTAATTTTAATCCAACTGTTTAGAATCAGATTAAAATTAATCCAAGTACCAGCGCGGATGGGTATTATGAGAAGAGCTGGTGAGAAACTCATGTGCACCATCTTTCCAAATGAATTGAATAAAATATAATAATTATTATACATATTGAAAGTCACATAAAAAGAGCAGTTTATTTCCAAATACTATAATCATTTATGTAGTCTAAAATACTGTAATAAACTTTTGAGATAATCTGATTTAAATATATTTCTTAAATTTACCTATCGATAATTCTACTGCGTCTAATGGAAGTTTATTGTAGAAGCGTATAGGTACATTGACCTGGAAACGAGTTAGAGATTTTATGGAGCCTAGTAGTGGGTACAGCCAGTTTGTTTTAGTTCCTTAGATTGAATTTATGGAGATCACTATTTTTCTTAAATTTTGTTTGATTCTTGTGGAACTATGTCCTTCCTCAGGTCTTGAACTATGTCTTTGACTATTTTCATCAAGATCGGTTTAGTATATAAGCCGTAAAAGCGTAACAGACGGACAGAGTTTCTTTCGAACTTAAAATATTCGTATTTACTTAACATAACATAACATCCCGCCTATATTACCCAAATGGTGTGGCAGAAGTGTAACCCACACTTCGCCATCCACTGGGCACTATTCCAACTCCGTGCTGCTATTTAGAATTTCCTGACGGTAACTGCACAAATAAAACTTTGCCCGACCCAAGATTGCGAGACGCTTACAGTCTGTATATTCGTATTTATTTAAGGATTTGACTCAAGAATAATCTAGAATTCTAAAGGTGAAGGTTTTTTTTAAAAGAACAAACAAATGGCAATTTTTCCTCTTTATAATTTTATTACATTATTAGATAAACCAATACGTGGAACTACAAGTCCAAGGTTTCTGATTTGAATACATCCAAACCTCGAAAGTATACGTTACACACTAAGCTATAAATTCTTAATATAAGATGATCTATCATTGATTAATTGTATAAGATTCCTATACTATGCGAGACCACTTTATTCTGGAAATGTATACCTTTGTAGAGGAACAGGGTGTGATGTTCCTCCACCACAAAGGGAGAATCCTCCGACCAGGCTCGGTGGTATTGCCCGGCGGACAGCTGTCCAACGGTATCGTATTGGAAGTGGTATAGTCACTTGCTGTGAACATTCAGATTCATTTATTCACAAGAATGTAGTAGGTACATAGGTGTAACATTACATATTATGACACTGTGACATTCTACCATAAAAACAATGGTGTCTAAATTTTAATTAGTAATTAATTTTAAGTAGTAGCAAATTAAAATTAGTAATTAAATGTTAAAATTAAATTCTAGTTAAATATTAATTCATTATTTAATGTCAAGACATTATATAATGAATTAATTTTAAATTATGTATTTAACATATTAGAATGTCAATGAATGTATGAAATGTCCAGTTAATGTCAGTTAAAATAATGATGTTAAAAATAAAATATTACAAGTCTAATTTTACTAATGATTAAATTAAGCAATAATCCATACATATTAATATAATAATTTAATAAAATGTAACATTGATATATTAAAAGGTACATGTCATAAATTCTTTCAGAGTGTAAAAACATTTTTCTGCAAGCCACAACGTAATTTTTTTTTTAAATAAGTTCAAGGTCAGTTCTTTAAATTGATTTGGTAGTTTATTGTAAACTTCTACAGCTTTATTATACACATTTCTCTCATATATATCTAAATGACATATAGGACGGTAAAGTTTGAACTTATTTCTATTATTCGTTTCATTTCGTTATCGCGATTCAGCACTCGTCGACATGTGTCACGTGTGTGTCATCCGTCATTTATTATGTGCGGATACCGCCACACCTTGATGCGTAGTAGGGTTGCCAGATGTCCGGTATTTAAGCGTACTGTCCGTTATTTTCGAGGCCTGTCCGGTAAAAAATAAATGGTCATACCGGACAGAACAATGTCCGGTATTTTGAAGAAAGTCGGTACTAGAAGTCACAAACGCCTACAAAGGTAGGCATATGAAATCCCTCAAACGCAAAACTCGAGCGTGCTCCCCGCTAGGTATGTGCGTTTGGGGGCTCTCACTTCACCACTGTATACCCGTCTCACTCACTCGTACTTGCTGCCTGCGTCCACACCCACCCGCGCGCACAAAATATTGGTATACCCCCCTCCCCCCTTTTTTTGGGGTTGTCCGGTATTTTTTCGCGACTCACCTGGCAACCCTAATGCGTAGCCGTGTATACCTAAACTTTATCATAAAAACATTTTTAAGTGTGCCTATTTTTTCGTGTCATCGTCTTATTGTTTATCTATTAGTTCCATTCCACCGCCTGAGGCTAAATCTATTTTGGTAAATTAGCTATCCTTGAATGATTGCACAGCGAGGGTCTATACTTTTCTTCTTCTTCATTCGAGTCGACGGCAACGTCAAATATTATTAGCCCAATATGTGGCTACCTGTACAGCACTTTCGTCTGCGTTCATAAGCGCGGTAGGGAGTGGGGCACGCAGGACAAGTTAAAATATGGACCATGGTTTGTGTGGCTCCACATTCACAAAGTTTGTTTGTTTTATCTGCAAAACCCCACTGTATCATGTTGTCGTTGCTTCGGCCAACTTGAGCTCGAAGCCTGTTGAGGGACTTTCAAATCGGCCTAGACAAATAATAAAAAATAGTCAATAGTAAAAATTTAATGCTTACATTCGTATTAATACTGAATTTCTTACTAAATGTTATAAATGCGAAATAACCCTCTCTGTTACGCTTTCACGGCTAAACTACTGAACCGATATTGATAAAAAGTTGCATGGAGATAGTTGAAGGCTTAATAAAGGACATAAGCTACTTTTTTATCGACATATCACGCAATAAGTGAGTTGTACATATACCTATATGTATTATGCATGAATCTGTTGGTTTATATCAAGCGTTTTTATTAATTAATTTAATTAACCTTTTTTATTGATAACTGCTGATATTATGTAAGGTCAGTGCAAACGTTCACAGAGTTCAGAACGTAGTTTATTGAACCGTTTTTATATTGATTATGTGTATTTTGTATTTGAGGTCGTTCTTATACAGAGGCGGTGAACTTAAACTTAATGGCATCAAAATTTTGCCGTACCAATGTTGAAAACATATTTTTTATGATTTCGGACATGTTTAGTGGTCTGATGTACGGTTGCTCTGCATCGTCCATGCGGGTTGGTAGACTTAACACACCTTAGAGCACATAGAGTAAATGCGCTCTCTAGTATGCAGGTTTCCTCACCACCTTTTTCTTTACCGACCATTAAAGTCTCTAAATATGCGGTTTGGTTTTTTTTTAACAACGGCCGCACTAGGAATAACTCCTGTGTCGCGGGGGTGTTTACAAACATACATTTCACACACACTAAGCACACTCAGAGTTAGAACAAATCGTTGCGGATCACACAATGATTCGTGTCGTGTGGCGATCGAACCCACTACACCATCGCACGTGAAAGCGGCGAGGTGACCACTTGAACCACTACGCCAACCGTGCAGTCAAAATATTAGTACGCAATAATAGATAAAGAAAAAGATAAAAGATATTTATTTTGTCAAACACGTGTGTACAGTACAAGTTGTAGGCTTGCATGCAGGATAGTTAAGTATGAATTATAAGTTCTACATGTTTTGCCATCTTAGGCGTACAAAATGTAATAACAAACAATTAAGCAACATAAAAAGCCATCAGTTTTACAATAATGAGTAATAACTATCCAATTGGCCACGAAACCAAGCCCTTGGGCGCGTTTCCATCTAGTCTAAAATCAGTGTAGCAACAACGTTTCTTGTTTAGTGACGTCATCACTCATTACATATTCTTAGCTCGGCAGTTGATCGCATTGACCTAGGCTACCTACTAGCTAGTCCCACCATATTTACAAGCTGTGGTAAAATATAGTTTTTTTATACGATAACCTTAATATTTAATATCAAAACAATACTGTATGTTTGGTCACGACGACTACTTGACCGATTCTGATGAGTATTTACAAACTAGCAGCTTATTTATTTATTTATTCATTCGGGATAACAACAGTCGTTTACAAATAATAATATTACATAGCTAACATTACTAAACAATGGTCAATTATGGCTATCCACAATGTGTTACAAAGTATATCGAACAGACTTATATTAAGAGAAAAAGCATATTAATATTTAATGCAGAACATTTTAAGGAAAAATTAGTTAATTTGCAGAACAACGAGTTATTGTGAACAAACTAAGTGCAATTTTAATTACCTACAGCGTAAATGTCGCAAATATGCGGCGAGCGTATTACAAGTCGGGACTACAGGAGTCCCTAACTAAACAAATTTTAACCGTTCTTAAGTTAGCAAAGTTGATTCATGATCCATTTCACTACCATTGCCTTTGAAATTGTCTAAGTTAATAAGATTGACATTTGTTCTCAGAATAAGTTAATTTAGTCTTTAGTGTTTTGAAATGTCACAAATATAGCGTCGGATTTTTATTTTGCATTTACTGTCTTAGTAGGAGAGGTTTGTAAAATTATAATCATCACGGAAGTGGAGCTATTCGATTTAATAAATATATTTCTCGGCGGGCGTGTGAGGGGCCGTGGTCGGTACGCGCGCTAACGAAAGTTGTCTTAAAACTCGTGCCTGTGACTGTGAGCGAGTTCTATGTGGCCGTTGCTAGAGCGCGCGACGTATGAAGCTCGTCTTCTGTTCCTTATTATTTTGTGGCAATACCGTCTAGTTGTAAAGGCTAAGCCTCGCTCCCACGCCAAGCCTTTCTATTTTTATACAGCATTATACTGTTAGTATTGTTACGTGATGTGTCCTGATTTACGCCAGATTGCTTATGTGGTGCTCCCATGCCGCAAGCATTCGCCTGTATTGTAACGTTACAGATATGAATATCACACTAATGTGGGAGGAAAACTGATTACGTTGCAAAACCTGTAATAATACTATTCGAAACTTTCAATTGCGTTCGATTCCTCGTTAGTCCGGAAGGTAGTTTTGTAAACAAATGTACTAATTCTAATTTACAATGTTAATTACAGACGAGTGCTAGCCAGTCTGGAAGAGCACTTTAATACTTCTTTTGAACCAAGAATTCGTACTTGAATCATAATGTTTTATAAAGATAACTCGAGCTATACATACTTAAATAAATATCTCACAACTTACACACAACGCCATCTAGTCACAAACTTAGTAGAGCAACATGTACGTATAAAGGGCGTGTAACAATAAAAAAGCTTGCTTTAAAAGGTTGGCAATCGTAAAAGGAGTCTTGTAAAAAAGTTCCTATTTCCTCCATTCGATCACCTGTCATGAGAGATACAAATTAAGGCCAGAATTTAAAAATTGGAGACGAAAAAAATCTACCAAGTACTTTAACGATGTTATGAACAATGTCTTTCAAACAATGTCCACCTTTGAAACATTTTTAATAAATTGCGCCAAAATTGTTTAAGAGAACGCGTGCTTTACGAGCTGCCACGGTCCAAATATTTGTTTATTATCTTTAATAACTGACTGCCAAAAAAAGGTTATATGTACCATATGAAAATAAAAAGATTTTGTTTTAATTTTTTTCTCTTATTAATTAAAGTCAACATTTCTAGATTAAGCGAAGTCTTGGTAAACAGGATGATTGTTTTAATTTGCCAAAAAATAGACCGAACTTCTTACAAAAAGAGCATTTTCAAGACAGCGACGAAAGTTAAAGTTTACATAATCATTTTATCCGTATCGCCGGCGAGGTACTATACGAATACTGGAACGATGCCCGATTTTTTTCTATGTCTCGAACTCTCCACGGTTTCCCGTCGGTCCCGAATGTCGCTTTAACAATTAACGTAACTATCTTCTGGAGTTGTTTAATAATAAACATAAACAGAATTACACACTTTTACTTGGAACAAAATCCCAGGATGTATAAATGTTTGCTTCTCTTTCACACTTAAGCTACTGGCACATATAGGTTATGACCCAGATCTATTATAGCCATACCTTTATCGACACACCACAAGAGGATAGCTACCGGCAGAAGCAAGTATCATATTAATAAATGATAGTTTAAAAAAACTAAAAAACACGCTTTTAAAGTACTTCTAACTAAAAAGTGAAAAATAATTCCTAATATAAGCTGAAAAAGCGTGGGTTGCTCGATAGACGAAAAATATGGCACAGAGCGCCTTTTTAGTTTTTTTAAACTATCATTTATTTTCTACTTTTTAGTTTGGTTTATTTATAAGAGCGTTTTTTTTTTTTTTTTTATTTAATTATTGCATTGTCATCGATCTTTGACAGGTGTGCAAAATTTTAATGAAATCTGTCTGTTTAAAGTGGGTCAAAATCGAGTCCAAAGGAGTCGGTTACATACATACATAAATACATACAGGTGAAGCTAATATAAGCGTGTTAAAAACAATTACGATTACAGAGATGGGCTAGTGGATAGCTCCCACCGCGAGATCACGGGTTCATTCCCAGAACGGACAAAGCGTTATTTGTGAACTTTCCGTCAGGCATTTCATAATAGCAGCACATAGTTGCAATTGTGCCCGGTGTATGGCGATAGGCGGCTCACCCCCTATCCCTATGGGACCTAAACATAACAGGTGAAATGTGGGTGCTGTACACCTCTGCCACACCCTTCTGTGAATATAGGCGTGATGATATGTTATGATCACAGAGTTGTTTTAAGCAGACCGAATTCTTTACAAAAGAGCAATTTCATTACAGCGAAGGAAGTTAAAGTTTGCATATTTGTTTAAATCTTTGTGTGCATGAACATGGGGGTTTGTCTTAGTCTGGGTGTTTTTATGTATAATAAGTATGTATTTACAAAAGAAAAGTATATATATGTATAAGTATCAGTTATTCTAGTACCCATAGTACAAGCTCTGCTTAGTTTGGGACTAGATGGCGTTGTGTGTGAGTTGTAAAATATTTATTTATTTTATTTTATTTATTTGTTTTATCCGTATCGTCGCCGAGGTACCTAACGAATACTGGAACGGTGCCCGAATATTTTTTCTCATGTCTCGAACTCTCCACGGCTTCCCTCCGATGCCGAATGTAGCTTTAACAATTTACGTAAATATTAGAGATGGCTGACGGGTCGGCAACAGCAACTGTGGCCAACTAGTCGGTGTAACCGAGTAATCGGCAAGGCCAATCATTTGTCTGCAAGTGTGGTTAAAGCGGTCGCCTTGCCGCTCTCTACAGCACTGGGGTTGTGGGTTCGATCCACATGGGACAAATCTTTGTGTCATTCAGTGAGAGTGTGCTTGAGTGAGTGAATGTGTGTGTTTGGCCTTGTCATTGGGACCATTGGATAGTGTAATTTCTTTTGGCGTTGTATCTTATACTAAGAAACAGTTGAAAAAGATATGGGACCGGCAGGGTTTGAACCTGCGATCTTCTGCACACTGGGCAGCCGCTTTAGCCATCCAGCTACGGTCGCCTCTAACATTACTTACGAAATTTAGGGTGCTGCTAAGAAGGATAATTTGCTAAGCAAAGCTAAATGCTATATAAAAAAAAACAATTAAAAGTTCTATCTTATGTAAAAAATCCAAATTTATTTTATTACATTCGGTTAAATTAAAATGCATTTTAAACCGTTACCTCTACTTGGTATTGTTCTTTGCACCATATATTTCAAATCGGCAAAATCTATGCAGCTCTTCGTATACTAGACTAGAGGCAGAAACTTGGTTTCAACCCCATGACTGACACACTTTCGGATATGATGCATCACAAATGAGTTTAAATATGTATTTATTCTGTAAATTATTATTATTTGTATTAATAGATAGGATATTCTAGTTCTTATATGTTATTTAGTCGTAATGTTTTAATTGATTGTTACATAAGACACAAATTTTAACTCTTTATCTTTTGTCACACTGTCTTACTCACTGAGCGCAGAATTATCAGCGCTGCGGTGCTCTTAGCGCTGCAGTATTGTGCTGAGACGTGTAGCATTTCTGGCCTATTTATAATATTTTATATTTCAGTAGTTTTAGACGCTTATGTAATATTTTTGTTATACAAGAATAATTCTTATTCTTATTTATTCTTATTCTTTAAGTGTGTCAGTTGGAACTTGGGAGATGATTTTTACCATGACCAAGTTCAACATATCCAAAATTTACGGTTTACACTATGATGTAACTTTTATTACAACTTTTTTTTAATATCTCCCAAAGCCACTTCTATCCAAACCTCATATTTAGTGATCGTTTTAATCTCTATTAGAGGCACAAACATGGAAACTTCCAGCTTTTATTAAATTACGTAAGTTGGCTATAAAGCTGATTAGTCGGTATATCGACTAGTCGACCGACTGGTCGCATCTGTAGTAAATATCTTCTGGAGTTGGCGGTTTAATTAAAAACGTTTACATGTGGGATTACGTCGCTGAACATGTTTAGAGATATAATTAAAAATACTGGGACTTTCCACAGCTGGTAAGGATTACTGAGTAACGTTAAAAAACTGTCTAGCTCTGTGAAACTTGAAAATAAAATACCCAAACCTAGTTTTTATACTACGATAATATAATAATTTTGTATAGAACATTCACAATATATCAACATTCTTTATCTTCGAGCCTCGTGTAGAAAAAAGAACCAGGGTATCTACCCTTTATCCTCGAAATTATCTACCATATGGTATCATAGAACACGAAGCTTTGAGAAACTAAAATTAATTTAATTTGTAACACGTTCCTCAGTAATATAATAACCCCATTTTCCTTGCTTTTAGAGCTTACGAGTTAATTTATGAAGGCCGCTGTACCATAAAATAAAGTTATAACTAACTTAACATTATTAAGTATTAAGAAGTTTCTCGGCAAAGCTTACTTATGCGAAATTATTAGTACTTATTACAAAGTCCCACGTTCGTTGTTTACATGAAAAGTAGGGTATCTTATATTTATTTATTTATTTATTTATTTAAACTTTTGCACTTTTTTAAGTACAGAGGCGGACTTAATGCCTAGTAGCATTCTCTAACTGTCAACCTCGGGTGGTGCAGAGAAAAGCAAGGGTAGGTGCAATATGAGCAAAGAACTGAAGTGTCTATAGTGTTGATGATGGTATATAATGAATATATATATTTGGGCGAAACGAGTACAAATCAATACATAAAATACATACAAGATGTACATAGATATACAAAATATTATAAAATATATAATATATTATATATAAAATATTTGCTTCACCTTTAAAGTAATAACAAGCCAAAATAAAGTCTACTAACTTCCGCCCGAGGCTTTGCCCGCGTTAAGTGCCAATAAAAAGTAACTTAATGCTAATCCAGGCTATAAACTACATGGGTGTAAATTTCATCCAAAACGATCCGGTAGTTTTTGCGTAAAAGAGTAACAAACATCCATACATCCACACTCACACACTTTCGTATTTACAATATTAATAAGGAAATACAGCTATTCCAAGAACGCCAGTTTTGTTTTAAATGCACAAAAAATCTGTTAGGACTTAAACAGTGGTTTCTATAAACACATCATCAATACAAAAGCAAATTCTACATAATACCGGTTTATATGTCCCTCCAGTCCCTCCCTAGTCCCAAATAGGACAGTGCAGGAGGAGGATATTTGGCGCTCTCGTGACAGTAATCTATAAAAGATTGCTTCCTTTGAATATAACCGGTACTATCTAGTTAGGTAACATAATAGAGAACAATATGCCTGGATCGAAGCGAATTATTTATACTATTACTAGTGATGCAACGAATAGATACTAAGTAGTAATATTGTAAATCCGAAAGTGTCTCTGTCTACTACGCTTTCATAACTAAACAGCTGGTTCGATTTTTATGAAATTTGGTCTTCTTCTTGTCGTGACTATAGTAATTCTGTTTAATATTTTCTATTTATACAGTTTTAACAGATAGGATGCAACTAGGAGGCCTATTTGCTTGGCCTCCTTAAGGTCTTTTAGGTAGTAACGGACAGGACAACAGATGGACCATGGACGCAACTAGTTATGGATGTGTTAAAAAGTGACGAAACTTGGTATGTAGGCAGATGGGACCTTAGGGTAGGACATGAGTAAATTGTTGTCCTTGAGTAAAACTGCGGGGCACAGCTAGTATTATATTAAACACTTTTTCAAACCGGATAAAATCCCAGCAACGCTCGAATAAAAACTGAAATAAACGCTGTGTTGAACAAGATACTTAGTGTACTCGTATTTTAACATAATTTGTGTTGGAATTGCATTCTGTATTATTTTAAGTAAAGGTTGTTACTTTCAACCCTAATTTCACAAGTGTTAGATAAACCTTATAGACAGGATAAGCATATAACACACACACGAAAGTGATAGCTGTGATCGATTTTCAAGTGCTACTTTTGCACTTTTAAAATCGGTCAGGTTATACTTTATGGGTCGGATAAGAACTATCCGGCACCTTAGCTACTGGCCCTCAGTGTTATTATTACAATAGATTTGACTTGTTGGCAAACACGCATTTTCGCGATTTTGTTTTTGAGTAATTGAATATGATGAGATCTTTTAACACATTTAGCTTACGCGGCGACATGACACGGGGGGCCCTCGAGTGCCGTGTCGTGTTGACTAATTTTATAATAATATGTTTAATTATATGGTGTAGTGAAACAGACTCAAATAGTCAATAATTAAAAGCTTTGAGTAATTTGAAATAATTGAGTTAATTAAATCTTACATCGAACTGTCTTTCGACCGTTTTATAGCACCGTTCGTCATCCATAAACTTGAATAGCGCAACTGTAGCTTCTTTTTATTGAATTTGCCTTTTAAAATTGCTTCTTAGTTCTTGTCTAATGGTTAGTGTATGCATCCTCTAATCGTGAGGCCGCGGTTTCGATACCCGGGTCGGGCAAGTGTTATTAGGGATTTTCCGACACAAAATTCTCAATAGCAGCACGGGTACTGGTGATGCGTTGACGATAGGCTTCCCTTTTACACACGAGACCTAAACATAACAGGTGAAGTGTGGGTGTTATACACCTCTTCCTCACCCTACTGGGTAATTTAGGTATTAATGTATTAATTAATTTATATATTAATGTAAAAAATCCAAAAAAAAAATCCAAAATAATTTTTATGCTATTGCCTGCCGTTCAATTTCCAAATGATTGAACCTTATAACACATTTAGCTTACGCGGTGACGCGACACGAAGGGCCCTAGAGTTGCGTGTCGTGTTGACTTTATAGTTATGTTAAGTTAGCAAATAGGCTAACGTGTCATTTAAGTTTGATGACGTAATTGGTTGACGTCATCACTTAAGATGTGAATGAGATATTCTTTCGCCACTTAAAGGGCGTGGAGTTTGTGGTAGGTAGTTCAAGATAGCAGCGTTATCGCTTTATCTATAATTTACTAATCTGCCCGCGGGTTCGCCTGTAACGTGCTTAAGTCAATAAAAAGTAGGCAGCTGTGTTAATCTAAGTTATATTATATATTATTCTTCGAAAACCTTCTTCTGATATGCATGATATTTAAATTTTGTTTGACCAAAACTTTGCCACAAGGACGGCATAATCGATGGCGCACAGGTCGTCTATGGTACAGGTGTTGGGATATAAAGGGCATATAAGAAGGTGAGCCATCGTTAGGGGACTGGCACCGCATTCATAATCGGCGAAGTCTGCATAACTCCACTTCGCTAAGTTCTCTTGACAGCGGCCAACTTGGGTACGGAGCCTGTTTAAGGCCTTCCGTGGCCAAAACCATACTCAGAGATTATTGATTAACAAAAATGCAACATTCTGAAAAACTTGCATAATAAATCCGATATTAGTAGAATAAGATAGAAGTGAGCAGTAATTGCTTTACCAAAAATATTGGCACAAGAAGCATAATGTCCAAATATTGTATTAATAAATCTGCAACTTTTATTGAATGTTCAAGTGTACACGCTCCATCTTACTCTGAGTAAGATTGAGCGTGCAGCCGTCACAATGACGTTTGCACAAACTATTGTGCAAGTAAGTTGGACCGTGTAGCCGGACTCTTTATTAATTTGCTGATGGCCTATGAGCTCATTGCCGACATCCATCATACATAAAATAAGTTTCAGTAATGAAAGTCTTCATATTAATTAACGGTCTCTGATCAGACCATTAACGAGTTTTTTCTCGCGTTCAATATCGTTCGTCCGATATTTACAAAGTCGAGCTTCGTTTTAATATAATTACTGGCTCTCCAGCAGACTTTCAGCTAAATAAATTCACGTTAAAAATATCCTGTAATTAATGTTTTCCTGTTTTACAGATGCTTCCGGAATATTCCATCTGAAAAACAAAATGTTTTTATGTTTATTAAAACAGAAGAATAATACTTTTGTTGCTTTGAGACATTTTTGTTATGCAGTAATTCAATTATGATAAAATGTATCATGTATAAATGTATCATATTCTCCTTGAATTTACTTGAATATGTTAAATGAAAATGTCGAGCATGTAGACTATATATGTATTAATTTAAAAGTAGCGATGGAGGTGTGTAAAGGCGGTTCAAAATCATAGCAAATGGCGTTTCAGTGCCTGTAATAGAATAAATATTGATCTTTTAAATTACCTTTAACTCTATTTCACTTTATTTTTATTAAAACTGACGTGAGTTTGTAACATTATTCAAACTATGAAATACGGGTGTTACTCACGTAGTGTTGGTCTATTTAGTCGAACGCGGTTTCGCCTATGAGTCTAGGCATTATCAAGAGAGTGCGATACGTCGCGCCTGAGTCGCAGCCAGTCTTGCACCCGATGCACTATTTCACTTGCTGCGTTGAATAATACCCACATGTAACCTGTTATGTTAAGGTCCCATGCGATTGGGGGTGAGCCCATCGCTATCAAATCCACTGAACACAATTCGAACTCATCTGTGCTGCAATAGAGAAAATTGTGACTGAATAAGCCCAAATAACGCTATTGCCCGATCCCGGGAATCTAACTCGAGACTGCGCGGTTAGAGGTCACATAATACCACTCCTTTAAAAAACATTTTGAAACCATATAACGCAAGCTAAACATAAAAAGGCGTACCGCTCCCAAATTTTCCAATGGCCGGCTTTAGAGCACCCAATTTTCAACGTGCATTCTCCGTCGGACACGTGGCTCGAATTAATCCAATTATCTTAATTGAATCACTGTATAAAGCTAGAATTTATTAACAAAGTTCACGTGCGCTGAAATTCATTAACATTTTTGATTGAGTGTTTTGGCGCTGAAGCTTTTAGTTTCAGAGTAAAAGGTTTTTTTGTGGTGCGAAATATTTGGCTGGTTCGTGTAGGAATAGATTTTTTCATTTTAGTTAACATTAGTCGTTTAGACAATGAATGAAAGTAGAGACGATGAAATTTTATTTTTCCTTTCTAGCTAGATTATTTAATTATCTTATCGTATACAAGCATAACTGCCAGAAAAAAATTAGTAAGAATCAATGAAATTTTGGGACAAAAATATTTATAAAAGATTAACAAAAATATGTGAGAGGTTGGCGTAGTGGTTAATGCGGACTCGCCTCGCTTTTAATTCCGCTGGTGTTGTGCGTTCGAATCCCCCACACGAAACAAATCTTTGTGTAATCCGCAAAGATTTGTTCTGACTCTGTGTGTGCTTTGTGCGTGTAAAATGTATGCTCGTGAACACGCCCGCGACACAGAAGTTATTTCTAGTGCAGGTGTCGTATTTTTAAATACAATAAATAAAACACTAGATACATTATTTCTTTTAAAAACCTGCTATAAAACTATTGTTTCAATTTTTTCGGAAAAATTGAAACAATAGTTTTAGGAGTGCTTATTTTATCAAAAGACAAACACTATCTCTGAAACAAATAGGTTTACAAAACACCTTTGATCCTTTGAAATACACCCAAATCGAATCTGATCCATCGCGTTTGTATAACGCCCAATAAATTGTTTTTTTTTTTTAAATGAAACCCGGTCTTCCCAACAGACTGCCCCTCGGGATGTGCGCCGGTCCGAAAATAAATTAAAGTTCGTTTGAACGTATTTTTTTTAAATCTTACTTTAACTGGATAGATCATTGTTACCAGTTGGCACTTTTTTTGCATTTTAAAAACATAGTTTTTATTGCCAATCCGCTAGTGGAGCATAATCGCCAAGGAAGCATTTTTCGTCTATATTATCCGAAAAAAAAAAAAAAAAGCTGGCATCTTAGCTGTAGTCACAGACAAAAAGAAACAAACACCCAAATCGAATCAGAATCATCGCGTCTATTGATCGCCTCTCTAAATTAGTTTTTTGAACATAATACACACTCTTCTCATATTGATATTTGCGCTGGGTCCAAAAATAAAATAATGCACCATTTTGGTTGTTCCAACGCTTTGTTTTCATAACTAGATGATAGTTTTTTTTCACCAGTTCGGTTTTTGTGGAAACTGAAAAAACATTTTGGGACATTTCATGTCAATTTGAAATAAGAAATATTATTTGCAAACCCTCTGGTGAAATATAACGTCTATATATTTTCTAAAAAAGACCCGTATCCCTAAGCTGTATCTATTTTATCACAGCCAAAAATAATAAACATAAAACAAACACCCAAATCGAATCTGATCCATTCGTTTTTATTTAACGCCTCGATAAATTAGTTTTTTTTTTTTACATAAAACAGGTTCTCTCAACGGACCGCCCCACGGGACTTTGCCGGTCCGAAAATAAAATAATAGACCATTAAAGTTGTTTCATCGCAAATTTTATACCCAGATGGTTGTTTCGAGTTCTGAAAAAAACCTTTTTCGCTTATGCTTGAAAAATTATATCTGCATTGTTTGAGAAAGAGGAAGGTACTATCCTACTCTCAATTAAGGAGCACCCTTCGGAGCTGCGTAGCATTTTTTCATTGGTGATTTCAATGCTAAGCAAATACCGAGAGACATTTTTTAAGCTCAGTAAAACGTTTTTACGTAGGGGGTAAAAGATAATAATGATGACAAAATGGGTATTCCTAAAAATGTATAAAGCGATTAATTTGATGTACCTTTTGATGCTTGACGTTACAAGGTTGTATTTTGTCATGGTTGCAAGCAGACTGATTCAGCAGCGCACCGGCTCCGTTCATGAGATTGATGATTTTTTTAAAACTACCCTCAGTTTTGTTTGTTTTAATGATGTACCTCCGCCACACACTACACTAATAGAGTCCGGTTTATGAGAGTTCGTTGATTGCAGGCACGATTGATTGATGATTGATGTTTATCACTGGATTCCACGTCGGCGATAATGTGAACGTTCTGTTTTCGGATTTTAATCGCTTCACGTACTAACCTTGTATAGAAGTGACGATCAGTGGAAAGGACTTCTGGACGATTTAATTCAATCCAATAATTTTATTGGTACCAGCAAATCATATCAATAAATATGCAACGCAAAGGTATAAAAGTTATTACCTAAAAAGATCAGTTCTCAGTTGTTTAATTCAACTGAAATCTCAGTGTCTATAAAGTTAGTCGGTTACGTTTGCGCCATTTATATCAATAGTATTATCTGAGATATTCACCACACATTTCTTGTTGAATAACATGTCTGTGTGCCCTTATGTTGTAATTTATTTTGTTTCTTTTTCTGTTTCAGGTAAGTGTTAACAGTTAGTCAGCACCTTCTTTAGAATAAGGATATCAAAGGTATAGTTTACAACAGAAAGTAAGTGGTACTAACTTGCCTTAAAACTGAAAACAATTTTAATTATAGTCTCCTATAGAATTTCTCAGTTGCCTGAGAATCCCACTTTTATGAATAGGTTTAATCATAAAATACTGCACAACATAACATACTACAAATAGTAATTCAAAGTCACATACAGACTTTTTTATTTTTATTGATTTATTCATACAAACTTTGTTACATGTTTGAGTTGTTTACCCACTTTTTTAGCTCGCTCGTGATCACCACGTAAAAATGGTTTCGATAAACAACAGGCTTTTCGGCCTGCCTTTATTCAATTGAATAAATAATATTGGATTGACTTATGGAAACTTTTTTTTATCTTTTCGATTTAATGTGCCATCATAGCCATATTCTAGTTTGCCAAAAAGTTATCACTATTGTGGCACAGTCATCTGTTTTCATAAAAACGTCTTTTTGACTCAGTTTAGGTCCACATGCTATCATACCCGTTGTTTCCTTTTACGTGTCCACGTTAAGACATAATGCAGGCTACTAAAAATTGAGTAGACGATGCCGCATTTTGGGCAAAGACTGTATAAAACAAAAATAAAACACGAAAGAAGAAGCAAATGGCCGCATTGATTCCGTTCAGTGAACAGCCAACCCAGTACTGCTCAAGTCCATCCTTGCTCTATTAGGTCAAAAAGCCGCAAGAGTCAATGTAATCTATAAATATAGACTTGCACGAGAAAGCATTATTATTTCTGAACCCGACCGCACTACGTCGAAACTAGTGATGCGACGAATACCGCTTTACAAAAACAAATACTTGAAAATATTTTAACTTGGATAGAAATGCGTTTTAACCTTGCAGAAACACTCGCTAAAATAGCGAGTGTTTCTGCAAAGATAATTTGTAAGAAAAGAAGCGAAAACTTAAAATAATGGTTATGTGGCATTTGTTTACCTAAATTGCGTAAAAGTTGGTGTGACTTTCATGCAATGAATCTGGGTTTATCAATTTCAGTTTTATCAAATGAACCATTACGAACGAATACGAATATTCATAATATGACTGATATTCGACGTATTCGCATTGTTGCATCACTAATTCTCAAGTTCCGACCGCACCGGCGTCGAAACCGTGAACCGTAGCGGCTGAGGTAGATTTCATTGACCTTATGACAGCGCACGAGCTGGTATTGCGCCTATTAGAGTAATGTATAGTGACGTCATAATACCCATATTTACCGCCATGTTGAATGGACTTGACTGATATTTGAACGCAGGATAGCGAAGGCCGATCCTTATTTTTTTATTTTTTATTTTATTTTTTATTTATTCATCTTATGAAAATTGTAGCCTGACTCCTCCCATATTTGCAAACACAAAACAAAAATATGTGGTAGTTAGTGCAGTGTAGCGGTATACGAAATATTACGTTTATGAAATAGTTTCATTACAAAAGTTGCTATAAATTGTGTGAAAATAATGGACTCGCTCATGAACCGTTGAATGATCATAAAATGAGATAGATTAATAGTAATTGAATTCTTGCGTTTAATTTATGATTACCTATATTTTGATACGGTATCCTATATTTTAGTATGTATGGATCAGTCACTATAGACTGCCAGTAATTAGAACGTCAATGAAACATCGCATTAAAACTTCATCTTCCAATGCCATATCCATCCATTATTGGATGTCCGCAACTATCCTTAATAGTACGAGAGCCCACGACCAAAATTTTTGTCTCATAGCAATACGGCCAAAACCGCATCAAATCGATAGATACGATTATCCTGAACTCGAAAATACCAAAATCAGACATTTTCCGCGTAGCGTTTGATCTGACCGAATTTTCAAAATTGTCAAAGAATTTTACCGAACTGCATCATAGCAATATGTCTGATTTGCAGACTGTAGTTGAATGATAGTTCTGAGATACCGGAAACATATTTTTCAGACGTTAGTGGTGTAGCGCAAACCCGTAAAATCACTTAAAAAAAATAAAAATGAGACAAAAAAAATGTCTCATAGCAATACGTCTGAAAATCTTTTTTATTAGTAAATTTTGGTTATTTGATGCGAACAAAACAATTTTCAGACGGAAATGTGAACGCATTAAATTTTGAGACCGTTTTGAAAATGTTAACAAATTTTACCGATCGGTATCATAGCAATATGTCTGAAAATTGTTGGACATGATAAAATAAGTTTTCCACATGTGCAAAAAATTTATATCAGACAAATTAAGTGTAGCACCTTCTCTATCAGACAACTTTTCGATACTCAGATATCATTTAAAAATCGTATTGAGGCATCTTGAATTTTCTGTTACAAACCAATGAATACGTTGCGACCCTGAATTTATTAGATGATAATTAACAAAGAATTTACCCGAAACCGTAACATTGAAGTTGAAGGACTGAAATAAATCTTACAGTCCTCTCCTTATTAGATTTTAGTAACGCCTTCAACACTCTGGATTTCGATGTGCTGCTGGGCATTATGCGTTCTATTAACATATCTCCTTCAGTAATTGGTTGGTTTCATAGTTACCTGTCTGGTCGCCGACAACGAATACACATTGATGACTCCTATTCATCGTGGTGTAATATCACGGTTGGTGTTCCGCAGGGTGGCGTTTTATCTCCATTACTTTTCGCTATTTTTATAAATTCTATCTCAAATCAACTTCAGTCAGCTTACCACCTTTATGCAGATGACCTTAAAATTTACTCGCAGGCGCCTTTAAGTAGATTACATGAAGCCTTTTCGGTAATCAACGAAGACTTTTGTGAGATAGCCAAATGGAGCAATCGCTATGGACTACAAGTAAATCCGTCAAAAACCGTCACGTGTTGACTGGTCTCTAATGCCACAAATACAATTTGATGGTGTCACAATACCTCTTAGTAAAAGTGTCAAGAACTTGGGCATATTTATTGATAACACATTATCCTGGGTGCCACAAATGCGTGAAGTTGGTCGGAAAGTTTTTGCTTCCGCTGGATCCTTGCGAAGACTAAAAAACTTCTTGCCAACGAACACCAAGATTGCGCTTGCTCAATCTCTTCTCTTACCTTTACTCGACTATGCCGATGTCAGCTATCTTGATCTCACTGAGGAGCAATTAGATAAGCTTGAGCGACTTCAAAACTTTTGTATAAGATTTATATTTGGCCTACGCAAATATGATCACGTCTCTGAATACCGTAATAAGCTCAAGTGGCTCCCAATTCGCCTTCGAAGGGATACTCATATTCTTTTTCTATTATATAAAATCTTATTTAATCCTTCCACTCCCTCTTATTTAAAGGAACGTTTTAAGTTCCTAAACGATATGCATTCAAGGTCCTTGAGATCATCGGAGGACTTGAGACTGGAGATGCCAATGCATTCCACTAGATTTTATGACAAGTCATTCGTAGTTCAGGCAACACGATTGTGGAATGCTTTGCCCGTATGCATTAGACAAGCTCAATCTTTGCCTATATTTAAAAAAATGGTCAATGAGCATTTCATGTCACTTTAGGAAATTATTGTTGATATTTAGTAATATTGTGTCCTGAATATTAGATAATATATATATTATTATGTATATATGTAGTATATATTTTATATATTTAGGTATATATAAGTAGATAATATATTTAATATTATATAACATATTTAATAAGGTATATTAGTATATTATATATAATTTTAGGTTTAAGACACTATACGTAGTTTAATTTCTGTATTATTTATATTTAAAATCTCCATTGTCATTATCATGACGTTTCTTTTTACTGTATTTTTCTTTTCTTTTTTCTTTAATTAACGTACCAACGACTGCCCATAACTTTGCTCATTACTTACTTGTCCATCCTAAGGTTGCCTGTAAGAAATTGCTTATAGCGATAAGGCCGCCCATTGTGCAACATAATTTTTAAGTGCATTTATTTACAGCATAAATTTCTTTGTTAATATTGGTGTACAATAAAGATTATTCTATTCTATTCTATTCTATTCTAAATCGCACAAAAAGAAGCTGGCGAGTGAGCTGTATAATAGTAAGAAAGGGGCAGGAGCGTAACAAGCGCTGAGGCTGTTGAAATTAAATACTGATTGATTTGATAGTTTTGGTTTTATTTAAAGCACACTTGAGTAACTTTTACAAAAGAAATAAGTAATGACATCTGTCATCTGTCAAAGTACATATAATAGACAAGGGAGATTCTTGAATATCTATGAAGGCTGTAAATTTAAAAAAACATTTAACAGAGGCGTCGGCCAGGCGACTCCGAAACGTTATTTTCGTTTTTGGGAGTATATGCTACACTTAAAGTGTCTGAAAACAGGTTTTTGGTAATCATGGCAGTATACGAAAAGTTGAAAAAAAAAATTATCCGTATTGCTATGATACAGGTCGGCTAAATTTGTTGACATTTTCAAAAATGCGCTCAGGCTATATGCTACGCGCAAAATGTCTGAAAACAAACTTTTTTGTAATACAATTATAAAATCTATGTACATTTTCACTATCAGACGTATTGCTATAATACCGACTGTCTTTTTTTTTTGACACAGCAGAAATGGCCTCCCACGCAGTTGCTACACTTTCGACCGTTACTACACACCTAGTCGGGTACAGAATCATACAATCTAACGATTTTATAGGGTTTTTGCCGTATTGCTATGAGACATGGTTTTGGTCGTGGGCTCTCGTACTATAAACCTCGCGTCGAAACTGGCGCTTAAAAATTTAAGTTCGCCGTTTGTTAATATGTTAACTTATTGAAGACCCAAGCTGAAGTTAAAACGCCTTTGATAGACGACCTCCTTTTAATATCAAACTCTTTTCTTGACGTTTCGGCTCTAAAATGACATGCCTCATTATGTTTACTCTAATGAGATGGGTTAACAAAGTGATTCTTTTATATAGCAGCCATTTCGTCGGCAACGTGAATCGATGTGGCTCATCTAGAAACTTAATTGATACCTTGACTTAAAAAGTATCCTTGCCATCTATTTGGTTTATACTGTACGGGAGATATGGTTGGAATATCAAATCAAATCAAATCAAATCAAATCATTTATTTCCATGGGCCCCAAGGGGCGCTTGAACACGTCAAAACAAACATCAAAACACAAAAAATATAATATTAAAATAAAACAAAAAATAAAACTCTATCTGTAACACTATCTGTATTGAAACTGTACTATTTTTGATTATATGAGAGAAAACTTTATATTTATAGATTGTTATAGAATCAGGCTGCTATATCTTTCTCGTCTGTATTTTAATATACCTTATCCAGTAATACCCAAGAACCAAAAATGTAGAAGATTCACCCACTTCTGCGAATTAATACACTTCTCATACATTATTTACTTATGTCTGAGGCCGTACCATGTAAAGATGACCTTAAACTTGGGCGAAGTCGCGGTTTGAAGCTAGTTCTCTATGTTTGTTACCGATATTCACTTTTTGTAGTTCTGCAAGATAAAGTTAAGGCCTTTGACTCCCTTTTAAAGATCAAACCTTTTTCTTTCTTGTTAGTTTCGGATCTAAAATAATATGCCTCGTTAAGTTCACTCTAATGAGATGGTTGAAAAAGTTATCCTTTTATATAGCGGCCATCTTGTAAGCAACGTGAACCGATTTGGCTCATCTAGCAACTTAATGAGGACCTGGACCCATAAAGTTTCCTTGCCAACTATTTGGTTTATACTACACGGGAAATATGTTTGGATTATCTATATTGAAATGTGCTATTTTCGATTTTGTGGGACGAAATTTGGGACCAAGCGATTTGGTTTTGGAATATATGCTAACTTAGTACTGTTTCTAAATTCAAGGACTTGGTTTCAATAATGTAAAAAGAAAAGAAAAGTATACTTGATAACTTCAGCTAAGCTATTGCTTTTATTATGAGGAAGAAGGGTCAAAGACGGTGTAATTAAGATTGATAATGACTAATGAGTTAACATTATGAAGTTATTGTATTTCTTGCAGTGGAGGTAGTTCGTCTGACAGTTGGTCTTATTAGGTCATTCTATTCATCTTATTAGATGAAATGTGTCACTCTCGTTCGAGTCGTCGTTCTTTTTTTTCATTTGATCACACTATGACACTCGTGTATATTATTATATCCGGTAAAAATATAAGAAAACCCAACCGCCTTTGTAAATTGCAAAATCTAATAAAGCTTAAAAAGCTTAAATTAAATTAGTGACAAATTGATTAACAAATTAAATATATTATCATAAGTGCAATCACAAATATTATCCAGCGACATTACCATCAACCAAAATCAGTCTTATCGATATATCTTCCCTCTAACGAAGCAAATTACCTTCATCTCTTCAAACTCTAATACGATCACAGTCATTATAGCATTTCAAAAAATGTTCGTATATATTGGTTTGTTAGTCTCGTCTTCTCGTCTGGTTGCCATGGCAACGATCCCCTCGTTCCATTATTACCTATGTATCGTATTCATAGTCTGTCGTCATGTTTGTCAAACTAGGGGTCTAATTCCGTGGTGTATTACACGTGTGTGAGAGAGTGTCTGTTGAAAGAAAGTGGAAAATGCGAAAGTTTATACGATAACATTCATTATAGCTTCAAAAATTGTACCCGTAATAAGAATATTGGTTTGTTAGTCTCGTCCTCTCGTATGGTTGCTACGGCAACGATCCCCTCGGGCCATCACTACTTATGTATCGTATTCATAGTCCGTCGTCATCTTTGTCAATCTGGGGTGTGATCCCCTGATGTGTTAAACGTGCTTGGAGAGTGGGGTCTGTTGAAAGGAGGTGGAAAATGCGAAAGTTATAAGTTTATACGATAACATTCATTAAAGCTTCAAAAATTGTACCCGTACGTATTATGTATCTTGGTTTGTAAATCTCATCCTCTCGTCTGGTTGCTACGGCAACGATCCTTTTGTGCCATCACTACTTATGTCTCGTATTCATAGCGACGTGCAAACTGGGGGTCTAATCCTCCGGTGTACTACACGTACTTTAGGGGGTCTGGTGGAAGTAGGTGGAGAATGTGTAGTCAAGGATGTAAACACAAAAAATTTATAATAAATTGTACAATTATATTAAATAACATGATAGTACACATTTGTCAGTCCCGTAGGGAATTAGACTAGACCTAAAATGTCAGTTGCCAGTGTCTGGTAATTACTGATCTATATTTAATTTGTGTTATGCATATAAATTATAATTTATATATATAATTTATAAATTATAATGCATGGCACAAATTTAATATAGAACAATAATTATTATTATAATAGCTAAACTGTTTAATAAAATGTCTTCAATATATTTTAATATTGTTGGAGTAGCTTAGTTAGCATAGCAAACTTAAGAAATAATGTTCAAGTAGTTTAAAGCGGCTTGTTAATCATTTTATAGAATGTTACGGAAAATATTCAAGAAATTAATTTATTAAACACTCTCCATTTAATAAATCCATAAAAATGTTATACACACAATATTCAAAATAATATCTCGGGGTCTTTAACACCAAAATATTTGAGAACGTTCGTCGAATACAAATCCAGCAATGAAATTTTGATGCCTCTGCATATGAATCAAAATTGGACGGAATATTTACTGCAAATATTTTGGCAATTCGTATTGCATTCCCTGCGTACCAACCAACTAATAATTCTGTGAAACTTGTCATGTGTGTTGTGAATACCTTTATTCGAAACTGCGACTCATTTCGGGTCGGTCGGTACTGATTATTAGTGGAATAATAATTTTGCTTGTAATAATTATTGGTAAATCACGATCGCAACTGATAGTAAGTGAATCATGCGGTCTACGGTGGAACACTCTTACATATGAGATACCTATGAACTCTTGCCTTGAAGAGACCTAAATTGTACTCATGTGGCAACACAGACTTGGGCAAGGCGTTTCATTATTTGGCAGTTTGCGTAAGGAATGTTGAAGCGAAGCCCTTGGTGTATTTGTGAAATATCTACCATGAGGCGATGCCGGAGTGTCGTTTGTCTGGTATTCCGATAGTGAAATGGGGATTGAGGAATAAGGTTGTGTGTTTTCATATCATATTGGTAGCGAAAGTGCCTCCAGTTGATGTATGTGTATGATGGTAAGTGGTAACTACAGTTTATGAACATTAGTTTTAAACTAAGAAACAGTTGAAAAAGATATGGGACCGGCAGGATTTGAACCTTGGACCTTACTGCACACCGGGCAGCCGCTTTAGCCATCCAGCTACTGCCGCCTCATACCAGAACCCTAAATTTCTCAACTGTATGATATGTCATTTCGTGACGTCACGTTCATCCATTTGTTCCTATCTTAAGTAGGATACAAACCAACATGGCGAAGTTACATTCAGCACAAATGTTGTTATGAATGAACGCGTACGTTATTTCAAATTCTAATTGATTATTTTTATAGCATTTAGCTATGCTTAACAAATTATACTAAGAAACCATATCTTTTTCAACTGTTTCTCAGTATAATTTGCTAAGCATAGCTAAATGCTATAAAGTTAATCAATTAGAATTAGTTTTAAAGCCAAATCTCATCACCATAATAGAACTATTTGGTTTTTCCAGAATAAGATGGTCTCGCATTGCACAGGAAGCCCACAACTCGATATTGGCAATGTATAGGTCGATCGGTAGCCGTCTATATTAACATTTTTTTAATAAGCATTTTTGTCCGATCTAAGGAAGAGATCCTTCCTTAGATCGAACATGCATCCCAAAACGTCAAGATGGGCGGCCGCATACACTACCGCTAGACCGACTAGTCTACCATCAATAAACCATGATTAATCATAGACCTTGCCCTTCCAGGAAGTTAAATGATATTTGATCTTAAAGTGAATAAAAAAATCTTGGCATTAAGTTTCAAGGCAGTAATTTGCCGACGGACAGAAATTTGCTATCGTTTATGACCTCGGGCTCTGTAAATTGTCCGATAAATTGAGAATTTATCGCGATTTATCGGGTACAGAGTTCAGGACTGTTTGTGGAAAACAATTTAGGCTTTTAAAAATTACGTAAAATTTCTATTAGGCTAACACAAGATCAATGCAAACAATTAAGTGGTTGATATACTCGTACTATACCAATTTTCATTAAGTGTCCTCGAAACTTGTGAGACGTTGACTCAAGCTTCAGCCCGCAGCTCCACCCGTTTGGTACGCCGTATCCTTTATCGGATCTATACCTAACTAGCCATGTAACAATTTTGATCAATATCGGTTCATTGTTTTACCGTCAAAGCCTTCTAGTACACAATAAAGTAGGTATATATATTCTATGAGCATGTATATTTCGTCGCCATTTAAATGAATAATGAGGTTATTTGGGACAATCAACAAAGATACACAGGTGTCATACAGTTTGTGGTATTAATCTAGGTTTAAACATTGTTGTATGTTTACCTTCACAAACAGAAAGCAAGCACATTTGTATAAGTACATAAAACGAATACAATTATAGTTACACAATTGAATTATATAAAGTAAAACTAGATTATATTGTTATTGAACAATTATTTTATCATTATTGGGTAAAAAAAACTTGCCAATACATTTTTATTAAATATTAATCTTGGTAGCGGGCTACAGTGGCCAATTTGGAAGTCTCTTAACCGCCTCCGGACACAAGTTGGCCGCTGCAGGGAGAACCTGGTTAAGAGGGGATTTACACTAACAAATACCATCAATTGTGAGTGTAGGTTCTCTACACAAAATATGGCTCACTTGCTGTCATGCCCGTTCTTTCCTGTCACGTGTACGCGTCAAGATCTTATGTAAGCTATTATTATAATTCTGACGGGAATTAACGCGAAACATGCATATAATATGCATGTTTCGCGTTAATTCCCGTCAGAATTATAATAATAATCATGCAACGCGATAGTTTAAAAGTTAATTATGTAAGCTACTAAAAAAGGAGTGGACGTTGCTGCTTTTAGTGGGCGAAAACTGTATAACATAAAAAGCCATTGACACGAAAGAAGAAGAAGAAGAAGATTATATATTAATAACTTCTGAATGTTATTGAAACAGATACCTAAATTCCTATCCTAACAAGATCAAAAGTTCACAAATTGAATCACGCAGCTATAAATTAAACCGCTGAAACATGAATCCTTAGCAGAGGGTGCGCAGTAACTCGAGTTTAATTAAGAATTACAGCCAATAAGGCACAGGTGTCTGTATACGAGACACGAGTCACTGTTTCCGTTTAAGTATAATTCAACTTTTGCGAAAATATACGGTGTTTTCTTTAATTTTAATTAATTGCACGGTTGGCGTAGTGACTAACTAAAGCGGTCGCCTCGCTGCTGTCAACTGCGCTGGTGTTGTGGGTTCGATCCCCACACTTAACAAATCGTTGCGTGACCCGCAAAGATTTGTTCTGTCTCTGGGTGTGCTTTGTGTATGTGAAATGTATGTTTGTGAACACCCCCCGCGACACAGGAGTTATTCCAAGTGCGGGCGTCGTTTTATTTTATTTTTTTAAAGGGTTAAAGTTTAATGATTATTGGTACCCTTGCATAAATGAGTAAAGTACATGTACTACTGCTGGAAACTAAGAATGGTCATGTCATAGTTAAAGGTAGATCTTGTAAACACTTCTTGTAGTCAGCTTCTTGCCAGGAAATCGTATCATAATCGATCTCGCCGTTTAGAAAACAAGCCGGATCAAAGAGGCATAAAGACAAAAAAGATGAAAACAGAAAAAAATGAGAGAGATGAGAACCTCATTCAGAATTAAAATATTATTTTGATGTTATATGATATTACGAACACTGCAATTTTATTTATTTGTATTCATATTTAGCCAACCCATGAATAGGTCAGAACACCGTGGGAAAATTACCTCCTCCGTTCCTATCATAACCTCGGTACATTACCCCGATATTATACTGTCGTCAGTTGGCGATAAAATATGCGTAATAAATAAAGTAATAGATAACGTATTGATAACGTAAAGATAACATATTACTATCACGTTTTTCTTGGATCCGCTTTCGTATAATACCTACTATTTTGTAGTGGAAGGATTAGATGGTTCATACGAGAATTTGTTGAAGAATCTAAGCTAAGGAATGAGGAAGATTACTGAAAACTCAGCCGCCACATGTCGCTCAGATGATGGTCGTTAATAATAGAAATATAATTACATCACGCCTATATAATATTACCCAGAAGGGTGTGGCAGATGTACAACACCCACACTTCACCTGTTATGTTTAGGTCCCATGGGATAGGGGGTGAGATTATTGTCATCCACCGGGCACAATTCCAACTCCGTGCTGCTTGTGTGCATGCTCACGTGAATTTTCTGACGGAAAGTTTACAAATAACGCTTTGTCCGACCCGGAAATCGAACCATGCATACGCTTACCACTAGACCAACGAGGCAGAGGAAGAATATAAATGTCTAACTAAAACCTATAGATGTCGCTCTGATGATCCATTCGCACCATCCAGCTCCAATCATTGACTGTAGTTAAATAAGTTGTATGCGCGAATTCCTGTAGGCAATAGTGAGCCGAGCAATAAGGTATGCCGGGAAACTTCTACGTCACAGTGAAGATGACTGCATGTGTAATATAAAATAAGTTATGAAACATTTGCATACTTGTACTATAGGTGAAATATGTCTTGAACTATATAATACATTGTAAGAACTATCTTTGCACCATATTTCAAGCAAATAAAAGATGATTTGATTTGTAAGTTACATATTTATGAAGTGTATTTATACCCACCATTTAGGTATGTAACTCTAATATCCAAAACTGGTGCAGTTAGTCTATCTTTGCCCACTGTATAAGTGTCTTAAAATAACTAAACATGTGTACAACGGTCATGTAATACAATATATTGTAACGGATACTCGGCATCTCAATACTACAATCTTTGCATAACCTACATATACATATGCCTGTCACATGATGACATGAGGCATAACAGCGCAATCCTCAGATGCAGCATCATGAGTTTGCCGCAATCTCAATAATTTTCTTTTCTCAAAAAACAAAACCGTAATCGATACTCCGTGGGTTTTGCTATCTCAATGTTGGCTGCGCTAAAAATAAATAGGGTGTTTTATAGCAAGGGGTGGTTTGGGAATACCAGATCGATTTTAGTACAAATGCCTGCACGGGATTTCCAAGGGTTTCTATAAAAAGCTCGCCGCTATTTCATTTTGGTTGTAGTTTTACGTACAAATAAAAGAACTATACTTTTCTGCTTGATTTTTTGTGTAGGATGAAATAGTTTAGTGAAATATACAATGCATATGTATGTATTTATATAGTGATAATATAATATATGACTGTAGAATGTATACTATTTTATTTAATGTTTTAATTTAATTGAATTTTAGACATAGATTAAGATAATTTGTATCGTATTTTCAACACAATGTTATATTGTTAATAAAATAAATGAAATGAAATAATGCAATGTATATGGCTGGCATAACTGGAAGAGGTTGTCCTTGGGAGACGTTTAGATACCAGATAAATAGTAGGACACATACGTAGTACATGAAACCGGCGAGCATGTGTGACGAGATGAATGATTGGCGAGGAAGTGAAAACTGAGCTTAGCAAATGGCGTCTCTGCCTATCCCTGTGAGATAACGACGTGATTTATGTATGTATGTATTAAAAACGTGTTCATGTTCAGATTTTTATGTACTAGTATCAAATGAGTAAAGTTAGGGTACACTAGACTAGATTGTGAACAAACCACTATACAAAAAGTTATAATTATATTGGCAAGTTGAAACATACGCGTACGTCTACGATGCGATGTTATTAAACATGCATAACATTGTGTACCCTAAACACTACTTTCATCCCTTGGTGTAAAATGAACTCATATTTTACACCAAGGGATGAAAGTATTCGATGTCATTGAGGATTTAGTTTGTGGCTCGAAGCAAAGCTTAGGTTCTTAATACACCCGAGACAAATCGATCTTTCTCCCGAGTGATACATAGTGCTTTATACTATACACCTACAAAGAAACATAAACTACCAACAAAATCTACCAAATTTCTACAAAAAATTACAAAAACTACCAAAATCTACCGAATATTACAAAATTTACCAAAAACAACAAATAAGCAAAATAAATCATAAAATGAGCGAGCAAGAATTTCGTAGCTAAGGAAGTTTTTTATACTTTTCTTCCACTGCGCTTTGCAGCGGGCGGAAACGTAGTAACAGTCCCGCTGCTCAGAACTTGCCCAAAAACACTAATTTTCTTTGATAGATATTCTGCATATTATGACATACTGCAATGAGGTACTTTCTACGTAGGTGTAGTATAAAAATATTTTAAAGCATTTAATGGGTTCTTAAATGGAAACATGAAAGGAGTCTGGAATGTACTATTACTTAACTACTACATGAAAATTAAAAAACACAAGCTGCACTCTCTGTCGCTTTGAAATGTACAGTACTCTACGTTGTAGTTTATACTCTTAAAAGTTTCCTTTGAGTTAGAGAAGAGTTCCAAGAACCAAGCATTTACTTTGTTTATTGAAAAAAAGAGATATTAAAAAAGTCTCTGAAATAATTAATTAACTATGCTTTTTCAGACTCTCTTGTTGGTTGGTTAGCGCATGCGGCTCCTTATCGCGAAGTCTAAGGTTCGATTCCCAGGTCCGGCATAGTGTTATTCCGTCAGAAAATTCTCAATAGCCTGATTGAGATTTTTGCCGGTGGATAGTGATAGGCTCACCCACTATCACATGAGACCTAAACATAGCAGGTGTATCGCGGGTGTTATATACTTCTGCCTTACTCTGCTGGGTAAAATAGGCGTGATGTTATGTATATCAAATGAGTTTTTATAAATAGGGACACATCTACAGAATTTATACCCATAAACAACTATTTGAAGTTAACACTATACCTTGATGTCAAATAGCACTTAATCAATATGGAAAGAAAATTAACGACCTAACGACCGGATGGTGGAGTGGGTAGTGTACCTGCCTGCGACGCCGAGGTTCGATTCCCACTTAAGACAAATCTTTGTGTGCCTGAACATGGGGGTTTGTCTTAGTCTGGGTGTTTCAACGTATAATAAGTATGTATTTACAAAAGAACAGTATCAGTTATTCTATTTACCCATAATACAAGTACTCTGCTTAGTTTGGGACTAGATGACGTTGTGTGTAAGTTGGGAAATATTTATTTATTTATAAAATCAAAGCAAATATCTATGCAAATAAGTTAGTTGGACTGCCTTATTTCTGACACGCGGCAGAGCAGGAGAAGATTTTGCCGCTCATCTATGACAACAACTAGTTTTATATGACGTGCAAAAGCGACGCTCTTCCACATTTGGCAGTGGGGGACGCCTCTCAATGACAGCTCCGGTTGGCTTATTGCTCTGAGCATGAGGTGAACGTCCGTAAGCTCATTAGTTACATCCGTTCCCTAAAAGATCTAAAATAATTATGCTTTGAATTAACATTACCTTCTTTATTTAGTGTTATGTTAAACAGAGCCTTAACATAATGTTTGGTAATATTTACGATAAAATTATACATGTAAATAAAACTGGTTTGTCCCCATAATTAATGAAACCTGTTTACATTTTTAAAACATCTAAATGTGTCATGCTTCGCCGAAAACGTGCATTTAAGTGGAATTTTGCTCTCTTAGGATGCTTATTAGCATAAGTACCTATACTATATGCAGTGTTGGTAAGTATATAACACGATGACAATCTTTATAACTTCAGCTTCGGAGCTCAGGACCTCGTGACTACGTCAAGACCACGTGGACTAATCAATGGTCTCGGGCTAAGCGTTGCTTCACGCGGTCGCAAGAGGATACATAATTATAATTTACCTTATAAGATTCTCATAATTATTATATTATTCTACTCTTCTCTCAATTAAAAATTCCACTTTTGCACCTACCCTACGCTTCGCATCACCCAAAGGTTGACTGGTAGAGAATGCCTATGGCATTAAGTCCGCCTATGTGCGATATTGTACATTAAGTATAAAAAAAAAAAATAGATTTCTTTTGTGATTCTAAGAGCATATCACGCCCTCGCTTCCACCAGTTACGGATAGTTTAAATCTAGAAAGTTTGACTACTGTGAACGGTGAATATTGTTTTGATCCGTTCTAGATAATGGAGATCGGATGGCTGTGACTCTGCGTACAATACTAATATTCAGCTGCTTGCCTTTAAGTAGATGCCTTGATGGTCTAGTGGTAAGCGTATGCCCCTAATATATATGGGTCTTCTTCTTCGTCGTGTCGATGGCTGAGTCAAATTTTATTTTGACTTGCCATCGTGGTGAAAGGATTAGCCAATTCGCTTTGGAGAACTCGCGAATTGACCAGGGTGCGCCGGACGTAGGGAATCGTTGTGTACGTCACTCGGGGAGGCTCCTTTCATGCACCCCCATATATATGGGTAAAAAGCTATGTATATGTTTGTCAGTAGTGAATCGTGAAATAGTAACAAAGATTAACGGGTCGGGCAAAGTGTTATTTGTGAACTTTCCGTCCCGGTGGATGGCGATAGGCCCTATCCCGTGGTACAGTCGGCCAATGAGTTGTGTATGCAGAGTAAAAACTTCTACGCCATCGTTAAAACTGACTGCAATAGATATGCAAGTTTGTATTTCATATTTAATAAGTGTTATTAATATACCCACTATTTAGATATATAGCTCACTTATACATAACTGGTGTGATAAGTCTTTACTATGACTTAGAAGTTTTTGCTCTGCATACCCAACTCATTTTCCGACTGTACCTAAACATAACAGCTGAAGTATGGGTGTTGTACACCTCTGCCACACCCTTCTGGGTAATATAGGCGTGATGTAATGTAATGTTATGTTTAAATAGACCACACATGTAATTAGGCAAAGACTCGAGGGTGATAAGACACTTCTTATTAGGAAAAGTAGTGTTAGTAGGAATTTATCTCATGGAGTATCTTGATCCCCTCCTCTGATTACGTAATTCTGTCCTTAAAGCGAGGGTGTTCGCCGAAGGATCAACTTTAGAGGGGAAATTTTGGCAACACGCTGTATAAATTTACCTCGTTGTGCCTGTATGAGCCTTGAAAGGGTTCTTTTTTGTCAGAAAACAATTTTAATTTTTCTGAATATTTTGCCTGTTATATTTTGAAGAGTGTTAAAATATGTGTCGATATGATATAATCGGATCGAATCATTTTGACAGTCTAACATTCATGAATATTCATGATACAAGAATACGTAGTTAAATAGCGGCTTTTTCCTTCATGTTTGGATGATGACGACATGTATGATCATGTGTTTATAATAACTTAAGGATGGAAAGATTACTTACCGTCTTCTACTTTTAATATTTTAATTTTCTTGTTAATATTGGTGTACAATAAAGATTACTGTATCTTTATCTATCTATCTAAGATGGTTCCAAACCCAGACAGACTCTAACAGATAAAGATCTGTTAGAGTCTGTCTGGGTTTGGTATCTGTTAGAGTCTGTCTGGGTTTGGTGGTCTTAAGTTTCATAATTTCTGAAAACTGTCTAAATATTAACAAAGTAAAACAGGACATTAAACTCCTACCCTATTGTTACTCACAAAGAGGTTTTAGTCACACAAATGGAGATCGATTGCTTTAACATAAATATGTTTTTTGTTTAACCGTTTAGCTCACGCCAACTGATAATGAATCTTAAGTTGTGGCGATAAGGCACACAATCCAGTGCGGTTCACTTTACTGATAACGGAGTTACGTGATTCATCTATTCTATTCTATACATATAAATATATTCTATACATACCTATAATCAAATTGTAAATTTGCCATGGCTGTACATTGAAGATAGTTAAGATAAAATAATATGAGAGATTTTTATGACAGCAGTAGTAGCAAAAACATATTTTTTTTGAATTTTTGTCTGTCTGTTTGCCTGTATGTTCGTTCGTGCATCACGCAAATACTACTGCATGGCATTGGATGCAGTTTTCACAGTTGTGTAGCTAGAGGCCTAACTTAAAATCTGGAATATGTTTTATTTTTGTATTTTATCCCAAAGTATTATTTATGAAGGCGGTCAGTCAATTTTGAAGGCAAATTGAATGGCATGAAATTCTGCATATGGGTTCCTCACATTACGTTATTTAACTTTTAGATAGACTTTTAGAAATTCCACTCCCTAAGGGGGTTTGTTTGGAGTTGTAAGTTTATATGTGATTTTTAATTATGTGTCAATTTTGAAGGAATTTCACAAAATTCTTCCACCCGGACGAAGTCGTGGGCAACAGTTAGTTATTAATAGAACACTACACCAAGGGATGAAAGTAGTCGATTTCATTAAGGGTGTAGAACTAGCTTGCCTTTAAACACCCGAAAGAAATCTATCTCCCGAGTTATACAAAGTGCTTTATACTACACCTACAAAGAAATAAAAACTACCAAAAGCAAAAATATATTAAACAAAAACAATCATAAAATGAGCGAATAAGACTTCGCCTTCGTAGCAGAGGGAGTTTTTCTACTTACCTCCCTCTGCACACTTTCACCCTACTGTTCAGAACTCGCTCGAAAAACTTTCTTTGATAAATATTCTCCGTATTAGATACTGCAAATAGGTACTTTCTAAGTAGGTGTAGAATAAATAAATATGTTCATTAAAATAAATTTCTGCACTTAGCTACTTTAGTCAAGCTTGCAGTTGGACTGCATAAGTGGTAACTAATTGGACTGCATAAGTGGTAACTGTAGTCAAATATGGTATGCTTATTAGGTCTTATTAAAATAGGACCTAATAATCGGACCTAATGAGGCGAGCCACCTATCTATCGAAAACATTGCCAGACTCCATCAACGATCTGAAATTTTGTACCGAAAAATCCACATAACACTTTTGTACGACTCCCTCCTTGGATCTTAACGAAACTGGTGAAGTGCGGATGATTAATACATTTCAATATCATAACATTGTGTGACTAAAGTGTACAGATTTCTGATGAAAGCGAAAGTAAAATACAAATATATCGTAGAGAGAAGATAGTAAGCGGCTTATATGCTTACATTTGCAATCACACAACAGCAAAGATAGCTTAACTATACAAAGCAAAGCCTGTCTGTCTATCATTCAGACTTTACAGACATGAAAACGGGACTAAACTGTTTTCTTGTCTGTAAAGTGACGATTGTCGTGGCTTGCTGTACTGTTATTCTCATGATGAAACTACTCTGACACTTACTAGCTAGAGGTATTAGATTAAGTTCAAGCATAGAACTTAATCTGATACCTCTAGCTAGTTAGTATCAGAGTATTTTCATCTATTTTTTTTTTTAATACTACGCCCACAGCGAACGAACGTGTAGTCCACCTGATGGTAAGAGGAGTACGGCCCATGGACATTAGCAATCCACAAAAGCAGAATATAGATGCGTCGCTGCAGCTGAAGACTACGGTGTTATGCCTTATGTGCCAGTAATTTCAGGGCCTGAAGGGTGAAGGCCAGGGTGATCACGACCAAACCGGAACACAGTAATGGAAGCACTACTATTTGGCGGCAGGTTAAAGGTGAGACGGTGGTGCTGCCGCCCTCGAGCTCATTCACAAGAGCTCTACCACCAGTAAAGTACCATCTATACTAGTATTAAGCTAAAATGTTTATTTGATTGTTTGATTCTTTGCTTATCACATGCACTTTCAGGAGACACGTTTCGTCTAATAGGAGCTGGAATATAATATGTACTTATTACGGATTCCAGGCGGATGAAATCGCTGTTTTATAATATTTAATAGTGGTCAAAAAAACGTCTATTTTATTTTAGAATGTTATAATAACATAGTAACCTGTTACTAATTCTCAAGGGTAAGCCAAGTTCACTAGCAAAGCCTAGAAAGTATAAACTGTTTAGTTTAAAGCTCGTAAGTCCTTGGAGCCTGTTACGCGACATTGAGGGTCGTGAATTTAGTATTATAAGGCTGCCAGTCCACCAAAGCGGAGCGAGGCTACGGAGCGGAGAAACTGAGAATTTTTAACCAATAGTATTGCATACATTGCCTCTCTGCTGCGGTGATGGAATCCTATTGGTTAATATTTCTCCGTCCTTGCAGACAGGTAGCCTAAGACTGAAGAACTACCCATAGAGCTATACATGTTCAATATAAGAGTTTTGCATTGCCGTACAATAAGAAGGAAATGTTTAGCTTGGTGTGTGACAAATGGTACTGTTCGCGTTGTGGAGGCTTAGATTGTTTTGGAAGACTTTTGTCCCGGGTAGATAAGGATATATTTCTTGTTTATGAACAAGAAAACAAAGTTGTTTGAGGTTGAAAAATTCTCGTAAATAATCTATAATGCTATGCGCACGATAAGTTTTTTAGTTAGCTACGCTGTCAGGGCCGGGTCACCGATTAGGATGCCATTATACACTAGTCATTTCCTTTGCTTGCCTTACGCCTTTATTGAGACTGACGCAGACGGTGTTAACTCTATAGATAGGCAATTTATTTAAGTTTCATTCGGGCTTGTATTTAGTATTTTATTATTGTGTTTATTATTCGTTATCTGGTGGTGTATCTAAAAATAATATGCATGATTCGCGTTAATTCCCGTAAAAATAAAATAATAATCATGCAACGCGAAAGTTTAAAAGTTAACATGTTGCTACATTAGAAGAGATTACTAAAGGCCAGGTCTTGTTATGGAATCAATGGTCTTATTTTGCCTAATTAAAGTTGTGTGAAAATGTCTATATAAATATATAGGTGATACCGCGGTCGACTAAAAATACCAAAATTATGGGAGTAACACCCGTATTGCGTAATATGAATAATTATGTTGAATCCTTTCTCAATTCGTTCAAAAACATAACCGTTAGTATAGGCTTTTGATGCGATAGCGATAAATCATTTAGCAAATAGGTATTCACACATTTTTAGTTATTATAGTACATATTTTGGATTTCTTGTACGTAGATATATATATCCCAATAAACTCATTAGTCAAAGTTAACGTTACTGCATTCATAGTCATAGATAGACGTTTTTGTCCTATTGCAATCAATGCTCAATGTTGATATCATCGTTTCAATTAATCACACAAAAACGACACAGTAAATTCCTGTTTTCCAGCTACGTAACCTTGATTGAATGATTCATTGATTGAGGACATTAGAAACAACTACATCTCTATAGAATAGAACATAAAACCGTGTAGGATACTTAAACACCTGCAACCTTATTGCATAGTATTAACTTACTTTACGGTTAGATTAAACTATAAGCACAGTATAAAGATATACCAGTATTCTGTCTCAATCACTTTCCTTGAAATAACAAAAGACAATCACGCGATACACGATAGGGTTGCCCACTAACTTTATTTTAATTGCATAAGCATGACTTCTATGATTCTGAGCTTCTATGATTTTTTTTAATTCGATCGTCACAGCAACACATCCCTGTCTTTTGTTGGTACCCTTATTGCGTTCAGGCTTCCAGAACCCAAATTAAAATCAGTCTAGTAGTTTTTGAGTTAAATCGTTATCGTAAAAACAAACAAACGAATATGAAACTTTTTTTCTGTTCTGTTCTTTTTTAGTTTGACGTACGCATATTTTTGCGAAATAAAATGACAAACCACCCGACCCACTCAGAATTTATTTTCTTGTAATTTTTCTCACGTAATAATACTTTAGGAAGTAAAAGTAATATATAACGTCGTAATGATAATAAAACTTAATAGTTAAGACATTAATTAGAAAAAAAACTCGTTCCATTTAAAAGATGACACTAATGATTCAACTCATTTGTTCATTCAAATCAAAATGAAACCTATTTCGTTGGCTTAAAGTGTAGAATTCTCATGACACTGGTTGTAAATTGCATTTTTTGTCCCATACCAAAGTAAATGAATTTTTGAAGAGTTAGGTAATCTGGAGTGCGACGACCGCCAATAAAATTTGAGAAGTTTTTTATATTGAAACTTTTTCATTAGCCATGTCGAAGAAAATATCGTAAAATATTTTGATGTGTGTTCTTCTCGTAATATCTTCTATATGATATTTTTATAGGACAATGGCAAGGTAGCCTTATATTAAGATCTGATACAGCTTGACAAAAAAGAGAAGAAATAAATGTCACACTGTGTGCTCTTCCTACGGTAAGTAATAACAACCCAAATTACCCAAATCATCCAATCAGCATAACCTTATTTCAAAATCTATGAAATCGTGCGAAATAATAAACCAATCGTGAAGTTTGCTATCAAAAACGTATTTACTATTACTCTGACAACTTTGTCATTCATGTTGCCAGCAGACAAAAAATTAGTTTCCGTTCGAGACTATTTTGTCAAGGTCCGAAGGAAAATATGCATTTAAAAAGAAACGCCCGTTGACTGAATAACTACGTAAAAGCGGTCCAAACTTCTAAACAAATAATAAACGCAAAGGAATGTCTGAAACAGCTAAAAAATAACGCTTTTCTTAAACTGATTTCTAACAATAAAACGAAGCATCTTTCGTTTCTACAATAATGTCAGCAAATAGCACGTGAAACCTATTTAGACTTAGCACGGAACAACGAAGTTTTACGATCGCTCTCTCAAAGTAAATGTAATTACATTTTTAGTTGGAGATTTCATTTTACACTGTACTTGTATGAAAGTTTTAATGTCCTCCTCTATAGCAACCTTTTAGTTTTATGAGTCATGGGGATTGGTTCTTGTATACCTCCATTTCTTTTATACGGTTTGTCTGTCTGTTACGCGTTCTCACCTAAACCAGTGAATCGAACTTAATGAACATTTGTTTGTAGACAGTTAAGTATTATATTTTTAGCTGGAGATTTCATTTTAAACTGTACTTGTATGCAAGTTTTGTTGTCTTTATAGCAGGTTTTTAGATTTATGAGTCATGGATTTGTTCATGTTTATCTTTATATCTGTTCCAAGAAGGTACGGCAACGATATTATGTCTTCTTTTATACGATTTGTCTGTCTGTGACGCGTACGCACCTAAATCATTGACCGTTTATCGAGCGTTCCAAACAGCCCATAACATGTACATATTACCATTTCATGCTTTGCCATATACTTCGCTTTTTAAAAGGGTTTCGTCCTCTAAAAGTTTGAGTACCGTCGCTCTTAATAGTAGTCCAGTACAAAAATTCGATCAGACTTCACGGGTCGCTCCCAGCTGGCTCGAATTACGTTTGCATTGCACGGATAAGACAAACATGGGATCAAAGTAAGAGACGATAACGACCTCATTCTAAAATGATGATATCTTTATCTCGGCAACAGTCAATGAAGAGTTTCATTGTATTAGATTAGTAACACAATACGAACTTAAATATGAATGTAAATTAAAATTGAGTGCACGGTTGGCGTGGTGGTTAAAGCGGTCGCCTCGCGGCTTTCAACTGCGCTGGTGTTGTGGGTTCGATCCCCACATGGGACAAATCTTTGTGTGATTCGCAAAGATTTGTTCTGACTCTGGGTGTGCTCTGTGTATGTGAAATGTATGTTAGTAAACACCCCCGCGGCACAAGAGTTATTCCTAGATATCTGTCTAGAATGTTTTAACTAATGTCTATCCAAAGTGATTAGTTTTCATCATTTTGACTACTTTTGACTACTTAACATTGTTTTTAAAATATAGTCAAATGTCCTATGATATAATATGTATATCAAAAAACCTGTTTGTTATAAGGAAAATGAAATTGTCGATATTAAGAAATTCCCACGCGACTGTTGCCAATCTTTTTAAAAAATCCGTTCAGGTATTTAGAAGTTATGGTGGAATAAATAAACATAGACTCTAAAATCATTACGTACACTCCTTTCTTTGGGCAGTCGTGTAAAAAATGTTCGTGTTCAAGTACTGGATCAACTATTTCCATATCAATTTTAATCAATAATTTTTCAGTACTTTCATGTATGCAAAGGAACTATTTCTGCATTAATAATATTACTAAAGGTTTATGACGTCATGTCATGCATGCGAGCATAAAATAATTTCAGAATACCTAGTATAATTTAGTTTTACTTATAATTTATTTTTATATCATTTGTTTGTAATATTTTGATGTGTTCAAGTGATGTGTTTTGATGTGGGACCTATGAAAGTAAATGATTTGAATTTGAATTTGAATTTAGAATCCACAACTTTCCATGTTATTCCTCAAAGGTTTCTTTAGTCATAACATACATCTCATTATAATGCCGCGGTTACGTGTTTTTATCTGACCTTTCTCAAGGACTTAACTATCATTATTCTTCAAGTCAATTGCCATTAGACCTCCACAACCCAGTACGCGGCAAGACGATGCTCTTGCCTCTCTCCTTTTTTTGCCTTCAGCTTCTAGTCTAACGGATTCGACCGATTGTCAGCATTTTACGTTGAGAGATTACATACAGATCTCCACAACCCAGCAGTGGCAGATACGATACTCTTTGTTCGACTAGTTGCGAAACCTTCAGGACTATGATCAGACGTTAAACTGTCATAGTGTTCTAAATTACTAACGGTACCTAATGACTTAACGTGAACTACGAGACACAAAGGAAACATTATTATTATATTGATGGTCATATATCCCACAACCGATCGCCTCAAACATTGCTTAACCCAACGATGATCGGTCTTGTCATAGCCTCGAGCTCTTTTCAAGGGCATAACTAATCAGTAATCTAAAAAAAATATCATGGCGTCGAGTCCACGTTATACTTTAGTTCGCGAGTAGCCATGCGGTTCGGCTGAGCCTCAGTTCATTGACCCCGTATTACGCAACTGCCGAATACAAGGATACTATACTATACAACAAAATATTATTATGTTTCGCAGATCTGTTTTATTGGTTTTTAAACACGTTTTGTTTGGTTTCGGTGTTATTTTATATTTTCCAGAAGTTTTTGAGTTGAAGATTTGACATTTTGTACGTTGTACAGGTGCTGTATCGATCGATTATCGGATAAAGCAATACTCGTGGTGGGCAATGGATTTGAGTTCTCTCTCCGTGCCTCGGCGAACACCTTATTGAAGCCGTTGGTTGCGGTTGCTATCTGAGAATCTTTGATAATTGTACGAATATTCAGAGGTGTGTAACAACTATACGAACAAAGTAATATCGTATTGCCCGGTACTGGCTTGTCGAATTTTGATTTCTTCTGATAACAGTCGCTCTAAGAACTATACCGATATCTAACCAAGTCCGTTAGGCTAGATAGTAGATTCCCATTTACCTTATTGGGAATAAGCCGAAGTATTTTTATATAGAATCGGGTCATTTAAAATGATCTAGAAAGCGCCGGCACCAAGCTTTAGGGCTTATTAGCCCGTCATAGAGCAACCTAATTACATAGCTAATCATTTCAGATCATGCTTTCAATTTTTGGCTCGTAGGCTAGCTGTTCCAAATATCCAAACGTCCAATAAACTTCGTGACTTAACGAGATAGGCATCGACTCACGTTCCAAAAGTAATAATTAGTACCATACTGTAACAAATAAAGAAATTTGTAACAGCAAAATCTCATATAACACTTTTGCTCGACCCAAGGATCAAAGCCACAAATCGTAGACCACGAGGCAATCAAAAAGGTTTTGTGATAGTCTATCATAGATTCATAGAGCAACTTAATAATTAAATAAATAAATAAATATTCCACAACTCACACACATTACCATCTAGTCCCAAACTAAGCAGAGCTTGTACTATGGGTACTAGACTAACTGATACTAATACATAATATATACTTTTCTTTTGTAAATACATACTTATTATACATAGAAACACCCAGACTAAGACAAATCCCTTGTTCATGCACACAAAGATTTGTCAATTGCCGATTAAGCTTTCCAAATTTCATTTCTACTTCGAGCTATCGGCTCACGTTCAAAAAGAACTCTAATTAGTACCATGTAAATGATCATAAATTAGCAAGCGAGAAATATTCAAAGAAAACAAAGCCCCTGTTTGAGGATGCAAATAGGGAACAGGCAACGGTAGCTCAGCTTTACATAACATTACAGAAAGATGGAAATGTACTCTCTATTAATCAAGTTAAAGTAGAGAATTAGGTGCTAAGAACTAAAAAAGAAAAATAACATAGAAATCACCTTTGTGTCAGTAATTAAAGGGCTCAATATTGCACTGCACCTACTTATGCTTATCTCTGCACCACCCTAGTTTGACTGAGAGTAGAGATTGCCATAAGGCATTAAGTCCGCCTATGTACTATTTTTATGTGCAAAAAGTTAAATAAATAAATATTGCTACTAAATAGGAACACAGTACGAAATCTTATATTACAGGGCAGGACAAGGTTAGGTCTGAAATACCACGTTATAGCAACCTTTTTAGTTTTCATAGGTTCCCAAAATAATAATCATAGAAATAGTGCTATGTCATGATCTATGACTGATCTGCAATAAACAAGCGAGAAATATTTAAAGCCTTGTCTGTTTGAAAATGGTAATAGAGCACAGGCAACGTTAGCCCAGCTTTACATAACATAACAGTGCGAAAACAATGTGATATAACATCGGTATCTGATGTAGGTGCATTAATTATGGGTTTAAGTTCTTAAGGGGCAGAAAATAGCCACACCTTGTGTCCCAGTTTGGTCATGAGATTACCCTGAAATTACGGCTGTAGAGCTCTTAAAGCTCTAGTCTCTTGAGTCTTTCAATTTATGCAAGTCTCAAAAGATTTTGTCTGCAATCTTTTGAGAACTCATAGCTGTACTCTGTACTAAAATCACAGAGACAAAAATGTTAAATTCACAAATAACTATTTGTGAATTTAATTTTGGAGCTCAATTTATTTCACTCTGATTTTAGTACAGATTACAGTTAGCTACTTACCATCAGATAGACTAACTTCTTTTTATATTATGGTATATTATAAGCTATATATATATAAGTATGTAAATACCTAAATGGTTTGTCTAATGTTAATAGAACGAATATTGTCATTGATACCATGATACGGCAACCACAACAATTCCAATAAAGTCAAACACAAAATCATTTCCGAATAATACCAAAATCATAAAATTATGGTAATGTATTGTAATGTAATCGCGTTAACATTGTGTCCTAATTCGTGTTCGGTTGTGATATATTGGGGTCGAAGGTAATATAATAAAGATAAAGATAAAAGATAAAGATCATTTTATTCACAAAAATAGAGTTACAATAGTTCTTAAAATATATAATATACAGTCCATCTATTTTGCCAGTCTGTGGGCATGCGAACATTTAAACATGCATTAACAAATTAGGCTTTTAATATATTCAATTTTAAATAACAATTTTAATGAAATTTCAAAATAATTCATAAGCATTAGCCCGCGGCTCTGCCCATGTGATACGTCGATAAGGCTATTAGCTACATGTGTTCTTAATTTCATCAAAGTCCATCCAGTAGTTTTTGCATGAAAGAGTAGGGTAACACCCAAACATCCCCACAAACTTTCGCTTTTATAATATTAGTAGGACAACAAAACATTCCGCTTGTTATTACTGGGTAAACCCAGAAGGATATGGCATAAGTTTATATACCCAATACTTCCACCAGTCACGTTTCCACTAGAACAGAGAAGAGAGGAAATGAGTTTGAATAACCAATCAGGTAACGTTATTTCCACGTCTCCTCTCTGCTTAGCTTCGATAACGAAACCTGATTGCAGCTGAAAATCAGCGTGAGGTGACTGTATTTAATTGCAGTCACTTAGCATAATGCTGATCTGCTGGCCTATTGGTATAGACTGTATTTACTTTATTTCCTGTATTCATGTCAAATTTGTTTCTTTTGTTTTTGTGCCAATTTGCTTTGCTTTATTGTTATAGCGAGGCCATAGTTCAGACTCCGTGCTACTACAAAAAAAAAAAATCCTTAATTACACTTTTCCTCGACCTCGGAATCGAACCTTATGGAAATGCTAATATATTGTAATGTAAACGCGTTAACTAATTGTGTCCTAATTCGTGTTATGTCTACTCTAATTCTCCAGTGATATATTAGGGTCGAAGACGATTATTCACTAAGAAATATGGCTAACAATATTCTGGCCCGCAATTTTCTGGACTTTTTTCGTATTACTAGAGAGTATTTCATGAATTTCCTTTTTAACTTAAATTATTTTGCTTAAGCTTCTCGTATATATCAGTATTGGTAATTTAAGTTTTGGAACTTTCATAGTTGCAATTATAGCATAGAATTACTTAAATTACTCAATAAAAATAGCAATTATATCAACCATTTAAAATCTGACCAGTTGCTAGCTATTTCCCTAAAATTACTATTTACGCAAAAAGTGTTACTAATGCAAAATATGAGTCATGTTTCACGGAGAACTCTTCTTAATAAGATAAGACCATCCAAAGGTAGCGTGGCAAAAATTGTGTCAAGCGATAAGACCTTTGCATATTGTTATTGTCTTTCAATAGTTGTCTTTAGTTTGTAACGCAATGGTATGCAAAAAAGTTTATCTAACTATAGTATTATATCTATGTATAAGTCTGCCACAGACCTGTATTACACATCTATATTTGGAGCTGTCATTTGATAATTGACATCTTAAATTACGTTCTGTAAAGGAAGCCCTTCGACACCGGTGACCTTTTACGTAATTGGTTTGTTATTTAAATTGCTTTCTTGCGTAATTCGTCTTAATAATTTAATTAATCAATACCTTCACAATGAGTAAAAGTTATTTATTGGATAATCAATTGATAAACAGTGCAAACAGCTAATTTGCGCAAGTAAGAAAGAGCTTGTAACCGGTACTTCAATCGACAACATCGTCAATTTAAAATGATATAAAATCAAAGGCAGTATTTTATTGTAACTATAGTAAGTACGATAAAATACGGCATTTAATTGATTTGTGAAATATAAAGTTCACTCTACTCGTTGAGTAGATTTTCATAATTGCAATTTGTATTTTAATAATTGAAATATATGTATTGAATTTTGTATTAATGTATTTTCTTCTTCTGTTTCAGGTAAGTGTTATTCGTTCAGCAAATGAATAATGAGTATTTTCTTCATAAGGTATTGTATTGAGTTATAAGAATAAAATAATCTATATAAATAAAAATGAATTGTTGTTCGTTAGTCTGATTAAAACTCGAGAACGGCTGGGCCGATTTAGCTGATTTTGGTTTTAAAATGTTTGTCGTAGTCCAGGGTAGGTCTAAACGGTGAGCAAATAAGGAAAAATTGCTAGTAAGATAGAGTAAGACGACAATTCCATTTTCCCATATAAAAGTTGACCACTTACTTTCTGTCAAACATTTGACGGTATTTGTACTCTCAGTTCCACTCGAATTGAAGAACGCATTAAAACAAGACTTTTGAATCGACAACATAATATCAACTTTGCTCATAACATCGTGTATTTAAATTTCAAAATTAAAAATAATTAATGTGTTGACATGTTTGATGGGTGCCAACCTTACAGTGTTACCAACTCTCAAAAATATTTTTATAATAATAATAAGTGTATCCGAACGTTCCATTGTTTTGTCATCTCATGTAAAAAAAACCCGTGTATCCGAACGTTCCGAGTTGAGGGATATATAGCTTCACTATAACTTCTGGAAAATAGTTTTAAAATATCAACAATTTAAATATTATAGTTGTTTGAATTCTTTATTTTCTCGATAACAGATGTAGTTCTTCTTCTTTTCTTAACCATGGCCACCGTCAAAAAAAAAAGGACAGATGTAGTTTGATAGTTATAGTGTAAATATTTGTCAGTATTCACTCAAAAAAAAATTGTCTATGGTAAAATGTCACTTGAAATGTAAACGTCTCTTTGCTGTGCATCTATACTATAATTCTTTAATATTCCTAAAAATCTAAAAGCAACAAATTTCAATAAAATTAAAAAAGTATTGTTTCGTGTGTTTGTGACTTACTAAATATGCCTCCAATAATTAGGCGGTACGAAGTTCGCCGGGTCAGCTAGTAAGCAATAAAATATACATTCACGAATATAATATACAAACGTGAAATTGTACTATATTTTTTTCTGTTCGATCCCCGGGTCGTATCCATGGGTGTTATTTGGTGTTTTCCACGAAATTCTCAGAAGCAGCACGGGGTCTGGAATTGTGTAATAGGTGGCGATAGGCTCATCATCAATCAACTCAAACCATCTTAACATCACACGCTAAAAGTGAGAGTTTATTCACAGACCATTCTCGGAAATAAAGGCAAGATGTTATACAAAAAATAAAACTTTTATTCTGAACGCAGTCCTGACGTGATATACAGCTGTAAATGCGTACTGAATGTTTAAAGCGATATCGATTTTAATTTACCATTAAATTTACACGAATACAGGTCAGTTGAAGTTAAAATTATCCCTGGTATATTCACATCACGTCAGGTCACGCTTATATAAACCAGAAAAGTGGGTAGATAGAGGTGTACAACACCTAGTCACATACATATCATCTATTGTTTTTAGTCTTGTATGATAAGTGCCTTATTGCCACCTGCCGGACAAAACTGTTGCTAATGAAAATTTCCTGCCAGAAAAATCACAAATAACATTTGTCCTACCCGGGGATTTAGCCTCTGACCTCACAATGACATACATAACTTCTATGCGAGATAGTCAAAACGTAAATGTTCATAGATTTTTTAACAGGATATAATCCCACCCACACGCCCACCACTGTGATTCCTGTGACGCCAGGATCTACAACGGTTCTAATGCTGATCTAAATTTTCTATCTATAACTAAATACGAGTATAACATTGACCTAGATCTTATGTCTGCTACAGTGAGCTGAGTAAAATAAGAGAAAAAGCCTTTCCTTTGATTAGCTTTCAATTCCAGTTAAAGCCTTTGAAGGCTGTCATTCGTTTATTAGAAAATCTTTCAACAAAATGATTAGAGCGTAGTAGATTGTAAATGAGGTCTATTTTCGTTAAGTTCTTCTAGATAAGTCTCGTATCATAAATGTCTCATAGACCTAATGACGCCTGACTGTGCTTGTATTTCTTTTTATTTTGCGTACCCATGTAGTTAACAAACATGTTTCTACATTAAGTAAGTGGTAACTAAGACCATGCGCGTCCGTTATGTCCGAAAATGTTCAATGTTTTTTATTCACAAAAGTTCAGAGGCGTCGCTAAATATAAGGGCGACCATTTATGGCTCTTGTGCGAGTTATTTTTGGACCTAGGCCCTAGGAGAGGAGAAAACCAAACAGGTTTCGTTATCGAAGCTAAGCAGAGAGGAGATGTGGAAATAACGATACCTGATTGGTCATTCAAACTCAATCTTACCTTTGGTGGAAACCGTGCCCTAACTCATCTTAGCACCAATCAGGAACACAGTTACGCATACTATTCGGTGGTAGGTTAGAATGAAAGCACCTCTCGCCCATCCTCTCGAGTGTTTTCTCAAAAACTGTTCTGAGAATCAGAAAATCTTGAAAGATTAAAACACTCAATCTGTTGTTGGGTCATTGGGCGTAATCAGAACGACTGATTGTATAAGGGTGCCGATTTTGCCTGTGCAGGTACGGAAATCGAAAAAATAGCGTCTCTAAGCAAAGCCTGCTATTATCTATTCTGAACCACTGGCTTTTATGTTTAGGGGCGCGAGCGTGAGCGCTGACAAATTGCTAAACATTAATTGAGTTTTACATGTGCAAGAGTTTAGAATATTGTTCCATTAAAATTCTTTACAATGATGAGGGTATTTTGGATCCTTCAAACTTTCAAATACTTTATTGTACACACACAGAATTGACAATAACATAATAGAAAAAACACTTAAAATACTGGGTACAAAGGCGAGCTTAATTCAATTATGAATTTTCTACCAGCAAACTTTTGAGCCGTAGAGGAAAAGAAGAAATAGAAGACTAGGCAAGAGTAAAGTTGAGTGTACAACTACAAAGTAATAATATTAAAATAATGCTACAAGAATGCTTACATACTATAATAATTTAAATAGGTATATACTACCTACTTTTGCAATATAATATACTACTTAATATATTATTTATCTACATCAATACACCTACATATAAAATACATGCATACATAGAATACTTACAATATATACATACATCAACAATTTTTATTAATCAAAAAAATCCTTCACAGAAATTCTGTTCAATGTTGAGGGTATTTTAGATCTACATACGCCATCACAAATTGCATTTTTTTGTTAAGAATTATTGATTTCTCAAATAATTGCTGCTGCTTGAACTACTGAGTAGGTATCCATTATTATAGCGATGGCACAAAAACTGACAAAATCAACATTAATGTTTTCATTGTGGTGTCTATGATGGACCATTGGAACACTATGAAATAGCAAACTAAATAAAACACTCGATCTTTTGCCGGGTCATTGGGCGTAATCAAGAAAAAAATGGCGTCTCTAAACAAAGATCGCTATTATCTATTCCGAACCACTGGCTTTTATGTTTCGGACCGCGGCGGGCTTGAACGCTGACAAATTGCTGAACATTTATTGAGTTTTACATGTTGAAGTTTAGAATTTTGTTTCAGTGAAATTCTGTACAATGTTGAGGGTATACTGGGTACGCAAATTGCATTTTTTGTATAGAATTAATGACGGAAAAGTTTTTGTAAGCGATTTCGCCGCCTCATTTTTAGCTTACCACCAAGTTCTTGCTGCTGCTTGCACTACATTGAGCCGATTTAGTGATAAAATAAAGCTCTAAACTTGCTGGCAGATAAGGCAGACAGTCACAAACTCTCTCATTTACATATAATATAAGTAAAATACTAAAGCTTAGGCCGCATAGGCTGGTCGCTTGCTTAGCTCCTTGAGCCTTGTGAGTCACTTAGCGAAAAACAATTGTTTATTGTTTTCGCGACTGGCCGAACTGCGCGCTTGGCCATTAGGCTCCAGTCGCTAAGCAAGCCACCAGTCTTCATATGTTTTTTAACTTTCGCGATTTGAGAACATTTTTCAAATATTAGACAACGTGTAGATATCGCGTAATTATTATATAGTTAAATAAATACCTATGCTCGACGAGATATTTATTTACCTTTATAACTTAGCCTAAACCTTAAATCGCCATTATTCCTTCCCTCAACAATTTTAGTAACTAGGCAAAAACATTAGGTAACTAGAGCCTAACTAATCCTTCCTTTGAGGGTCGTGCCAATTAATGAGACAATTACCAGTAATTATGAGTAAGTGGATGTCTTAAAATTACGCCGTTTACTTAGCTTTGAGTATGGACGCTGAAGGAATGCGTTTGTCACGTCCGTCAGTTGATGACAATTATGACCCGATAGGGTGAGACAACGGTAAAATATGCATCATCCTATTGGTCAGCTGTCAAACTGAAGCGCCTGCCCGTTGACATAGTCTTGTAAGACCAGTTACCTACACTTCGTTAACATTTTTTTGTTGTGACTTTTTTCTTTTTTTTTTTATAAATTGTTCAGAATCTCTCTGATTTGTGGCAGCTACTAGTCCATCGTCAACATAAAGAGCAAGAATAATATTATTGTTCAAACGATTTTGGATAAATAAACACGGATCTGTAATGCATTGTTTAAATCCATACCTTTCAAATAATCAACCATGCACTTATTCAAAGAGCGTACAAAAACAATTTTATTTAGGGTCCGTGCTTTAAGAAGGAAAAGCGGTAATCAGATATTAGATAATTTAACTCCGTTCCCTTTGTAATGTCAGTAACTAGGCAACAACATTAAGTAACTAGGGCCTAACTAATCCTTCCTTTGAGGGTCGTGCCAATTAATGAGACAATTACCAGTAATCGTGACTAAGTGGATGTCTTAAAATTACTTCGTTTGTGATTAGAATAAAGGGAATCGGCGTTAGTAGAGCTTTTAGAATTTAGGGAGAATTTGAGTAGGTCATATACAGGGTGTCCTAGTTTTAGACGTAAAGAACGAAATCGTGTAAAAGTGATGATTGATATGAAATAATAGTTTTTAAAAACCGATACTATAATTTTAAAAAAGTGGACAATTTAAAACAATCGGGGAAAATTGACATCCTGTGACAGACTTTTCACTCCTGTTGCTAGAATACATATTTACTGTTTTTAAAATCCTGAATACTTTTTCTCTAAACTCTGGTCAAAAATTCAAAACAAAACCAACCAATCAATACTCACTAATAACCGATATGCTGAGCACCAATTATTTAGAACGTTAACATAACAAGTGAAATGTCAGTGATATACACCTCTATTTTACCCTTCTGGTAACACAATGGCGTGATATTTCGTTATTCAAGTCTATTCACAAACACGTTTGCTCATTTACTCCTACAGCAAACATAATACATAACATGAAGGCTGCCACTTGTAGAGAAGTAACACGTAATTAGTACTGATTAATATTCGCCACGTCTAACTGACACAAAGGAAATGAAATAAGATATTAGGAAGGTTTGATGAATGTGTTTTGAAGCCCACGCATTCCCAGCAGATTGAATTCATTTTACTTAACATCATGCTTAAATTACCCGAAAGATTACTAGAAAGGCTCTACGAAGCAAACATTTTTTACGACCATTATTTAAACTTTTTTTTTCACTTACAATTAAGACGTTAGTTCGAGAAAATTTCGTTGGTTAACAATTGTTTAACTTGTTGAAAAATTAACTTTTAGTAAAATTTCCAACGGGAATAAATTATTTATAGTGTTCAGAACACACCATATTTTTTCCAAATTTAAAAAAAATATTCAATACCTATATATAAAAATATTAAATGAATTAATTAAGGTGCCGTACCTACTCGCTTTTGACGCCACGCGTGCAACCTAAAAATTTCGCGCGCAGACCTATTTTCAGCGTTAAATTAAAATTATAAACAATGGAGATAGAGTTCCAGAATTTTTTTTCTATTAATTCCTTTCAGAATCTTTTTTTGAAATTTCTTAAATATTAATAGTTTATGAAACATTGGCAAATAACAAAATGGCATTTTTTGTTTATCTTTTATTGTTTATAACTTTTGCAATTTTTTATGTGCTAATACATGATTTTGGCACATTTTTCTAGGCGTCATTCCGAATCCAATGAGATATCGCACATAATTTTAAGACCAATATCTCTATTTTGTACCATTTTCAACTTATCGAGTAGACTAGTAGGCAATGTAGGCATACATCATAGTAGTTATAAGCCTGTAAAACGACATTGGCTTCTTTTTAAAAGCTTTTATTTAACTTTACTTGTTTCTATGTGAAGGTGGAATCTTGAAAGTTAAATTAGACCTACTGCCCGATGTTAGATTGAGCTGAACATATAAACTATTACCCCAGTTGTTTTACAAAATGAATCACACTAACCCATTTGCCAATAGCAAGTTCTAATATACAATGTTTTTTCAATCAGATGACAATGTTATAAATAAACGAAAATCCGCAGCACAAACTTTCGCAATATCTCCGACCGCTGCAATACAATTTTCTCTTATCCCGGTCTAATAAAAAAATGTATTATATTTTACTTCATTTGTATTTCTAACCGCATTAATTCGTTTTCTTTTTGCGTTAGGATGGAAAGGAAAATATTATTGGGAAGTATGCTTGATTTTATTTCTAATCTCGAGGATTTGATACACTTGAAGGCAAATTAGCTGCTATATAAGAGTGCTAACTATTTCTTTTCATTAATTTTTTTTTTTAAATTTAATCGACTTCCAAAACTTAAAATATCTCACATATCTCACAATTTAAACGCAACGCCATCTAGTCCCAAACTAAGCAGAGCTTGTACTATGGGTACTAGAACAACTGATACTAATACATATATACTTTTCTTTTGTAAATACATACTTATTCTTATTATACATAGAAACACATATACTAAGACAAACCCCCATGTTCATGCACACAAAGATTTGTCTTAAGCGGGAATCTAACCCGCTACCTCGGCGTCACAGGCACCCACTCCGCCATCCGGTCGTCAAAACTGTCAAAAGTATTAAATAACGGTATTGTCGGTCGTGTCGATTAAAATGTTAAACATTTTATTAATTTGCAAGTTAGGAGCAACGTTTTTACAAGCTCTTTTGCCAAAATTGTCGCATAAAAAGTTTGATTGGTCGCAGTTTGAATGGAGTTTCTAGATGCAATTAAAACTAATGTAAATGCCAAGCTTTTTGGTAACGGTCGTAGTTTCAGTTTTATTTTGAAATTGTAAAGTTTGCCGAATTGAAATTTGTGGCAACGTAAAAAGTACAAACCGATATTTAAAGAGGCGCTTATAATGATTCTTGCTTTGTTGTGTTAATAGGATTGACAAGGCATTTGCTATGTATTATATTGCTAGCTGATGACTGCGTCTTTGTCCGCGTGGATTTCGTAATATTAACATCCTACTCTGCCCCGCTTTTGTTAGATAATTAATAAATGGGTTAACAATTTGAGTGCAAGGTTGGCTAAGTGGTTAAAGCGGTCGCCTCGCTACTTTCAACTGCGTTGCTGTAGAGAGTTCGATCCCCACACGGGACAAATCTTTGTGTGATCCGCAAAATAACTGACCCTAGGTGTGCTTTGTGTGTGTGGAATGTATGTCGTCTCACGACACAAGAGTTATTTTTAGTGCGGGCGTCGTTTATTTAAAACAATTAATCAATCCGGACCAATAGTTCCTGAGATTGCTCGTTCAACCAAACAAACAAACTCTTCAGCATTGTTACATAAAATATACTGTTAAATAGATTACTTTGCTGATAAATCGGTAAATTATGTCACTTGACAAGAGTTCATCTTCCAATGAGAGAAATATTTTTTGGAATCTGATCTAGAGATAACGATCCTAGAAGCAAACAACATTTTCCTCTCCTACCTTAATTAATTTATAATTAAATTACATTATGCGAAGCAATTATATAACATTGTTCCTTGATAATGCCGCTGCGTGCACTACAGCTCATTATTACACATTATATGTAATTACGCTGTATATTATTATAATTTGTGTCAAAGATCATGTGATACACATAACATAACTTATGACACGCCTATATTACCTAGAAGGGTGTGGCAGAGCTGCACGACACCCACATTTCACCTATTATGTGAGCCTACCGCCATCCCCGGGGCACAATTCCAACTCCGTGCTGCTATTGTAAATTGCCTGATGGAAATTTCACAAATTGATATACGATTATTTGAATTATTTCAACCATTTCGTACTCATGCAGAATTTAAACTGTGGACTTCTATGTACCTTAAATATCAATAAGTACACACGACTATCGATCAACCTATACTCTTCTAGTATAAGCTGGTCTACCATTGCACAGCCTAGCCTATACAAAGCGACACCATGTTATTTATTTATTTATTTTATTTTAAAACTTCATGTACAAAATCGCACATAGGCGGACTAAATGCCATAGGCATTCTCTACCAGTCAACCTTTGGGTGATGCTGAGAGTGGGGTAGTAGGTGCAAAAGAGTTATATGTTATATGTTCTATGTACAGATTGCCTTTGTAAGGTATTTTTCGATGTCTTCTAGATGAAACTTACACTAGCCATCAGATAAGCCACATTTAGATAATCCACAAACACGTTGCTTACCGTGGTTGCCCGGTGGATGGATATTAACATAAGTTCCTCCGTGCATCGGAAAGCAGGTTAAACCGTGTAGTCGATCTGATGGTAAGTGGTAAATACAGCTCATGGACATAATCAGTCTACTAAAGCAGATTGTAGATGTGTTGCTTCATCGGAAGACTACGGTGTTATGCCTCATGTACCAGTAATTTCAGGCCTTGATCCCACCACCAAACCAAAAACACAGAAGTGAAAACGCTACTATTTGGCGGCAGGTAAAAGGTGGTGGTGCACTCTGGTGCTTATTCACAAGAGCTCTACCACCAATATAACTGGGTAAAGGCTCGCAAATGATGGTGTTGTAATGTAATAAAATACGTAGCGTTGGAGTGGCGGAGCGTGAAGTTTCGCCCGCATCCTTGCTCTGCGGTTTACACTCCGATGCGGACGGTCGATGACTTCGTGAAGGACTGTACTTTCTACCTTTAGATGCATTAATTAACCTAAGATCACGTCTTTGTTAATACCCAGAAGGTATACCATTCAGAAGTGTATAACACACATGTTTCACTGCTGTGTCTTGAACTGTTTGCGCGGTGGATGAGCTAGACCTCATCACGTAGAAGCCAACGGCCTTATTAGCACGGCTTGACACTCTTGACATTTTGTTCAATCGAAAAGTCACACAAATGAAATGTTGATAACTACGTCATAATCGGATCTAAAGCAACCCGTGCTTAGGGAGCGATTGAAACGTGTTATACACTTCTGAAAGGTATGCCTTCAGGTTATTAAAATAGGCTTCTACGTGATGGGGCCTAGCGCCATCTACCGTACAAACAATTCTAGACTCAGCGCTGATATATTGATCCGAAAAAAAAACCGAATTCTTTTACGTCCGAGTCGGTTTCCAACCCATTACCTCACGGTGAGATCTACCGCATAAAGATTGATCGATTGTGTCAAAGATGACAGGGCTGAAAGGGTGTGAGTGCTGAGATGACGTTTGATGGAAAAGTATAAAAGGATAAAGATGTTGCATCGACCCCAAAGGGCAGGCGGATGAAGATGAGTCAGTGTCTTATACATTTAATATTTGTAATATATCAATATGTCTTATACACAAGCAGCGATAGCCGATTGAGAGACCGTAGGACTGCGAACCCACGGCTCACAACTCTGTCAATAAATCGTTCAGATTCGTCTTTTCGAAGATATGTGTGTATTTATCATGAAATTATCGTTCGCTAACGGTGAAGGAAACATCGTGAGAAAAACTGCGTGCTACCAGTACCGTGAGAAAAGATTACCAATCCGCACTTGACCAGCGTGGTGGACTATGGCCTAACACTTTTCATAATGGGAAGAGGCCCGAGCCCAACAGTAGGACATGTATTGGATACCGGGTTCCTATTATAATATACTAGCGACCCGCCCCGGCTTCGCACGGGTACAATGCTGATACTAAATACACTACAGAAAAACTGTGAACGTTGTATATAAAAACACAGCGGCCCGCTCCGGATTCGCACGGGTATATAATATGTAGCCTATGTCACTCACTGAAAAAATGATTAAAATCGATCCAGTAGTTTGATTTATTCATTACTGTCCGTGGCCCGCACGCGTTAAATTTGGAGTAAAGCAATTCCCCCTTTCTATGCATGTATTATACATAAAAACCTTCCTCTTGAATCACTCTATCTATTGGAAAAAACCGCATCAAAATCCGTTGCGTAGTTTTAAAGATTTAAGCGCACATAGGGACAGAAAAGGCGACTTTGTTTTATACTATGTAGTGATGTAAGTGTACGACCTCGTACTGTACATCTTTGCTGCCACAGCAAATTCATTTGTAGGTCGCGGTCGCGTGCCAGCAATTATATAAATAACATTACTCCACAAATAACTTAGAGTACATTGACTACCGTGGTACGAACCTATTGTCAAGAGTAAGAGACACTAACTTGATCTTTGTAACATATAACTTAACTTTACTTAATAAACAATAGTGATCTTATCTCGTTTGTACTTCACCAACTTAACATAACTACAACTAAATAGTGTAAGAGCTAACTAGCCCTTACAGTAAGGGTTTTCCTACTCTGTGTGTTTTGAACTAGAGTGTAGGCTTGCACTGGTATCCATTCCATTAAGTGGATACACAAACACCGTTATACATCAACCTATACATTTCCAGTTTATGATGGTTTTGTTATGTATAAGTTTCCCATGCAATGCTAGACCGCCTTATACTGGAAATGTATTACTATTACATTCAATAATGCGTAACAAGTGTGGGAAATATACCGAGGATTGATAAAATAACTGAACTACGCAGTTCTGGAATGAAATGCGTAAATACTTACATAATACATTATGTTTGTATAAATAATATACATAACTTAACATCACTGCCTCGATGGTCTAGTGGTTAACTTGTGCGAGGTCTCGGGTTCGATGCCCGGGTCGGGCAAAGTATTATATGTGAAGTTATGTTTACGTCCCATGTGATAGGGGTAAACTCCGTGCTGCTATTAACACTCTTTTGAAGGTAACTTCCATGGTAACATTTTTGTTTTAAAAAAATATATGAACATTGGTATTGATAAGTCGCGACGCGATGTCGCATAGTTTGCAGGTTTTTTCCTACATACTTACTACGGATTGTAAAATGTTATCTTTAGTTTATCAATCGTCACGTTATTTTATTTATAAACATTTCGCTAATGTTATATTAAACATGATACATCATGATTTAAACTAAATAAAATAAATATATAAATATATATAGATAAATTAAATTTAAACTTCCTTTAGACGCAATAGAATTATCGATAGGTAAATTTAAAAAATATGTTAAAATTAGATTATGTTAAAAAGCTTACTATAGTATTTCAGACTACATAAATGATAATAGTATTTGGAAATGAATTGCTCTTCTTATGTGATTTTTTATGAACCTACTTTTATATTGTTATATTTTTCATTTTAAAAGATGGTGCACATGAGTTTCTCACCAGCTCTTCTCATAATGCAATACCCATCGGAGCTGGTACTTGGATTGATTTTAATTCGATTCTAAACAGTTTGATTAAAATTAATCTGAGCCCCGGTTATTCAAATCATTGTAATTAGTATAATTTAGTATTATTTATGATTTATTTTTATATCATTTTTTTGTACTGTTTTGACGTGTTCAAGCGCCTCCTGGGGCCTATGAAAATAAATGATTTGAATTTGAATTTGATAACCAAAACGGTGCATCCAGACCGCGCGAGCATTTGCCGGTAATGAAACGTTCAGGTCCAATTTTGAGCATTACGTTACAAAATACTTTCCAGATGGCGCGAGCATTCGCCTCTAATGTAGTTAAATAGTTTTTGGATTTTTTACATTAGATAGAACGCCAGAAGCAATTACACTATCCAATGGTCCCTATATACACATTCACTCACACAAGCACACCCAGTCTCAGAACAAATCATTGCGAATCACACAAAGATTTGTCCCATGTGGGGATCCCAGTGCAGTGGAGAGCGGCGAGGCGACCGCTTAAACCACTACACCATACGTGCAGACAACATTTGGGATTCGCTTTGGAGCATTACGTACAAACTAACTCTCAAACTCCTTAATCGCATTAAAATATTACAGAATGCTCGATTCTCCGCCCGCGCATCAATGTTACTTCTTCTTCTTCTTCTTTTCGTTTCAATGGTCAAAGTTTCATATAACCTCAGTACGTAGCCACGGTAATAGCCCTCTCTGTGGCCTTGTCTAGGCCATCCAACAAACTGTTTTATTTATTTATTTGTTTATTTATTATACAATTATCATTTTATTGCTCACAGTCTTAAACCAAACACAACAAAATAGAAAAACATGAAAAAGCATTATAAATTAAATACAGTTTATTGTTAGTTTATCTCTCAATTCGTTTCCAAGTTTACATAATATCCTTGGGATTTTTTATTTATTTATTTAAACTTCATATACAGAATTTGTATACAAGGCGGACTTAATGCCATAGGCATTCTCTGCCAGTCTACCTTTGGGTGATGCAGAGATTAACAAGGCAGGTAAAGTTATAAAATATAGCGTTTTGATAAGAAATGGAATAAAAATCAATACAATTAATAAATACATAATGTTTGTTGTATTGATTTTTCTTCCTACACTTCCATTTCAATCGAGACTTTCGTTCCATTTTTAGATTAATTTCCTTTTAATATTTTCAACAGAACGTAATAATTGCGTTGGTAGAATTTCTTCTTGAGCTCTTTGAGCAACCCACTTTAAAATGTCATAAGATGAAGAATAAATTGAAGATCTAAAAATGGAACGAAAGTCTCGATTGAAATGGAAGTGTAGGAAGAAAAATCCCAAGGGATTATTATGTAAACTTGAAAACGAATTAATTTAATTAACTTAACTGAATAAAAATCTTAAAATTTTATTAATAACTCGAGTTTACTAAAATTTACTTGCATATTTGAATGTGGTATCTACGTAAATATAAATGATTCTCTTTTGACGTAACTAAACCTATAATATACCTATTATAAAGGGGAAATATTTTTTTTTGTCGGATCTATTACGATTTAACTCAAACACAACTAAACTAATGTTATTTAGGACCTTTTTAAGTGCTTTGTGAAGTCTAAGGAATAAATATCTTTTTACTTCATTTCATGTTATAAATGCGATAATAACTATCTGTCTGTATGTCTGTTTATCTATTTGTGTGTTCGTTACGAGATTACGGCTAAACCACTGAACCGATCTTGTTCAAAATTGGTATGGAGATAGTGCAAGACCTGAGAAAGGACATTTGTCCATCCTAAGGTTGCCTGGAAGAGATCGCGTCAAGCGATAAGGCCGTTGTACGTTATAGTTTTAAATACCTATTTCTTTGTATGTTTGTTACAAATTTGATGTGCAAAAAAAGTTTTTTTTCCATCTATCAATCTATAGGCTACTAAAAAAAAACAGGGCCTGATTGCTTGAGACCAATCGCATTTAAAAATAAATATGTACTATTACCAGAAGCTAACAACGTGTACGGAACAAGAGTTGCTCAATATCTATTTGATTTTTTTTTGATTTTGATTTTTAAATGTCTTTATTAGTAAACATGTAGGTACATAAGATTTACAAATGATCTTATTCTATTTGCAAACACACATAAAATAAAATTGTTTTGCAGGCTGACTCACCTTTTAAAACATTTTGACATCACGTTTAAATTAACACTTATCACCATAAAATTGTTAGATAAAAAGAAAGTTGGTTTAAACTTATGTAAGGCTTGAAGACCATAACATTTACAAATTGTATAAAAACTTATTATCTCACAGATCAACACAAACATTATTGATCACAAGTTTTCAAATATTCAACTAATTTATTATGTTACACTTGAAACATACCAAATTAAACATAGTATATAAAATTTTACTACAGGTTAAAAAAAAAAAATACAGCCGTAACTTAAATAAAGGAATGTGTTACAATTAATTAATTGTAATATCTATTTAATACCAACCTTCTTAAACAGGCTGCCTGAGGAGTTGCAATTAATATATATACTAAAGGTGTAAAAAATGTAAATATAAATATAAGCGTCATTACTTAAAATGTACCTCTTAAATACCTTAATATAGATTTTTTTAAATTGTAATGTTTTAATGTTTAAATTGAAATGTCTTTGTAAACGTAGCGACTCGCCTACGGTTAGATAAACCCTTAGTGGTTGTTGACCGAGGCAAATGATGTCTAAAATAGTTTTAAGTACTTTGGTTATAATAAATAAATACTTTTATCGACATACCACGCGAGCGGAGCCGTGCGCAGAAGCTAGTAGCCTTTATTTTATCGCGGTTGCATTGCAATTTAATTCCACACAAATCAAACCACACCCAAATTGTTAATTCCCCTAATCCGATTGTGAATCCAATCAAATTGATCAGAACAACAATAGAATCGAGTCATTTGTTTGGCTTCGCACAGTTTTAGCGATCAAAATTAATGTTACCCATAAACCACGATGGAGACAATCCTCTGTAACTCGAATCGAACCCCGATTTTACAAAACTTCTTGATCTACGATTTTATTAAACCCATATTAACTTTTTTGACATGTATAATTGTAGCGATAATTCTAATAACTCTAACATTGCATGCTGAATGGCAAAGTATAGTTGTGCTCAATATTTGTGTAAAAACAAATCAATGTCAATCTTTTTTGACCTATATTTGCAATAAATGATATGAATATGAATGAATATAAATATTTGTATCTCTCGCCCATTAAATGTTTTTTTACGAAACAGACAGATCGAATGCTAAAGCTTAGCTTTAATTAAAGCTTAACACGTTGGTGAAATCGACACTAAAACTAACCACGATAATAAATCGCTAAGAACATTTACAGATCTAATTCATTCAATTTATGGTCCAGAATTAGATGTGTTGTTTTTGGAGATCTACCTTTTGAACATCTACATTCTACATTATATTATTCTTCACGAATATGGTTATTTTCACGCACTGATTTCTGTATCTAACTCTGTTAGATCTGTAAAAGTTTTTTTTAAATTTGATAGCGTTGGAGAGCGATCCATAACTTTACTAAGGCTTATTAAACATATATTATTAACATACAAACACCTGTGTTACCTGTAACACAGGTGTTGATAAGACCTATCTTATCAATTCAAATATGCTTATAATCTTCACAGCACCGAACCCTTACTTGATCGTGGATGGCTCGAAGCTATGAGCTAGAAGTAAGGATGAATTATATTTAGACGTTACATTAGCTGCAATAGTTTCGTAGTTAGCGTAATAACAAACAATCCAGCATTTTGGTATGAATCTAGATTAGAAAGATAATTAGTTGAGTCCTAAAAGGCTATATTGGTGCTAGTAGTGTCTGCGTACGCTATTATTTGCATATGGTTTTAGTGCCAATGCCATATTTGTGATACTAGTGTATTTGCAAGCACGACTAAATTGTATGTGGAAACTAGTTTCCATCCGCGGCTCTTCATAAAATGCATTATTCTCCAGACCTTCAACTATCCGTATACTAATTGTGATCAGAATCGGCTCATTGGTTTAGCAGTTAAGTGTAACAGACTCTCATACAAAGTTACATTCGCATTATAACGCTCGCGGCTTTGCTCGCGTGGTACGTAGTCAGGCGAATAGTAAACCCACAGGACGTTTTATTATCTCAACAGTATTGTAGTTAGTGTAATAATAAACAAGCCAGTATTTTGGTATGAATCTAGATTAAATAGATAATTAGCTTAGTCATAAAAGGCTATTCTGATACTCGCAGTCTGCGTACATTACTATTTGCATAATATGCTTTTAGTGCCAATGACATATTAGTGATACTAGTGTATTTGTAAGCGCGACTAAATTGTTTTTAGATATAAGCTTCCACCCGCGGTTTCGCTATAAAATGTATGATTCAGCCGGGCAAGCATACATAGATTTTGTTGCGTTTTTGTCACGTTTCCCCATATGAAAATATGACAAAAACGTGGCTCAATCTGTCTCGCGCTCGTATGCTTGCCCCCTATGCCTTCCTTGCTATCTGTATACTACTTTTTATCGAGATTGGTTTACTGGTTAAGCTGTGAAGACGTAACAGTCTAGCAGACATAGTTACTTTCGCATTATTATATTACTTTGACTAGCCTATGTCCGCGGTTCATACAGGACGTCAAACTGCAAACTGCAAAGTTAAAGTTAGTGTAATAATAAACAAACTAGTATTTTGGTATGAATCTAGATTAGAGTGATAATAAGCTTAGTCATAAGAGGCTATTATGATGCCCGTAGTTTCCCTGTACACTACTATTTGCATATTATTTTGCTTTTAGTGCCAAAGCCATATTAAATGTATTTTGATGTAAACTTCCTACCACCTCCGAAACCCTAAATCACATTCTTGGTAATACCTTTTAGGAAAACCTTGTAATAGAAGGTGATTTATTTTGATTGAAGATCAAGTAAACAAATTTTCATGCTTCTAACTTCAAAAAAGACGAAGTTACATAGAACCGTTCAACACTTACATATTTTACCCTTTTAGGGGTGGAATTAACAAAAAATCCTTCTTAGGGCGCGCATACTTAATGTGCAAAGCCAGCAACTTCCGTGAACTACGCTCATCAGCGATACAACTGGTACAAGACAAAATGAAATTAGAGTTGACGAACTAAAACTTTACAAACAAGTAACTAGTAAGGTAGCAAACGACATAACTTACACTACGATGCGATGGATGAAGGCGCTAACTAAAATAATTAAAAAAAATGCTCAATATATAAAAGTTAACAATTTCTACTCCTTAACCTCATTTTACTTAATTCCAATAATATTGTAACGGCGAAAGTTTTGTGTGTGAGTGTATGTTTGTTACTGCTCGAGCGGATGAACGGATTTCTATAAAATTTGGTATAGTACACCCTGGATAAACATATAGCCTACTTATACCGAAAAAGAGAAAAACCACGGGGAACAGTCAGCATGAAACAAGAACCAAGTTTAATTTTATTTACGAATTCATCGTCATCGACTTGCCTCTAAAATAATTAATATCTTTATGGATGCCAAGTTCTTAATAGATGAACTCAAGTTTGATTGAACATTGAATTCGGCTAGTTGAATTGAACAATTAGCCAAGTAAAATTTTCAGCTTAGGTTGATCTTAACTTCCATAAAGTTGCGACACAAACAAGTTAAAGTAACAGCGTGTTTCAAATATTTTTTAAATTTACCCGATTATACTTGACGGTTTTAAAATAGGGTGAAGTATTGCATTAGTACCTAGTTCTGCCCACCCCTCTACGGTCAAACCATGATGGATACCCGCCCATGCCAAAAATAACACAGGTCACCCAGCCTACTCTGGCCGAATCGCGTGACCAAATGGAATATTGCCCGTTTCTTTCTTTTACGAATGGTGTAGGCTGACGCTACATTTAGCTTGGATTTACAAATAATATGATTTCGTAAGCAATTTTGAAGAACTCTGGTTATGTTGTAGCAATTATTTTATATGTTGTAAATTAGTTACTCTCCGCAATTTAATCAACGTCAATGTTACTTCTCCGTACCCGTAATAGTACCCGGCACCCGGCATGCGCATTACTTAAATAGAATAATACGAAATTTAGATTTCTGTTAATCAAATATCGAACGAATTTATATGGGGGTATGAATGCACAAAAATTTCGCAAATCGACTTTTTTACAGAATCGCATCACGGTTCTACCCAGTTCATAGAGAACTGGGTGAACAAAAAGCACATAATGTGTTTTTCTATTACTAAATTGGTTTTGTCAGTTATTCACTAGAAAAATATATACGTCATCAAGTACAAAATGTCCTACTTATGATCAACCTCAAAACCGTAGAACAGTGATACGCGCACACTTAGGTACGTCAAAAATAATCGTGAATTTATCAATACTCAGTATGAAGATCTAATCGATCTTATCAATAATCGTTACTTAGGCAATCTTTACGATGCATCGATAAATAGTACTGCAGTGATGTCACTAGTGTTTGCGATACAGTGACGCAACTCTGCGGGCTATGTTATAACAGCGTGCGGGAACCGTTCCAAGTACAGTTAACATTGTGTATGCTGTTCTCTAGTTATCCTTGAACAAATATGTATTGTTAAGAAAAATGTCTTATCCACACATAGTTACTTCTCATGAGATGAGAGTTTCAAATGGCACTCATTCTGTGAGCCTTTTCCCAATAACATTGGGGCTTCTAAGTGAATCAGCTAAAATAAATAAATATTTCACAACTTACACACAATGCCATCTAGTCCCAAACTAAGCAGAGCTTGTACTATGGGTACTAGAATAACTGATACTTATACATATATACTTTTCTTTTGTAAATACATACATATTATACATAGAAACACCCAGACTAAGACAAACCCCCATGTTCATGCACACAAAGATTTGTCTTAAGTGGGAATCGAACCCACAACCTCGGCGTCGCAGGCAGGTACACTACCCACTCCGCCATCCGGTCGTCACGTCAGATTGAACAACCTTTACGAGGCGATACGGTACTCTTTTTGAACCGACTTAACAAAAAGAGGAGGTTCTCAATTCGATCGTACATATTTTTGTAAGACTAGTGTTGTCAGAAATTCGGGCCTCTGACTACCTTTAACGACGTAGTTTAAATAGTACTTCCAAAAAAGTATTGCAATGTTGACGGTTTTTGGTATGTCGGTGTGTGCGTTGACAACATGCGGGAACTGTTCCAAGTACTGTTAACTTATTGTGTATGCTATTACTAGATTTACTTGAAGATAGGTACATTTTATACAACGTATTGAATTGTTATAAAGACACTATATCTATAAAATAGTACTTCAATGATGTCTCTAGTGTTGGCGATACAGTGACGTAACTCTGCGGCTTATGTTATGTCGTCGTGTGTGCTGACAGCGTACGGGAACCGTTCCAAATACTGTAAACATAGTGTATGCTATTCACTAGATTTTCTTTATACAAACATATTTTGAAGTAACGCATAAATTGATGAAACAAATGATTCTTACAATCTTACGTTGATATAAATATATAGGAATGTAAGAAATTATAACTAAATTTTCTTATACACCTATAAACTATTCTATTACTGTAAATTGTAAACGATTATGAAAATATTATTTCAAAAGGCATTCTTCAGGGTAGTTAAACGTGCTCCAAGAATTCCAGTTATTCAGGACGCACTAAGTGCTGTCTTATTAAAAAATAAACTCGAAAAGAAAGCTTCCACAGCGAGCACTCTTTTATTCTATAGCACAGCTAATAAATTTAATAAGACAATCTTTTGTTAGGATTTAAATCTATTTTAGTCATTGAATAATGGTGTCTTTAGAAAGGTACTTGACAGAATCATATACAAATGTCTTCTTATATAAAAATCGCGCTTTTTATATGTTATTGAACTCCTTCGAAACGGCATCACCGCTTTTTATGGTATTAATGTTTGTAATTTGTTTATTATTCTTACTATCATCACAAGTGTATCTACCATGTAAAATCTCTGCACAACCCTAGGTTGACTGGTAGAGAATGCCTCTTTATGGTAGGCTAAATTGTTGTTTAGTTTTTTCCGTCAGGAATTTTTAAAAGAAAGCTACTTTGCCCCGTAGAGGCGGTAGATGGAGATAGACTCAACTAGTAATATATATAGATAGGGATCTATCATTATATATATTACTAGCTCCTGTACGCGACTCCGCCCGCGTGGCACAAAGAAAACAAGTAGCTTATATTATTGCCGGGATCTTTAACTATTTCCACACCAACTTTCATTATGATCGGTCCAATAGATTCGGTGTTTTTTGGGTACAAACAAACAAACGAAAAATATCTTTCTTCTTTATAGTAGTATAGATAAATGAGACATACATGAGAGGTAAAATTTAGCTATATTTATTGAGTTACCTACCTCTGCTATACTCTTCTGGATAACATATAGGCGTGATAATATACCACTTGTTAATATTCCACTCGTGTTGTAAAACATTTCGTTCTCAAATGATACATTGAACTCGCTCGTTGAACTCTCCTTTCAACATTCTTTGTTTTAAATAACAGCTGTTTTTCTTACAGTTTATCTGTACGTGAAAATCTAAGCGATGTTAAAATAATAAGGTTCTGTGTTTTTGAACATAATACGACTTCTTCTTCTTCTTTGTCGTGTCGATGGCTAAGTCAAATTTTATTTTGATTTGCCATCGTGGTGAAAGGATTAGCCAATTCGCTTTGGAGAACTCGCGAATTGCCCAGGGTGCGCCGGACGTAGGGAATCGTTGTGTACGTCACTCGGGGAGGCTCAAACGAAAATAATACGACTTTTTGTTCGATATACAAAGTTAGAAAAAGTAGATAAGTAATTTAAACTTAACATTGAATAGTTACTGTCGCCTTTTCATGGTTCCAGACTTCATCTATCTAATACTTATACTTAAATATTGTTCGCCCGACTAACTGACTGATTTATCAACGCAGAGCCTAAACCGCTACGGCTAGGCACTTAAAATTCTGCATGAAGGCTCTTTACATGGCGGAGATATAGTACAAGAAGGCATAGCAAAGCTAAAATTTGCTTTAAAATATTACAAGAACTGGATATGTATGGGAATATAGAGGATAAATAAAGATGAGCTCTGTATCCTTTAAAATATTTTAGCATAAATGTATGTATGATATGATCTGAAACTAACGAAGTCTGGAACTGTGCCTAACTGTTTACATAGCATTACCGACTGAATAATCCCAATTAACACGTTTGCCTGACCAGGGAATCGAACCTTACCTCGTGGTGAGAGGTCACGCTAAACACTAACCCAACGACGCAGTTTCACAAAACATAATGTTGAATTATGTAATATCTAGTTAATTTTATATAATGTGTGTTTAAGTTATTTGCTGTTGCAAGCGCCGCGGTTGCGCTGCGGATGTGTTTTGGTTTGTTCCGTTCCCTCGGGCTTTATGCAAACTGTTTATTATACTGGGTGGCGCAAAAGTAAAGACCCTATTTGGTTCAGCTATAACATTTTTTCTAAATTAGAAAACTAGATTTAGATTTTTTTAAATGTATATTTGTGCCATTAAATTTCGTACCATTAGGATTTAAAGATGATGTCTTTTAAATGGTGACCTCCAGAGTTGATACACCTTGAAGAGGATGATTTTCCTTCAAAATTGGTTATGAGTGACGAAGCGCATTTCCATCTCTCAGGGCATGTCAATAAGCAGAATACTCGGTTCTGGGGCACTGATAATCCGCGCATTATTCAAGAAACACCTCTACACCCACTAAAAGTTACTGTATGGTGTGGCATCTGTGTTGACAGAGTGATCGGACCCTATTTTTTCGAAGACGCTGGAGGCAATGCGATAACTGTCACTGGAGAACGCTACAGAACCATGTTACGTGAGTTTTTGATACCCAGTTTGGACGAATTGGGGCTGGAGCACATCTGGTTTCAACAAGACGGCGCTACGGCACACACAGCGCGCGACACTATGGACTTAGTGAGGGACGCTTTTCCAGACCGAGTTATCTCTCGTTTTGGCGATTTGCCTTGGCCTGCAAGATCACCCGATCTGACCAGTCCAGACTTCTTTCTTTGGGGTTTTTTGAAATCTCGGGTGTATGTGAACAAGCCACAGACTCTCGCAGCTCTAAAAGAAAACATTCGTCAAGAAATAACGAACATATCGCAGGAAGTGTTACGGCAAGTTATGCAAAATGTCATAAATAGGGCTCAAATGTGTATCAACTCTGGAGGTCACCATTTAAAAGACATCATCTTTAAATCCTAATGGTACGAAATTTAATGGCACAAATATACATTTAAAAAAATCTAAATCTAGTTTTCTAATTTAGAAAAAATGTTATAGCTGAACCAAATAGGGTCTTTACTTTTGCGCCACCCGTTACATACTAGTTTATATTTAACATTTATTAAATATACTCGTTGTATACCATACCTTAAGTCAAATATACATTTTATTAAAACACTATTTAGGTTCTATTTATAATTGTGCCTTATGAAGAAGTCGATGGTTAATATTAACACATGTAGTTATTTAACTCACTATATTGTATGCGCAACTTAGAGAACTAATACTGTGTCGAAAACTTATTATTAATATAGGTAACGACCGGTTAGGTTATTGAATGGGCATGATATGTAGACTGCCGTGTTTAAGTGCGCTTGAATATAAAGTCGCATTGTGTCACACAGATCATAGCACACAAAACCTCTATGTCTTTTGCGAAACGTCTTTTGAACAACTTGTATAAATAGTTACATAATAATTTTGTTAGTTATGGATAGCTCGTGGCACAAAGCTGCGCAGTTTGATTGATCCTCGGGTTAAGCAATGCTTATCGCGGATCAATGACCATCATTACTTTACGAGTTGTCCGCATTGCTAGGACGAGCTCAATAAACTATGGATCCCAGGTGTCATTTGAAAATATATGACAGTCGTTATGGGTAATCAGTTAAGCCAGAATGTCTGATAAGTACTTTAACTAAGAGTATTGTATTGCCCCGTACCGGGTTGTGAAGGCTTAATAGCAGTCGCTCTACATAAAATACAGATATTCAGCTAAATCCATTAGACTAAAAGCAGACCCCAATTTAATTGAAAAAAAAGGCTCAGAGAATGATAGGTTGGAACTAGGATTGCCATCTGGAAATCCTAGTTCAGGATGATTTCCGTCTGAGTCCTTTTGTGGGATGCAATTTCCCCAGCACTGGATCCCAGGCGTTTCAAACTCAATCCGTCCTGCCTTCAGCGACATATGCCAATGCGCCACCCAGTCCCAGCAGGATATATACCGGACTTGGCGTCACCAAATCTAGCAACCCGACTTGTAACTACCAGTCTATACTCAACACAACTAATATAACCACTTGATTGTCCACAGGAACACCATCTCCAGAGGGCAATATCGGGCACTGGTCTGATTATACCAACGCCGGAGGTATGTCAGGTCAGCGACCTGGAGTTCTACGAAAGATGCTACCCGCCCGACTACAAAATGCCCAAGCAGCACATACATATGCAACGTAAGTCCATACTTTCATATATATCAGGATTATAGTTATACAAAAAAATAAACGCGAAAGTTACTTCTAGTTTTCTTTGTTAAAATGGCGATTTTCACTTGCTTTTTTATTGCGTCATACGTCCCGAATCAGCAACCGTGGGTCAGTTCAGGGCTAGGCTGCGCTAGTAGGAGTCACGAGGAACGTCGGGAAGAAATTAATCTCGCAAAAAATATATTCACCTCATTAGCTCTAAAAGGCCTTCTTTGTTGTGACAGAACAGACTCGTGTCAAAACCAACTCGATTTTGTTTCGAGTTATTTCGGGAATGATTTAATATGAAATTAAATTTAAGTTTTTTATTTACTTACTACGCTCAAGATTCTTAATAAGAATCACTCGCTACGCTCGTGTCGCTCTAAAGTATCTTTCGCTTATTCGGGTTTCAAAATATACGAATTTTCCTCTCTTGTTGCACAAATAGCCATTTTGCGTCTCTCCTGTCCAATAAGTAATAAGCTATCATTATTTTTATTCTATCGCGGCAAATGATCAGCAGGAATGGTTCCAATTAGACCCAACTGCATGCGTATTCCGTAAATGGAATCACACTAAATTTAAATGTCTGTCAATCAAATATCGACTGTATTTATATAGAAATAAGGATACACTACATCTTCGAAACCGACAGTTTTCCTTACAGAATCACGCTACCGATTTAAATGAAATTATTTAAATTTTGAATTTTGCACAATTATATATTTTATGTAACAACATTTGGGCTTATGTTTTCTGTATGTAAATACTGATAAATATTGATATTGTCTTTCCCAATGTTAATTGGGCAAGGCTTGAAAGATGATGTTGTTTGTATGTAAATCGGACTTTATGCTATGTATATATATAGACAAAGTAACATTCTATTTTATTTGACATAGAACATACTCGTGGCTTATTTAAAATTATTATGAGACGATGAAGCCCTGTTTTCTGGGTCACACGTTTTTAATTATAAGTTTAAAATATTTTCATTTTAATAGGATTTATATCTAAAGTTCGCATATAAAATGTAGTAAAATGTAATATTGTTTTCTTTTGATGAATATGTTATTCGCTTGAGTTTAAAAGGGAGGGTTATATTTTAGTTTATCGTATATTTGATAACATTTCAATGAAAAATCGGATTTATAAATGTAGTTCTCTAAAATCAGGCATAGATATTATGATATGCATACACTTTTCAAAGCTTGCTTGGTATTTCTACGCAAGAATGAACACGATGGTAAGAAAAGCTTTTCAGTTACGGAAAATCTGACAGTACCGCGCATTATTTAAAATATTAATTTGATGTGTTGTTTAATATGGAAGCCGATTATAGCCGATTATAAGTATTTTTCTTTAATTACCCTAATGATGATAGCAAGTTTTGTTTTTTGCTGGAAAAACTCGGCATAACAATATAATGTCTAACTACCTACTACATTTAGTAGGTAGTTAGACATTATATTGTTATGCCGAGTTTCTATGACGCACATTTCGTAATACAATATTGTTTGACATAGCACAAAGTAGACCGTTCTAGGTCAATGATCTATGTTTCCCTTAGTGCCCGATTTCATCAACGCGTTAAACTCAAGTTTAACACTAACCTACAGCTTTCGATCTCTTTGTCCCATACATCGTATGAAGAAGAGACATGCAAATACGGGTTTAATATAACCTTTTAATATAAGACGCGCGACGGCGACGAAACGCGATTAATCGTCCAGTTGATGAATCTACGTAATAGATTCGAAACTAGTCGGCATATCCCGGCTAAAATAACATGAGTAAACCTTATTCTCAATAATGTCGGTTTTAATAATATTATTTAATATAACCGTAGGTTCTTCTTCTATGACCGCAGGTTTAGAAGTTGGGTGAAATCGCTCTTAGAGTTTTACTGCGAACCAGCAATTAATTCTTTTGGCTGTTGCCAACGGATATTAGACGCCTACTTTCGTATTTTTGTTATGACTAGAAAGGACAATGACTTTGCTTAGGTCGCTACTTTCTCTTCGGAGATTATTTATTTATTATATAATAAATAAATAAGTACAGAGCTTGTACTAGGGGTACTAGAATAACTGATACTAATACATATATACTTTTCTTTTGTAAATACATACTTATTATACATAGAAACACCCAGACTAAGACAAACCCATGTTCATGCATACAAAGATTTGTCTTAAGTGGGAATCGAACCTACGACCTCGGCGTCGCAGGCAGGTACACTACCCACTCCGCCATCCGGTCGTCATAATAATATACAATAGTTATTGCCTTTGGACTTGTGTCGAACGGGCACATAGAGGCCAACTTTATCAGGAATGGTATGGCCCTTGAACATTTACGAAAGACTGCATGTCGATCCTATTATTGCACCTCAGGTCCTGTACCAGTGATAAGTAATGCCGGTCCTAATTAAAACTACACACGTACAGTGGGTCAAGTAATCAGGTATGCAGGGCAAAAACTTCTACGCCATACTGAAAACTGACTGCAATAGATACGCATTTGTGCATTACATATTTAATAAGTGTAATATACCCACTATTTAGATATGTAACTCACTTATCTATAACTAGTGTAGTCAGTCTTTACTATGAAATAGAAGTTTTTGCCCTGCATAGCTAGCTCGTTAGCCCGCTGTACATGAATTTAGTCGCTAAAACGCGCGATTCCCAAAACAGAAACAGTCAAATGTTTTGCTAGCAATAGAAATCAGAAATTCTTAATTGGTAATTTCCATTGCAAGTCATATTGATTAGTATGTGCACCAAATTAGAAAGCATTTTATACTTACCATTTTTTTTTATTTAAACGTAAAAGATCGTTCAGTGGTTGCAGAAATCATATTACTAGGTAGATAGTTATACACCATCGGGCCATAATGTAAGAATGCTTGCTGGATTTAGTTAGTATGCATGTAGTCTCAACTAATTTACCTCAGCCTCGAGTGTCGTGTTTATTAGTATGTCTTTTATACACACAGCCTGCATTATCTGTCAATATTTTGTGCGCTATAAAGCGTGATCTAGCGTGGATCCTCTGCAACGTATCATATATTGGCCTAACGGACTTTTTCTCCAAAAGAAAAAATCGTTCTCAGGCGCTCGCCCTACACCACAATTCCACAGCATAGTCGCTAAATCGCCGATCGCCGATGCTAAAAATAACTTGAGTGGTATGGCCCTCAAATCAGTCCTCTAAAGAAGATACCGATATTACATTTAATTTATTTGATGATATTATTATAACTGATTAGTTAGTTATTTGAATCAACATGAAAGGAATCAAACATTTTGCGAACCCCCCTGGGGACGCCAATCACAACTCCCCAAAGTTTGAACTCAATCAAATGATTCTGCGAGCAATGCGAAAGTATCTATATAACTAACTACATACATACTATTACATACTAATACATTTTAACGTTGATTTATATAAAATCAATTGTTTACCCGTCAAACGTGATGTTAAATAGCATAATTATAGCGGCTATAGGCGTAATATATTAATATTAAAAAAAAAACACACAATTTTCCAATAAAAAAACCGCCTTCAATTACTAATAATGCTTATAAAATAAAAACTACCAAACTGAAAGAAATTTTTATGGGACCACCTGGCAGCTATTTCGTGTCGAACAAAAAAAAATCACGCGAATCGGTCGATTAACCGCGACGTAATCGATGTACATACATAGAAAAAAAACATACCAGCCCAATTGAGAACCTCCTCCTTTTTGGGAAGTCGGTTAAAAACTATCAACTTTAAAGTTTTCTTTACAAAGTTGATAGTTGCTGCATCTAATTTGCTCCGTCTGCAATGCGCCTCAGAACGAAACTATAACATACAAAACAGTTATCTAAATCCAATAAGTTTAATTAACTTCAGCTCGATTTATAAAGAAAAATAAAAAGTAAAGACTAGCCGCTTCCGTCCACAGCTACCCGTACATAGTACCTACCTCAATAAAAAGTACCTGATGTACCAAATACCTATGTACTATTTTAAGACAATCAATACTGAATGTGTTTATCGATCTGGCGCGGCAATTTTCACGTTGTTTACGATTACTTCTATAGAAATTGTTATTTATATGCCTGTAATATGACTACTATTTTTGTATACTATTTATTTTATATTCCACTGGCATTTGCCGCGTGAACTAGTGGTTAGCATATGCGGCCACTCAACGCGAGATCTCGGTTTCGATTCCCTGGTCGGTCAAATGGGTTATTTGGGTCCTTTTTAGGCAATTTTGAATAGCAGCGTGGAGGTAGAATTGTGCCCGGTGGATGGCGATAGGGGCTTTCCTTATCACATGGGATATAAATCATATCAGATGAAGAGTGGGTTTTATACACCTCTACCCACCGTATTTTTTTTTTTTATGGCGGATAGGCACGCGTTTGACCACGATCTCACCTGATGGTAATATTAGGCGTGATGTTATGGAAATGATGCACTATCAGCGTAAGCCCGCATGGTAAATCGATAAAACCCATGTCTATTTCCAGGCTTTCTCTCTTCATACCAATGTCATTACGCGTGGAGCCCTTTTTGTAACTTATGGTGGTGTATATCAGGGATGTTATGGATATGAAATTTCGGATACGGGTTGGATACGAATATAAGTCAAAGTCAAAGTCAAAGTTGTTTATTCGCAAGAAAAGTGGTACGAGTTAGGTGTTATATACATTTATAAAAGTTCTACACAATTCGCCAGATCTGGCATGCAAATATTAGGGTACAATATCAGAAAAATAAAAATAAAAATAAAAACAATTACACACAAAATAGAACACACAATAAAAGAACACAATTAAAATCTAACGTTGAAAAACTAATTAATAGAGTAGAAGCAATGTTGCACCAACCATGGCTTTAAAACCCTTCTCATTTTCACGAGGGGTAGTTCTCTGAAGTGCCTGGGTATTTTGTTAAAAACCTTTATGCACATTATATAGCTATTGTTTTGGAAGAGAGTAGTTCTACAAGTTGGCATTATTAACCTTGTTGGATCACTTTTACCTATGATGGAAACATCTCGTAAGATTGATTATTATACCGTATACGGATTCGGATATTATATTATTTTGGATTATCCGTTAGTATCGGATAATTTCGGTTACGGATGTTAGACTTCTAAGGATTTTCAAAAGTGAAATAGGTACATAATTAATTATTAGCTAATAAAATGGTTTTATTTATATGTCATTATTTGGTACGATTTACGGCCGGCCGATCAAAACAACTTGTAATAACGTATTTCAATTAGGCTCCACCCCTATCCGAAACTTTTATTTAGGATTCGGTTACGGATATTTTTATATATCGGATATCCGATAGTTTCGGTTACGGTTACGGTGCTCCCTAATATCCCTGGTATAGTATAGTATCACCTCGTACTGGGTTGTGGAGGTCTGAAGGCAGTAGTTCTCAAAGTACTGATATTCAGCTAAATCCGTTAGACTGGAAGCCAAACCCAATGTAATTGGTAATAAATAATAGTTTAAAAAAACTAAAAAGCACGCTTTTAAAGTACTTGTAACTAAAAAGTGAAAATAATTACTAATATAAGCTGAAAATGGTAATGAACAAAAAATATAAGTATTATTGTGAAAAAACGTGGGGCGCTCTGTGCCATATTTTTCGCCTATCGAGCAACCCACGCTTTTTCACAATAATACTAGTATTTTTTGTTCATTTGGTAATGAACAAAAAATACTAGTATTATTGTGTTCAGCTTATATTAGGAATTATTTTTCACTTTTTAGTTAAAGTACTTTAAAAGCGTGTTTTTTAGTTTTTAAACTATTATTTATTTTCTTCTTTTTTTTTTAAGTTTGGTTTATTTATGAGAGCGTTTTTTTTTAATTTTTTTTTCGAATTATTACATTGTCATCGATCTTTGACAGGTGTGCAAAATTTGAATGAAATCTGTCCGTTTAAAGTGGGTCAACATACATACATACATACATACATACATACAACTAAGCGTGTTAAAAAGGCTCGGCAGATTGATTGATTCAGTAATACTCACCATAGAACTAAAAAAGCTAACCTCCGTTTTTCGTCAGTACAAACAAACTATTTGATGTTTAAAATTGTTATGCAAGTCACGTAGTCAATCTGGGGACGTATACTCCTAACTTCCTCCCTCTTTCAGAAGTTTGAAATTAATATACCGGAGATTAGATTCTATGTGAAACCAGGGTGCACTATAAAGAATATTAAGAAACCTTTGGCTTAGTGGTATCCTGCTAACATACATAACATTACGCCTTTATTACTCAAAAGGGTGTGGCAGATGTACAACACCCACACTTCACCTGTTATGTTTAGGTCCCATGGGATAGGGCGTGAGTCTAACGCCATCCAAAGTGAACAAATCCAACTCCGGTTAGCTATTAAAAATTTCCTGAAGGAAAGTTCACAAATAACACTATACCCGGCCTGGGAATCGAACCCGAAACCTGCGTTGAAAGGCGCATACGCTAACCACTAGACCAACGATGCAGTTATCCTACTAGTAGTGTTATAAATGCAAAAGTTTGTGTGCTTGATTTGGGTAATTACTGAATGGATTATGATGAAGCTTTGCACACCCATAGATTGGAATAACATTAGATCGGTAGCTACTTACTTCACTGTGGACGGAATCACAGCTTGAAACTAGTTAATTAATATAAAAAAAGGCTCATAAAAGTATCTAATCCGGATGTAACGTTGTTATTGTTTTACGGGTAAACCGATTTAGATCAAATTTATGAGAATTTGTACATTGTAAGAGCACAGTCTTGATTAACAAACCGTGAAAATAGAACCTCATGCGGAAGCTGAGAAATGAAAACACTAATGCGGCAGCTTTTTTAAAATCTAATTGCTTTAGTAATAGAGCTTACATTACAACTACAACGCCCCGTTCTAAATGTGGTTGACATTGATTAATTGCGGATTATAGAAAGGATTATGACCTTTGCGGACCTCTTTTCGACACTACGGAGTGGGTCTCGCTAGTTCCATTGTTTGAAACTAAACGTTTTACTAGTCGTGCCAAGGCGAAGTTTGTAAACTTACATTCAGCGCGGAACTAGATTTTTTAACAAATAACGTAGACTCTTTCATACTTAGATATTTTCACAAAGTTTCAAGACATCTGTTTTATTACAACAGATTACATAACATCACCTCTATATTACCCTGAGGGGTGTGGCAGAGGTTTACAACACACAGATACGGAGCGGGACAACTAATATTAACCAATAAGACTGTAGCAATGCACCGGTATTTTTTTGCTTTCCTATTGGTTAATATTACTCTGTTTCTCTGCTATGCAGTCTCGTCTTACTTCAATGGACAGGCAGCCTTAATGTCAGATAGCTACCGATCAACGTATACATTTCCAAAAATAAAATAAAATAATCTAAACTAAAAAATACATATAAAAGATATTATATAATAAAGATAACCCCTCCATGTGATAGATACTTTAACATCAAGTAAAACACGTAATCAGTAGCCACAACATATTACGAATAAACAGGACACAGCAAACATAGATCCATTAGGACATTAGTTAGCTTGACTCGACTCTGCAGGGCCCACCGGCCACGGAGACATTTTTTGTAACACACAAAGTAGGCGAATAAATGATATTCTGATTCTGATACATTGCCAATGTAAACTGGTCACGCATTTCACGGGAAGCCTATATACAACACGAGTACATATCATACTGAAAATGTATAATTAGATGTGTACCATGCCTTCTTTACAAAAGATTGACAGCTTTTTCCACAGCTTTCTCGAAACATGCAGGACAGGTTGTCAATACTGACACCCCCTTTTCGTTTTGCAGCTGCTTGTAACAGTTGTTACATAATTTTAAATTGTCAATTACAGCCTTTTCTTTTGAGACATTATTACTAAATTATTATTTTATTTGAATTGAAAAGTTGTCAAGACAATATGGCAAATGTTACTGCCGTATCAGAAAAGTGATATCTCAATTAGCACGGTGTCTAGAATTGTGTCAGGTAGATGGCTAAAATATAGCAGGTGAAATGTGGATGTTATACACTTCTGCTATACCCTTCTTAGTAATATAGGTGTGATTTTAAGTTGATTTTTATAGGCAGCAAAGGTGTTTTAAGTTAACTCCAAAGTAGGTATACCGCGATTCATTTGAGTGTACAATATTTCGATTACATAGCTCTATTATGTACATAATAATATATCATAAGTGTAATTACATCCACCTGGCGGTGCAGGTGCTTATGTTGGCGAAAGTTTCTTCCCCTATATTTGAGCGTGGGTTGATTCATACCTAGTTAGTATTTATTGCTAGTAGAACTCTCTAGAATTAGCTAAAGGAAGCGCCAGTGGCCAGTATCAGTAGCGACTTGCTTGGGATCAGGCTTGGTGTTGACGTTCAATGTGGTAGGCCTCATTGTTTATTTATTTTTAACTTCATACATACACTGGGGACATATATGCGGACTTAATATCTAGGCATTTTCCACCAGTCTACCTTAGGGTGATGCAGAGAAGATCTGAAGTAGTTGCGGAAGTTAATAAAAATAATTAAAGAATAGGCATGATGACTAATTTTTATTTTCGTATGTAATTGAAACACCTCTTGATATAAGAAACATCATTACAAGAATTACTTTGACCTAACATAAACTTCCTGAGATAATACAATTTCAAATTCACATTAATAATAGACTCGCCCAAACGCTCCAAACAAAAGGCTACTCAAGCGTGACGTCACGCTTGAGTATTTTGTATGTGAAGTTATGAATTTTGTTTGATAGCTATACGAAATATTGCGTTTATAAAAATGGTTTTATTACAAATATTGCTATAAATTGTGTGGGTAATTTAATGATAAAAAAAAATCGAATAATTTCGTATTTTAAATATGAACTCGTCCATGAACTTTGAATGATCATAAAATGAGTTAGATTTATAGTATGTAACATAAAAATATTTCAATTGGTTTATGTTTACCTATAGTTTGATAAGGTATCCTATATTTTACTATCTAATAGATCAGTCACCATGCCTATTCTATATCTTGCATGTTGTGGGCTGCAGTTGCTTCTTTAATCAGATGGATATCACTCATGTTCGCTACACCACGTATGGGGCCGTTCAAATATTACGTAAGCAGATTTATTACAATTATTTACCCCCCCCATCCCCCTTGTCAGCAAAAGTAAGCAAAGCTTTTACCCCCTCCCCCCATGCTTACGTAAACATTTTTCAGATAAAAATGTATTTTTAAACGTATGCGTGCGGGAATCCCCAAAAATGCGTTTCGTTTTCAAGCATAGACAATGTGAGGGTTGCCATTCGTGTAAAAAGTAAATAACTACCGATGACGTAATCATCATCTAGACTCCCCTACCCCCCATGTCATCCAAAATAAGCAAAACAAAGACCCCCCACCCCCCCATAGTGCTTACGTAATACTTGAACGGCCCCTATGTATGAATTGTAGTAAAACCAGCGTTGTGTATTGACAACATTATACAGAGCTCGCTCCTTTTCGCCTAAACTGCACATAAATACGCTGATGTAAAAAAATAATGTACTATTAGTCAAATGGATTGTAAACCCTCTGGTTGTCAAGTGTGTATTGTTTTTTGGTAATTAAGTTGCATTTTATGTTATTTATTAGTTATTATTTATAAAATAAAATGTGTATTCATTAAGCAATTGTTCAATTAACTACTCCTGCTTTTTTGGTGTCATCAGTGAGAGACATCAGACACCAAATAAAATTTAACAATTGAACCAATAAATATTAAAGGCACTTTAAACAAGCAAAACAGCAATAAGAAGGTATTGATTTAACAAGCTTTCAATACCACCGGAAGTGTTGCACATACAGACAGATGCCGAGCGCCATCTGTCCATATGTGTGTGCTAGTTACTCGGAAACGGCTCGCTCTGTATACAACGAAACGTCTTTGAGTGGCTTTCTTGGCAATCTTGATCTAGAATCAAAGCAGGCTATTCCTCAACATGATAATTAAATTCTTATGCAACCGATATTGGATTCAAGTTATGAGACCTTGTCCCAGCTAGAGATAAAACAGATTCGAAACCGTCTTGTCTTTAACCTGCGGTTAAATAGTCCTTCTTTTCAGTGATCCATATTAAATTTACCTACCATTACAGGTTAAGTACAGGAAAATTACCTTAAAAAGCAGCGATAGCCGAGTGGGAGACCGTAGGACTGCGAAGTCAAAGGTCTCGGGTTCGAACCCACAGTACACACCTAAATCGTTAAGATTCGTCTTTTCGAAGATATGTGTGTATTTATGATATAAATTATCGCTCTCTAACCTGCATGCCTAAGAGCGTCTATAAAAAAAAGTCCTCGAGGTTAAGTGAATTTCACCAATCCGCACTTGGCCAGAGAGGTGGACTATGGCCTAACCCTTCTCATTATGAGAAGAGGTCCGAACCCAGCAGTGGGACATGAATTAGATACAGGGCTGCTTTTATAAATAGTCCTTGAAGTACTGAGTTGGCTTTATACAGTGTTCCGGATTATTAGCAAGATAAGGCTTAGAAATAATTGCCACTAGATAAGTAATTAAATCATACCTAGTCCTTAGGTTCTCGGAGTCTATGCCCGGGTCGGCTTTTAGACTAACGGATTCAACTGATCATTATTATTTTACGTGGAAGCAACGCGGCTGCCATAAGACCTTCACAACCCAGTACTAGTCGAAACGACTCTTTTTTAGACTAGTTGTCAGACTGTCTGGCTTCTGGCAACGCGTAATGATATGGCAACCGGACCGACGGATTTTTTAACACGCTTATATTAGCTTCACCTGTATGTTTGTTTGTTTGTTTGTTTGTTTGTTTGTATGTATGTAACCGACTCCTTTGGACTCGATTTTGACCCACTTTAAACGGACAGATTTCATTCAAATTTTGCACACCTGTCAAAGATCGATGACAATGCAATAATTCGATAAAAAAAAATAAAAATATATAAAAAAAAAAAAAAAAAAAAAACGCTCTTATAAATAAACCAAACTAAAAAGTAGAAAATAAATAATAGTTTAAAAAAACTAAAAAACACGCTTTTAAAGTACTTCTAACTAAAAAGTGAAAAATAATTCCTAATATAAGCTGAAAAAAGCGTGGGGCGCTCTGTGCCATATTTTTCGTCTATCGAGCAACCCACGCTTTTTTCAGCTTATATTAGGAATTATTTTTCACTTTTTAGTTAGAAGTACTTTAAAAGCGTGTTTTTTAGTTTTTTTAAACTATTATTTTACATTAGATAGAACGCCAGAAGTAATTACACTATCCAATGGTCCCAATGACAAGGCCAAATACACACATTCACTCACACCCTGTCTCAGAACAAATCTTTGCGAATGACACAAATATTTGTGCCCATGTGGAGATCGAACCAACAACACCAGTGCAGACAATGTTGAATGTGGTGTGGTAATAAATATATATATTCTGTGAAAAACAATATAGAAATGATTCTACTCCCACAGTACATATCGACCGTAACTCGATTCATTTAAGGCGATTTATCTAATCCGATTTGAATGTACAGATTATGTATAGCGATCTTTTAATCCAGCTTATTTTCATTTTATCTTAAAGACACTGGCCTAAAATATTAATGATACTCTTTCATTTATATAACATATCAGCAAAGTCTAAAAATATTACAAGGGCTAAGTACTGATAGAGTAAGATAAACATTGACAATTTGTCAGTGGTATTTTCCGTGAAAAGTGTCAGAGTGTCTATATCTAGATTTGTTCTGAGACTAGGTGTATTTGTGTGAGTGAATGTGTGTATTTAGCCTTGTTATGGGACCATTGGATAGTGGATACCAAACATGGTAAAAACATAGCTTATGTACTTCTTGGGATCCTGAACTATCTCTACGCTTCATTTCATCAAGATCGGTCCAATATAATCGGAGCTTATTGGGTACAAACAAACAAAAAATATTTCTTGTCTATAATGTAAGTATAAATGACTAACTATTAGTTATCGACAAGTTATTGGTGGTGTTTTCTACCTCTCCCGAAATCACAAGAGCTCTATCACCGTAAAATCTTGATTCATTAATAATATTATATTTAGAAGCTCTACTATTCATTATAATTGACGGTAACAACGTGGGAGTGGATAACACCGTTTATTAGACTGTCTAGACGGTATTCAAGGATCACGAGGACTAATTAAAGTCTAGTTCAATCGAAAATAAAATATCTAGATACGTTACTCATAGATTGTTTCATCCAAAATGTAATTACTCTCGAGATTTGTTAGGTTCCGCACGTGAAATTCAAATATAAAAACAAGGATGAAATTTAGGAATGGCGTTTATGGGTTTAGTAGTTTTTAAATGTATGCATTACAAAAAAAGTAAGTAATAAGATATATTTATTCCGGCACATCTTGAAATTATAAGAGCAATTTAAAATCCACTTATTTCTATTTAAAATGAACATAAACATACCGATGTGCCAGGAAAAGTACGCACCTCAGCACAATACTGGGGCACATTAGCACCACAGCGCTGTATATTCTGGCACGCCGCGAACGTTAATATGTACAGTTCATTCATTTATAATCTATGTTTATTAATCTATGTCATTTATTGCATTCGTTCGATAAACGCATTTTTAGCTTTGAATAAACAACCTCAGTGAATGTACATCATTAATTCTGCTATCTCATTCATTTTGCTATCTACTTACCTAACCCAAGTGGACCCTACTAATCCAACATACATAAAACAAAATCTTATATCTACAAAATTGGTAGTGTATTTAGAAATTAGATCGTGAAAATTCAATACACATTTCGTTGACGTAGCTTTGCGGTTGCAAAGGAAATTGGAAAATGTCCCGTAAATATCAACTTCTTGCAACACAAACATAAAGTTAGAAACTAGCGTCGCAAAACTAAAACTGAACCAACAGCTGTACTGTTCTGTGTTACTTTTAGATATCTTCCGTTATAGGAAGGTGTTTAATATTTACAATAGGCTAGTGTTGCCAATTCAATATATCAAAACCTAGGATTTGTGGAAATAGGAAATTCAAGACAAAGACCTATAGGTCGTTACTACACCAATTAATCGATGACAGAATGGCAGAAAAGTCGACAAATCTCGATCGACCTCGACTAACCTAATACACCAATCGATCCATGGCATTGAACGACATAGATTGTTTTATAAAAAAAGCATATTAGTATATTGCAGATACAAATTACTAGTATTTATGTTAATCGCCTCCAGCTAAGCTTATTCGCTTGTGTTAGGAGGAAGTTCACGTCCGTGGTGTAATGACCAGGATTCAAACCCGTCCCCTCGATCGTAAGACCGATGACTTATCCATTGCGCCACGGCAGCTTCAATCAAATTTGGTGATAAATAATACCCTAAGTGTCCTTAACGCAGGACTATTTTATACAAATTGAACGTCAAACGAATGTCAGATTTAATGATGTTGCACCATCTTTTATCATGCACATGTCGCAACGGTTCTTTCTCTGTTGTGTGTCTCTCCGTCTTGTCACTACACAGATCCATTTTAACATTTGCAATATTCGCATCACCGCTACGTGTAGGTAATTTCCTTTCATCCGTCTTCTTCAGGGACCGGCATTCCGATCATGAATGGATGTACGATAGGACGATGGGATGGAATTTGGTGACTGTTCGCATACAACCTATACAAACGAGGAAGTAGAAAAGTCCATGCTTGCACGGACGTTATCAGTTTTTGTATTATTTTATTACTCTTGGTCTAGTAAGCATCCATTGAAGATGGAATCTAACATTATAACATGTAGTGCCCTAGACATCGTAAGATCGATCTCGGAACATTCGCTATGTAATGTTTGTTAATTATCTGATGGAAGTTGTTGAACGACCATCTGATATGATAGCTAACGTTCTTCGCACACATGCACTAGTTATATTAAAACCGTCGAACTTTGTAGACAGACGTTGTTCCGTCGTGAAATGCAATAGATAATATGGGATTGTCGAGAATCTAAAATAAACGTTTATCTTATAGGTTCGTAAAACAAAATTAAGATATCGACTTTGATGTTGCTCTAGCTAGTGGTAAGCATTGTCGCAAACGCCAAACATAAGCGTGTGGAGGATGCGTATTGCAAACTGTTTGAGGAACATCCTATGACTTTTAAAGAAAACCGACACCAAGCTCAGACACAAGCGACCACAAACAGACATAGGCAAACACCAACAAACACCCGTCCTCATGTTGGCGTTTGTTGCAGTTAGCCATTTGTTTTGCCATTTTCTAGTAGGTAATTCGCGTCGTGGTACAAAGTCTTGTACTGTGCCCATGTGGTAGATCGATGTTTAATTGTGTATACTACTTCATCCTACTCCAGACCTTCAACTTATTTAAACCAATGTTTAGTTTAGCTATAAAAGCGTAACATATTATTAAACAGTTACTTACGCATCTATAATGATAAAGTTTAGGTACTCTGTAGATATTTTTTACGGTCATAAGGCTGATTTACAATAATCAATTAGTTGGATTGGCATTTACAATAATAATATTATGACGTGTGAACGTAGTCTACTGACCCAGCGCTAATATGCCGTGATGCTAAAGTATTATATTCTTTGTACTGGAACAACCTACGGGTTCAAAGTAAATCAAGTCTTCGGTTGTAAGAACAAACTGTGTGCAAACGTCACCTTACACGGAAACCTACAAACAAGTTTGATAACAAAAAGATAAAACTACAACTTGTATATTTTTTAATACACATTCATTACTATGAAAGCCTCGAGTATTTTATACATGTTTTTCATACGCTAGCTCCATTAGTCATCAGGCGGCATTCTCCACTCGAGAACGCGTTCGGTATTTAGTTAACGATCGTAGGGATGGCTACAATACAACGGTTGAAAAATCGATTTGTCGGTCCTAAAATCGATGTTTAAATGGAAAATCGATGTACAACATTTTTCAATCGTCATTACATTTCTTATTCTTGGTATTTCTTTAATATATATATTTATTACTATGAAAACCTCGAGTATTTTTTACGAGTTATTCATACGCGAGTCAAGTCGAACTCCATTAGTCCTCAGGTGTCATTCTCCACTCGAGAACGCTTTCAGTTTTTAGGTAACGTTTGATTAGTACTGAATACGGGAAGGCGGGATAAATTTTCGAATTCGAATTCGAAATTAGAATTAATCGATTAATCAAGAAATCAATATTGAAATCGAGAAAATCGGTTTTTAAATCTCTGACACTTTCATATTAATTTATTAGTCTTAGTTTTGTTATAATGCAACAGTAATTATATGTTTAGTTTCTTAATGTAACTTTTATGTTACATAAAATAAGGTGATTATGTAGAATTCAGTATTTTTCTTTGGCTACTTTGCCAAAAATCAAAAGGAAACGAGATTAATTCTTTATCAATTCCTTTTTTCGTTTTTCCAGTAACATAGAAAGAATAGACATCCCTCAAGAATACGGACGTGTATGTTAATTTTAAATAGCTCTCATACTTCGTTCAAAGAGCTACTTTCAGGTCAAATGTAAGGGTTCCATAAGGGTAAAAACAGAATTCTATTACTAAGACTTCGCTGTCCATCTGTCATCAGGCTGTATCTCATGAACTTTTATACATGATAGCTGGACAGTTGAAACTTTCACAGATGCTGTAAAACTGCTGTTGAACAAATATATTAAATATTAAAGGGGGCTGACAAAAATGGGCCAGTTTTGCTCGTTTTTCTCTATATTGGTTACCAGGCTGTATGTAACTCGTTACCCGTGATAGCTAAATATTTCTTACAGTTATATATATATATAACTGTTACCACTATAACAACAAATACAAAACAATATAACGGTAACAGGTAGACGCATGAAATATTCACAGAATATTTAGTTATATATTTACTTTCAAATTATATAATTAAATTTAACTAAAATAAATGTTGAAGAGAGGCTCCCATACAACAGACGTATTTTTTTGTCGTTTATTATTGATATGGTACGGAACCCTTCGTGTGCGAGTTAGACTCGCTCTTGGTTTTTGTTTTTGTTTTAATATAACTGTATTTTTGTTCACAGTTTTTGCTCGTTAAGTATAGAATGCAAGGTTTCTTGTTTTGGTTAACTTCTGTTGGCCTACACTTGTTCCTTCGCGAAATGTATTTTGTGCCAAAAAAGATTTTTTTTATGCGGTAGTAAATTTAAGGAAATTGTTATGCTTAGTTAGCTAACTGTGACATTCTTCAGGTAACCTCACCGCCAAACCGGCACACAGTAATGGAAGCTATGAATTAATTGGTGGCAAGTTACGTGTGAGCCGTTGGTGCTTCTTCCGGCGCCATCTTTCGCAAAAGCTCTAAATATCACCGTCACTATAAATGAAGCTACAAAATAAACAGGATACATTTTAATTACATAAAAAATCCCGCCACTACACCAATTCATCAAATTACATTCTTTTTGTAAAACAAATAAAATTTGAAACATTTCTTTGTACCCTTCTAGTTTATTTTACACAAAGAGCTTTTATTAAGTTCAATTACATACAGCGTGTTGGGGCGTAGCGAAATTAAAGGGCAGGGATTTTTCTTTTTTTTTTCTAGGGTACAATGCTACTGTGTAAGGGGACTGTGATGTTTGGGTTTGTCGGACAAATCCGGTAAAAAAATGCCAGTTATAAGGTTGGAAACCCTCATTTTTTCCTGTAAAAAGCGACGGAGAAAGTATTAACAAAACAAATCTGTTTTTCTATGTATAAGGTTTATAAACTTTACAAACATGGGTGGTCAGATTCTATGTTATTACAGTCAACCAAGCTTTATAGGCAAATTGTTATTAACACAAAATTAACCAGTAAAAACAAGTTATTCAAAGTAATTAGTAGTAAGTTATTGACTTTCATTTAAAATAATCGCAAATTTCATTCTGAAACAATTGCCATTATTTGTCTAGTAGAAAGTTATTACCTGGTCCTATCCATAATTTTTTGAACGTGAAGTTTTCCTATTCATAAATTATATAGGGGTTCCGGTGGAAATCCATAGGGGTTTCCCCGTTTCCCCGCCGTTTCTGAGCTATAAGGGTACTAGCAACATTTTTTTTCGAAATAATGTATACCTAACTGTATTAATATCTCATTGAGATATCATTACTGGCACGAAAGAAGAATTTCAGTGAAAAATTATAGCGACCAACACTCTATCATGAATGTCGTGATCCATTGTCTGGTAAAATATAGCTGTAGGAATTAAATATGAAAAGCTGGAACATAAGAAAGATTTAATTCCAACTGCCTTCCCAAAAGCTAAAATGAGCAGTCTTGAATTTCTTTTTTGAAATTTTGATAAGGAAATTACGTAATTATTACAGACATCGAAACGTCAAGTATTTTTTGACGTCTCACGTGTAATTTTTACTAATAAAGCACTTGCTTCAATCCTTTTGGCTGCATCGCTGACGGAGGTCGCCGACGGTCGGTCGCGCGTACGAATAACACTAGTTGTATGAAGCACCGCACTGCACTCCAACGGCTGCAGATCATTTTTTTTTTTTTTCTTAAAAAAAGCTTACTAGTAATTTGCAAAATACAAATTACTAGTATTCTTGTTAACCCCCTTCAGCTAAGCTTAATTCGCTTGTGTTAGGAGGAAGTTCACGTCCGTGGTGTAATGGCCAGGATTCGAACCCACGACCTCTCGATCGTAAGACCGATGCCTTATCCATTGCGCCACGGCCGCTTCAATTTATAGAAATAGCGTATAGGTATTGTTCTCCCCACTGCTGCTCCCCAGTGTAACATGACATCAGCCCTTATTGTATCCGCCATTCATCTGGCACCAAGCAATTTCCTTTTCTATTATATCTATAAATCGACAAGTTAGACCTGTAAGTTATTGACTTAGGCTTCCTTTAGCCATTTATTCTGAATACGTGACTCTGAATATTTTGCCCGTAATTCTGCTGAAGGCTGCGGTGTACGTGTAATGTGTCTTGATGTTCGTCGACTAAGGCATTGAGTTATTAGGCAAATAAGTGATTACGGGATCTGAGAGTTAACCAGGAATAACTGTAACCAGCTCGTACACGTACCAATTTGGCATAATGTTTGTAAATTTTGAGGGCCTAGTCCACTTTTCACGGATACTACACGGGTAAAGATGCGAAATTTCATATTGTAACGTTACCAAACCATATTTTAAGGTTGATTGATGTCTCAAAACTAGTAACAAGACGCCTCGTTCTAAATAGCGCAGGTATGATGGTAGTCGCTCCACGTAAAATACTGATATTCAGCTGAATCGGTTAGACTAGAAGCTGACTCTTATTGGAAAAAGGCTCAGAGAGCATGATTATGACTCATAAGTTAACGAATAATATGTCGTATGTAGCCAAAAGAGATTGTATGTAGGCGACCGGATGGCGCAGTGGGTAGTGTACCTGCCGGTGACGCCGAGGTCGCGGGTTCGATTCCCGCTTAAAACAAATCTTTGTGTGCATGAACATGGGGGTTTGTCTTAGTCTGGGCGTTTCTATGTATAATAAGTTATGTATTTACAAAAGAAAAGTATATATGTATCAGTATCAGTTATTCTAGTACCCACAGTACAATCTCTGCTTAGTTTGGGACTAGATGGCGTTTGTGTAAGTTGTGACATATTTAAAAAAAAAAAAGAAGATATTTTACATAAATGTGTCAGGTTTCGAAATATTCTTACGTCACAAGAATATTTTGTTATAAACGAAAGATATATCAGCTCTCTGTATCTTATATCCGATATTAAATGGTTTGAGCCGTTTCAGTAAATACATTTTTTTCGCGTGACATATGTTGAGAGGTTTCGGTGAATTCATCATCCCACTAATATTTTATATGCGATTAGCTTCTGTGTTCGGCTCCGCCCTATTTAACGTCAATCAAAATTAGCCAATTTTATTTCTGGCGTCTTAAACTACCAGCAAACCAATTTTCATCAATATCGGTGATCAATAGATTCGGCGACTATTGGGTACAAACAAGCAAACACAGAAAAAAATTCTAATTTATAATTTTATAGTATTTAGCTATGCTTAGCAAATTATACTAACTTTTCAACTGTTTCTTAGTATAATTTGCTAAGCATAGCTAAATGCTATAAAAATTATCAATTAGAAGTTGAAATAACGTACGCGTTCATTCTTTATAACATTTGTGCTGAATGTAACTTCGCCATGTTGTTTTGTATCCTACTTAAGATAGGAACAAATGGATGAACGTGACGTCACGAAAAATAGTTGAGAAATTTAGGGTCCTGGCAATAGGCGACCGTAGCTGGTTGATAAAGCGACTACCCGGTGTTCAGAAGGTCACAGGTTCAAATCCTGCAGGTCCCATGTCTTTTTGAACTGTTTCTTAGTAAATCAAAAAATTGTTTTGTGATGAATGTGATGATACAACATACATCATGTTATGTATTCGAAGCTAGTTACTAATTAAACTTAAGAATGTGTCACAATATATATTATTATCATCAATCCTCTCCTACATAGTGTACATGTATCGGGCACACCGAATTGATGTCAAACGGTACATCTACTCGTGTCAAATCAATCCATCTATCCTCATCTAATGGTCGTGTCTGGAACTTCTATTACTACTTTATCAAGTTTTCGTTCGTGGCGAGCCAAGAGTGGTCAAGATCGTTTCAGTAGTTTAGCCGTAATAGCGTAACAGACATGCAGACAGAGTAACCTTCTCATTTATAATATAAGTAGGGATCATATCGAAATACACCTATTTCAACTACATTATTATTCTTAATATAACTCGTATAAAAACCCAACATTTCGCTATAAGCCAATTTAACGTAGGTATTTGTGAAAAGGTACATTCACCTACCCATCTGTCTGACCACCCACTCCATGTCAACGACAAGGTAAAATAAACCTTATTGCTATATGACAAGGCTTTTAGTCATGTGACGACGAGCTATCACCCCACGGATATTGAAATTGATACCTAAGGGCCATGACACATGGGGAGCATTTGCGCCGATGCGAAAATAAAACTACATGATTGCAAAAGGAAAACTTCACAGAGTGGGCCGGGCTTTTATGAATAAGCTCTAGTGTATACCGCCTCGTATATATACATCATTCTATATTTCGACTTGGTTAGTCCTGAAATTTGTTATTGGTATTGCAGAACCTGCACGACCTTACTTCATGCGACAAAATCTCTTAGGCAAAGAGAAACGACCGATAACGGAGTCCGTAGGGCAACTGCTGGCTTCGATTCCCGCTCAATACAAATCTTTGTATGCATGAACATGGAGGTTTGTTCTGGTCTGAGTGTTTATTTTTTTTTGTTAGGCTGCTTTGTCCCACTGCTGGGCAAAGGCCTCCCCCAAACGTTTCCAGTCCTCTCTATCTCCTGCAGTTTCCCACCAGTTGTGGTTGTAGGCATCTAGGTCGTCCCGCCAGCGCCTTCTAGGTCTACCCCGACGAAGGTGTCCTTCTTGGGGCAACGATGTATTTACAAAAGAAAAAGTATATAATTATGTATTAGTATCAGTTATTCTAGTAGCAGTTTGGGACTAGATGAAGTTGTGTGGATGTTGTGAGATATTTATTTAATTATTATCTTTAGAGCGTTCAGCGTACTTAGACTTAGACTTAGCTCAGACTATAAAGCAGAAACAGAGTAGAGGTACGGTAACTAGATTTACCTATGAAACAACGCGTGAAATTTTGCGAGGGGGAGAGGGTGTTAAAATTACTCGTATAAAAACCCAACATTTCGCTATACCCACACTTGAGTTTTCTATCTACTTGTCAATAACGAAACTATTAAGTATAAACTAGACATCACAAGGTGTTAAATTACGAATAAAAATACTTATAAAATGAAATGTGTTGCCGTCCATAGCATCAGAACGTCTATCCGAGTAGTTTTTACAAGATAAAACACAACACTTTACTCTTATTTCAGTTGTAGCGGTACTATCCTATCCCGTAAAATGTTAACGCTTTCGAGCTGAGCACGTCATTTGACTGGCGTGACGTAACGACGTCAGGACCTATTTCAAAATCTGATTGCACAGTTGCTTGAGCCGCCTCCCCTCTGGTTCTGCTGGATGACTCAGACTTACCTCCAATAAAACACTGCTTCTTCTGTCTCCTTATCAAACACTTCTCTGTCTTTTTATCAAACAGGCAAATTCTAAGCTAAGTCAAATTAATACTAGTTTTATGATTCAAGTTTCTTGCAATCAAGAATACCGACTTTAAGCTTTTGAGTATGAAAGCTATTCATGGGTAAGACTACAAGGCAAAGATTGTCATAGTTGTTCATACATAATAATATAACATGATTAAGTTGGCTGGCTGTTTTTTTTTTTGCCCAAATTTGGTAATGTTGTGTTCGTCCCCCAGACCTGTGTTAGTAACTATCTACTAACTGTTTCAGTCTATACAATTAGTTAAAGTCGTAGCGTTTTACCTACGGGTAAGCAATTAAATTTTAATATTTTTTAATTTGGGAATCACGAGCGCGACATAATGAAATTGTAATATCGCTTCTAAACCTCGTCGTGTGATCGCGCCCTAACCCGTACAGAACCGTGTGTAATGTAGCGAGTTTTTAATTTTAGGGCTCCATTGTTCGTTGAAGTATTATTTATTAGAGGGGATGTTTTTTCCCTACGTGGTTACCTGCTAAAGCGCTTGATAGTCGTTTTACACTTGATACATGCATGCATGTAAATGTTTTGATATATGACAGCATAGGGTTAGAATTGCAGGTGGATTCTCTCTTTCTATATATTCGCATATTTTATCAAAAATATTGACGTGATTTAGCTTTTTGAATCAACTTATAGCTTGGCAAAAAAGAGTAGAAATTGATGCAAACGCCAACGTTTCTTCGTATGGCCACTCACTTACAAATAAACCAATCCGAACAATCCTATTTTACAAACTACAAAATGGTGAATATATTATACAGTTTGTCCTATAATTAATGGATAATCCTTTACCTGCAGGTTGAGGGCATTACGCCTGATTAGAATATGCATAATTTAAAAATCAGGTACATGATTTGCCAACCACTTACAGATTGTGTAATTTGTATATATTCATGGGATGTAGATGAATTACCATCAGGTGGACTACATGCTCGTCCTTTACACTTCCTAGATCGTATAAATACTTGTATTATTCACAGCAATAATAAGATTAAATTCTCAGTATTGTGAAGAAACAGTAAAGTATACATTGCCAGTTTAAGCTGGTCTGGAATTGCACGGGAAGCCTATAAACGCGAGATCTTCTTGTACCGGATATATTATGTATACGTTAATACTTTGCCAGTAATGGTCCATGTCCAGTGTAAGCTGGTCCCGGTGGGTGATTCTATAAGTAAGACTGTCGGTTACGAAAAAAATGTGTATCCCTATTTCCATATAAATACGGTCGATATTTGATTGTCAAAAATTCAAATTTCGTGTGATTACATTATTTTTTTTTTTACTACGCCCACAGCGAACGAACGTGTAGTCCACCTGATGGTAAGTGGAGTACAGCCCATGGACATCAACAATCCACAAAATCAGATTAAAGATGCGTCGCTGCAGCTGAGGACTACGGTGTTATGCCTCATGTGCCAGTAATTTCAGGGCCTGATCTCACCACCAAACCGGAACACAGTAATGGAGGCGATATTTGGCGGCAGGTTAAAGGTGAGACGGTGGTGCTGCCGCCCTCGAGCTCATTCACTAGAGATCTACCACCAGTAAAATACCATTTAGGGAATAAGCATGCTGCATTGCACGGAAAGCCCATATATACAACGCAAGACCATCTTATAGTGGAAATGTATAACTTGATATGTAGTATACATATTATTGTATCAGGTGATTCACAACCCTGCTACCACCATTCTGCGTATCGAACAGAACGCTCACAATCATTTATATTACTCAGATATTGTTAAACATACCTCTTGTATGATTCATTTCATACATTTTTAAACGGGGAAAATACATACTTTTTCATGTTATCGAACTACGAGTACGTTGTGGTATTTAAGCCTAAATGTTTAGAGATAACGGTGATTCAAAATTTTCCTTTTACGTTCTTATCCTAACTAATACTATTTAGAAAGTAACTCGGTTTGTCTGTTATGTACGCTTTTACAGCTAAACTAACGAACTCATCTGAACGAAAATTGGCATAGACATATTTGGCGTGCACGGTTGGCGTAGTGGTTAAAGCGGTCGTCTCGCCGATTTCAACTGCACTGGTGTTGTGGGTTCGATCCCCCACATGGCACAAATCGTTGTGTGATCCGCAAAGATTTTTTCTGACTCTGGGTGTGCTTTGCGTCTGTGAAATGCATGTTTGTGAACACCTCCGTGACACAGGAGTTATTCCTAGTGCGAACGTCGTTCTTACAAAAAAATAGGTTTAAAGAATTGTAGTAAGTACAAAGCTTTTTAACGTCGTGTAGGTTTTTACTGATATTTTGAGTGAAATAAATGATTAAGTTAGTTTACCATTGCATTTTTTTAAATAAACTACATTTACCAACCGTAGTTGGTAAAACCAAGGATTTATCAACCTCGAAAAAAATAGATAGATAGAGTAATCTTTATTGTACACCAATATTAACAAAGAAGTTTATTATGTAAACAAATGCACTTAAAAATTATGTTGCACAATGGGCGGCCTTATCGCTATAAGCAACTTCTTACAGGCAACCTTAGGATGGACAAGTAAATGACATGAGCAAAGTTATGGGCAGTTGTTGGTGCGTTAATTAAGAAAAAAGAAAAATAAAGTAAAATGAAACGTCATGATAATGACAATGGAGATTATAAAATATAAATGATACATACAGAAATAAACTACGTATAGTGTCTTAACCCTAAAATTATACATAATATACTAATGTAATGAATATGTACATACCTTATTAAATATATTATATAATACTAAATATATTATCTACTTATATATACCTAAATATATAAAATATATCTTATAAATATCTCTTTCTTAATAAAATTCGAACTCTTGCCAATAACGGTTGTTAAATCTTAGTGTTTACTTATAAAACCTAGGATTCACCTTGGCCTTTTACAGTAACACATACGTACACTCATGCCTTTACGAGATAGACACATTCGTTATTTATATAGCAGACCTTCCAAGCTAACGAACCAAGATATTTAGTTCCCTGTGTCAATAATTTCAGAATCTAATTGCTACACTAAACCGGAACTGGAATAGTTTGAAATTATGCCAGAGGTAAAACAAGATAGATGTAGACTATGTGACCAGTTTAACAACGAATTTTCCTCTATGCCTCGGAGAGCAAGTTAAGCCGTTGTTCCCATCTGCCATTTGAAGATCTATGGCAGTCATTACGGGTAATCAGAGGCCAGAAAGGTCAACTAGGCAAATAGTATCGTATCACCTCGTACTGGATTGTGGCGGTCTGATGGCAATTGCTCCACGTAAAATACCGATATTCAGCTGAATCCGTTAGACTACAAGCCGACCTGAATCCTATCATGTTGTCAGGGAAAAAAAATACTTTTCTTCTTTTCGTTTCAATGGTCAAAGTTTTTATAATGCCCAGTACGTAGCCACGGTAATAGCGTTCTCTGTAGCCTTGTTTAGGTCATCCAACGAGCAGCTATCAGGACAATTGGGTCACTCAAGTAAGTGAGTCATTGTTTGCTGAGGTGCACCGCAATCGCACTGTGTCTGTTCTGGTCCAATGATAAAAAAATACTATTTCGTCAAGAAACGATCACTTAGCTCACGAATTTATCTCTGAAAAGAACGAAAATCATATAACATTTTCAATACGTTCTCAGCCCCTTACAAAGTAATATTTTTCTATTGTATTATAGCAAGTTGTTACCAATAGATATTACTGGCAAAACCAAGCAAAACCGCTTTTGTGTACGTTTCGTGCGCGTGTGAGTGATGTTTGTTTGTGTGCGTAAAGACGGGTGCACGTGAGACGAAGTTTGCGACGATTCGATCCGAAGATATGAAATATCTTAGGAATTTTGTATGACACTTTTAATCAAAAGTTGACTTGATTTTTTTTGCATCGGTAAAACTTATTATCTTTTATCTCTATTATAAAATTCACAATTTAATTTTATTATTGAACGTTATAAAAATTATCGGCCTCTGGAAATATGAATTGAATAAATCAAATGTTTAAAAATTGTTTGTTGAATAAAAATTGGGCATCTATTTTGTTATACTGTTATTCGTTGTAGTTTTTTAAAAATTGAATATTTATTTGTTTTATTAACAAATGCAAACATGGATATAAATTACATTTTATCATGCTTTATTACTTATTGCTAGGTCCCTAAAGACCGATTCTTTTAAATACCTGCAAAATTCGCTCTGAGAGAAATCCACCATGGTGTACGATTCTTTTAAATACCTCCAAAATTCGCTCTGAGAGAAATCCACCATGGTGTACGATTCTTTTAAACACCTCCAAAATTTCGTACACGGCCACTGATCAATTTATACTTTGCCACTATAACACGGTCTCGCATTGTATGGGCTACTCGTGCAATGCGTGATTACCTTATACTGGAAGTGTATATGTGAAGCCGTGTGTACTAACGCCAAATTTCGAATTCCTACTTGTATGTATTTGTGTTGTAGTGCTTTTGTGTCGTCTCTTGGCTGTCTGGGCCGTTTGCGAGATAAAAGTAAGTAGCAGACAGATAGGTAGGTATAGTTACAAAAAGAGATAACCCTTGTTTGAAAATCTTTTATCAGCTTCAATGCGTATCTTGTCTGGTCTCGGATTGTCTGGCACGCAGTGCTCCTCAACTAATTGTGGCTGAGTCACACGGATCGATCGATCTTCGGGTTAAGCAATGCGTGCCGTGTTCGGCCGTAGATGGGATCTTAAAAATATAATGAGTTTTCCTCCGTGCCTCGGAGAGCACGTTAAGCGGTCCCGGTTGCCATTTGAAGATCCATGGCAGTCATTACGGGGAGTCAGAGGCCAGAAAGTCTGACATCTAGTCAAACAAACCTGAGGTCCTGATATTTAGCTGGATCTGTTAGACTAAAAGTTTAATGTTATTGTAATTGGTAAATTAATGTAATTGTATTTGTAATTTAATCCAATGTAATTGGGAAAAGGCTCTGATAATGATGCGTATCTACTTATAAGTTTAAAGGCCTGCCTGTCTGGCCTCGGATTATCTGGCAATGGCACTCAGCAAATCGAATAGGCATTAATTGGTTGCGCTCCCCTCTCGCTATATACCTACCCTACATACGCGTCTGTCGACATCCCCTTTCGAATGAGATTATTTCTCAATTAGCCCCTTTTCATTTTCAGATGTAACTGTTGTTAGTCATGCAGAATTTCGATAATGAGTTGTTATTTTGGTACCGAACGTAATTGGTTTGTGAAGTCACATATTCACATTCCGCACGAATCTTCCACACGCCAAGATTTTCCATGAGAATACAGCATAGGGTTCTTTAAAAAGAGTGGAGATAGGTTTTAAATGGGTCGGCATCGCACGAGTGATGCCCTTGGTGTTGCAGGTGTCCATAGGTTACGGAAAAAAAATAAAATATTAGGGAAGATTATTTTATTTGCCCTGCGGCTATGCTATGATACGCCTAAGTGCTCCTAAGTTGTAAATAATGCGCAGATAATGTGACAGCTGAAAAGGAAAATATGTCTGGCTTGAATCTCGTGTGCGTCTTTACGTCTGGTTATTCGATTACGTTAGCCGTCGCCGTCAGCTGATAGTCGTACTCGCCACTCGGCCTTCGCCGCGAGTTCTAGTAGGTACCTCTACCACCACTACTAGCTCCCACGCATGACGAATCGCACAACAATCGGGCTATCCAACGGGATATTAATTAGATGCAACATTAAAATGGATTGGGAAGGGATACCGCGTGTTGCAACTTATTAAAATAAAATATCTCTGGATTGAATCTCGTGTGCGTCTTTACGTCTGGTTATTCGATTACGTTAGCCGTCGCCGTCAGCTGTTAGTCGCACTCGTACTCGCCACTCGGCCTTCGCCGCGAGTACTACTAGGTACCTCTACTACCACTGCTCGCTCACACGGATGACGACTCTACGAGACATGGTGCAACATGATGACATGACCGACTATCGGTCAGCAGCATATATTATTTGTGCCGTTAAAAAATTTAATAATTTAAATTTTCAACTAAATGTAATATAAAGTATAAGTTTCCTTGTGTGTCAGGCATCGCTTATGATCTCATGACTTGTGGTGTGGTGGAAGATAATAGCTTAGTGCGTCCAAAATAAGGAAAAAAAAGAAATACATTTGATCATAAGGTTTTGCGATACTTTACGATTTTCATTGCAGTTCATTTTAACTTGAAATGTTTCAAATTGTCTTTGAACTAAAAAATAAACTTTTTTAGCAGAGATGGACCGAGTTTGGGATCGGCCGGCTAGCCGATTAGTCGGTGGTCGTATGGCCGAATAGTTCTGCAAAAGTGGCCGACAAGTTGGCGATCTTTAGCTTCGGTTAGATGAAAAATGTTAAATGCATTTAATATCTTGTTTTATTTCGTATTGTCACTTGACCCACGTGTGCATAAAGAAACGTAATCAGCGCGCACTAACAACACTTTTCTCAATTCTAAATTCCCCATTACCCCCTTCTTATCTAATCTGACACCATATTTCGAATACCTCTGCTCCAACCATGACAGAAACTTACGTTCTCTAGGTTGACTATTTTTTATGTGCAAATTGTTTAATAATAAAAAAAATAAATGCTATGCTATGCTAAGTTATTATTGTTACTTTGACCTGACAGACGGTTTCTTCGTTCTAATATCCCATGGGAAAAGTATCTACCTACAGTTTTCTCGATATTTTCTATCTGCCAATGTTTCGTTCCGTAAGAAACTTATTCGGATTATTGCTAAGTTATCGTTTCCCGAGCCTTTTCCCTATTACATTAGGGTTGGTTTCTAGTTTACGGGTGCAACCGAATATCAGTATAATACGGGTGTTACTCACGTAATCAATACATCAATTTTTCTTTATTGTCCCATTGTTGACCAAAGTCTTCCACTCTTCCCTATCCGAAGTTTTTCCTGCCAATTTTCCAGAAAGGTGTCCATGTCATCGCGCCAGCGTTTCCTCTTTTTTTTTTTTTTTTTTTTTTTTAATACAAATAAATAAAATTGAAGTGTCTGTTTCTAATGTCAATTATGTTTTTTTCAGTCGATATAGTTATTTGCACGATACCTATGCCTAGGATACAGTTTTTAAAATTTTTGTATGACTGTCTGTTTGTATCAGCAAATCTTTTAAACTGCTTGACCGATATTAATTAAATTTTATATGCAGGTAACTGACTACAAGGCGCGTAACATAGGTAATTTTTATTAATGTTGGTACCTACCTCACAGACAAAACCGCGAGAGAAAGTTTGTTAGCGCTAATCTCAGAATCGAATGATCGGATTTTAATAATACTTTTTGTTTGATAGTTTAACTATACATTAAGGTTTTTTGATAATTAACATTACGCTGAACTCCATGGTAGCGGGAGCAGATACTACTTTATAATATATAACGAACTCCACGCGGACGAAGTCGCGGGTAAATCTAGTGTATCATTATATGCAGAGTTGCTTTAATCAGATCTCCACCTTGAGTACGGGGTACAGTACGACATGATACGGATTATGTATTAGTATTTGACCGATTGTCAGATTCATTCTCTGGCATCTGACTACCTGTAACAACTTACATAATATCTTTAAATTCTAACCGTTGCACCGGTACGATGGCTTAACGTGCTCTCTGAGAGACGCCAGAAAGCTCAATATGATATTATGGTCACCCATCAGCGGCTGACGATTTTGATTACCTAGTAGACGCGGGTTCCATGTGTTTTTTCTTCTTTTTTTTTTAAAGCTTACTAGTAATTTTGTTAACCCCCTCCAGCTAAGCTTAATTCGCTTGTGTTAGGAGGAAGTTCACGTCCGTGGTGTAATGGCCAGGATTCGAACCCACGACCTCTCGATCGTAAGACCGATGCCTTATCCATTTCGCCACGGCCGCTTATTGAAACAAACTATATAGCCTATATTTCTATTGCAATAGTTTACTGCATCGTTCTCGCGCCGAGTATTCAGGAAACGGCCTTATACGTCCGATCGCTACACGAGGCGTTGATTTAACAATAATTCTAAATATGGTTGTACTATTATTAATTCCTACATATTGTTGTAACACATATCTTGTATGTAACAACGAGGAAGGAGGAAAATTATGTGTCACTGGATTCCGCGAAGCGTGATGTTAAAAACAACAAACTGCACACATATCGTTTATTTTAGTTTAACTCGTTTAATAATAATAATAATATTATGGGATGACATGAGGTTGGATATGTAAAAGCATATTATTATTGAATTTACTTTACATTGACAGCTGACCTATGGAATGAGGAATTGTCGGTCTATATAACTCGTTTGCAGGTCAATGTATACGCTTCTACAATAAACTTCCATTAGACGCAGTAGAATTATCGATAGGTAAATTTAAGAAATATATTAAAATCAGATTATCTCAAAAAGCTTATTACAGTATTTTAGACTACATAAATGATAATAGTATTTGGAAATGAACTGCTCTTTTTATGTGACTTTCAATATGTATGATAATTGTTATATTTTATTCATTTCATTTGAAATGATGGTGCACATGAGTTTCTCACCAGCTCTTCTCACAATGCAATACCCATCGGAGCTGGTACTTAGTTTGATTTTAATCTGATTCTAAACAGTTGGATTAAAATTAATCTAAGCCCCCGTTATTCAAATCATTGTAATTAGTATAATTTAGTTTTACTTATAATTTATTTTTATATCATTTTTTTGTAATATTTTGACGTGTTCCTTGGGCCTATCAAAATAAATGATTTGAATTTGAATTTGAATTTTGAATTCCTCCTCCTATTAGTCAATTACATTTAGTTCCGGCTATTGCCGTCAGGGATGAGTCCTGACGCGGAGTCTAGTTATACGAATTTCATCAGTAATTCTAGGGATTACCACTTTCAAACATAAGAACTCCTCCGCTTTATGGATATTGGTTTTACTAGTTGATGTAGGGCACATTAGTTAACCTCCTTGATATAGGAAGGAATATAGAAAAAAGAAGCAAAAGGTTTTACTCCCCCTCTTTGATTTCACATTCGATATAATTTTTAAGACCGTTTATTTTGCTGGCCTAAAATACTCGGTCCACGCAGCCCTTGCCAATTTATCGTTATAGTTTTGTTATTTGAATACTTACTTATGCTTGTGTTATAAAGAAAATGTTTGTTTGTTACAGCGCTATGGGAGGAGCAAGAGGCGCCGGAATACGACATCGACACGGAGGACGAGCGGTGGCTAAAACAGCAGAGGCATCCAGAGCTCACAGGTAATACCTAGAACCTAGCTAGCCTATTCTTTAATTTCTAATACCCGCTACGCGGTGACTCTGTGTACGTCACACAGAGTCACTGCGCTTGATGGGCCCCACAAAGGGGATTTTTCGGCGTACCCCGCAAGCCTAGCCAGAGTGACCGTTAGCGGACGCCACCATGTATAGTTCTGTAGTATATACATACACAGCCTCTTTCGGTACCGTACGACTGGTTGCGTGTTCAAATCACGTCGGGGTCACCAACGTAGCGGCATGGCGGTCCATGTACCATCAGGTGCATTACACGTCCGTTTACAGCATAAGTCGTAAAAAAAAACAATGCTTTGCCGAAATTTAAGCTATTCAATAAGATCTAATAAGACAAAAACACACCTCATATTTACCACATGCAACACTGTACATAATATTATGTCTGCACGTATGGTGTAGTGGTTTAAGCGGTCACCGCGCCGCTCTCAACTGCACTGGTGTTGTGGGTTCGATCCCCACATGGGACAAATCTTTGTGTGATTCGCAAATATTTGTTCTGAGACTGGGTGTGCTTGAGTGAGTGAATGTGTGTATTTGGTCTTGTCATTGGGACCATTGGATAGTGTAATTGCTTCTGGCGTTCTATCTAATGTAAAAAATCTAAAAATAAAAATAAATAAATAAATATCACACTTACACATCAACACTTCAATATTATCAAGAATACCGAAGAAATTATCGCCATTTTGTAATCAAATAAAATATATCTAACTAAAACTACGTAAAGAAAAAGCTTCGTATTAAATAGCAGAGCACAATAAACTGCTCCTCGAGACGGTTTTGCCCTCAGGGAGAAAATATAAAAAAAAGACAAAAAACTGGCGGTCTTTTTTACATCAACTAAGCCACACATTGTATTTATCATCTGAATACAAATACTAAATGCCTGAAAGCCTAAAGTTGTCAGGCTTTACACTGACACACACTGTTTGTGTCAAACACACGCGTTTTTTGAGCTGAGCCGCATGAATCGCCCTTTGTCATGTGCGACAAGGGTTATACATTAAATTGCCGGAAATGTGTTTGTGTTTATTTTTATTTTTGTGCTTTGGATAATGTATAAAATGGTCTTCTGTGGAAGTTTTAAGTAGGATTCGTTTATAAGATTTATGACCTTGGCCTAAAGGAGGTCACTGGTACGATGCCCTGGTTGAGAAAATATATATTTGGGATTTTTTAGTTGCTAATAGCACTGATTCTGGAATTATGCCTGGTAAAAGGCGACAGGCTCACTCTTTTCAGATTGAACCTAAACATAACAGGTTAAATGTGGGTGTTATACTACCCTGTGTTACTTCTAGGTAAAATAGATGTAATGCTTTGGTAAAATGCGACAGGCTCTCTCTTTTCAGATGGAACCTAAACATAGCAGGTGAAATATGGGTGTTATACTACCATTTGTTACTACTAGGTAAAATAGATGTAATGTTTTGTAAAGACTAGCTGTCTAACTTTCTGACCTCTCACCAGAAGTAAGAATTCCCTAACGCCTTTATCCGATGAACTATCAATCCGCGAAGCTTTGACTTATCAATAGAATTCCATGATTAAAAAATCAAACCAACCCTCAAGTGCATTTTTTACAAGTACTTAAAATATTATATTTAATTTCCAGAGCTAAAATTCGAGCAGATGATGGACAAGCTAGAAAAAAGCTCGGGCCAGACGGTGGTGACGCTGAACGAGGCAAAGCTGCTGCTGGAGAGGAACGACGACCTCGTCATCGCGGTGTACGACTACTGGCTCAACAAGCGACTCAACACAGTTAGTATTTAATGTGTACAGAAAGAAGAAGACAGATTAAGGGTAGGTTCAGATGACAAGCGCTCAACGCGCGTTTTGATAACGCGCGTTTACAACTACATACATTTTATTCAGGCCGTACACATGCTAACGCGCGTTTTAGTAACGCGCGCGTTCAACGCTGCGCTAGCGCTCGACTGTTGTCAGCGCGCGTCAACGCGCGTTAACGCGCGCTTTGAGATCATTGGTTTTCTATGTTTCCGTTCAGTTGAGCGCGCGCTTTCGACGCGGATAGACGTATTTTAGGGTTCGTCAAGTTCGTCCGAAAATCGTCCGAAATGGAAGCCGAAGCTTTTAATACGGAATTATTAATTGATGAAATAGAGAAACGTCCTGCGATATGGGACATGACAAGTAGCGATTATTCAGATAAGAATTTGAGAAGACGGGCTTGGGAAGAACTCGTCCTTATATTTTGTGAAGGACATGACAATGAAGAAAAGAAGAAAATATTATGTGAGTATATATATACCATATCGCAGGACGTTTCTCTATTTCATCAATTAATAATTCCATATTAAAAGCTTCGGTTTCCATTTCGGACGATTTTCGGACGAACTTGACGAACCCTAAAATACGTCTATCCGCGTCGAAAGCGCGCGCTCAACTGAACGGAAACATAGAAAACCAATGATCTCAAAGCGCGCGTTAACGCGCGTTGACGCGCGCTGACAACAGTCGAGCGCTAGCGCAGCGTTGAACGCGCGCGTTACTAAAACGCGCGTTAGCATGTGTACGGCCTGAATAAAATGTATGTAGTTGTAAACGCGCGTTATCAAAACGCGCGTTGAGCGCTTGTCATCTGAACCTACCCTAAGTCAAGTTTCTAGGCTGTTGCACTGTGGAAATGGGCTTTCTTAGTCACCCGCAGTACATGAAGCGACAGAGAACGACTGCAAACTTGATTCTATCTGTACTATAGAGTAGTGACGATCAGCTTTCCCGTCATATTGAATACAATATGACGGGGAAGCTGAACGTCAAAAAATATTAGACATGAAGCTATGAATTTTGATTATTTATATATGAGATGTATCGGTTTACACGTGCTCTTTTTTCTTAACTCTTGCCCGCCTCGCCGTGCAATCAGAATAATATTATTATTATTATAGATAGACATACTCAGTTACTTTACTTTGTCAAAATATCGCCGCATAAATTAGAGAAGTCCCACTTATCGGATCTGCTACTTCTGGTTAGATTATAAAGGAAAATTACGATCTGATGAGCTGTTAGATCATTTAATCATTTAACTTCCTTTCCTTCAGTTTCTCTATGTACAAAATGCTTACTTACATTATTGCTTCTTCCAGCAACACCCGCTTATCCTGTCGGTGAAGACTGAGAACAGGCCGGGCCAGTCGTCTAACAACCCCTACCTTGCGTTCAGGCGGCGCACTGAGAAGATGCAGACCAGGAAAAACAGGTGAGAAACCTCCTTACACCATGTATATTTACCTTAATCGGAGTCAGGTTGATTTATGAAGTAATGCTTTCAATTAAAATTGGCGTTGTTGGACGGATTTCTCATTACAAGGTGTAAATACATGTGGTAGCTGGAGAGTCTGCAAGTTGGTGATATTTACACCCCACCTTACTCTGGAAAGCAATGTAACCGTTGGTCTTTTGCTTCTTTTCTATCCTGTCGTGTCGGATAGTATGTATTTGATAGCTTAGACGGGTAATTTCCGTTGAGATTTGACCATGCAGCAGACCATTTTTTGCATATTCAATGTTTGTAATAAGGTTTTTTTGTTTATATTCAGGAAAAACGACGAGAGCTCGTACGAGAAGATGCTGAAGCTCCGTCGGGACCTGGCGCGTGCCCTCACGCTGCTGGAGCTGGTGGCGAAGCGCGAGTCTGCCAAGCGAGAGCTCGTCAGGCTCACGGCGCTCATCGCCGAGAGGCGCTACGCTGCTGGGGACTTCGCTAACCAACTGCTGCCCGAACCCCCGCCCAGGTATGACAAATATACATTATTTAAGACCATGATGTTTACTCCTGGTGGTTAGAATGAGAGGTTCTTTTTTTTGAGAAATTATTAGGTTTTTTGCTGGTATTTCGCAATAGCAGCACGCAGCTCAGAATTGGGCTTGGTAGATAGCTATGGGCCTGAGTCCTAAGCCTGAAAACCGGATGAGGCTGATTCCATCATCGTAGCCAAAGTGGTGTTTTAGGGACTCTAACAGCCCATTCTTTTTTTATGAGGATGGTAAAAAGGCCTGAGTCTGAAAAATGACGCCGATCTTAATCGAAAAAAACAGGCTACAGCTACGGCCTGGTATCATAAACATTACAAGTGAAGTATGTGTTATACGACTTTGCCACACCCTGCTAAGTAATAATATATAATAATACATATTTCACAACTCACACACAACGCCATCTAGTCCCAAACTAAGCAGAGCTTGTACTATGGGTACTAGAATAACTGATACTAATACATTATATATACTTTTTTTTTGTAAATACATACTTATTATACATAGAACACACTTGCTTCACACACCAACAGTGAATACGATTACAGGCAAAACTCATTCTTGGTTCGAGCTAGCCGTACGTTCAATGCGGCATGCCGGAGTGTTGATAAATATAAAGATTTAGATTTAGATTTAGATTTGTTTGCTCATAGTAGTGGTCAACTTAAAAAAACATTGTGTAATTCTTTCTTTCTATCGTAACTTAAAAATCCTACTTGTGTCTTATTCTTGCTCTTTTGTTTCGTTTATTATTTGTTATACCTATATGTGAATGTCTAATTTCTTTATGTATATCCACTATATTATTTGTGAAAACTTTTAATTGGCCTTCATTTTCTCATCATCTCTGTATATTATATCTATTTAGCTGTAAGTTTTCCTAATAAAGTAAAACAAAGTAAAATAAAATAGAAACACCCAGACTAAGACAAACCCCCATGTTCATGCACACAAAGATTTGTCGTAAGTGGAAATCGAACCACAGGCCGGTACACCGTCGCAGGCAGGTACACTACCCACTCCGCCATCCGGTCGTAATATTACGTGTTTTATAATTTTATTTGGTTTTTTCACAGGCCAACATACACTCCAGTACAAATCACGTCCGGCAACTTCCGTCGAGAAGCGTACCCCCTCCCGCACTACCCGCCGCGCCCGCCGCCCACCCCCGTGGACCAGCCCCGACAGGTACCTGTCTATTACCATGCGGTACTCTCATTGCGAGAACTAGGGGTCGAGGGTAACTGGACTGATATCAAAATGACCTACAATTACTCAGAAATTCTACTCAATAATGGGTTAATTTACGGACCAAATGAATTTTGAAAAAAATATTTTCATTATAATTTATGAACTGAAAAGGTAGCATTATTGTTACTGGTAGATCGATAAATCTTCGGATTAGTAACTGCAACAAATTGTTCAAACTGGGTGCCTAATACATTTCAGTTTTTCTGTTTAAGTGGTACAGTAGGCTAAGCAATTAGGTATGCAGGACAAAAACTTCTATACCATGGTGATTACTGACTGCAATAGATATGCATGTGTTAATTACATATATAATAAGTGCAATTTACCCACTATTTAGATATGTAACTCATTTATCCATAACGGTGTAGTAAGTCTTTACTATTACTTAGAAGTTTTTGCCTAGTAACATTTTAAATTGATGAATCTGATTCATATTCTAAAACGTTCACAAATTTTGAGTGGAATAATGGACGCGTGCTACTTATTTGTAGGAATGATAAAAGAGTAACAGGTAAGTATAGTTTTTCGTATTTAATTAAAAATTAATGCGGTCCAGTAAAGATTGGTTGGAGAATCCAACAATGTTCCCTACAAAAAAAAAATGTTTGTTTGTTCGTCGATTGATACAAATATATCCCAAAAATCTAAACCCGCGAGCCATTGGCGTAGCTCGCATCGAAAGTAGGGAAACACCACCGTAAAAATGGCTACATCCAATAACTTACTCACAGATTTCTATAACTACTTAATGGAGATAAGTACCATCATTTGTAAACGGCTTACGCCCTTCACAAGTCAAAGTACTCCCAATTGTGGAAATTTCGAGTATATGGATATGTCATCTAATTGAGATAAAATATAAATCCAAGACTTTGAATTGTCTTGTTACGCCAATGTCTCGCACGCCCCATGATAAGAGTACGACACGATATGATGTTGTGGTGTTGCCTTGCAGCGTGAGAAGCGCCCGTACAAGAGACGGAAACACAGGCACCCCGCGCCAGGAGTCGTGCAGGGGCCTAGAGGTACGTATCGCCACTCACTGACTCGGTAATGCCATACTTATAAGTTACACTACACTAGGCGCGGATTGATTCCATGTTCTATGCTGAGAATTCATAAAACGCAATTTTGTGTCCATATTAGTAAGGGTGCTCTGCTCAATTTAACTAGATTTTGCGATGACCTTTGACACTATCTCTCACACCCGTACGTTACGCGTATTCTAAAATGACAACTAAATTTGATTTTTGTCATATCGTAAGCTGCAATTTTTGATGTATATCTTACAGATTCAACAAATACAGCTGGCGGTCATTCAAATTATTAATTGTATATCTTAAATAGGCCTCTATTCGTTACGGTGTTCTTCAAGGTAGCTTGTTAGGACCACCCCTTCCATTCCGTACTTCGCTTGTGAAGTTTAGCAATTCAATTGCAAATTCAATATTCTACCATCAAACATGGAATCATAGCTTACCTGTCCCATTGCTAGAGTAAGCGATGACCTATCGACTATTTTCATTTTCTTAAAAACTCGACTTTATTGTTTTTATGTTTTTTTTATAATTATGATGCTTTATCAGACTATACATATCTTGAATAGACTGGTGGTAAATCTACGGTGGAATTTCAAAACAATAAAGGCGAATTACCTCACCTATACTTCGTTCAAAATAAGAAACAAATTTAAACAATCCAAAATAGGGTTGCCAAAATTAATCTTCGACGCTGATAGTAGAATAGACTTCCTTGCAACGCATTTTTGATGTTGCTTATTGATAAACTTATTTTTCAAAAAATATGCTTACATACCACTTACATATAATTTGATTTTGAGACATAAAACACACTTTAGATTTTTCACATATTTGAAACAACAACCCAATCAATAATTTTTTTTTAATTTTATTTGACATCAATAATTTATTAGATTTGTCATCGTCATTTGGAAAAAAAACATTCCAAACTGAAAATGAACCTATTATACTGATCTTTGGATTGCATTTGACATATAAAACATCCGCATGCCATAATCCTATTCAATCCAAGGTTCAAACATATATAAACTACGTATTTTATTTTCATGTAACTTTAAGTGAAAAAAGGTTTGTGATCCCGAAGCGTCTCAGTTGCTATAGCAACGCTTTGATGTTAAGCAATCGTTTCTTATTTTAAACGAAGTATAAGATTTCAATTACTCTATGTTTATTGAAAGCAGAGGGACAGGTAAATAAAACAAATCGTACACTATTGTTAGTTAGTTTCATGGCTACCTAACAGAATTTTTTTTTATTAAGATGTAGGCAGAAATTTTGTATAAATCTTTGCTAAATAAGGTTCATAGTAATAATCACTTGTATTGGATTTGTTCTTTGCATGAATTTCCGTGTAACTTATTTTTGTGGTAATACTGTAGCATCGTGTACTTCACAATACGGGGACAGCTTCGACAAAGGTTAAGTTGAAGATTTTTTACATTTGGCAACATATATTTAAAATTTTGGCAACACTAATGAAATTTTCACTCTGGCAACATTGCATTTCTCGTTAAAAATAATCTTACCAATTGGGAGACGAAATTGTTTTGTCTGTTTGCATTTATTTATATTTTAGGTAGGTGTTTGTATCAATGTATTTTAATATTTCCACGTATTATTGTTTAAAATTATACCTGTTTTACCAAAAAGAAGTAAAGCTATTCTGATATAAGATATGCTGTCTTTTTCTAATGTTTTCAAATAGTTTTTCTCTTTAATTAAATGTATGTTACCTATGATATTGTCGCAATAAACTAGTCTTTCAATAATAATGTCATCAACTACTGGAAATCATTGAGGTAATAAACATTTAAATGTAGATAGTATGAAAAAACTAATAAATGGTAATTAATCAAAGTGCATTGTGTGGGCATCACTTTGTGAAGTAAATTGTATCATATCGCCCCGAACAGGGTTGTGGAGTTCTGATGGCAGTCACTCTACGTAAAATACTGATATTTAGCCAAATCCGTTAAGACTAGAAGGTGACCCTAATGTTATAGCCAATAGGCTTGTAGAAAGGTGTTTCGACAATACTATAAAAGAAAAACACTGCATACTTTATCTCAATAACTTTCTCCGGTGAATCAGGGCCTATGTACTCCCTAACTAATAGTATTGGTGGTTCCGTCAGACTCTGGTGTGTACACTTCGTCAGAGGAGGAGCCCACAAGATCAGAAGCCGCAACTCCACCAGATGATGGACCATTCGCCTTTAGGAGAAAGCCTGGATGTTATTACGAAATGGTATGTTTCATTTTTTATATGTTTTTTGTTGTTGTGTCTAACCTTTATATCTAGCAATATAGCTACATGTGTACCTAGTTTAATTTATAATACAGAAGTTATTAATAATACAGAGTAATAGATATCCATATAGTAATTTCAATCCGCTCCGCAGTCTCACTCCGCTTCAGTCCACTGCTGAGCTTGAGAATCTCTCAATGAGAATTCTCATTATGTGATGCGTTTAGAGTATAGTTCATTGAAAGCTACTGCTGACCGTGAAATCTCGGGTTTGATGCTCATGTCGGGCACAAAGTGGTCTTGGATTAATTTGATAAGAAAGCCCTAAAATTGCCTGTTGTCAGGCATTTAGCAGTGTTTACCTAAAAGCTTGTAAACCTGTTGGTCCTGTGCAGCCTAAGTATTGACAATATTCGCAGATAGAGTAGAATAGTCATGGATAATTTGGCCGTGAATCTTTAATTTATTATCTCGAATGTGTACTTAATAATGTTTATATTTTACAGCCCACATCGTCTTTGTACGGAGACCCGCTGGACCCAGAGGATCCCACAAAGGCAGGCATGTACGAACACGAACTGGATGAGAGGCATAGGTGAGTCAAGTTATTCATGTCTACAACAATTTTTGTGTAACTACTTCTGTAGCATACTTACTTTTACTTACTGTGGAAGTGGTGAAATGGCCCTAAACGAAACACGGATACAGCGACCACGTTTCTTCTAAAGCAAATTTCATCAATGTCGGATAAATATTATCCGCCACATAAAATATAACAAAACTTGTGTCACCTTTATGATGACACAAGTAACAAGTGAAATATTAGTTTTAAAGTTAAAAGAGTTAAGTTTACCTCGATAATTTATAGATGGCGCTATCCATTTTTTCCAATAAACGAAGTCGCGGGCAACAGTTAGTCCTAGGATAACTCTCAGGAAGTAATGAAGATGTATTTTCTACATTTACGTCTGTATATTCCAGGTACACGCTAACATCCCTTCGTGACGTATCCAACGGAGGCACGGGTCGTTGCATCGGCTTCGCGCGTCGCCGCATGACGCGAGGAGGGAGAGTGGCGTTGGATAGAACTCGCACGAAGCTGGATGACTTGTTTACGAGTCTGCCCTTCGACTTCCCTGGCTCGCAGGCCTATCGGAGAGAAAAGGAGGAAGAGGTATTATTTTTTTATAAAAAAAATAAAAAATCAAATAATCCGGCTCGAAGGACCATGTGTATAATCGACATAATGATAACTACTGACATCATTAGGTATATTTGTATTATACATATTCAAGAAGTGTTATATGCACACTATTTAGACATGCAACTCGCACATGGCACACCTTTCGGAAAGAGAAGGAGGGAGGAGGTATGCATTGACGGTATGGTTTTCGCCAGTAGAAATGCTGTCATTTCGCGGACGCTTTTATATAATACATCATTGTAACATGAACAATACAAATATTGAATATATCCGGCTCGAAGGACCATGTACAAAATGAAAGCAAAATGTAGCCCTTATCCGGTCTTCGAGAGAGAGAGAGAGAAAGAATAATGAAAACACTGTATTGTTACAATAACATTTTGTCAACAACTGCTTGACCATCTATTAAATTAAATCATTTTATTTCTATATTCAAAACATCGAATTAGATATGAAAGACATTTCTATTATTTAAAAAAAATGTTGCTTAATTCCAGGTGGAACTCGAAACAAAGGCGCATAGAACACCTAAAGAAATGTCGCGAGACTACCACACTAGCGGCAAATACCCCTGGAGACATGCCTTCCGACAGCATCTTTCCCGGCACCCCGACCTCTGGACGGAGACTCTACCGCCCGTCGACGTCAACATCCTCGCCGACGTCAAACTACAAGACGTTAAACTACAAGACCTCAAGTCAGAACCCGCTGACGTCGACGAAGAACCGACGTTACTACCGATACCAGATCTACCGGACGTTATTCAAGATAGTGTTAAAAGTGATATTAGGTTTAGTGCAAGAACTATTGACAGTGCGGTGAGGGACAATATCGAGCGGGTGATGAGGAAAAGGGCGTATAGTGCGTGCAGTGATAGTAGTTATGATTCCGATGAGAGCTTGCAGCCCGTTGAGAAGGAGTTTGAGAACTTTATCAACGAGGTTAATAAAAAATGGTGAGTTTATATTACTTTCTTATTTTAACTAGCAATACCCGTGGGGGGTTCCTTGAAAAAATATAGACTATGCTACTCTGTAAAGATGTAGCTTTCGAGTGGTGAAAGATTTTTTGGAAGCGGTTGTGTAGGTCGTAACTTATCAAAAATTCTAATATCTCCTCTTAGAATGTAATGAGATGTTATTCATCATGTTTTCATTCAAACTAGTGTTAAGGTAACAAGTGACTTTAATGTATAATGAAATGGTCTTATTTACTGAAAACCTAACTAATTGTAAGATAATAATATATGTTGTAGTATGTAGACTCAATAAATTCATATTCTTTGTCTCCCAACAGAAGCTAAAAAATATTTTATTATTATTCCCTGCTCTAGAATGACTAATATAATAAATCACTATGCATTCTGTCTGAGAATTAACAGAGTAAGCCCCTGCGTCCACTGAAATACCAAAGTCAGAAATATTCAGCGGCTTTTACGTACATTGCGTCTGTACAAAATCCAACATCTAAGTATATCTGTAGACTATTATGACACAATGTTCGTAATAGTAGCAGAGTAGCGGAGACTGGCGCTGCTTAGTGCATGATGGACTTAAGTTGAGTATTTGTCCCTTCAGCACCAAATTTTTCTCATTTCAGGTTACATTTCCGACCAAAAACCCCCCCGCCGTCCCCGCCGCGTGAAGACAAACACTCGGACCAATTCCCTGTCACCCTCGACACTCCTATCACCGTGGAGGTCATGGTGGCAGAGAAACCTCCTTCGGAGGAGCTCGGCACCTTCACCACGTCTCAGTTCACGCTACGGGAGCTGTATCCGGATATCAACGATGTGGACAACAGTGGGAGCAGTTTGGATATCAGTGGAGATGACCTTCTTACTGATGATTTCACTGGTTAGTAATGCATAAGGGTGATTAAAAAAAAATGCGCTCTCTAGTATTTGTTTGCAAAAGTGTTCCTGTGTACTAAATAAATTAAACAAAGGAGGTATGTCCAGACACTTAGGTCCGATTTCCACCAAAGTAGAGAGTGTATATAGTGAGTAGAGAGCAGATCTTTTTGAATGACCAATCAGGTTTCGTTATTTACACATCTCCTCTCTGCTTAGCTTCCTAGGAACTAAGGAACCTGATTGGTTATTCAAAAATATATTTTCTTACTGCTTTGGTGGGTTTTAGTCTTGGTGGTGAAGAAGCTACGTGAAGGTAGACTTCCTGACGTCTTAGATAGATATTCGAATACAAACATTTAACTAGAAGATTTTTGACAAAGCCGTAACATGCTGCTATGTTTATCTTTATCTCATAGATGAACTATTTCCTTGCAGGTCTAACAGAAGCGCAGGTGGAGAGCATCCTATCAGAGACAGACCTAAAGGCCCTTGCAGGAGACGACAAGAAGCTGGGTCTGGCGGATGCTCTGCTGGATGAGCTGGTGAACCACGTGGACAGCAAGGGAGGGCCTTTTTTATTGCACGGCCAGAGCGCCGACGGGCGCGCCGACTCTGGCCCCCTCAAGAGAAAGGTGACTGGAATTATAATGGCTAGCTTTTACAGCCTCTTTTGGCTTCAGTTTGACGTTATAAAGGCTATTATATTAGTGCCCATTAGTTTCTGTAATTTTATATATATATATCATATCTCTCATAAAATCTTCTGGATGTTCAACATAGCAGTTCTCTGTTAGTTAGTACTAAGTTACTATGTTTTCAGTTACTTAGTGTATTTTTTTCCTTTAAAAAAGTCTCTCTGTGTTTCAAGGTTTTATAGAACCACTCAACCAGTTCTTTTTTTCAATGTATTTGTTACTTTCAGGCGGATTCGTTTGGTTCGACCAGCGTAACGGTGAGCGCCGCGGATAAGGAGCCCATCTACAACGACCTCCTCGCCCCCCCGCCCCCGCCGGTCAAGCTCGAGACGCCCAAGCCCATCAAGGAGGAGAAGATCAAAGCCCCCACCCCCGCCCCTAGCGCCCCCACCGCCGTACCCAACTCCAAGATTATCGTCGAGGAGGTCAATGAAGTGCCGCATATCAAGATTGAGAAGAAACGGAAGGAGGATACTATTGAAGAAGTTAATGTAATACTTTATTTATACCCTTAAGCTTCGGTTTCGTAGGAAAGTGGTGTGGAATAAAGCGGCCGTAAAGGTAACGGTTGAATGTCGTCACTAGAACGTTGCCCATGTAAAGTAAATGTAGTGGTTTCCTAAAGAGCGGTGATCGACATAACGTATTACGTACTAATCGTGTAATAGCCTCAATATTACGGCTGCATTATTCCTTACCGCTTTTCTAGGAATCCGAAGCTTTAGCGATAACTAAAAATACCTGAATAGGCGCTCAATTGATTCATTATTGGTTTCAATAAGAAATCAATTGAACTGACGCTTCTGACATGACGTCAATTTTATTATTCACAGATATTGTTTAAATTTTGTTTCACTACGTAACTACGAATCTATTAACCATATAAAACAACGTTTAATCTTTGACAACTATTAGTAGGCTACTGAGCAATGCAAAACAGTTAGCGTATGCGCCCTTAATCGCGAGGATTCGGGTTATATACCCAGGTCGGATCAACAGTGTTATTTGGGATTTAGGAAATTCTCAATAGCAACGCGGAGTTTGAAATCTGCCCAGTGGATGGCAATAGACCACTCACATAGGCTCTAAACATAACAGGTGAAATGAACACCCTTCTGGGTATTAATAATATACGCGTGATGTTATACGTTATTTTAAAATGTATTTTTCGTTCCTTAGGTGCAGTTACCGCACGGCGTACAACTAAAGACTGTCCAAACGAAGCACTCGCCTCTAAAGAAGCACATTATTACGTCATCGGCGCACCGGCGCGCCAGTGACGTGACACTCGTGACGTCATCCGTGCCGGAGTCCGTCACGCCTTCGTCGCAGCCGCAGATCGTCACTGTCGCTGTGTCTGATAGCTTGAAGGTACAATTCAAAATATTAGAATAGAGATCAAAATTTATATGAAAACTATTAATAGTACTGTTAAGGCTTTTAATGGAGATTAAAATTTCTCGAAAAACAATAAATAATAGTAATCTTCCCTTAAGGTACTTTACGTTACTGTGTCATCGTAGAAATGCTCGCAGCATGAAATAACTTAAATTTAATAAGCACGTAAAATGCAGAAATTCGTCGGAATGGGCACGCATCGGTAACATTTAACAATGTTTTGAAAATATATGGTATGTGCATCAATAAAGATTTGGCATCCCTGCTGTACGGTGTATGTACATGGCTTTGCAATAATTTGTAAATAGAACAATAGGTCAGCGTAAGAATGCACTTTGATCAAGACTTAGATGTAGGTCAAGTGTATTTCCGCACGGTGATGCAGAGCCGATGCATTTTGTACATAACTTTCATAATTTATTTTAGTGTTCAATTAGACGTGGTTTGAATCGGATAACTTGCATTTTTATTCCGACTGGAATCCGTTGAACATTCCTTGACATTTACACTGACAAACCAATGTTGGGTTAACACACCTTACACCTGCTGTATAATATATGGCATTAGGTTAGGAGTATGGTGTTTAATGTTTTACCATAGATTCAGTTATCTATACTTAGATATATAATTGTACGCCCGACTGACTGATTCATCAACGCAGGGCCTAGACCACTAGACCCAGGCACTTGAAATTTTGTACAAAGCTTGAAAGAAGTGCGCGCGGAAATTCGGCCTCTAACAGTGTGAAATGTGGGATGAAAGATTGTATGGAAGTCCGTCAATTTTGAAGTTACAAGCATGAAATTTCGTATAGTTAAAGAATAAATGAATTTCTGTAGCAGAGTTTTTTTTATTTTATTCCCAAGTGGGGGAAATTTACGGTTTGTTAATATGTTTTAACTTGCGGGCATCGGCCAGATTAAAGTTTAACGCGGGTGAAACCGCGCAGGGCATCTAGTTAATATATATTTTTATAATTGTTTTAGGTTCGCCTACAAAATCACCTGCTATCAACGCAATCGGGGGTGTTAGTGCAAAACGGCCCGTTCCCTCCGGTGGTCGCAATGCCAGTGCAACAGGCGAGAGAAGTCACGGGTAAGTCGATAGTGTTATGAACCATGCTATTTTATAGTTTTGTGCAGGATTAAGTCCAAATTAGCATCATCAGCTATTAACAGATTTGATAACGCCACCTTCCCAGAGGCCCTCAAAATGAGGAGAATAAGGTGGAGTAAAAAGAACTTTGATATTTCATTTAATTAAAATACAGGACTATGACTATTCATAGTCCTGTATTTTAATTAGTATGAGTACTCCTTTTTGGGTAACAGTATAAATACATTTTGATCAATTTTTTTTCATTATGACCATTTAATATTTGTTTTTTTTTCACCACAGGTCACGGTCACAGCGCCAGCGCGCACAGCAGCGCCGGCGTGACGTCGGTGTCGCTGGCGGGGGTGGGGGGCGGCGCGCGGCGCGTGTCGGCGCCGCTGGTGTCGCTGGCGGGCGCGGCGCTGTCGCACAAGCACGTGCACGTTCACTCCGCGCACGCCGCTCACTCAGCACCGCTCGTCGTGGCTCAGTCGCACACCATCCATCACGTCGCTCCCTCCAAGCTCAAGGTACCCACTACACCTCTATATAAAGCTTTTGACTGTATTGACCACTGCATTAATGGCTTGTTTAACTATTAAATAAAATGTGTCTCGACAAAATCACATTTAATAAGCTCATAATATGTCATTAAGTGTATAAGAGTTTGTCGTTTACCTTAATTAAGTTCCATACGTTACCTACGATACTGGTGTACCTCAAGGGAGTGTGCTGAGTCCACTTTTTATGTTTCAGTGACGATGTTGCGAATAATAGTATTTTATTTATTTGATTTGAATCTTTTTGAATAGTTTAATTAAATGAGTATACGTTTAGTTAAACGGTGGTGGCGCAGTGGAGAGGTTTCGAACCCACCACGGACGTGAAGTTCCTTCTGACACAATTTAAGCTTACCTGAGGATGTTAACAGTAATACTAGTAATTTGTATTTGCAGATAGTAGAGCACCATATTTGCTTTAAACTAGATAACTAATGATTAATGATTTGTTTTATTAGGTATTACACGCCCACACGCTGACGCAGACGCAACGAACGGCCCTCCTAGCGCAGAACCGCGCCCTCGGCGGATTGCCTGCCGTCGTATCGCTCGCTGCACTCGACGGCAAAGCCCCCGCGCTACTCAAAACCACCCCCGGAGCCGTCACGCAACTGTTCGAGATCAAAAGCGGACCACTGGGTAAAGGTCCTCATCTCGTCAACGTCGTGAGGCAGCCCCAGCCCCGGTCCGTCACCGACGACAAGAGAAGAGTTAACCTCAGTCTGGACGGCAGGCAACTGGTGATGCCCGTGCGACAGCAGATCCAACTGAGGAACAGACCGATGCCGCTGACGCGCGCGGAGGCGGCGCCGCGCGCGCTGGTGGCCAACCTGCTGCAGGCGGGCGTGCCGCTGCCGCGCGGCGTGGCGGGCGTGCAGACCATCGCCTTCGCGCCGGGCGGGCTGAAGGCGGCCCGCGCGCGCCTCGTGCCGCCGCGCCCGCCCGCGCCCGCCCCCGCGCCCGCGCCGCCGCCCGAGCCCGACGCGCCGCGCCCGGACTCGCTGCCCATGGAGGTCACGTGACGTCACGTGCGAGCGCACTAGTGCCCGGCGAGGCACCGCACGAACCGTTCTCTAGGACTTATTTTTCGTAATTTAATTGTGTAACTAGTGAATTTTCAAATACGACCTAAACGCAGCATCGTTTTAAGTAGGACTTTTTTAATGAATCTAGGTATCTCGCCCCCTCGGCGTGGATTCGGTGTGACCCGCTTCTGACCCCCGCCCCGTCTATGACGCTCCACGGTACGGTATTTTAATCTATAAATGTTACCAGCTTTTTAAATCGTCAAATGTATTTAAATAATTCGATTTACATTATACAGAAAAATACAAAAAAAATATAGTGGAGCGCTACGGTTAGCTTGGTTAACTTTGAGTATTCGCGTAACACTGCCTTAAATATCAATGTTTGTAATATCGAAAGAGATCTCGCTATCCGGTGAGCTGAGACATTTCACTTTAGTTTTGATAACCAATTCCATTCGATTCTATCCGCGTTAATTGAGCAAAAATACCATATTCCCTTCTATTATACATCTCTGCTACACCCTCCTGGTTTAAATAGGCATGATGTTACGTTGTACATATTAATAATGGTAAAGTTCCCCGTATAACAAAGTAATCCAAGCTTGAACCAAGATGTAATTGTCACGAAAGGCTTACATGTTTTTTGTAATATAAATAAGTGTCCCGCTAGATAAGCAAACACAGGTAATATTCGATACTTTGGCTTTAAGAAAGACATAGTTTTTGAAATGTTTTGTATAAGCTTAGTATTTCAAAAGAGAATTTGTTGGGCAACATTTTATCTGAATGTTATCGAAATTTACTTGAGTCAGCAGTATAGGCTATCCCCCTCAAGCGCTGTAGTTGCTCTATGCCTTTATATCTATCACAGAATATCGACATACCATTTAAAAGAAATTAAGAAAGAAAACGAGCCAAGCTTGACTGCCCGGAGTCTAATTGCTAACTTCAATGTCCAAATTCACACACAGAAAAGGTCCGGGTTATTATCGCCAAATAAGGCACAACAAACTTATCAGGACCGGTATCACTGACAATTTTTTTTATACAACATTTGAAATTTCCAAACAAACAGCTCTACCGGGTTTGGTCTTAGACAAAATTATAACTTGACCAAGTAAAAGTAGTACAGTTAAAATATGAAAATTGCATACTTTCACTAATTTGTTCGATTTAAAGCAGCAAAATGGAAATGTTTGAAGACCTGAAGAAGGATATTGCCTTGTTCAGGTCTTCAAACATTTCCATTTTATTCAGATCATTAAGATTGGTTCAGCCATAGACTCGAGTTTTGGTTTTAAAAATAATAGTAAGAACGATTTATTTGTCAATGGTAAAACAGGTCCTTATTCTTGATATTAATCCCTTAACTTCGCTCACAAATGCAGTTCAACTTGGCCCGTCCCCAACATGTTGTCCAATAAATCTTTTCCAGCACGTCGTGGCTTTACTTTGCCAGTCCCTTTTGCTGCGTCTCAAATTTTAGTTACATTTTAGCATACATGCTTGTAAAGTTATTTAAGGCTGTGACATAGATAATACATTGAATTGGGTGAGGGCATGCCATGTTGCTAAATACATACATACATACATACACTAGCCGCGTATAACGTTAATGCTCCGCTCCCGTGCGGCCTGATGTTATACATTGTTTGTCGCTATAATTATGCAGCGATAGCCGAGTAGTAACCGTAGGACTGCTAAGTCAAAGGTCTCAGGTTCGAACCCACGGCACACACCATCGTTAAGAGTCGTATTTTCGAAGATATGTGTGTATTTGTCATATAAATTATCGCTTGCTAACGGTGAAGGAAAACATCGTGAGGAAACCTGCATGCCTGAGAGTGCCTAAAAAGTGCTTAAGGGTGTGTGAAGTCTACGAATCCGCACTTGGCCAGCGTGGTGGACTATGGCTTAACCCTTCTCATCATGAGAAGAGGCCCGAGCCCAGCTGTGGGACATGTATAAGTGCTCGTTCACGTAGGTACACGCGGGCGCGGTGGCGGGTGCGCGCCGCACGCGCCAGTCGCTAGTTAGCTCGCTACTTAGACCGCACATGCGTTTTGAACGTGAACACTTGGAAATCACGTCATATGTTTGATATTTCGTGACCGCGCTCGCCACCGCGCCCGCGAGTCAACGTGAACAAGTACTTAGATACAGGGCTGCTATGCTATAATTATTAACAATTATCATAATCTGATTATTAGTTCTAGCCAAAGATGGCTCCTGGACACTCCTCCCCATGGCATAGTTTTGATTGTGATTAGACGCAACACATAGGTAATGAAAAAATCTGATATTAACATTAAACAGATATATGAAATAAAGCTCAACGAACTAAATAGTTTGCAAATAACTGATTCTTCAGTATCTATTATAATAATGAACTTGACTATACTCCGAAACGGCCATCAGTCATAATAACAGACATATATGATTAAAATCAGAAATGTTTAAAAAAATACTCAAGATTTGTTTTTTGAATTTGATTTCAACTTTGCGCAGAGGCAATATCGTAACCAATGAGGTTTATCCGAGGTGATTATTGCTAGTTGAAAACTTTATCACAATAGACCCGCGGAGGACGACGTGAGCATCGTCCCAAGACTTGATTTCTTGGACTATGATAGTATATTTGATCACAATGACTTACTGACAATGTTTTAAAATTGAAATCAGTTGCAAATAGAATTATCCAAAACCGACCGTTTCTGAGAAAATTGCGCAAAAAAACTCCTTAAAAAAGAATTAAATACCGTTGACAAATTCTATTACAAAAAAAATATTTTCACTCAACAATATTAAACTTTAGGAATACACACCATACTCAATAACACACTTAGAAATCTTCTGAAAACCGTTTTTTTTTTTGTAACTGACTTCAAAATAGGAGGTTTTAAGCATGCCCTCACCAGTTTCTTTAGCAAAAAAGAAAACATTGATTAGTTTGTTTCTTTTTCATTTAATTGTAAAAAAGCGCGTAACGTCGATTGTATATTTAATGAGTATGAGAATAAAAAAATGAAATAAAAAAATGTGTATAATAATAACCGCATTATGTGTATCATATAGTTTTATGTGTATTATAAATAATGAAAATATTTACTTAACTGTTTATTTCACTGGCAGGACCAGTGCTTGGATGGAAATTAAAAAAAAAACTAGTAGATTGTCAATGGTCACGTGGTGTGTACACACTCAAATATTGTCTGTAGTTTGATAATAAATAATAATTCTGCAGAATTTAAATATAAGATAAAAAACCAAAAAAATACGATTTTTGTATAATATTTAATTCTGTTCTTATGCTCTGGTGTTGCTTTATTATGCAATTTTACCTATAAATGTACTGAATGTTATCTTAGTGATCAATTTTGTTGTCATAGTCAAATAAATGTGTAAGTATGTCTGTGCCTATAATAATATTCTGTCTATATATACCGCCAGTGTAACACCACGGGACCCTAGCATAATTAATAACATCTATTTTTCTCGTATAAAAATGTAAAATCGAAAGTAAATATATACCTTGATGTGATTTATAGATGTCTATGACGGTAACTGGCAACACTGATCGATTGCGTACTCGATATTGTCGATGGTGTTGCTATATAAAAAAAAAACTACTTTGTAATTTAAATGATGCGGCTTAAATAACTAACTGCTTTCATAAGGAAGCGTAAGTAAAAGTATGCAGGGTGTAATTTTTTAATGACTTAAGGGAAAGTATCCTAAATGCTGGAATAGCAAATTTTACTTAATGGAAACATTTTTTTTTAATTATTTAAACACCGTGGAATACCTTTTGTATTTAGAGAACTTGCTCCACATTTGACGTTCAAAAATAACACCCTGTATAAATACAACACATGATTGCTTATTTATATGTAATAATATGTTGTGGATTTTACTTCGAGTACATTTATATATCTGTTTTCAACTACTTTCCAACTCCAATTATATACTTCTGATTAAATTCGTTGCGGGTTCCAAGACAATTGTAACTCTCCCTGGGATTGCCCGTGTGTCATGCACGGTGCCTTTCAGTTGGAGTCACAGTGGTGGGCGTGTCGGTGGGATTATATCCCGTTTAAAAATCTGTTTTCAAGTTCATATGCTCGGCTTAACTTTAATTTTGATTTTACTATCCCGTTGTATGTCTTTTTTTTTAAAAGAAAAGGACATAATAAAGTGCCCCCGTCTCGCCTATAACCCGTCTTCAAAAAGTAATGACTGGCATATGAGGAATAATATTGTAGTCCTCAGATGTAACAACGCGTCTACAATCTGCGTCAGTGACGAAGTGAAGACTGACTACACTAGTAATGCATATGTTAGTAACATATTTAAGAATATACCTACCACATAGTAGTAGTAGTCACTCACACAGAGGCGGCAAAACGCCACGGGCCCCCAGCCTGAGGAGGCCTCCGGGCCCAAGGTGCCACAACCTTGAAAGTAACTAAACATAAATTATCTAAAAAATAAAGATTTAAACGCATTCATCTAAACATTGAAAATTGTTGACCGGGAAATTGCAAAAGTATTGGAAGACAAGGGGGCAAGATAACGCATCTATAGTGAAATTTGCATTCCAGTACTGAATCACTAGTAAGCGGCTTCAAAGTAGCGATGTTTACTAGGGCCCCATCCAATATTTTTACCACGGGCCCTCGATGGTATAGTTACGCCACTGCACTCACATATCCATTACTGGTGTAGTCAGTCTTCACTATAGCTTACTTGTATACCTGATTGCTTGGCCCACACCCCACGCCCGTTTTGCTTCACGATGTCATATAAAAATATCACGAAACCTCACCTTTTTCTGTAATTTCATACGTAAATGTACTCAGAGACGAAACTACAGCCTTTACTTATTAATAATGTCATTTAAAAATATTCGCAGATATGTGAAGAGCGCTATGAGTTATTGCAAAAGCTATACGATATGTTATGTTGGAGACGAGGCGAAAAAACCCAGATAGAAATCTTATTACCTCCCCAGAGTATCAACGAATCAACAATTTGAAAAAAAAAAAATACAGTTACAAAATATTTAATTAGCCCAACCCAATTCTAAATATTCGAAATCCTAAATCAATCATGGAGATTTGTTTAGATGAAATGTCACTAATTTGAAAATGCTGTCAGCAAACAAATTTAGTTTGCATTCCAAGACTATATTTACTAAGCTGTCGCATATTATTCAGACTCAAAACAGCCACTTCTCATGTTAATCTGTGAAAGTTTTTGTATTTCTTAATAAAATTAGCTAAGCATAGTTTAATTCTATTAGAATACTTATTCAATAATATAATGTTAGAGAAAAAACAAGCACTATGAAAATGCTTTACTCGATTGCTTAACCTTAGTGTTGATACCGAAATACCCTCAAAATAGTTATTCTGGATAAAGAAGTCTGCCCAACCACGTCATCTCATAACACAGTCGTATAGCACGCGAGAGTGAGAGATCGGATATAGACTGAGATATTAGAAAGAAATAGAATGATAAGAACATACGCTCTTCATAAAACTGCAGCGATGATAAAAGAAACTACAAATAAACAAACGACTTAATAATAATATTTGTTGTGCGTAATATTATATACATTTTTGTATTACGTTCGCTTACCTAGATTGGAATATAACATGTACATATTTCGTTTCAAATTTGCCAAATTTTACTTGCTTCCTTCATACCTCACCTCTTGTAAGGCTGTAGCATGTCAAATATGACAGTCTGATTTAATTAAAACATTTACAAGCAGGACTACTAAGTCAACAGTAGGACTGCTAAGTCGAAGGTCTCGGGTTCGAACCCACATCACACATCTGTTAAGATTCGTCTTTTCGAAGATATGTGTGTATTTATCATATAAATTGGCGCTTGCTAACGGTGAAGGAAAACATCGTGAGGAAACCTGCATTCATAAGAGTGCCTAAAAAGAGTTCCAGAGTATGTGTAGTCTACCAATCCGCACTTGGCTAGCGTGGTGGACTATGGCCTAACCCTTCTCATCATGAGAAGATGCTCGAGCCCAGCAGTGGGACATGTATTAGATACATGGCTGCTATTATATATTTACAAGAAGTGAGGTGTATAGGATGAAACCAAAATAACTGCAAATAATGGTCCTGGGTGGTCTGCTATTTGGAAAAACTTGTTCAAAACCCAAAAAAAAAGTAAGATTCTAGTTTTAATAAATATTACCCATTTTACGAAGTAATAATCAAACCTAATCAATCTTCACCATTATGAAGAATTTTTTTAATCAGCCCTGTAGTTTATTGACTTAAATCTTTACAAAGAAACAATATTAGTTAAAAAGAAGTGCTCTATGCATTGGTTTCTGCTTGGAACATGTTTGTTTTTCAATATCCGATCACTCCATTAAATATTTGCAGTTATTTTTGTTCCCTTTAGGGAAGGGTACAATTAGGCAAAATTGGATCAAATGTCTAATAATTCAATATTTTAGTACTAACTCTCAAAGCTACCGCGCCCGCTTCTTTACTGTAACCGTGAGCGAGACAGACTGATATTATAATCTTAGAAATGAAAGGGATAGATAATCTTGGTGCGGGAGATGTAGAGAAGATTGTTATTAGAGACAGCATTATGAATACTTGAACTTTAGTTATTGATCTTCTGAGTTTACCGGCACATGAGGCATGGTATCTTTTTCCTGTAATATCGAATCCACTCGTAGACTAATCACAGATAAGAAATCGTGATTATGTCAAGCCCACTGTCTAGTAGGCCACTAGTGGACGTAACAGTAGATATAAAGTAGCTGGCCATTTTTGTCGATGTTCGTGGGCTGCAGTTACCACTTACCATCAGGTGGATAGTATCAAGTATTCATAGTGTTGTCGCTTTTATTATCAATACAAATGGTAGACAAGGGTCATTATAATACTACTTCATAAATTATAGTTGCTATTTTAAACTACTGCTCAAACTTTTTCAAATATTTCTACTAAATGTCCATGTTATTATTCCAATACAGTGACTTATTCGATGATATTGTAGTAATTTTGTTGAAATTGTATAACTTGCAGGTAATATAATATAAACGTAATTGGTATATTATTGTAGAATTAGGCGGTGTGTCCATTGATATATGTATTAGAAATAAACGTGTAGTTACACGGTAGTTAGGTATAAACAAATGTTACGGTTAAATTATTTTCGTTCGTTATAATAATATGTTCATAAGTATTAAAAGGAGCATATTCAAAAATACTGACAAAAAAAATACGTTATGTGTAGTTTCTTTTTCAATATATAATAAATGTTGTCCGTTCCGTTCGACTCACACATCATTAGAAATTTGCAGAAAGAAAAAAGCAAAAAAAAACTAGAAAGAAAGAGTGTATGTATGTGTATTATAATGTGTGCGTGTATTGGGGTTTCCTTGGTCTCGCGTGAGAGCGAGCCGTTAGCGGTTATTTCTGTTAGCAAGCATATGTACTAGTGTACGTTATACGCTACTGCGAGTACGTATGTGTAATGTAAGTATCATAGTGTACAAAGGGATGTGTTTAAAACGATTGGCCCCAAATTGTTGTTGGGGCCTCAAACATACGCTTAGTAAAGTGGTTACGATATAGTACCTCTTAAGTCTCTCAATTGTACTAATGTAGTGTCACGTGACAATGTGTCTGTCTTAATGGTGCCGCCAACTTATCTGGCCCGGTGCTGATGCCATCGCGACGTTTCCATACAACAGCTTACACCTCCACCGGGTCAGGCAATGTAGTGGCACTATATCTGTGTTATATATTAAACTGTATTTCTAACTACGGTATTGGCTCCTCTTCGCTCATACGGTTTAATATACGACATAAACAATATCAACGCTGTATAATAAAATGTTTGTAAAAATAGTCATCTCATCGATTTCATGATACTTTTGTTGATTAATATTTTCAACTGGAAATTGCTGAATAAAGCGACGATTCTGTTTCATTTGTTCGTTTTATTTTTACCTCCTCATGTACGTTACTTCACACCCGCGCCGTAAGCCATTGGAGCCTCTTCGCACTATGCGGTTTGCCGTCTGGTTGGCAATTGTATGTCCGCACCGAAGTGCTAATGAAAACTACTATTTCATACAACGCACTCCAAACTAGACTACGCCCACCCGCATGGCTGACCGCATTGCGGCTCAACGTTCAAGACTTCGCGGGACGTCATTCGGCGCGGGCTGCCCGAAAAAAACGTACGGAAATGTTCATGAAGAAGTGAGCGCGCGCAACCCGTCTGACGTCCCGCGTGACCTTGAACGTACCCTTAGATCAAATTAGCTAGAAAAAAGTCCGATTGCGTCATTTCATGAAACTAGTCTTTTTTGTTTAAACTCGGATCACACGTGAAATAATCCATATCATTTTCGATTTCTGGGAAGTAATGATATACGGGAAACCTAAGGAAAGAGCGATACAACACGTAGTCCGAGTAACTATTGCTTAAAAACTTCGACAAAGTACGAAAAAGACTGGTATTTTGTACAAAATGACTGCCGTACAAGATTTAAATTAATGACGCCAATTCGCTTTACGATCTAATTTCAAATGTTTATTTTTTTACTGTGGCCCATAACCACAGTATAAGAATACAGCCATAACCACAAAGAGATAATCGAAATTTGAAATTAGAACATAATGCAGTGAAGATACACCGTTCTACAGGCACTGGGGGTGTGTATTTAATAAAAATATGATAATCGCTTTGATTATCGCTTCAATCAAGGCGGATAAGAAACATTTTATTAAAATTTATCATTTTCCATAAGTTTGCCGTATATCATTACTTCATCAATCCTTATTAACAACACTATCGGATGGTTTAATAATCCTACAGTTTCGTCAAAATCAGGCTCGCGACTCCTTTGAGCATTTTTCGATATTCCTTATAGATTCGGATTTGGCCCTGAAGGCCCACTTGAAAAATTCACCCTGTATATATAAACCGTGTCATCATGGTCATCATATCTAATAATCCCTTCGTCCACTTTCATATGAATATATATGGATTCCTCCCTTCCGTCTTCCTTCCTCCTTTCATCTTAGGGATAACTATTTATTGTAGCTTTGCAGCGAAGATTTATAAGAAATACCTCTGGACGCTATGAAAGCCTGGTAGCTTGAAGTCTTACGAGATCCCCACAACTTCAGTTTTTGGACGGATAAACAGCAAAGGTTCCATTAACACTCTTATCCGACCTATACTTGAATATAACACAGTCAATGATATTATAGAACTATAGATATGTTACGTTCATAGAAATTACGATTTAAATCCGTTCCGAGCTATTCCAAATTGCACACATTGACAAATGTCCGCAGCGCACGCATCCTTATCGCTCTAACGTCAAAACAATATCGCTTTCTCTTTCTTAACTTGAACATGGCGCATGGCGTCTGGCACGTGACTGCGCTCGACGCAGGCCACACGCAAACTAAACACAAGACGTCCCAATTGGGACGTATTTGAGTATTCACAGCGCGAGCGCTTAAAACATATCTGCTTTTGTTTTTATATAATATCATTGAACACAGTTGTATGGAACCCACATTACGACGTTTATAACAAGCGCCTTGAAAGTATACAACGACGCTTTCTTTACCACCTGTGTTACGGCGACCGTTTAGCAAAGCAACTGTAGTTACACCGCGAGATTGCGTCACTATCGTTTACACACCCTTAATAGTCGAAGAAAAATCTTGGATGCCATATTTTTATTCAAAGTATACAATGGTATCATAGATTGTAACCAACTAATGAGTAGCCTTTCTATTACAATACCATCTCGGTTGCCAAGAAAGAGTGTTTACAACCTATTCTCCATTCCTGCCTCTTATATATATCCTCTATTCTTGGCGTAATGACCAAGGTTGGTAACCTTGGTCATTACGCCGCCGTGCCTCGTCTCTGCAGACACTTTGTCAAAATCTAGTGACTTAGACCTAAGCAACTCACTATCCGTATTTAAACGCAATCTCCAAGATGCAGTGAAAGCAACATGAATTTTAATTTTGATTGATTGATAACTTAAAATTGTTTTTCGAACCTCTAACGTCCTATTAAAAAATAATAATATTTTCTTTCTAAATTTTAATGCTATGTTTTGATCTCATAATGTAATTTTGTATTTTAATTTTATTTTTGAACTTTTTATCTAATGTTTGTGAGCTGTGGTCTCCTTTGAGAGAATACACTAAAATGTTTTATTGTGTTTGTTATATGACTATAATGTGTCATAGCTCTTGTTGGAGATCCATGATTAATTAAATAAATAAATAAATAAACCTTGCCACAGCTCACTGAATGCAAGTAAAATGTGACAAATTTTCAACCAGTTTGTTTTGCATAGCAAGAAGTTAATTATATTTCTCGTGTCATGTGCTATTCCAGTAGCGCAAAGAAATGCAGGTAACACTTTATCGTTATTTTTTTTATGCGAAATAGGTCTCCGGTTTTTCATAACCTGGCAGAAGGAGCTTTGTTCCAAAATAAATTATCTAATCCATTTTGGAAATTCTTAAATTTCATTTTTCGCTTTTCTTTGCATGCTATCGCAGAAATAATGTAAATTTCAGCTCCCATTATCGGAATACACCTTCTGAAGCCATACGAAATTTACACGGTGGCCAAAAGAAAATAAGAAAACTATAATTTTATCACTCGATTTGCCAAGCTTATTCTTGTCGTGTCCATACTCAAATCGTTCGTTTTTTGGGAACGGTGCGTGTTATGCCAAAAATAATGAAACTATAATGTTCAGTCTTGCCATATAAGAGCTTTCATTGTGTGAGTAGACACATCTAACTTTGAGGGTTTTCCAAAATGTTTTGAAGATACAATAATCAGAACCTGGCTTCTTTGACATGGGACCTCAAGAAATGTGTGTGTTACACCTCTGCCACACTTACCTGAGTAATATAGGCGTCATTCTATGTTACCATTTAAAAAATAAAAGAATAATTTAACCAATGTCATGATCTTTATTGTATAAATTATTTTACAGCGGATAATTTCAATTCGTTAAATACAGGCGTTTTAATTCTAAACGATTGTCACATTGATATAATTTCGTATAAAATATTTATAGTGAACTCGATTTATTTCATATCGATAAGAATTACTACGATTGCAAAGGTAAATTGCTATACACATCATTTCATATTTTCGATACACAATTTTCAGTGTTCCAGATTTCATTTATTATTTTTATTGAAATTGATCTATACAGCAATGAATTTTGCAATTCCACTTACAAATTTAGAAAAAATATTGCTAATAAATATATGTATTTGTTTATTTCAGTGTGTACAATAAATATAGTGACTTAAAATTTAGTAAATTCGCCTAACAATAGTGTTCATAATTGTTGAAATTATTACAAATAAATAATAAAAATCCAGACCCGAATCTTTTTAAAAGCAGTTAATAAATAAAAGAGCATGGCAACATTACCTAAGAATCTTGAATACTTGCTACGTTCACTAACTTTTTTTGTAACATTTTACTTTTTTTTAATAAGTTGAGTAATTTATTAATATGGATTGGTGAGTAAAAGCATTTTATATTAATTTCCTAAAAGTGTTTTTGTCTAAACATATTGCACAGCTATAAATGCATGTTGCCATGTTGAAAATTAAAATACATAAGTTGGAAAACTCGTAAATTTTGTACAAATTAATATTAATTCAATTAGGTATCTTAAATAATAATATGCATTAAATTCTATGATACATTGCGAAACACGTCGTAGTAAGCTCATTTACAAAAATGTGTATAATAATACAAATTTCAAGTTGACAATTTGAAAAATAATATTGATTCGATTTAAAATAAATCGACGCGAAATTAGGTAAGAGGATATGTGAAGTTTTTATAAATTCTAAAGTAAATATAAACAAAGGAATATATTTCTTTTGCCTTAAGGATGATATAGGCCGATTGCCTCGCTGACGGTCGAATATAAACTATGTCTATTAAAATGATCTGCCGCTGACGTAAGTTTTGCAGTGCGGTGCTTCATACAACTAGTGTATATTGTACGTAAGTGAATATTAGAATTGTTTTCACGTCATATTTCGCAATGCATCTCAGAAACGACTACGCAAACCTTAACGCTCACAATTAACAATATCAAACACGCTAGCATACATAACATAACAAACATACAATTAACATTATTTATAATTTGCCAGTCCGTTTGGTTCAGTTTCCATGTTTCATGATAGTCGTTTCGCCAAAAATATAAAATATTGTTACAATCGCTGAAAACACTTCTATATAATTGCATCATCATTCAGTTTCTAGTCTAACGAATTCAGCTGAATATCAGTATTGTACGTGGAGCGACTGCTATAAGGCCTTCAACCCAAAACAAGGTGATAAGATACTTTTTGTTAAACTAGTTGTCACACTTTCTGCCCTGTAAGGACTGTCATGGATGATCAAAAACAAAGATGAGATATTAAAATCATTATGTATGAAACTCATCTTCTGTATGATGGTCTGAATTTGTTGAAAATAAGTATGTTAAGTACAGTCTCCTTTTTATCACCTTACCACAGAGTAAAGCAACGGCGAAAACCAGCAACGTTATAATTTTCACATTACAAGAATGTCAAAATATTTTCAATCTGAACCGATTTTTTTTGTATAACAATAAATACTATTTGGCAAAACGTCTATAGCATTGATCATATCAAAATAAGTCTTTCCATTTCCTAAAATATTTGCCAACACACTGGGTACTAAACAATTCAACATTACACATAATATTTTAGGCAAAACTCAGATAAATATAACTCCATTGCATACAAATTCGTAAATTTTTTTAGGACCTGTTTTACCATTGACAAGTAGAGTCAAAACACTGAAGCGCTGTTGTCGCTCTATAGTTCTATATTTGTCTCAGAATAACGAACTACAATTTTGTGATAATAATATGTGTAATGATTGTAATAATTAAATGTTAATATATAATTTAATTATCAATATCATTTTAGGTAGACATTGAATTAATTGTACCTTTTTTAATGTTATATTACTAAACAATAATAATATTTGCATGCTATAAGTTAGTTGGTTAATGTACTGATCTTACTTTTATATTAAAAACAAATTTGTAACCACAACGTCTTGTCTTAACTTCTTCGTTGTGTCGATGGCTGAGTCAAATTTTATTTTGACTTGCCATCGTGGTGAAAGGATTAGCCAATTCGCTTTGGAGAACTCGCGAAATGCCCAGGGTGCGCCGGACGTAGGGAGTCGTTGTGTACGTCACTCGGGGAACCACATTGAAGCAAATAAATGATTTGTATTTGATAATATTGTGAGACATATATATACCGGGTGCTTCAAAAAAATGTATACACACTTTGAACTTCCATAGAAAATTTATTTACCGTTCTACAAAGTTAAATTTCAGGAAAATAGAAAGCTGAAAGTCCAATGTAAATGAAACATAAATAACAAATGTTAATACTGTTCAAATTGGTGACCTGCAGCATCAATACAATTCTGAGTACGAGTCACCACAGATTCTGTACATCGTATCAAAACGTCCAATGAGATTTCTCTACACACTGCTTGAATCTCATTCCAAAGAATGTCTAGGTTACGTGGTTTACGTTTGTACACCTCATCTTTTACTGTGCCCCACAAGAAGAAATCCAGTGGTGTAAGGTCTGGAGAGCGTGCTGGAAACTCGATTGGCCCCCTGCGTCCTATCCACTGGCCCGACAAATTTTGATCCAGGTAAGCTCGTACGTCCCTGTGATAGTGCGGCGGAGCACCATCTTGTTGAAAAGTATTAACATTTGTTATTTATGTTTCATTTACATTGGACTTTCAGCTTTCTATTTTCCTGAAATTTAACTTTGTAGAACGGTAAATAAATTTTCTATGGAAGTTCAAAGTGTGTATACATTTTTTTGAAGCACCCGGTATATGAGTACCTCGGCAATGCCGCGGGACAATCTTAAATAATTTGACATTAAACGTTACTCAAAGGATAAAATATAACACAAACAAATTGAAATATTAATTTAGAATTGTTACACTTTTCTATTCGGTTTGGTAATAATTTATTCGACGGTTATCTCTTACTCGACTATAGTAAAACAGGTCCTTATTCTTGATGTCGCCATTTAAGGACATTTTGGTAAAACAAATCTATAGTTCAGCAAGTTAGCTTTTATAGAAATTTTTTATATGCGAAGCGTTCTAGCATTTGTGAAGTACATAATACATTTTATATGACTTATATAACAGGTAAGCATGTAGCTCACCTGATCGTAAGGCCCGATTTCCACTAAAGCAGAGAGAGATGTGTTTGAATAACTAATCAGGTTTCGTTATTCCACATCTTTGCTCCTCTTCGCTTTTGTGGCAACCAGGTGTAAGGTTAGAGTAAATATATTTACCGAGTATTATATCTTCATATACACGTTCGAAACGCGTCACGTGTTTAGATCTCACAGATAAAAAGATAAGAAGAAGAATAAGAACTCAAGTCGGGTACTTGAAATTGAAATACAGTAAGTGGACAGAAGGACCGACAGCCGTTGGAGCAAACGAGTCCTGGAATGGAGACTGCGACTCGGCAAGCGTAAGGTAGGACGGCCCCTGCCAGGTGGACTGACGACCTGAAGAAGGTCGCTGGAGGGGACTGGATGCGGAAGACGCAGGACTGGGTGTTGTGGCGCAAATTGGGAGAGGTCTATGTCCAGCAGTGGACTAAGAGAGGCTAAATGATGAAGTGGACAGCCCTATCGTGTACCGCTTGGTTGTCTTTTGTTAATTCAAGGAAAAACCTAGTCAGTATACTCGGTAGATATCTTTACTCTGCTAAGAGCCTATTACAGTCCTTAAACATAATGCAAAATACTTCACTTTTAAAAATCCCGCCATTGTTATTTTTTATTATATAACGTTATATTTTATAGGATTATGCGCCAAAGCGTGCCTGCCGCTTATCTTATCATTAACGAAAAACTATCATACTCAATTGATATACTTATTTATAGACTAATATAGACTGCCTCGTTAGTCTAGTGATTAGCATATACAACCTCCCATCGTGAGGTCTGGTTCGACCAAGTGTTATTTGCAGTTTTTCCGTCAGGAAATTTTCAAAATCAGCACGGAGATGTATTGTCTGCTGGATGGCGATAGGTTAATAAGTATGATATACCAAATGACACATAACATCAAGCCTATACGGGTGTGGCAGAGCCCAGAGGTGTATAAAATCCACATTTCACCTGTTATATTTAGTTCCCATGTGAGGCCTATTGCCATTCAGGCAGAATCCGTAATGCTATTGAGAATTTCCTAACGGAAAAAATCGAAATAACACTTTGGGTCGATCCGGACCTCAAACCGGAGACCTCGAGATGTCTTATACACTAACCACTAATTGATAGTGTTTCGTAACTGATTCATACAACATTAAATAGTGAGGAATAGCGAAGATAACACATTTATAGATATTTTATAATTCGGACAAAGTACTTTTAAATACACTACATTAGATTTTTAAACACATATATAAGCCGAGATACATTGAAGGAAAAATGTAAATAAACATATTTTTAACAAATCTAATGCAGTCTTTCTAAAATATTTTGATAAATATTTTAATATACTATGTGTTCATGTTGAAAATAGACCTGGCTTAGTTGTTAATGAAGTGTGAAATTCAAACTTGCAAAATTACTGCCTAGCTGACCCGGAAGACTCCGTACTGCGTCAATCGATAAATAAAAGACCTAAACTTTTGTATAAAATAAATTTAAAACAAACAAAAGGCATCTGTAATTAATTAAAAAAATGCTTGGTATGTTATCAATCCACATAAAATAATCTTCCCTGGACCTTCTCTGGACTTCCACAAATAATTCAAGACCAAAATTAGCCAAATTGGTCCAACTGTTCTCAAGTTTTAGCGAGACTAACGAACAGCAAATCATTTTTATATATATAAACAGAAGATAGATAGGTTAATTTTAGGAATATGAATATGTATATCAGATTTCAAAATCTATTTAATGGTAGTAGATTTTAGTGTAGTATTTAGCTTCAATTTCTGAATATCTTCTCTCTAAAATAAAAATTAATCACAGAGCGTAGTTTTTCAAACACTTAAAATGGCTGAACCGATATATGGTTGGAGTTGGAAATAAAAATTTATAATACATGTGTATACTATTTAATTCTTCATCCTCGAACGGATGGGCCGATTTTGATAAAAGGACATTGGGCAGTATCCGACCCGGTCAGAGAAATATTGATGTCCAACAACGAAACTAGATTATATGGTCAATTTGTATACACTTATCATTTTCTGTGCCCACTTATATTTCTCAAAATCCCTGGCAATGAAGTACAACCGATTAATGTGTAGCAATATTTTTGTTTGAGATTTTAGTACACAATGTAATTTATGGATATAAATAGATAGATAACTCTTTATTGTACACAAATTGGAAAGACATAAAGCACATTTTTTAGATAGTACAATGGTCGGCCTTATCGGTATAAAAGCAATTTCTTACAGGCAACCTTTAGTTGGACAAGAGAGCTTAAGAAATTATAAATAGGTAGTTTTCTTGGTGCACTAGAAATAATTATATATGTGCCTTTTGTATTTAGCTAGAATCGATAAAAACTACTCCATAACTATTAGTGCAAATAAAAAAACATTTGAGTGTTATGTGTAAGATACCTATTTGTAGACAGTACAGCTACACAGATGGTGGGCCTTTAATAATGGGTCTCTTAGCCCCATATTCACAGGTGTTAGATAATCCTTATTGGCAGGATAAGTATATCACACACATAAATGAAAGTGACAGCTGTGTTCTTTTTTAAATGTAGCTTGTGTCACTTTCAAATTCGGTCAGTTATATTTTATGGGTTGGTTAAGAACTTTCCGGAACTTCAGAAACTGGTCCTTAGTATTGTTAACTAGACACATATTTTTGTCTATCCAATCCTATTTTATGTTTTTACTATCAGCAAAGTGACCCATTTGACAAATATTGCCTTTGAAATTGTTAAAGTTAAAAGTTGATATTTTTTGATAGAACAAGCGAATTGAGATTTTAATGTATTGAAATGTCTATTTATACAATAATTGTATTAAGGTGGATCATGAATTTACTTTGGCGGCGCACTGTGGATGCCCTCTGCCCCATCTAGGGGACACAGGACCTTAAGTCAAGTAAGTCATGAATTTACTTTGTTGATAGTACCTCGTGGGTATGTAGTCAGAACAACTAGATTTCGATTCAGGAATATTTTCATCTTAAACACATTTAAGCCAGATCGATACAATATCAAATATACACATATATTTACAATTATAGCGAAATCCGTGATTATAGTACATCAATATAAATATTTTATAATTTGAGGAATCTGCAAATCTTATAAGGCCTAGTACACATGAACGACAGTTTTTAGCGATTTGTCGGTACGTTAAAAGAATAAGGACCATTTTTATATGTTCCTGTTAAGTCCTTGATAGGCTATCGGCACTTATTTGCCAGATAAAATTTCAAATTTATTAGGGAATTTATAGATATAACCAACACTTAACTATCCGACTGGTAAAATTGGGTCTATAGGTGTTTCACGATTTAAGGATAAAATTCCAGATAGTTGAATGCTAGTTACTTCTATTTTCCATATAAATATGTCATTCGTCAAATAGTTCTGAATAGGATATCAGATACTTAGCCAGAATTGGAGAAATTGGGCCTTACTCAGTCAACAAATTGCGGAATAAGCTTATCAAGGACTTACTAGGAAACCTCCAAAGTAGCTTTTCTATTAGACAGAATTCAATATCACCACTAAATGAAATCGCTCATGTACCAGGCATATTAATGAAGATGATAAAAGAATTGAAATTAATTAAAATTTAATTCAATATAATTTAATCTTTCAACGTTCGAAATTAAGAACGCTTTTCCTTGAAAATAATCCATATTCAATTGATAAGGCTGCCCACAGTCGACAAACTTATTGTAGTCCATCAAAACGAATTATCGTATGGTTAATCATTGTATGCGGGTTGCCTTATTTTGCTTCTATATTGTCGTTTGATGGCAGTGTTATATTCACGACTATATCTCGCTAAAGAGCATAGCAGAAGTGTTTACAATGTTATTTGATTTTACATAATGGCAAACAGCAATAGGCGAAATGTAGGTGTAATACGCTTCTGTTCCACTCTTTGAGGATACAGCGTGATGTTGATCCAATTAAAAAAAATTGTAAACAACAAAAAGGGGGTAAAACAAGAATTTATTGTGAATAAAAATAAAAAATATTACGATTTGATATACCTAACGGTTGAGTATCATAATTTCATTAATTTTCAAATTACATACATTCAGCATACAAATTCATTCAAATTGGACTTTTTATAATTGTCTTGTAAACTGTATATGTATAATTATGCATAAGCTTCGCGGTTTTAGATTAGGTGTAGATTTATAAAATTAAATTAGTAAATAAATAACTTTTGATTAAAAAAAAACTCGACGATTTCATGACACTTCCACAATTTCTTCACGGCCTGTTTCACAATCTTCAAGTAAACGTTATTCGTAGGATAAAATATAACACGAACAAATGGAAGTGAAGGCTACTTTCACATTGAAATCTATCACTATTATATTTGGTCAAGTTATAATTTACTTGGTGAATAACTCTTAATTGTATATTCTGAAACAGGGCCTTAAACGTACAAATACTCGATATGTCTTGTATACCACTAAGAGACAATTTTACCAAAAGTTTTGAATCTAGTTCAACGCTGAACAAAGTTCAATACACATAATCTCTCGCATTCAATATTTGAACGGGACAGAGTTTGAAACAGGGTTCAGTGTTGAACTCAGTTCAGCACTGAATTTTGTTCAACACATTATATGAAATAGACACTTATGTGGCAAACAAGCATATCTAAACGGAAACAGATATTATTTTTGCTATTTCAGGGTGAATTTGCACCCTCAAACTTCCCCCTCTCATCGCTACAGCCATAGACATACACACACAGTTCAAAGACCAATAAATCTGACAATTACAAGCAATATGATCAACTCTGCTGTGAGCTGGAGACGTCGTTACTGCAATCTCCTGTGGCCGTTGAGGACTTGCCCGATTTGCCCACGAAGATCTCTACCTCCTGCAAAAGAGATTGATTTCTTAAGGATAATGCGTCAGACTTAGGAATGGGACAAACAGAAAAGACAGGGCACGGACGAGACGCTAACACGAGGTATACAGAAGTAGTCCATGAATCTATACATTATACAATTGTATATTCTCAAAAACATTCACATTTGTAAGATAAATAAAATACTAAGAATCTGTTAAAAAGGTTATGGGACCGGCAGGATTTGAACCAGCGACCTTTTGCACAGCGGGCAGTCGCTTTAACCAACCAGCTACGGTCACCTGGCACCTAAATTTCTCAACTGCATGTTACGTCATTTCGTGACGTCACGTTCATTCATAGATGGATAGAAAATACTTTATTTGTACATAATTTCACATGAAAAACTTGAGGTAAAAATGTACAAAAGGCGGCCTTATCACTTTAAGCGATTTCTTTCAGGCAACCTTAGGATGGAAGTTTGTTCCCATCTTAAGTAGGATACAAACCAACATCCAATACTAAATTAGAAGTTGATTAGTGAAATGATTACCTGACTCCCTTCTATAGCCATGTCCTTGGCAGGTTCATGAGAGTCCGGAGCTCCACGCGATGCCAGCTGACGCTCGCGGGCTACTCGTCTGAAATGATACAATGTATGGTATTATAAAGTTGTATAATTGTTGTGGGGTGGTCAGGGACGGTAGTGACATATGGAAAGTGTGTAGACTGAGGTGGATATATTATTTTAAGCCATCAAAGGAAAGGTTGGTGGATTTACAGGAAATAGATAAAAAAATTGGTTTATTAATTTCATCAAAAGAATCATGCTTGTTTTTATTAAAAGCTTATTTCTAATTCTCATGTAAAATTGGGATTAAGACCTAGACTATGATACCAATTATTCTAATGATATTTTAAATAATTTTCCAAAAGAAAACCACCTTCCAATTACAAAAACTGAATTATCCTCTGACTCCTAACCCGTGAGGAGTTGTACGGATCCTATCATTAGATCGTAACCTGATGAAAACAAAAATTACAAAAAAAAAATCTCAAATTGGTCCAAGCTTCTTCGAGTAATTGGGGAACAAAAACAAGTGTACAGTCGGCCAGTTGGGTATGCATGGCAAAAACTTCTACGCCATAGTAAAAACTGACTGCAATAGATATGCAAGTTTGTATTTCATATTTATTAAGTGTAATATACCCACTATTTAGATATATAACTCACTTATCCATAACTGGTGTCGTAAGTCTTTACTATGACTTAGAAGTTTTTGCCCTGCATACCCAACTCATTGGCCGACAGTACAGTACATAAATACTACTTTCAAGAAGCTACCGTTGGACAAGTGCCCACCAGGCAATACCTCCGAGCCAGGTTAGAGGTAGAGAACGTATGCAAGATATAAAGGGGAAATTTATAGTAACAAAATCTTACTACTACTCTTGAGATCCAGTTTGAGATAGCTAAATAAACGGTTGGTGAAACATTCATTAATTAAAATAACAAATCATAAAAAAACAAACAACATATTATTATCATCACGATTAACTTACCTATTAGGTGTAGCAAAGCTGTATATCCCAATAGGGCTTGCTTCGTAAATCGAACCCAAGACTTTTTGGTTCGATTTACGAGCCTTATTATTCTAACGAACGGTTTCGTTCGTTAGAATAATAAGGCTTGTAATATTTTAAAGCAAATTTTAGCTTTGCTATGCCTTTTTGTATTTAATATAATATTAAAGTTAAAAAATTAAGAAATTAACGCCCCAGCTTGGATTCGTATGCTGCTAGACTCGAAATTTCTTAACTCTTTTGTGCCAGCGTCATAGGAATCCATAGCTGAATTGGCAAAGCACTTTGGGCGTATACCCAGGAGGGTGCATGTTAGAGTCCTGCTGGATTCTTAATTTTCAACTTTAATATTATATAAAAAAACAATAAGGCTGTTAAAAAAAAGTACATACATAACATACGCCATGTGCTTCGCTCCTTACATACTTCTTTAGCTTCCTTATTCAGCATTCATACATCTCTTCATACACATTCATACGCTCGCCGGTTTCGTACTTCGTTCTTGTCTTGTATGAAGGACGCCATTTATCTGGTCCCTATATGTCTATCACAGCAGTAGGACATGTATTAGATACAGGGACTGTTATAATTATTATTATCCGTCTTTCAAGGACGACCTGTTCCAGTACTTCTAGCTACATCTGCGTTGTATATCTCTTTCACTAATCTACTTACATCCATTCTTTCAACATGACCGAACCACCTAAGCATATCTTTCTCAATACTAGTCACTATATAATCATCTTTCAGACCAAATCAATCTCTTATCACACTATCACCTTATCCCGTCATTCAAGGATACACCACACTTACTTAGTAATGAGCTCATTTCTACAGCATTTATACCCATACCAACCATACTCAACATTCACTTACATACATAAGAGTTGGAACTAGGAAAAAAGTATCATATTATTATTTACCTTCGGTGTTCAAGCATAGCCTTCCTATCCGCCTCTCTCTTCTCCGCGGCCAATCGAGCCTTCTCGTTCATGGGAGCGGGGGTGGCACGGGGGCGAGTGCGGGGGGAGGAAGTCGGCGGATTTGACAGCTTCTGTTTGATTGGGGTGGCCAGCTGAAATGATAAATGCACTGTGTTAAATGTAAAACATTATAATAGGTTAAAAGGCTATCTGTGTGTATATCGCCGGAGCCCCGCTGTGCGAGACCCCTGCTTCTGGGTGGTTTAAATAGAATACCACGAAGGCTGCACCCGAAGCCTTCTTACCTTAGCCTTATTTAACCGGATCGAAATATTTAAATAGATACGCATCAAACATAACTGTTTCCTGTACACGTTTCCCACAACCCCCCAAAATTGGGCGCGTAAGGGGTACCAGCAATTCATCTATTTTTTTAAGAAATCATTATGTGTCCTCTTGCCAGTTGTAAGCCTTCAGTTCCGCAATGTGATGGTAGAGGGCGTCCACTTTGTGCCACTGTAAGGTGAATGCCTCATCCCGTCGCTCATTAAAAGGAGATACAGATTTTACACTATTTATATCTACGCCTCCAACAAGCCACCGAAATGGGGTGCATAAGAGGGAATCAGTGGCGGTGTTGACACACGTACCTCTTGCCAGTTGTTAGCCTTTAGCTCCGCCATTTGCTGGTAGAGAGCGTCCACGTTGTTCACCTGCAGACACACCATGTCCCAGAATCCCTGTAGATCTTCCAATGTCGTCGGGAACGGCTCGTCTTGCCGCTCGTTTATGTTGTTGTAGCAGAGGCCTGGAATTCATAGTATTATTTTATTAAAGTAATGAACGATGGAAGGATCTTGCCAAATTTAGTTTTAGTTTTGGGATGGCTATATATACGACATATATGCGGCAACACGACAAGAACCGACAAAATCTATCTGGCGCTCGTATATAGCCCAACATGCAGCTACTAGACTTTCTTGACAGAAATGAGGATATTTACTGAAAACTTAACCAGATACCCAGATGAACCAAAATAGGCTGCTCTAATTGCTTGAAAACTACTAATGTCAAAATCACCCACTATGTGTCACTCAGATGATGGGCTCAAAATCATAAATTTTGAGAGAGTGAGCATGTTTGTCGATGGAAACATTTGACAGTAAAAATCTCCGTAGACTAATTCTTCTCTTTGGTAGCTCTAGACCTCTCGCAGTCAGCCAGTCATCTACATCACTATGTTGATCTCACAGTTTCAAGACTATAGAAGTTAATATTACAAAAAATACTAATATCTATTTATTTATTGGAAGACCAACAGCAGTAACAATTAATATTAACCTTAAAATCTAGCAAGGACATTACCTTCAAACTGCTGCATCTTCTGTGTGGCCAGCAGTCTCGCCTTGCCAGCAGCGGCTCGCAGGAATCCTTGGATCTCCTCGCTCACATCTTCACGATTCTGAAAACATTTTTATACTTATGTGAAAATTGGTTTGGAAAATCATTTCTTTTTTCACAATCTTTTGCAATATCTTTCAGATCAAGATTATTTTTTAGAGATTGCCTTAAGTAGGCATGTGATCTTTCGGATGGATCCTAGTATTTCTACCCATTTTACAATATAAGTCTAGAAACACAAGGCGCTGCGCCACTTAAATTTCTTCTTACATCAGTCTAGGTATGTTTGGTTATTTAATCCAAAATATCTTTGTCTTATGGTCCTTATCTCCTTACTCACATATGGTTCCACTGGAGCAAGTAAAACCTACAAGATTTATCCACCAAGTCCAGTTTTCCAACGAGCCTTGGAGTAAAACTATTAAGAAAAATCGTAGGTACGAGACGTATGGACCTTTAAATAATTGCTGAGTGACATTAAAACTACTAAACCATAGTTGATCAATGGCAGATGTAATTTAGACTATGGATTCTCGTAATTTATGACAGAAAATAGCAGTTGAAGTCCATAATATATTTCTCTTAAGCAACAGAAAAAGATTACCTTGAGAATGCATTGAAAATATAATTCTGACATTGGATGTTATTTAATTTTCAATTTTAATGTTAATTTGCAGACAGCTTGTGTTGCAAACGAAATGTTAAATAGAAACATCTGTTAAAATATTTACTGAGTAACTAGCAATTCGCCTTGGCTTCGCAAGGGTACAATTTGTTTTTATTTTGTTTGTCTTCAATACAATTTTCTATGAGTATTTTTTCTACACTTAGGGTCACTGTCCACGGCTGGTGTCATTATATGCCTGACGTCATTTGCAGCGCGGCGTACTAATTTCTGTCCACGAGGCGTACTGCAAGCGTACAGTTTGAACTTTCGAGTTCATCGTGGCAGTCGGGTTGGACGATGAAGACGATTGTTTGATATAATAATATTATTATATGCGAGGTCAACAAAATACGCTGATTATATTGGGTGCATTCATATTTATTATTTTATTTAAATCAATTATTCTATGTATTAAATATCACACATTTTTACATAAATATAAACGTGCGTACAGGCACTGTACGACCAGGCGTATAACATGCAGCTATGCGTACGCGACGCTGACGCTCCGTGGACACTATAATATAATATAAACTATGTAACTGTTTACATAGTTTTGTATGAAAGCTGCAAGCAGGCGTACACCAAGCGTATAGTCACGAATACGCTACGCGCGTCGTACGCTGCCGTGGATAGTGACCCTTACACAATGCAAGGTTTGCAAGTCAATTCTAATGCTTGCTTTATATATTTAAATTGCCTTTCCAAATATACCTTCAGACCCAAATTCACACAAATCCTGTTAACTCACTGATAAGATTTCGGATATTAAAGTACTAGATAATTCCATAAATTAACATACAAATTTGGCATTTCATTTGTCAAAAAAGTTTCTAATAGGGACTACCAAGGACTTATCCAAAACTGTTAAATCTGTTCGTTAATATTAGGTATAAAGAGAGTAGGAATTCGATACTTAATGCATTTGGATACACAAAAACAGCAAATTGTGTTAGAATATTAGAATGGTGGCATTATATGGTAAACTAATGATATTTAGAATTTTATATTTATCAAGATAAGATAATCATTTAAGATTAGATAAAATTATCATGATAATTATCACCTCGAAACCTGATGTACAATAATCGCCATTTCGGAAAGAACAGGTTTTAAATAAGTAAGGTTAAAATTGTCTGTAGTCTGTAGGAGATAATCTCCAGATACAAAAATTTATATTTTTGTTAAATACAGCTGTGATGACGAGATATAAATTAAAAGAAGATATGTTTTACGGAAACACATATCATTATCTTAAAGTATGAAATATAAAAATAGCTGTATTACCTATTAACATATTATTAAAATTAATATTTAAACATGTTTGACTTACTAAGGTCTGAATTTTAATATTATCCTTGATCAATGTCAAATTATAATAAATGGTTTTAAAATTAAACAATTTAAAAAAATTGGATGTACTGCCTCGTGGGTCTAGTGGTTAGCGTATGCACCTTTCATCGCGAAGTCTCGGGCAAAGTGTTATTTGTGAATCGTTCCTCAGGAATTTCTCAATACCAGCAACAGAGTTGGAATTGTGCCCGGTGGATGTCGATCGACTCACACTCTATCCCATGGGACCTAAACATAACGGGTGAAGTGTGGGTGTTGTACACCTCTACAACAATAGAAGCAAATTATCTATGGTGGAAGAAAACCAGTTTATTAAAAAATTGCCTAAGGGCCAATAAAATATGTCCAAAAAAAGTCATCACCATACATTTATAGCAAAGTTAGAACTATATTTTGTCTTATGCTATAACATTAACCGATTGGTTTGTAGATTGGTCCCATATCTTTTTCAACTGTTTCTTAGTATAAACTAAGAAACAGTTGAAAAAGATATGGGACCGGCAGGATTTGAACCTGCGACCTTACTGTACACCGGGCAGCCGCTTTAGCCATCCAGCTACGGTCGCCTCTTACCAGCACCTTAAATTTCTCAACTGTATGATACGTCCAGCCAGAACCAGAACCTCGTAACATCGTGACGTCACGAAATGACGTATCATACAGTTCAGAAATTTAAGGTTCTGGTAAGAGGCGACCGTAGCTGGATGGCTAAAGCGGCTACCCGGTGTACAGTAAGGTCGCAGGTTCAAATCCGGTCGCCGGTCCCATATCTTTTTCAACTGTTTCTTAGTATAATTTGCTAAGCATAGCTAAATGCTATAAAAATAATCAATTAGAAGTTGATTTGTAGTTTTACAACTCACACCATTCAATTTGCATAAAAAACTAGATTTTTTACAAATTATGCTGCTTTAGGTATTGCAGAGTTTCAAATAGGGATATTTTAATAAAAAATAAGGAGTTTTTTAACACCACAGATAAGTTAGATTATACAAGATTAAAAATAACATAACATAGGCCCTATACTATGCAGAAGGGTGTAGCAGAGGTGTACAACACCCACATTATCCTGTTATGTTTAGGTCCAATGGATATTAGCCTATCGCCACACACCAGGCAGAATTTAAACTCCTTTCCTGTAATTACCTGACGGATACAGTTTTGAAGACTAGTTTTGTTTGCACTCTTACCGTATTAAAAATGAGGTACATACATGACCTTATCTTCTGTACTTAACTATTTTGTGCCAAAACAACGACACCGTGCATATCACAAGGCAATACCATAGAAAGTTAAAAAAATTCAACTCACTTGTACATTTTCCAATTCCTTTTCAGCCGTGGCGGCGAGCGCCAACAGCCTTTCAGTCTCCTTCTTCTCCAAACCCAAGAAGTAATGTCCACCTTTCACCTCCTCAACCACACCATTTTGATCACCATTAACACTAATCACCGAATCATCACCATCACTGTCTATTTTTATCACAGAAACACCATTTGTTATCAACTCACTTTCCACTTCAGTCTTTTCTACCTTCGGAATGTCTTCTTCAATCTTCTGAGGTGATAGATCATTCTTGACCTTCTTTGGCGAAAGGATAGTCAACTGTGCTCGAAACTCTGGCCTTAAATGCCTCATAACTGGTAGAGATACATCAGCAGCTTCCCCGTTTGGACTAGTGCAGTCTTGTTCTGGTTCCTCAATTTTTTTCGGAATCCGTTCTGGGGTGTTCAACGATTTTTCCATTAAGACTTTAGGTTCATCATCCTCGCTGCCACTTTTTAGTTTGTGGCGCTTCTGGTTGAAGAATCCTTGCGCCAAAGCTCCTGGGCCGTACAGTCTCTCCACTCTTTGCTGGATAAAACTCTTCATAGGACTGGTCAGTTTCTCTCCGTTCTCTTTCGTAATTTCCACACGTTTGGACACCCCATTTGATGAGATAGTATACGATTCTGAACTAAACCGACTCTCTTTACCATTAGAGGTTACAGTCTTCCTGAAATTCGATTCGGAGTAACTAGATTTGAATGTAATCTCTTTGGCATTGTCCACCTCATCGGTCTTATGAAGCATGGAGGTCGCAAAAGTCTTGCTTTCGCTCGATATGTAAGGACGGCTGGTGGTCGTCATATTGCCAAGAAAATCGTTCTTTAATTGCTTATTTTCTGCCGCCATGTAGACATTAAAAGGAGAAGTAGCTAGATAAGGATCAGTGTGCGCCTTGGTAGGCGCTTTTTGTGTCAAATCGGCACGAGTATCATGAGGCCCGAATGTGGGGACCAGCAGTTTGTTAGCGCTAACTGGAACTGGGACCAGCAAGGAATTGTTCTCACTTCTATATTGGTATGTGTGTGTAATGGGCCTTATAGGCGATGCTTCTCTACTTTTGTTGATATCTTGCCTCAATTTCGAGTCATAAGTTGTAAGATTCGTGTATCCGTTGACTGAACAAGCTAGGTTTAAGTAACTAGGCTTTTTATGGGGTAATTCGTCCCTTTTCTTATGATGTCCCCTAGATCTATGACTGGACGAATCTATGTGGACTTTAGGGGGTGGTTTTAGAAGGTGTTCCGAAGGTTTCCTGGGCGTTGGAGTGGAGTCTTCTGGGGTCCGAACAGGGGTGACGACGGGGGTTGGACCGGCCAAGTAGTGTGGTTGAAGGTTGGAGGCTGCCCGTTCCTGGATGCGTGACGTGAAGTCTCTAATGCGACTGGTGGTGGAAGATGGAGTGAGGAGATTCAGACTCCCTGATGTGGTATCTGGAATAAAGAGAAAATAAATTAGACATGAAGAAAACCAATTAAACATTTGTTCAATAGATAAAGAGCAGTTCCTTATAATGTTTTAGATAGATATCTGCCATTTACAAGTTCTAAATTGGATATTAAGGAATCAGGCACAGATGTAGGAACAGGGTACTAAAAACGTCTGGATCAAACAAATTTTAGACAGGCCTAATTTTACCAAAGATATTATAGATCGAAACACAGTTTTATAAATCATGGCTTTGGAGTTAGACATTGTCAATAGTTCAAGAACAAGACGTGTTAAGGCTCATTAACACGTCATCATGCCATCTCTGTCTTTTTAATGGCGATAAACAAAGCAAGAATTAGAACTCGTATGCAAAACTCGTATTGCTTAAATAGGCCTTTCTTCGTCGAGGTTTATGAATTTATGGTTTAATGTTAATGGTGTAAATCTACATTTATAAATATTTGGAGGATATAGACAAAAAGGAGTGTCCTACTGAATAGGCATATGTGCATAGTAAATAATAAATTGGTTGTACATTTTTAATAAATTAAACTAAGTTTTTTTTTGTTATTTTTATCATAATAAGTACGATACTTGATCTCAGAAAAGGAATGACTTCACTGTTCGCGTTGTCATACAAATCTTCTAAAAACCGTTAGTATTTGACGTTTCGATAAAAGTGCTTAATTTGACTAGATCCTATTGGTAAAGATAAAATTATTAAAATACAACTAAAAGTATGTTTACATTAATAAAAACAACCTGAAGAGTTCGTATTTTTTTTTTAAACGCGCTAATCTCTAGCATTATTTATCGGATTTAGATAGCACTTTTTGCATTTGTTAATTTTCTTGGAAAAGGGTTTAAGTTATCAAACGTTATGCTACCACTCCACGGGTACGGAGCAGTAGCGTTTATGCCGGATACAGTGCTCGACCGACCGTCGGTGCGTACGTCAGTCGCACGTGTCATTTATATGAAAAAAATCGCCCGGTCAAGCAATGATTGATTTTTTTTTGTTTTTATTTTCTTTTATCTCAAAATTTTAGCACTTATTTTGCACTTAACTAGCACCAAAACTGACTAAACCCACAATTAATTTCAATATTTTTTACACTACAAATTAACATAAAATTACCAAAACATTGAGACATTGCCATTAGACATGGGAAAAACGGCTCACCAAAAAGAAAAGAGTGATACGGTTCTTTTCGGTCAAAGAATCGTATCACTCTTTTGGCTCTTTGGGTCATTTGGCTCAGCGAGTCTAGCTCATGTATTAATTTCTCTCAGTCAGATCAGAGCCGATGCAACGCTTCATTCATGAGTGAGTTGGTATCAAGCGATCTAGTTCAATTTTAATAATATGAATGAGTTACAATTCTCGTACTGTGGGTGGAGCTTCAGACAATAGATATTACTAGTTCTGCTTTTCCCCGTTGGATATAAGCGCTACGGGTGTGTTTATTTACTTTATATTATCTGTGGCCATTACATCATCTTCCTTCATAAATAATTATAAAGTTTCGGTTTTTGGACACTATGTGGCGTTAGGGTTATTACAAGCTTAATTTTATCTATTGAACACTGTGGCGCTACTTGTTACAATATTATTATTTACATTTAATGTTAATATGACCCCACAAACTATACCTAACACGAAATACCAGCACAGCTGTTTCTATAATAAAACATCTAGGTAACAAAGAATAGAAACTTAACAGGCTTTAAACTGTTTTGTTTACGGAGCTAATGTATGTTTGTCAAAACGTCAACACGAGAAAAGAAAATATTCCCACCTAAATGATGGGTGCCACGGAATATTCTGCTTTATATAATACCTTTACGCTAGACTTATTTTACAATAAACGTATTTAACCGTTCGTCGGGATTTGGAATGATCGGAAACATTCGGCGCAGATCGGACACCCCGAATCGCGGCCGGTCTGCGTTCACTCACTCGCTCTCGCCCAGTGATTCCTGAACGATATGACGCGGAGCCAAATGAAGAGCCGAAGAGCCATTTAATATCACACTGAGCCGATTGAGATACGATTCATTTGAAAAGAGCCGGATCTTTTGTGTCATTCATTCATTCACTACCCATGTCTAATTGCCATTATATCACACACTAAATATACATAACACTGGTAATAAAAACCGTAAAATATTATCAATTTCAGATAAATATAGATTACAGAAAAGACTTACTTTATACAAGATTTTTGGCCTAAGTACTTTATCTGACACACTTAAGACAAATTGTTTGACAACAAATGTCTCTTACGACAACATCAACATACACTTACAACATTTTAGTTGTACCTCATCAAAAATTTGAAAAAAATTAGCTATTATAAAATTCGATCCGACAATTTCGCGGCAAATTTGTTTCACAATAATGTCAAAATTGAATGGTGTTATTCTGACACAGACAGAACCATAGAGGAACTAAGCGCTCTTTTGTCTGTGGTCAAAACTTAGAGCGTTTTGACCACAGACAAAAGAGGCAAAGAGGAACAAAATTAAATAACTCACTTGAAACAAGTATAAGAAAATAGTCACACATTCTCTTTACATGCTGTTACAAAAATATTGCGAAACTTATTATGTATTTCGTAGTATTACTTATCTGTTATCTATTTGATATGAGATTGTTGCGTGACGTAAACGGCTACCGATTAATCTATACATTTCCATTATAAGCTGGTATCGCATTGAACAGCAGGCCTATACAACGCGAGACCGTATAAATTGGATATGTATATGTTCTGGTATGTAAAGTTTCATAATAAAGTAGTGGATTACATTGGTTTACGTCAGTAGTTAGATACGGAAGGTAAAGCGATATTGGAGAGAGTGGGTTATGGATGGGTGCCCGGTTGAGAGATGTGATAAGATCTGCCAGATAGACGAACAATTTGTCGGTTTAAAATTTAGAAATGTACTTTTAAAACTGACGAATATTACAGCATTACCTTTTTTATTCTATTAAATAACAATATTTTAGTGCCATTTCTGGCTTCCCTCGACAGTGTAATACCCAAAGCAACTGCTTAATCTGCTTATAAATGATGGGAAGCCTATGTCGAAAAGCTGCTTCAGCACGGCTCTACCGAACTGATTAAGCGTTTTCTAACGATATACACGCGTAAATACTCCTATAGAAATAGAAGGAAAGAAAGAAACATATTTATCTAACAAAAAGAGCAAGAAATAAAACTTAAGATACTAAAAAATAAATTTGCCAGAAAAGGTCACCATCTCAGCCATAAACTGCAGTGCAATAAAGCCACAGATATAGATCTACATAGATAACGCAAGTATCACGATTTGTATTGAAACCAAGCGTGCCGACTTTTTAATACCTATTGTGACGTCACAGCCGAAATTTAGTGACGGGAAATCCAAACCGATTCAAAGACACCGATGCCGCCGATGCCCATCCGCCCAGTACGATTCAAACGGCCGTCCGCTATGATTTTCTCTAACAAAAGACGCGCGTGGACTGAAGTTAGCGGCGACCAACCTTGACGCTTGGTCGGGGTTCGGACACGCGAAGTACATGCATTTGCGTTATCTATGTAGATCTACATCTGTGAATAAAGCCCTCCAGCGCTGATTTTCTGATGGAGACAGAAAGAGGACGGTATCAAATTAAAAAATACTTAACTAAAACTAAAGTACTTACATTATATCAATTAAACAAATGCAAGGTCTAAATTTGAAATAAACTAACAAATAAATAGGATGTGTGTTTCTATTACGCCACCCTATTATTATTTGTTTTATTTTTCTATAACTTATAATTATATTGTATTTTCTGTGGAATTTGTCGTCGCACTACCTTACTCGCAATCAGGGCGCACCAGAATACCAGCGCTGTAGTGCTGATGTGCTGCAGTAGTATGCTGAGGTGTGTACCTTTTTTGGCACATCAATTTTATTTTTATTATAAGTAGTTCTCACTCGTAGCGCCCTGCCCCTCCCAGGGACGCGCAAGCCCATGAAGCCTGACTCACGTCTAGCCCAATTGACAACGTCTCTGACGTTTAACAAGAAGAAACCTGCTACTTGTTAGCAAACTCGCTGATTCAGTTTTAGAAGTTAAGATTTGCCAAAATAAACGTTTCTTTCTTTCTTTCTTTCTCACCCTCTGAGACGTTTTAGAGAAAAATTAACGCGTGTCTACCGCAAGAAATTGCTTACTCAGTTCAATGGAGAATTACTGAAGTAGCATTACCAAGTTCGCAATCCGGTAGTGTTATAAGTTAGCTTGCTTTCCTCATCACATAAGTATAACAATATATGACCAGTCCACCATCGTACCACCCACAGGTACAATAAACTTAGTCATACAGTCAACTGTTTTTATCCGTACTACCGTATCTACATCAGGGAATCGATCGTGATGAATATCGGTTTGGAAATAGTTCAAGGCCAGGAGAACGACAAAGGCTTCTTTTTATCAACCTAACACGCAGACAAAGCTGCAGGCGGACATTACCATAACATAACATCACGGTTATATTAGAAGGGTGTGGCAGAGGTGTACAAGTCCCCTGTTATGTTTAGGTCCCATGGGATAGAGGGTGAGCCTATCGCCATCCACCGGTCCTAATTCCAACTCCGCGCTGCTATTATGAATTTCCTGACGGAAAGTTAACCAAAGACATCGCGGTGAGAGGCGCATACGCTAACCACGAGACCATCGGGAAGTCATGGCAGAGATTAGTCTTTATAAAGCTGAAGAGTTTGTTTGTTTTTAATCGCGCTAATCTTAAAAACGACTTATCCAATTTTTTTTTTGATAGCCTATTTATTGAAGAAGGCTGTATTATTATACGCTTCGACCAACATGAGCGGATCAGCAATGAAATGTGTTGCGAAAACGGGGTACAAAACGCAACGGAAGCAGATTAATATGGTATAACGCGGCAAAAATCGTGGTTAATATATATATATATTTTACTAGCCTACGGGTGTGTCCCACTGCTGGGCAAAGACCTCTTTCAAGACTTTCAAGTCTTTCTGTTATTTGCTATCTCTGGCCAATCGCTCTGAAATGCATCCAAGTCGGCCCGCCCAAAGTGGTTAATATAATAGCCGAAATTAAATGTGAATTAATTGAGAGCATACAAAAAGCAACAAATCGTCCCTAGAAATAATTTTCGTTCTTTTACAATTTACAAAAATTTACTAAATTTTCAAGATGGCGGCGAAAGCTCATAGGAATTTGAGACCGAAAAAGGGTAAGCTTTTATAAGCCTCCTCTACAACATATCCAAAAATCAGCTTTCTAGGTTCATTTGCATTTATGATTGTACCATTTATATGGGCTACAACGATTTCCACGCGGACGACATTACGAGCTACAGCAGGAATAGTATTTTGCAAAATATGACCAGTCCAAGATCGAACAACCCACATTGGTACAATACACTGACTCACTGAGTCATATGTCAGTTATGAGTATAATTATGCTAGTCATTTCTTTGTTTGTTTATTTCTCAATGTATTGCAAATTGTGAACAAGATTGTTTAGAAATATCGAGGCTTTGGGGCTCAAAGGGCGTAAGCGCCACAATAGCTAAAATTGATTGTTGAGTTTGTGGCGCTTACGCCCTGAAATATCGAATGTTTAAGAGAATGGTGGTAGAGCTCTTGTGAACGAGCTTCAGTGAGAGCACCACTGTGTTACCCTTAACTAAATAGTAGTGTTGCTATTATGTCCCGGTTTCAAATTCAAATTCAAATTCAAAACTTAGTGGTGAGATAAGGATAATAAATAAACATAATATGGCATGAATTATCATAGTATTTTTTTTTTATACTACGCCCACAACGAACGAACGTGTAGTCCACCTGATGGTAAGTGGAGTACAGCCCATGGACATCAACAATCCACAAAAGCAGATTATAGATGCGTCGCTGCAGCTGAGGACCACGGTGTTATACCTCATGTGCCAGTAATTTCAGGGCCTGATCTCACCACCAAAACAGAACACAGTAATGGAAGCACTACTATTTGGCGACAGGTTAAAGGTGAGACGGTGGTGCTGCCGCCCTCGAGCTCATTCACAAGAGCTCTACCACCAGTATCATTTGCAAACTTTCGTGGCTTATTGGGTCGGCTTCTAGTGTAACGGATTTAGCTAGATATCAGTATTTTACGTGGAGCGAGAAAAATTATTATCGTTTGTTTGTTTGAACCCAATAAGCTTTACTATTATTAAAACCGACGTGAGGTAAGACATTATTATTAAGGATATATTCATCAACTGGGCGAATAATTGCGTTTTTAAATGCGTTTAAATCTACGTAATTGATTCGAAACTAGTCGGCATATCCCGGCTAAAATAACGTGAGTAACCCGTATTCTCAATAATAATGCCAATAAGCTTTCAAATCTATTGGACCGATTATGATCAAAATTTATGAGAAATCAGTGTAAAACCCAGGCAATAACATAAGTTACTAGTTATTAAAGTTACAGACGGGCGGAGTTGCACGATATTTTTAGACTGATTTAAACAGATTTTATGAGTCGTAGGCTCCATTGTTATTACCCCATGACTATTTACGGCAAATAGAGACATACAGACATACATAATGAGATGGATCTAGACATATTTAGTCGCCAAGTTGGGATCTAGGTCAAAGCAATTATGTAAAACTACCAGGTGGGCGGCTTTAATATAAAAAGTGCGATCAAGATAGCCATCAGATTGGGAAGTGGAACAGGCCTCTGGCGGTAGACGAACTCCACCCTAGAAGCCATTGACCTCAACTATACTAAAGCCTACGAAACAACATAAATTTAAGTTATTACAAATCACACGAATATAAATTCTATTGCTTCGTTATTAAGTTGATTTTCGTATAATAAAAATTGTTAAAAATGTCCTAAATAATCTCAATTGCAATAGAAATTAAACTTTATGCCCTGTAAATTGGGTTTATAATTGTAAAACATGAAAATTATCTCGTTTCGTTGTCTGAAGTATAAGCTAAACTATTAATACAAGATTTTGATCAACATTCTATCGAAAATCTATAAATGAGAAAAAATTCTCAAGACATTAATGGATAATCTTCTAACTCCATCGGCTACGAGCCCGTTCACTTCTCCAAATTCTCCCCTTAGATTAAAATTGTAAAATCACTCTGTTTTGGAGAACTTATTCACTCCTTTTGAAGGGGTGTTAAGACAAAATTAATTTAATATTTTTTGACGAGCACTCCTTACGTATAATCTACATTATTTTGAATGGTCAGTATATGGTAACATTTGTATGGGGTATGTGTTTATTTTGGTACTTACAAATTTAACGTTAGCTTTATTTCGTTCTGGTTTTTTACTGTTTACGTTTGTTATTATTCAGTTTTAAATAAGCAAAGACTAGATATACAATTCTGTTAATTTAGCTGTAAGTCTTCCATGTATCTTAATTAAATAAATAAATTTTACAAATAAAATAGTACCGTTAGACAAAACATGCTAAAAAAAGCCTACTTAATAAAAAAATCTTTTTATTTTGTTGTAAAGCTTATTGTTATCGTTAAAGAAACCTTTTTTCGTGTACTTTTTGTTATATTTATTTTATAATACCATTATTCTGCTGACTGTACTTTGAATGTATCTGCAATAAGGAATGAATGGGTACTGTTCTTATTTCAAGGAGTGAAAAGGCACTTATTCCTTATCAGAGGAGAATCTTGAGGGGCGAATGGGCTCGTAGCCCGCCATCTTTGTTTGGCTTCAATATTTAAGGTAGATCTAGTTCCTTACTGGCCTGTTAAGAAAATCCACCATTTAAACGAAAAAAAAACCGGTATAATGTAAGGTGGCAATTGCATTCTATGAATAGGGCAAAAAGTCCTAATCTCTTTTTCATTGGTGACATAGCTCAAATTCCTTAGATAAAACTGATTATTTCAAGGTATAAAATATGTTACATTTCCTCACACGGGCTGATTTCTCACCAAAGTTATCAACAAAAATCAATAGAACTTATTAACCAACTACAGCTAACACCGTCAATGATTTGTGTAAATAAAGTATGAGAAATACTGACAAGGTTGTGAAAACTGCTTCGTTGGTTTAGTGGTATGCATATACGGGCTCCCACTGTGAGGTCTTGGGTGTTATTTGCAATTTTTCTGCTAGGATATTCTCAATAACAGCTTTTAAGTTTGAACTGTGCCCCGTGGATGGAGATAGGCCCATCCCTCATCACATTGGACGTAAACATAACAGGAGAACTAGAAGAACTAATATTTGTCTGTCTTTGTAGTTACTAACATACCGCAAAGTTTCGTTAAAACTTAAATAAAGAAGAGAAGTAAATATAAAGAAGAAAGCATACAACAATTCCAATACCTGAATATATACTCCACACCTGACTCGGGCAGCATTTGCTACCACAAGGAGGCTCAGTTGCCATAAACAAAAAAGAAGAAGAAGAACAGAAGTGTGGATGTTATACACTACTACCTATTGGGTATGAACATGTGATGTTATTAACATGTTTCATTTTGTAATTTGGTTGTGATTATGTAAGAAATTTCAATTCACATTAATTATATCAATACAATCTTTATTAAAAAGATAAATCTTGAATTTCCACATTCACTTATCAGTAATGGAATCTAAAAGAATTTTGTCATACAACAAGTTTTTTTTATAGTCAGCCTTCACTTTCTCACACCTACAATACAATTTCTTAGACAAATATACTACTTGATGATATTCTTTATATACACAAATCATTGACAGTCTTGGCCATGAGTAGCTCGTAGCTAAGTTGAAGCTGCTGAACTACTCTGGTCAAGCTGGGCATGGACTCTTCCCATTATGAGACAAGCATAGTTGAGTTCGAGCTGGCATCAGCCATTCTGCTTGTTTAAGTTTTAAATTAATTTAATTGAATACCTACTAAAGTTGCAGATTGGACAGTGTCAGCGCTGACTGGACTTGGGGCATCACCAATAATGTATTAGAATTGTACATCCATTTACGCAAGAAATATATTAATGTTTATGTTATGTTTATAGTGAGAATGGTAAAACAATTTGCGTCTCATCATAGCTAGAGTTAATAGGTATCTCATAAGTATGTGTGCTCCATGGTGGACCACATCATAACTCACAACTAGGGTTGCCAGGTGAGTCGCGAAAAAATATCAGACAACCCCAAAAAGGGAGGGGGGGGGGGGGAATTGATAGGTCGCAAAAAATACGTTTTTTTATACTATTTTTTTTTTATTTGTATGTTTTGTTATGTTTGTATGCCTACTTTTGTAGGCGCTTGTGACCAGTAGTACCGACTTTCTTCAAAATATCGGACATTGTTCTGTCCGGTATGACCATTTATTTTTTACCGGACAGGCCTCGAAAATAACGGACTGTACGCTTAAATACCGGACATCTGGCAACCCTACTCACAACCAGGTAATATTCAACAAAAACTCCAATGTAAACAGAAAACTTAACCACACTGGTTTCTAAATTAAATAATTCTATAATGTATTTAGAAACTCAGATGACCATGAATCTAATATAACCTTTAAAAGGCTTAACCTTTACATAATATTTATTTATAGTATTTACAGCATTAAAGTGACATTTATCACAGCCATAATCATTGATCTTGTCCTAGTTACTATTTATATTTATCAACATCTTTGATTAAAAAGTTGAAATAAGATTTTAATATCAATATGAGTGAGTAAACTACAATATTTTCATGCTTTAATTTATCTCCAATTACAGCAATATTTTTAATCTATGATTTTATTATACCACTATTTGCACCTCTCTCTCTCCCGTCCCATATCTGTTCGAGAAGTGCGCTTTTTCTTACATAACTTTTAACTCCTAACATCGAAAGTCCGAAAATGTGTTTCATACAATTTTATTTCATAATTTTTATTTCAATAAATATTAAAACGCCAAATGAATCGACTTCATAATTTTATTGTTCATACATTTATTTGTACTCATTTTTGCTTTCATATATTTCTTAATCAGAAGTGCTATTTATCCTATACATCAAAATTCATACTGTTAATAAACATACATTATGAAACACATTTTCGGACTTTCGATGTTAGGAGTTAAAAAGTTATGTAAGAAAAAGCGCACCCGTTCGTGCATTTGTTATTGTTTTCGTTCATTAGATAAATATAACTTGCTCGAGTTTAAGTGGAAATTAGTTTATGAACTATATCTTTGTGCATTGTTTTAGTATATTACCTATAAAAGTACTAATAATAACTACTAATAAACTGCTGTAAATAATATAAAAATAAAAGCTATATTTATGGCATGGCATATGGTTAGGTTTGGTTAGAACTGCGACCATAACATAGAATGCATAACATGCTAGAATCAATCTGTGTGATACTCCGACCACTTTTTGAATCCACCCACTAAATAAAATAATATTATACTACCTACCAATTTCGTATTATCATAGATCGTAACAGACGACAGTACGTGGCGCCACCTGCAGAAGCTAAAAATGTGCCTATTGGGCAAAAAAAGAAGCGTGTGAATTCGGTATTTAATTGCATAGAAAAAGGATATTTTATGATTTGCGTTTAAATACTACCCCAATAAAAATAAGATATTAAGTCAATAAAAGGCTATTTCCATACAACGTTATGTACACAAATAATATGAACATTGTCTCTTATGAAGAAAACTATTCTGAATAAAAAAAATATTAATTAAACACCTTCTTAATGAAAACATTATGAAATAAAAAAATATGATGACGGGGTGTTATGAGTTCGGATTATAGGAATATTAATGTATGAACATAAAGTTTATGAAGAAAAAAATTATGAAGAGTGATTATTATGAACTCCAATTCGTAGTAAAATCGTAAATATGAATACAAATTTTATGAGAGCCGATATGGACCCCTGTTCGAGAGAGAGAGAAAGACTTGGGAAGCTGCAGCTTAGCATTAAATTAAGTTTAAGATGTTGGTGAAGTTAGTACTTAGACTACCCAAACATAAAAATTACATGACATTTAACATACATACATAACATCACGCCTATATTACACACAAAAGTGTGGCAGAGGTGTACCACACCCACATTTCACCTGTTATGTTTAGGTCACATGGAATAGGGGGTGAGCCTATCGCCATCCACCCTGCACAATTCCAACTCCTGTACTGCTATTGTGAATTGCCTGACGGAAAGTTCACAAATAACGCTTTGCCTGACCCAGGATTCAAACCTGGGACCTTGAGGTGAGAGCATACGCTAACCACTAAACCATGGAGGCAGTCATGACATTTATTTTGGGTTTATTAATATAATTGGGTCAATGCAATATGCGCAAACATCTGTCAATGGCAGCTGCCACTTACCATCAAATATAGACTGGTAAAAGAAATTCCTTATTACTACACATTAGGCAGACAAGTGGCCAAACCTACCAGAATAATTACAGACCAATATTAAGCATGTACAGTGGGCCAAGCAATTAGGCAGGGCAAAAACTTCTATGCCATAGTGAAAACTGACTGCAATAGATATGCATGTGTGAATTACATATTTTATAAGTGTAATATACCCACTATTTATATAATTTTTTTTTTTTTGTTTTTTTTTTAAAAAGATTACTAGTAATTTGCAAATACAAATTACTAGTATTCTTTTTAACCCCCTCCAGCTAAGCTTAATTTGCTTGTGTTAGGAGGAAGTTCACGTCCGTGGTGTCACGTTTAGATATGTAACTCACTTATCCATAACTGGTGTAGTAAGTCTTTACTATGACTTAGAAGTTTTTGCCCTGCATAGCTAACTCGTTGGCCCACTGTACACACAACTACACATTAAGCTATACATTTCCAGTAAAAGATGGCCTCTCATTGTAAAGACCTGTGCAAAGCAAGACCAGCTTACCGGAAATCTATAGGTTCGTAGGTAGGAAATATATAAAGTATAGGTTCATCTGAAAATCAGCGCTGCAGGGCTTTATTGCCCTGCAGCATATGGCTGAGATGGTGTCCACTTCTGGCAATAATTTGTTTAGTTTTGTAAGTTTTATTGTTTTATTTATTTTGTGATTCATTTTTTGTCAGAATAAATATGTTTTCTTTCTTTTCTTTCTTTAGGTTCTTTGTAGCCATTAGAAAAAGAACTTAGAGTATGGCTGTGCTAGTCTATACTAACATTATAAAGAGATTTATTTTTCGTTTGTTTGTTTGTACCCAAGAAGCTCGGAATCTACTGGACAGATCTTCATGAAAATTGATGTGGAGATAGCAGAAGACCCCAGGAATAACATAGGCTACTTTCTATTGAAGGGAAGCTAGCACTGTATAAGACAATAACATACCTAATACGTAAAATTTGATTGCACCTACCACTTTAAATCTCTGCATCACCCAAGGTTGACTGTCAGACAATGCCTCGGGCATTAAGTCCGCCTTGTACATACTATTGTGCTGAAGTTAAATAAATAAATACCAGACTAAAGATTGTACTGCATTTATTTAGATTCAGTCAGGCATGATGTTTACTAAACAAATCAAAGGAAAATCTAAATAATTCTGATATTCACATCTAGTATGATGTTATGATGACAAAATCAAGGAAAAAGGTTTATATTGTCTATGCTTTATGATTAATAAAATGAACTTGAACTTGTAATGATCATAAATATTTATATTGACGGATCCTATGTAGACTAGTGTAGGTGCAAAAACACTATTTTGAGTAACCGCTTCAAGGCCAGTTTTACTGACCCAGATCAATACAGAGCATGGTTTAATTTCACTCTTGCCTGTTCAAAGATTGAATGAGGAATAGATATCGAAAACCAAGTTCAGCATAGAACCCAGGCTGGTAAAATTGACTATAAAAAGGTCTAGCTCAATTATTATTTTTGCATTATCTCAGGTCTTTAAGGACTCTTTGATATTGTCTATGCTATATGATCAATAAGATCTTGAACCTGTAATGATCATAAACATTAAATCAACTAGCTTTGCTATGGTTTATGATGCAACTTTAAATAAAATACAATAAGTCATTCTGCAGGTCTATATCTATCTGAATAGTAATTTTCATTAAGATTGCTTCAGTTTTTTCGTTGTGATAACATACCTGAGAGATTGAGTTACTATTGTATTTATAATATTTATAAGGATTAAGTATATGAATAATGGATAGACCATTATTGAAATACTGAATCCTTATTAAATGTTGAAGCACCTATGAGATACCTATTTATTTTGTGCTTTGAAATGACCCAAATTGTACTCATGGGGAAACACAAACTCCAGAAGGCATTTCACTCTTGGGCAGTTAGGAATGTTGAAGCAAAAGATTTTTACATTATTTTTATTTATATTATTATAGTAGTTAGCAGCTATGGCCTAACCCTTCTCATCATAAGATGCCCAAGCCCAGCAGTGGGACATGTGTTAGATACAGGGCTGCTAATATTTGTAACAACTGCAGACATATTATTTCAGGTGATATCTTCCAATGAGAATGATAATTTGTAATTGATATTTATTTTGCTGTTGACAAGTAGCCCAAGATTATTAATAGATAATGCACTAATGTATCAATTTTATATAATGATATTAAATGCAGTAGTAGATAAGAAATCAACCAATAGCCATAAACCTTGCTGCATATTTTGTCATGGATTATATACACATAAAAGAATGAAATTTCATGATAAAAAACTAAATTATTTTAAAATAAGAACCCATATTGATAATTAAACTGATTTGAACTTGAAATAATGATGAAACATAGTGGAAACTATCCCACAGTGATTCACTTGCTAGAGATTATTGAAGTATATGTTTGAATTAAGAACAACTTTCTAAGAATAAAAAAAAAAAGTTTAAGCCATTACCATAGTTTCAAAACCTTTATAATCCTTCTTGGAATATTTAAAAATATAAAACAGTCATGCAAAGACACAGGAACAAGATTCTTCATTCGTGTTTTACCATGAACTAATAAAAATAATCTGATTACTCATCTACAGAAAATTAACATAAAAAAAAACTACCATATTCAGTCTAGTACCGCAGTGGAATACAACATCATGAAACAATATTCGTAAAATTGAGAAATTACTGTAAAGTAAAGTACGGTAAAAGATAAAAGTAATGTTTTCTCAATCTCTGACATTGAAAAACCGGCTTATGACACTTACCTTAAGTTATTCACACACATTAACTATTTTAACACAACATTTACAACACTACTCTAAAACATTATTTGCAATTATTCAAAAATCATTTCAAACAATTTTTCACGAACTATTTTGTGACAATATGACATCAGTTCACAAAGAAATGTCAACGCGTTTTTATTTTTTTTCCTCGAGTCACAACGCACTCCGTTTGCGGCCAGACCGCACCGTTCCGTTTCACGGTCGGTGAGTTTTGGCTGTCGGGTTCATTCCACAATCGTTATAAGCGAGAGTAGGTAAGTTAAAATTTGCGAAATAATTCGTCTGAGGTGTGTTTAGGCGCGTATTCATAAGCAATATGACTGCAACGGCAATGACCGAGCTTGTAAGAAGTGCGTGGGTGGAAACGAGGCCGATACATAGATTAATCCATATGCGTTTAACTTGGTCGAGTATATTGTCTTTTTGTTTGCGAGTTGTTAACATTGTTTGCGAATTCCATAAAATATTTTGTAGATTTTTATAATAGCTGTTTTTTTACATTATAAAGGAGTAATTTATTTTCCTTATTTATTTATTTATTTTCAGTTTAAAATCTTTCACGTGGTGTTTAATTTTATATAGCCATAATAATATCATCTATTTAAGCATTGGATTATGCTAAGCACTGTAAAATAAGGTCATTACCTTATTAATAAAGAATCAAATTAACGCGCTTGAATTGCTTTCCGTTTCACTTAATGAACTACAAAGACAGTTTAATCAAATAATTACGTTAACGGTACCGTCTAAAGGTTAGTTATTTAATTTCAAGACGGACGATTTAACTAAAAGTTCAGCCACCATAAAGTGCTCTTTGCAGCCACTAGATGTCGCTCAGATGAGTCAAAACGGGTGGCTCTGATTAGTGACAAGACAAACCCAATTCAGAGTAATTCAGACGTCAGATGTCAGCCAAAATATTTAAAATTATACAATAGTAAAACAATATAAGACAATAATATGTAAAATGTGTGTTTTTATCGACGTACCCCGTTCTAAAATCACACAGGAAACCAGAACCTTGTGAACTGATATAATAAAACTACATAAACATTAAAAAGTATTAAAAAGTTTGCAAGCGACGAGGAATAATACAATCACAATCAAACAATAGCAAACATCACAACCACGACACAGATAAGGTAAAAAAAAGAAAACACAGATGAGAATATAGTGATATGTATTTTTATTAAAAGAAAAATAAATATAATGTAATATGATAATAATTATTAAACTAGTAGAGTTTATTTTAAAAGTAGGAGTCATACTGAATAAATAAAATACAAATTTGAATCGAAATACAATTAATATTATTATAAAGGTTATGAAGTGAATAAAAATAATTATTTTTTACGGATATTCTAATATATTTTTATTACTTTCTGAGGGGTTGTTTCACAATCGTCAAGTAATTATTACTCAAAAGATAAAATATAACTCAAACAAATTGATAAGATGACTGTTAAATGCTTCCATAGACAAACATGCTCATTTATATACTTTTCTACTTCGACTTATCATCTGAGCGACATCTAGTGGCTGAGATATTAACTTTTATATTCGCTCAAGTTATAATTTTATCTTTTTGGTTCTTATTTGACGATTGTAAGGTACTTATAGTAATAAAAAAAAATCTACAAAAATGATGAACAATCTTTAGCCTTCTAGCAAAAAAAAATCTATAGTATCCATTGACGTATAAAGTAAGGACACGGCTAACGCGCGATAAATGAACTGAACCTTTTTGGAGTCAATCAGACTACAAAAAGCGCGTAGTGAAATTGTCTGTGGTTGGCTGCCTCCGTGAGCGGTCAAACACGACAAAATGCCTAATTGTGCACTGAAAAGTTGTACGAACTACCAAATTAAACATAACAAAAAAGATTATGGTATTACATATCACCGGTAAGTCACAAATATCTTATTATATCCACCTCTTTACATTATTTTATCAATTTTATTTGCTAAAATTTTTCGTTCCAACGCCATATTCCTTAATCGTGAATATCCGCGTGACATGACTTTGGAACTGCGCAACTGCGCTTAGTTGAACTATGCCGCGGGCGTTCAAGAGAATATTTTTGGTAATTTAAAAAATAATTTGTTATGAATTGTCACATGGTAGTTCAATGCAGATGGCGTTACTGATCCTGCTATTCATAATGTCAAATTTGAAGGGCAATTTGTTCGGACAAGCCATTTCTATAGTATATATTTCTATGATAGTATCGCAAGATTATCTGACCCGGTGCAGCTGTCAAATTTTGTATGTAAACGTCAAATTTGCGATAGAAAAAGTGATAGTGAAGCCGGACCAGATAAGTTTGTTGCACTATAGAGTCAAAGTAATCCAGGTAGTCCCGCGGCCTTTCCGAGACATACCATACCTATCTCACGAAAATATCAAAATTGTATATCGACATTCTGAGACAGATATATAATCACAGTGCGATAACAGCGCTAGAGGGGGGACAATCTTAATTGTTTCGACTATATCATCATACATTTTAACAGATACTTTTAAAGCTTTTAAAGCAAACTCAAAGATATAGATATAAAGTACATAATGAATATGATACCATGCCATACACATACGAGGACTCAGAAAATAACAATACAATACAAATGCAAATTAGTTAAGACTACTTTGCTTGTTAAGACGACGGTTTCCAGCAGTGTTTTGAAGCGTTAAGGTAAAATAACTTTATGGTCGCACTTCAACGCTCTTGGACATTATTACTGTCAACTGGTTTCTTAAACAAACATGGCGATATCTAGTATCTGAATTTGAAATGACTTCTCGACCAATCAGAGACGTCCATTTCGACTTATCATTCGAGCGACATCTGGTGGCTTAGTTTTCAGTAATCTACACCATTGCCATTTTAATTGGTTGTTGTTGGATCATGATTCATGACTATTAAATATTTACAATTTCATATATAACGTAAAAAAAGTAAGTCAAATTAAAAGTTAAAAGTTTTTCAATTAAAGTTGCGGACTCAGAGCTTATAGCTTATTGTTCAGTACAGTTATTACTATCACAAATTTACGGTCTATAATTCAGATTTTAACTACTGCCATTGATAAAAATCCTATAAAACTTAGTTTTGGAAACCTTCAACTTAAAGACAGCATTGTATTGAAATTTTCTAGATCCATATCTACTACATAATATGAAGAAGCCACACATTACAACACAGTATTACCTGAAAAGTCGGTACTGGCGTCGACGTCTAGAGAACAAGATCCAATCGAGTCCACCGACTTATCCATCACTTTGACAGTTAGTTCCTTCGCCACTTTGACAAGATCAGACTCTTTCACCTCAATCTCGTAAGCTCCTATACTATCGAAATCTTCTGCATGCGATTTAGGAGACACCGTCGAACTTGGCAACCTAATATCTGTCTCATCCGTGTTAATAGTCAGAATTGAATCGGGTTTAAGATCTTCCGTGGATTTCTTGTCCAATATCAAAGTGCTCTGACTTGTAAATGTACTTCGAATGGGCTCAATATATTCAACTTCCTCGTCGAAGTACAAATGGTTGGTATTTCCGCTCGGTCCTTGTACGTCTGTCGCATCTTTAGGGACCGCGTCAATGACTGTTTGCTTATGTATATTCTTATAGTAATGGTTTTCTAACTTCTCTAGCTGCCTCCTTGTATCTGACTGCTTTTTCCTTACTGAATCTATTATCACGGGCAAATTTAGAAGATCCGGAGTCTTCTCCTCATTGGTTTCTCGTTTAAACACAGGAGAATCGTCACTTTCCAGCTCGAAGCGCTTATATTTAGATGAGCAGTAATCATCAACAGACGACGTATCAGACTTTTTAGAATCAAAAAATGTTTCGAGAGAGAAAAACGATTTTCGTTTTTTCTTTGGTTGACTAGCTTTGTTAAAATTTGGGGCGATGAAATCGCCTGATTTATATTGCACACAAATGTTGCTCGTGTTAACTAAAGACTTGGGTCTGGGTTCCTTTGGGAGGCTCAGAGGTACACGATTGGTGTCTATTTTACGGGAATCTAAGCTTAAAGTTTTTCGGAATCTTTCGTTGAGGTTTGCTAAAAGGAAATGTCTGCGTTCAGTCGATTTTGGAGTGACATTGTAGCTTTGTTTGCTGCTTGATGGTTGCGATTGAGGAATGTGTTCTGTGTACTTAAATTCGATTTCGTTTTCCGATAGGTCTTTTGGTTCTTCGTCTCTCTGAGCGTCAGGTTCCGGCCTTTGGAAGGAGAAAGAGCCCCTGTTCGAGCTGTGTTTTCTGTCACAAATGCAATTGCCTACACAATTTAGCTTAATACATGCTTCCTCAGGCTCTAAAGACACCTCATGATCGTTGGGAATGTACCTGTCAGGCTTGCTTTTGTGAACTAAGAGATCTTGTCTGATTTTCTCCAACCGTTCGTCGCCATGGAGACCTCTGGTATATTTCGACTTTGGGGGTCTAAAGAACCGTATGGATCCTGAAGTGTGTGGATCTGTGGACCGTCTTCGGATAAAAGATGGCGAGTCCGATATCTTGTTCACGCCAAGGAGCAGGACAGGCGATTTCTTGTCCTCTTCATCCGGTAGATCGCTGTAAAGAAACAGTGCGTGTCAAATGATGATTCTTAATAAGCAAAAATGACAATCCTAGAAGCTGTTTGTAGCCTTTTCATTGCTGTGAAATGACCAAGCTTAAGTTGGCGTAAAGCCAAAGAAACTGCAGCATTAAAATTGATGTTCTTTTCAGTTATAAAATGAGAAGTTTCTGCAGCCTTTGTTGTTTGAAAGCTTATGATTTGTGGAAATGTCCCGAGATCAAACGCCTGTGATTTTTACTGCCCGTGACCAATTATACCAATTATTACACCTAAAGAGTTTAGTATTAGGCATTAAAACAAAATAAAATCTATATATAACAGGCATGCATTCTAAATTTCTACATGAAGATTAACAAGCTAATTAAACGGTTAGTTAAAACAAAACAAAAGCATATTAGGCACATATAACACAAAACAGTACTTACGTGGAAAAAAGAAAGGAAATAGAAAAATCCTCGACGATATTCTAAAAAGGTTGAATACTAAATAGTAAAAAAAAAGTTGAAAATGCTCTGTCAAATTCTGACAGCATTTTGGGTCATGTGACAGTTATGATAATCAAGAAGTTAAAATCCAAAATCACATTTTTACATTATATTTTGATTTTGATCAAGCCCAAAATCTCTCTCATGTAATAACAAAGTTTATTTAAAAAAATGTACGTGTTGTAATGGCGAAACGTTTCTTTTTTAAAAAGAAAAGTGTTCAAATAGATGAAGACAAAGAAAACACGTTAACAGTTCAGGAATCTGACAGCATATCGCAAAGGGAAGATGGTCAGTCTATCAAAAATGATTCACCACACGAAGTAAGAGTTAAAGGAGAGAAATATGTCATAGATAAGACGAAATTAGATGTAGAGAGAGATGACTTAGCTTCCCTGCTTGAAGATAAGAACTTTTTACAATATGCGAGATCAGTAGGGTTCCTTATCAAGCCTGAAGATGTCAAGGATAAGGAAGACAGCCATACAGTAGATTCGGTTGGGAGTTGCTCGTTGGATGTTACCCAGAGTGCTACGTTTTCAGGTATTTTTTTTGTACGATTTATTTTATTTTATTTAGAAGGTACAGAAACAGATGACAGATTAAACACTTCATACATTATTATGTTTTACATGAAAACAAATACAAATCTGATGCCCAATTATATCTGTACACAGCACTTCAATTAAATAGCTTCAACAAGAAAGGTAGTACGTTAAACATATAACTAAAGAAATTTAACAACGAAATTATAAGATAAAATTTAAATTAAATAAAATTAAATTAGGTACATAAAGAAAACTAGTTTATAACTATGAAGATTCTAAATTAAACAATGATGTTTTAAATTTATTGAGTACAGCCTGAAAAATATCTGTTTGAGAGCATACTAAATTATACTTTTTACACATTCTTATTAGTGGACTATTCTGTGAGACATTGAATTATTATTACAAGATGGAACACTAAATAGTTGTGGAGTACGCACAGCTACATTTAGCTAAAAGGTGTGTCGTCTACCTGATGGTAAGTTACGTTAGTTCGTTTAACGGCTCGTTTATCCGCGATAACTGAACCGGTCTTGAGATAGTTCAAGACATGAATCGACAATTAATCGACTTACCACGCGGTTGCTGCCTCGATGGTCTAGTGGTTAGCATATGCGCTTTTCACCGCGAGATCTCGGGTTCGATTCTCGGGTCGGGCAAAGTGTTATTTGTTAACCGTCAGGAAAGTCACAATAGCAAAACGGAGTTGTAATTGTGCCCGGTGGTATTTATTATTTATTATTATTTATTTAATAATACAATTAATATACAAAAAATTACATGCACAACAGTGTAGTAAAAACCTAACTAGGTTTTTCTATACACCTTTGGATTCGTCGACGGTAGTTTAGAAAAATAATCCGGGTTAGTTAGAACATCACATATCTAACGCTCACTTACAATTTTATTGTTTACCCCAATAATTTTTATGCAGATACAGTATGCTCCTTATTTTTAAAGTATATTTTTTAATGCTTTTGACTTAAAGATAACATCACAAGTACGATACTGGGTAGCGATAGGGTTATCTCCTATCCCATGGGACCTTAACATAACAGGTGAAATGTGGGTGTGTAATATATATTGGATTTTTTACATTAGATAGAACGCCAGAAGCAATTACACTATCCAATGGTCCCAATGACAAGGCCAAATATACACATTCACTCACACAAGCACACCCAGTCTCAGAACAAATCATTGCGAATCACACAAAGATTTGTCCCATGTGGGGATCGAACCCACAACACCAGTGCAGTGGAGAGCGGCGAGGCGACCGCTTAAACCACTACACCACACGTGTTATTATGTTATGTTACAACGCGGGCTGCGTCTGCTAGTATAGTAGAATTCATTATTTAGAAAACCCAAGCAAGTTTATTTTTACTCCTAATCAATTCAGCCATATTTTCTCGTGCATGAATGTCGAGGTGGTGCCAGTCGTCAGTAGACACGCCCTAGCGTTTCATGTTCCCTTTATCGAGCTCAGCACGCGACATTTTTTATTTTTTATTGTACTACGGTAATTGAATAGAGCATGGAGAAACATGTATACGGGTTTGTTGTTGAGGGAATGGAGAAATTATTCTTATGTTGCGAGCGTAGATTAATGACGCCTAGATCGATAGTATTCATTAAGCGAAGCTTCTTGTGAATCCAAATACCGGTCACGGCTGAAGCCATAAACAAAAAATCTGATAAGTATGTCATGTAAGAGCCGAATCTTTACTTTTCATGAATGCTCGACGATTGGATGGCGGAGTAGATTGTACCTGCCTGCGACGAATTTAAGAAATATATTAAAATCAGATTATCTCAAAAAGCTTATTACAGTATCTTAGACTACATAAATGATAATAGTATTTGGAAATGAACTGCTCTTTTTATGTGACTTTCAATATGTATCATAATTGTTATATTTTATTCTTTTCATTTGAAAAGATGGTGCCACATGAGTTTCTCACCAGCTCTTCTCATAATGCAATACCCATCGGAGCTGGTACTTAGTTTGATTTTAATCTGATTCTAAACAGTTGGATTAAAATTAATCTAAGCTCCGGTTATTTAAATCATTGTATGTAATTAGTATAATTTAGTTTTACTTATAATTTATTTTTATATCATTTGTTTGTAATATTTTGACGTGTTCAAGCGCCTCCTGGGGCCTATGAAAATAAATGATTTGAATTTGAAATTTGACGCTGTGGATGCGGGTTCGATTCTCGCTCTAGACAAATCTTTGTGTGCATGAATTTGGAGGTTTGTCTTGGTCTGGATGTTTCTATGTATAATAAGCAGGGCTCGGAATTAGGTAGAGTTTTTCATGTACTTACACTGATTTCATACAGCGAAAGAATAAAGTGGATATGCCTCAAATCCCGAGATTAATTTTAAAGAGCAGAAAAAAATCCCATGATTTTTTAAATAAAAAGATATTTACTTTTTTACACAATTTAAACTACTGTACGCGCGACTAAATATTTTAACTCTCACAAAATTTATACAGTAATGTCGGAAGCGAACACTTCAAATCTTACTGGTATGAATGAATCGGACAAGGAAAATGATTCTGATGGGCCGTTTGAATAAGCAAAACCTCACGAGTCTAGGCTAGAAGCAAAAGTATTTGCTAGTATTTATAAAAAAGGCGAAATATGCGTATGAGAATTTACTACAGACTTTCAACAATTTGTATTGTGAATTAATGTAAACTAATAAAAAAAATATGTTAATTATCTTTGTTTTATTTGTCTATCTCTGAGGTTTTTATTATTATTTATTCGTAATATTGTTGGCCACACGGGATTGTCCATTAGAAATCCCGGGAAGGTCCACATTAATATCAACATTTCGATGCAAGTACATAAAAAACTCTACCTAATTCCGAGCCCTGATAATAAGTGTGGTATTTACAAAAGAAAATTATAATGTAGTATCAGTTATTCTAGTACCCATAGTACAAGCTCTGCTTAGTTTGGGACTAGATGGCGTTGTGTGTACGTTGTGTGATATTTATTTATTTATGTACTCGGCCTAAACCTAGAAGTTTAATAATTCTATGGTTGCGTCGTACTTTGGTAAAATTTAATATTAATAGATTTGTATTGCCTCTGCTACCTACTGCTCCGCTACCGTGGGTTAAAGCTTGATTGTATGCAATATACAACCTTATTCAAGAATGGCTCTATCCAATGCCAAAAGAATTATCAGAATCAGACAAGTAGTTCCAGAGATTTGTACGTTAAAATAAACTCTTTAGTTTTATTGTCTAAACATGTGGTGCAGTGGTTTAAACGGTCGCCTCGCCGCTCTCCACTGCACTGGTGTTGTGGGTTCGATCCCCACATGGTACAAATCTTTGTGTGATTCGCAAAGATTTGTTCTGAGACTGGGCGTGCTTGTGTGAGTAAATGTGTGTATTTGGCCTTGTCATTGGGACCTTTGGATAGTGTAATTGCTTTTGGCGTTCTACCTAATGTACAAAATCCAAATTATTATTTTTTAGGGTTCCGTTGCCGAATGGCAAACAACGGAACCCTTATTGAGTCGTCATGTCTGTCCGTCTGTCCATCCGTATGTCACAGACACTTTTTTCCGCAACTATATATTTTTCCATCAAACCCATGGGGGATCTATGGATAGGTCTTCAAAATTTAAATTGAGGTTTCTAATATAATTTTTTTCTAAACTGAATAGTTTGCGCGAGGGACGCTTCCAAAGTGGAAAAATTTGTGTGTCCCGTAACTTCTAAAATAAGGGAATGATAAATGTAAAAATAATATAATAATTTACATTATACCATGCAAACTTCCACTCAAAATTGGTTTGAATGAGATCTAATAATTAGTTTTTTTTTAATACGTAATTAATCGTATACCGCATTTTACCTTTCATTCAATCAACTCAACTATAATAAAGAATTAAGAAAACATTTATTTAGATGTATAGTGGTACGGAGCCCTACGTGCGCGAGTTCGACTCGCACTTGGCCGGTTTTTTATTTATTGTCTAAAGCCCGGTCTCGATCAAAGATAAGAGAAGATGTGTTCGAGTAGCCAATCAGGTTTAGTTACCGAAGCTGAGCAGAAAGGAAATGTGGAAATAACGATACCTGAGTGGATATTCAATCACATCTTCTCTCGTCTCCACTTTGTTAGAAAACAGACCTCGAGATTACCATAATCTATATAAGTAAGTATGTATACCAACTGTTTTTAACTATAGTTTGTATAGTACATTATAATGAATGAATATGTAACAATAAGTGCACGAGTGCGCTACAAATGGAAATTAATTATAATTTATAATTCATGTATGTCAAGTCGCACTAGGTACTGCTGGTAGTTACTGTAACTAGAGTAATATAATGTACATCATAATGTACTTTACGATATGATATATAATATAGCTTTGCTACTGCGTAAATAATAAGGCTACTTGCCTTATGAGTTACGTGTTAACTCAACGACTTGTGTAGCGACCATAGAAATCTTAATAATAAGGCAATAGAAATGTCAAAGACGCGTGACCTTGTCGCCGCGCATCTGTCAAGTCAAACACAAGTGCGAGTTGAGGAATTGTCGCCTTAATGTCATCGCAAAAAGAATAATTTTGTTTGCAGGAATACAAGCGCATGAGTCTAATCGAACATAAGTGCAAGTTGAGGAATTGTCGTCTTTATGTCATCGCCAAAAAGAATAATTTTGTTTGCAGGAATACAAAAAGTGGTATTTGACAAACGGCGACATGCGTCCCAGTGTTAAAAGATAGTCGATAGCATTTCTATTGACTAGTTATTAAGATTTCTATGGTAGCGACAAATGACGGTGTAGTCCTCATCAATGATGAGGACAGAGAGGTACACATGTATGTACAAATTATAGTAACTTATTTATTAACAAAATAGTTATTATTTCGTAATTTTAAACCTTAGTTGCTGATTTTACTTCCTCACTGTACAAGGAAGGAACTGTCTTTACGAAGGTAAGTGAAGATAGCAGATTCCAAAAAAGGGATCCTAGTAAATTAAGAAATGAAATATGTAAAAGCACTCTTCACTACAAAAACAGTTACAGCATGTCAATAAAAAATTTTAACCACATTCCTCAAACCGAGAATTACCTTTACATATTTTTAAAAGAAAACTTAAGGCTTGGTTACTTGAAAAGTGCTTTTATACGCTAAACGAATTCTATTCCTGTAAAAAATAAGTTATCCTGTTTGTTAACAGGTTCCCTGTCCCCATACAATGGTGAAATTTCCACGTCATACGTTTTGGTTCATTTTTAAGTTTATACGTCCCGTGTATCATATATGATATGACTAATTTATTGTCTATTATAAACTTTCACAGCTGATCTATTTGCTTCATAACTATACCATAAAACTTAAAAGTAATTTATGACATTTGGTTGACATTGAATGCTACGCCAAAAGAAAAGAGGAAGGGAATCCTTTGAAAGCCAAACAGGTGAACACGGAGTGCTTGGCGTGTGGCAAAGCTTATTGTTTGTCTTGCTTTACTGAGGTTCACAATAAGCAATAAAGTTAAATGTTTCTGTATATCCCATTCTTTAATTTTCATTTTTGTCTAATTGTCTAATAAAGAAACTATTATAATGCTGAAAGTTTGTTTTACTTAGTTGAAAATATAAAAAAAAGAAGGATAAATCACAACAGTTTTTTACTTCATTTTGAACTAGACAATGTTCCCCACACGTCCATGTACTAAAAATCTAATTTATTCTGCCACGTCCATTACAAAAACGCTTTTGAAATCACCTATGAATTTGCTCATATTTGATACATGGACGTAATAAAGACGGTACAAATATTGCGTCATGAATCACATTTGATACATGGGACAGGGAACCCGTTGCTACTTTATTGTCCATGTTTACTACTTTAAACAAAAATTCGCATGCCTATTAAAGGTGAATATGTCGGGCTGCTAAAACATGTATACCATCTACTGTACCATATTCCTGCGAATAAATGAATCTTGAATCTTGAATCAATATTTCTATTGTCGATGCTGAGGATTGTAGTTGCCACTTACCATCAGGTGGATGGTAAGTGGCAACAATAGACGATAGACAATTTTCGCAATAGACCCACGGAGGTCGACGTGAACACCCAAAGCCTCGTCCCAACAATAATACCATCAGGTGGACTTCTCTAGATAGATAGAAAGAAATATATTGCTAAATAAACTATTATATTTTCAGAACGTGTGCACAAAACAAGAAAATGAATGCAGCAACGTGTCGCCATCTATCGACCATTCTTGTCAACTCTTCATTTATTAAAATGATTGTGGGAAATATTTTTGTAAATTAGAACTAAATTATTACCGTTTAACTATTGCATTTTTTTTGTTATTTTAAAATACTTGTAATACTATTGGTAGGTTGTTTAATTTCTCTTCGATACCTTGGTCGTGCAAAAGTGTTATATTTCCGTCAGGACATTTTCAATAGCAGCACAGAATTGTTACTTAGTTCTTAAACATAACTGGAGAAGAGCCAGACTCCTCTGCAAAACTCTTCTGGGAAAAACTAATAAAATGATGATGTTTATATGCATACTTATTATACATAGAAACACCCAGTCATTGAATTAACGAAATAAAAAGTGTATAAAATTCGTATTAGGACTAGATGACGATGTGTAAAGGTTGAGTGATAGATAGATAGATAGAAAATTCTTTATTGTACAATAATTAATTGATTCTTTATCATCACTACATAGTATAAAACAAAGTCGCCTTTTCTGTCCCTATGTGCGCTTAAATCTTTAAAACTACGCAACGGATTTTGATGCGGTTTTTTTCAATAGATAGAGTGATTCAAGAGGAAGGTTTTTATGTATAATACATGCATAGAAAGGGGGAATTGTTTTACTCCAAATTTAACGCGTGCGGGCCACGGGCAGTAATGAATAAATCAAACTACTGGATCGATTTTAATCATTTTTTCAGTGAGTGACATAGGCTATATATTATATACCCATGCGAATCCGGAGCAGGCCGCTGTGTTTTTATATACAACGTTCACAGTTTTTCTGTAGTGTATTTAGTATCAGCATTGTACCCGTGCGAAGCCGGGGCGGGTCGCTAGTTATCAATAAAAATGTTTATCTGTTATCTGTACCGCTTTAAGCAGAAATGTTAGGGAGCTCCGTAACCGAAACTATCGGATATCCTACATAAAACAACATCCGTATCCGTAACCGAGTCCGAAATAAAAGTTTCGGATAATATCGGATAGGGGCGGAGCCTAATAGAGACACGCTATTACAAGTTGTTTGGATCGGCCGGCCGTAATTCGTACCAATTGGTGACATATCAATAAAACCATTCTATTAGCTATATGTATTTCACATTTTAAATTCTTTTAAAATCTAACATCCGTAACCGAATTTATCCGAAACTAACGGATAATCCGAAAATAAAAACGGATAATATCCGTATCCGAATCCGTATCCGGTATAAAAATCAATCTTATATCCGCAATATAATATCGTTTTAAGCTATGGATGTTGCGTCAATTTGTGTCATGTATAACTAGAGAAGTATACAAGTTTGTAACTACTGCAAAATTGTCGCAGGAAATTCTGAACGGCGACTAATTTTGCATTTCCTGAACATGTTGTTAAAGGAAAGAAAGGTAAGTGTGGTCGGAATCGTGAGACCGCTAGCGTCGTCTACTGATCTTTATTTAAGTACATCTTATTTTTCTGTTTTTCTACATGACCTAAATATGCTTTTTTTTATGGTGGATAGGCTCGCGTTTGACCACGATCTCACCTGATGGTAAGTGATGATGCGGTCTACGGTGGAGCACGCTTACCTATGCGATACCTTTTGACTCTTGCTTTGAAGAGATCCAAGTTGTACTCATGCGGAAACACAGACTCGGGCAAGGCGTTCCACTCTTTAGCAGTTCGCATAATAATGCTCAATGAGTTCACGGTTGGCGTAGTAGTTTAAGCGGTCGCCTCGCCGTTTTCAACTGGTGTTGTGGGTTCGATCCTCACACGGGCAAAATCTTTGTGTGATCCGCAAATAATTGTTATGAATTGTGTGTGTGAAATGTATGTTTTTGAACACCCCCGCGACACAGGGGTTATGCCTAGTGCGGGTGCAGTTTTTAAAAATGCTTTTAACTGCAAAGTACTGAACCATTTTTGATGAATATTTATTTGGAGATATCTGTATAATGTTATCACCAAACCGGAACCGGTAAAGGTGTCATAAAGATAAAGATAAAGATAAATTTGGATGTTTTACATTAGATAGAATGCCAGAAGCAATTACACTATCCCCAGACATGGTCCCAATGACAAGGCCAAATACACACATTCACTCACTCAAGCACACCCAGTCTCGGCACAAATATTCGCGAATCACACAAAAATTTGATGTCGAACCCACAACACCAGTGCAGTGAAGAGCGGCGAGACGACCCACACGTGCAGACAAATGGTAGCGCTTCCGCCCTAATGCCTAAGGCATGCACCTGGTTCTAACTGGTTCTGCGAATGCCGGGTAAAACCGGGTATCTCAAGGAGAGGATCCGATACTGAAAGCAGTAGAATCAGTTCGCCCGGTTATTTTAATTATATCCGGTGCACCCGCTTCTGGTGCCGTTCTAGAACCGGGTATTAGAACGCCAATACCGGACTCGGTTCTGCATGCCGTAGCCCCCACATAATCTAAATTGAACGCAGCTCAAAAAACAATACCTGTACAACGTGCATTCAGTGCATTGCCTAGAATGTACTGGAATGTAAGTAAAACGACTAGATACGTTTCCAGTATAAGCTGGTCTCACATTGGACGGAAAGCCTGTACAGTGGGCCAAGCAATTAGGTATGCAGGGCGAAAACTTCTACGCTATAGAGAAAACTGACTGAATAGATATGGATGTATGAATTACATATGTAACTAACTTATCCATAACTGGTGTATTAAATCTTTAATATGACTTAGAAGTTTTTGCCCTGCATACCTAACTCGTTGGCCCACTGTACATCGCGAGACCAGCTTATACTGGCAATGAACAGCTTGATATGTATATATATCAAGTTGTTCATTGCCATTATAGCCTGTATACAATACAGTAAGCTAGAAGAAACGAATGTCCGTTCGTTAATCTACTTTTGCGTGCGGTGAAGCAATTTGTGATGTCCGCCCAACGGTAGGAGTAGTGATGGGAACGATATCGATAAATAAGTAATTTTATTATCTATTTATTTTTTTATTCTACGCCCACAGCGAACGAACGTGTAGTCCACCTGATGGTAAGTGGAGTACAGGCCATGGACATCGACAATCCACAAAAGCAGATTAAAGATGCGTCGCTGCAGCTGAGGACTACGGTGTTTTGCCTCATGTGCCAGTAATTTCAGGGCTTGATCTCACCACCAAACCGGAACACAGTAATGGAAACACTACTATTTGGCGGCAGGTTAAAGGTAAAAGACGGTGGTGCTGCCGCCCTCGAGCTTATTCACAAGAGCTCTACCACCAATAATAATATGTGTTGACGAGGTCGTGGGTAAGTCGAAGCCGCGGGGACCGATTGATAAGGTTCAGCAATGCTAAATGCGGTCGGCCGTCGATGGGTGACCATCTCAACATAACATGTTTGCCGCCGTGCCTCAGCGAACATGTTAAGCCGTCGGTCCCAGTTGCCAAGCATGAGGCTAGAGGTAAAAAAATTGATAATGAAAAAGCTTTATCATATATATTAGTAATATATGATGAAGCAGCGATAGCCGAGTGAGAGACCGTAGGACTGCGAAGTCAAAAGTCTCGGCTACGAACCCACGGCACACACCTCTGTCAATAAATCGTTAAGACTCGTCTTTTCGAAGATATGTGTGTATTTATCATATAAATTATCGCTCGCTAACGGTGAAGTAAAACGTCGTGAGAAACTTGCAAGTTTGAGAGTGCTTAAAAAGTACTCGAGGTCGTGTGAAGTCTACCAATCGCATTTGGCCAGCGTGGTAGACTATGGCCTAACCCTTCTCATCATGAGAAGAGGACCGAGCCCAGTAGTAGGACATGTATAAAATACAGGGCGGCTACTCATATTATATGACTAAGTACATACAGAATAAGATAGATGATTATACCTACATGAATTAAAAAAACAAAAGCACTATTTTTTTATCGATACTACTTATTTTAAAATTCAATCGATAACAAGCTACATCACTAGTCCAGGCATCGGCGCACGCTTCATCAACGTTACTGTTATCTGCACCAATGCGTTCCGTAAGCTCTCTGCCGATACCAGCAACTCAAGACATTATTACAACGGGATTTTTATGAATATTTCACATGGTAGAACATCATCACATCATTACCAAGAAGATAGATAGATAGAGAAAAATTACAGAGCATTTTCTTGGTCTAGCAACCCTTTTTTGACAGTTTCAAATCATTTTCGGTGCCAGTTTAAGTACCTACGGCATAGAGTACATAATTTTTATGTAGTCAATGACCTACGGTTGTTTATTTGCACATCAAATTTGTAACAAACATACAAAGAAATAGGTACTTAAAACTATAACGTACAAAGGGCGGAATTATCGCTTGACGCGATCTCTTCCAGGCAACCTTAGGATGGACATAATAGAATGGATATTTGCGGTAGTTTATTGCATTAGATGTTTTTTTTTTTATTTTGCTCAAAGCTTGTCAAGATTATGACTAAATAAATAAATATATAATTCAAATACTAAATAGTAGATAGAATATTGAATAATATAAAATAACCAATACAAAATACCAATTCCGTGCTGCTATTCTTGACAGAAAGTTGACAAACAACACTTTGGCCAGACGAGAATTCGAACCTACGCCCACAGCGAACGAACGTGTAGTCCACCTGTTGGTAAGTGGAGTACAGCCCATGGACATCAACAATCCACAAAAGCAGATTATAGATGCGTCGCTGCAGCTGAGGACTACGGTGTTATGCCTCATGTGCCAGTAATTTTAGGGCCTGATCTCACCACCAAACCGGAACACAGTAATGGAAGCACTACTATTTGGCGGCAGGTTAAAGGTGAGACGGTGGTGCTACCGCCCTCGAGCTCATTAACAAGAGCTCTACCACCAGGATACACTAACCACTAGACCAACGGCAGTCATACAGTCATTCTCTAATTAAAAAGATATAAAACCAGCTGATCGCCAAATTGAATTAATTTCACCCAAATTGCACGATTTCGTGCTACACTTTCATAAACGCGTTAGAAAGCAAAACGATTTAACGCTCGATTAAAAGAATCGATCGTTCATCGTATGCAATGAGGAATCGATAAAAATCGTCGATGGGTTGCGTAAATTTATCGTTTAACTACTTCCCTATTGCGTGAAGAGATTTGAAAGAGATAATCATAAATTTATTCATATTGTTCAGGTTATCCCGTGGCATTTCCGAGGTATGTACTTTTATACTAGCTGACCCAACAGACTTCGTACTGCCTAAATCGATAAATAAAAGACCTAAACTTTTGTATATATTATTATAATAAATTTAAGATAAGATAAGATAAGATAAGATCATTTTATTTTGCTAAAACATGGTACAACAAGGTCTTACAATTAAATAATGTTCAACATGTTTTTATCACACTTACATGACATGCAAAAATTATTAATTCAATTTCAAATTAATTTAACATTATAAAGTACGATAATAAATAGAATCAGCAAAATATTACAATTAATGTCAAAAAAATAGGATCAATAATACACAATACAAAATGTCAAAACAAAAATAAAATGTGTTTAAAACAAAAATAATGGCATCTGTAATGAATTAAAAAAAATGTTCGGTATGTTATCAATCTACATTAAAATATTCTTATAGATAGTTAACAACTTTTATATTTATTCACCTTTTAAACCTTCTCTGGACTGTCACAAATAATTCAAGACCAAAATAAGCTAAATCGGTCCAGCCGATCTCAAGTTCTAGCAAGACTAACGAACAGAAATTCATTTATATATATTATAGAAGATAGATAGATAGAAGATATAATCTTTAGTTTTTTTAAATACGACGCCCGCACTACGAATAACTTCTGTGTCGCGGGGGTGTTCACAAACAAACATTTCGCACGCACAAAGCACACCCTGAGTCAGAACAAATCGTTTGTCAAAGATTCGTCCCGTGTGGGGATCGAACCTACAACACCAACGCAGTGGAAAGTGGCGAGGTGACCGCTTTAATCACCACGCCAATCGTGCACTCTATAAACTACACTATACAAACGAATATAATACACATATATGAATTCTCAAATTGTTACAATTGTAATATTATTTGTGCAATTAAAGTGATATTTACTTATCGTTATGCGAAGGTTAAAAAAAAAAAAAAAAAAAAATAGAAACTTTATTGGTGACAGTGTTCATTATAAATAATAATAATAATTAATAATCTGCATAATCGGGCAGCGTGTGGCAGTTATATAACAAAGCATCCACATTTCACCTGTTACAAAAGCGCAACCACGATAAATAATCGTTTTAAACATAAAATTAAGTCCCATTGTTCGTCACTTTCTCATAATAACGGCAAAAAGTTAATTACAAAACAACTTAATAATAGTAAACGGTGGCTGTGTGAGATTATTCACATGAAATGTGATAGAGAAATTCTTATGTCATTGTTTAACTGTATTTTTGCAATGGACTAACCAAACATTGATTTATTAATATACTGGCTTCTATTTAAAATCTAGCTTCTTTTTAATTCTAGCCTCTATATAAAATAGTGTAAGTTATCGTAAAAGACGATTGTTGAGAAAACCGCGACGCGTTTTATCGCAAATAAATCGCTTCTTGAAGGAGCTGCTTAACAGTGATTCCGTACATGATCCTGAGAGTCTTAAAGGTGCTAGAAAGGTTTTTATCGAGTTTTTTTTTAGTTTTTCGCTTTTTTATCAGTTGATACTGGCAGAATAACATTACCTGAGACTATCCTAATATATTTGCCGGTCAACTTTGGGGCGCATGGGTCAATAGTTATAAATATTTCATTGACAGACATGAGAAGAAGGATTATCATTTCGATAATATCTTAAAAAGCACCCCACGCTTTTTTAATTCAAAATTATTCAAATTTATTTTCTATTTTTTAGTTTGGTTTTTTATATAAAGCGTGTTTTATAGTTTTTTTAAGCTATTATTTATTTTCTACTTTTTAGTTTGGTTTAGGAGCGTTTTTTTCAAATTAAAAAAAACATAAAAAAATCTTCTTTGACAGGTGTGCAAAATTTGAATGAAATCTGAACGTTTAAAGTGGGTCAAAATAGCGTCCAAAGGAGTCGGTTACATACAAACAAGCAAACATACAAGTGAAGCTAATATAAAGCGTGTAAAAAGTGATAAAATATTCGCTTTTCAAGATTTTATTTTATTACTTTTAACTAAAACATAAGTTTTATTAAAACAATGACGAACATTTGGTGTCAATGGCCTCACTCAGGTGAATGACTGACAATTATTGTAATATAGTGAGGTTTTTGCTTCGAAATAGTGATGAATACTACCACATAATACGAATATTAGATATTATTTGGTAAATACTAACACCTCTTTCTCAACCACACAATATTAAAAAAGTTAGTTCATTTCCTTCAGATATGAGTGTGCTCATGTTGTGCCAGAATAAGGTTTTAATGAAACTCTTTTTCTAATTTTGCTTTTCAATCGACGAAAAAAAAGGAGGATATTTTAAGATTTTTTCATTCGAACATTTTTTATTTATTATTTGGCACCGACTAAAAAAATAGTAATAATAATATTTATTAGTTTATATAACTAAATTTGATACCCAAGTCTTAAAATGTTCACTATTTTTTACATTTTAGTTCTTTTTCGTTGGTTTAATTTTTTGATAAAATATTTTTTTAACAAAATAGTTTAGTGATCTGAAAGCATTCAATATAACGTCATACTTTAATGCCTAAAAAGTTAGAAGTATAATAATATAATTTTATTATTTAGCGAATACGAAATACGTATTATACAAATATTTGTATCAGTAACATCACTACCAAGAACGGCACTTAGTTGTTAAATCTGTGATGGATCAAGATGTAGAATTTTTTATTATCTTGTGATTTGAAAAGAAATGTTTAAATGGTTTGTACATAACAACATCACGCCTATATTACCAAGAAAGGTGTACAACACCCACATTCCACCTGTTATGCTTAGTTCCCATGGGATAGGGGTGAGCCTAACGCCTCGCCGCTCTCCACTGCACTGGTGTTGTGGGTTCGATCCCCACATGGGACAAATCTTTGTGTGATTTGCGAAGATTAGTTCTGTGACTGGGTGTGTTTGTGTGAGTGAATGTGTGTATTTGGCCTTGTCATTGGGACCATTGGATAGTGTAATTGTCTGTACATTTTTTTAATTTGAAGTCAATTGAAATAATCGCTTCACAATTGGCTTCTAAATTAAATTATCTCAATTCATTGTTAGGCGAATTAAGGCAATAAAAATAAATGTACGCTCAGCTATAAATCAAGCTATACAATCAGAATAAGATGGTCTCGCATAAACGCATGGTTAAGTCGAAGACGCGCGGATCGATTCATAGATATTTCTTTTTTTGAGCCACTGATCCATAGACGAAGCATCATTCTGGGACGCCATATCTTGGATCCGGATGATGTCAAGTCACTCCCGATCGGCCGACTGCTCCAATTTATGGAGGCTATTGGCCTAAAGAGTCTATAATGAGACTACAATCACAATAGACCTACGGAGGTCGACGTGGACACCCAAAGCCTCGTCCCAACAATAATAATAATATTTCTTTTTTTTTTATAAAAAAAGCTTACTAGTAATTTGCATACTAATATACAAACTACAAGTATTCTTGTTAACCCCCTCCAGCTAAGCTTAATTCGCTTGTGTCAGCAGGAAGTTCACGTCCGTGGTGTTATAGCTAGGATTCGAACTCACAACCTCTCGATCACCGACCGATGCTCTATTGCGCCAAGGCCTCTTCTGCCTGGTTAGCGTTTCTCCGTGAGGTCTCGAATTCGATTCGGATCGGGCAAAGTGTTATTTCTAAACTTTCTGTCAGGAAATAGCAGTCACATCATAATAGCAGCACGGAGTTGGAATTGTGTCCTGTGGATGGTGATAGGCTCACCCTCTATCCCACGGGACCTTAACATAACAGGTGAAATGTGGGTGTTGTACATCTCTACCACACCCTTCTGGGTAATATAGGCGTGATAATATTTCGCATTACGTTTTCGTTCCCACGTCCGCTATATTTTTTGTCTATTCTTTTAATATCCTTCGAATTCGTTTTGCATGTTTTTGTTGCTACATAGACTTCCAACAATTCATATTTCTTGTGAAATAGTCTGAGAATGTCGAAGTCTTTTCAATTTGCTACAGATTTTATGATTTATTAACGTGTATTTAATAATTTTAAACGACTTCTCTAGCTGAAAGGGAGTTTTGTCTGCGAGATGAAAAGTGGCGTAGGGGAACGGGGTGTGATGTTCCTCCACCACAAAAGAAGAATCCTCCAACCAGGCTCTTCTGGGCCTTAGCTAGGACTAGAAAAAACGGTTGAATTTAACTTACGAAAATTACTTAAATTTGTTTTTATGACCCCTTGGTGCTTTCAATACTGAGTTCCGGTTTACACACGTTTCCGGCACATTAGGCATAACTTAGTTTGTTGAGCCGTCGGCCCGGGTTGCAATTTTAAGATCTATGGCCGTCGTAACGGGAATTTAGAGACTATAGAGTCCAACGACTAGTTATCAAAGAGTATTATTTTACATTTTTAATTAGATAGGACGCCAGAAGCAATTCCACTATCCAATTGTTCCAATCATAAGGCCAAATAAAAACATTCACTCACACAAGCAAACCCAGTCTCAGAACAAATCTTTGCGAATCACATAAAGATTTTTAAAATGTGAGGATCGAACCCACAACACCAGTGCAGTGGAGAGCGGCGAGCGACCTCTTAAACTACTACACCACACGTGCAGAGTATTAAATCACCTTGTACCGTATATTATATATAACGTAGCAATTTAGGTTGACATAATATTACTTATTAGATTTGATAAGCTAGATTGTAATGTAAATAAGATTATCATAATTTTAATAATTGATTTCATTTTGAAAAAAAAAAAAAAAAAAAACCTTTTACCAGGCTGCGGAGGTTTAATGGCAGTCACTCAGGTAAAAGATTGATATTTAGCTAAATCTGTTAGACTAGAAGCCTACTCCAATGTAAATTAGGGCTTAGAAGATGAGGCATAACTTAGTAGTCCTAGAGCGACGCGTCTACAATCTGCTTTGTGGATTGCTAATGCTCATGGCCTTTAGCCACTTACCATCAGGTGGACGGTATACTCGTCCGTCGTATAACATGTTACAGTTAAAGACTCTTTGTGTTTTTAGACTCTATGACTGTTGTTTATTTTTTATATGTCAACTTGTCACTGATATTTAAATTTAGTTTGTAAAAGATTGTCAAGTCATAAATACACGATTATTTATTTTACAATTATTATTTTTTATAATTATCTAAAGTCCTCAAAGAAGTCTACCCATCTTATTAAGTACTCCCACTACACTTAATATAACACGACGAAACGACTGTACCACTAGTGATTATAACTCGTAGTAAAAGCTTTTAAGTGTATCAGTCATTCATGACGATTTCTAAGGGCCATTAGTGTCACATTAAGTTGTGGATTACTTTGCAGACGCTTGAGTAGCACAGCTAGTGGCCTGTCCAGTATATTATTTGAACATGCGATTATCATATTTTAATTATTTTACAAACTTTTGCAATATTTGTAAAAAAGTGTTGATGTTTCAATTCATTGCCATTCATTCATTGCCCGCGACTTCGCCCGCTTGGAATTCGTTGTATTAAGTAGTAGCTGCTCTCGCGCTTTGACCTGAGTTAAACCTTACTGCTTTGCTACCGTGGAGTTTAGCGTAATGTTAAATATCAAAAAACCTTAATTGATAGTAAGACTATCAAACACAGAAAGAATTATTAAAATCAAATCAGTAGTGCCTAAGCTTAGCGCTAACGAACATACAAACTAACTTTCACTCGCGGTTTCGTCTGCGTGGTAGGTACATAAACAAAAAGCCTTTGTTACGGCCTTGTAGTCAGTTACCTGCATCTAAATTGAAAAGATGGCTGATTCAAACAGACAGACAAAAATTAAAAAAAACTGTATTTTTGGCAAAGGTCCGACAAAATCAACTAAAAAAAGCATTGTTATTTTGTTATCTAAAACAGACACTTAAATTTTATGTATTTTGTATTTATATGTAAATTTCTCACGACTCCGAAGAGACCATTGCAAAACATCCATCATTTAAAACCAATATTGACGAATACTTAGCAAGTATTCAAATTCTTTAGTGAGTTTTGCAATGTATTGCATAATAACAACTGAGGACATACGAGAAGAGGTCGTCGACAGCGTCCATAATATAGGTATAATACTAAGCAGGTACCTAACTGATTACAATATCTATTGACTAAGCTGCAGAAACGTTTGCAAGAGAATTACACAGACTAATGTCATTATTCTAAGCGACTACAATTCAAAGAAAATCGTTTGCGACAACTTGTGTCCAATTTAATATATAATTTGCCATAAAAAAAACCAACTGCAATTTAAATAATTTTAGACTTAGATAGATAGATAGATAGATAACAACTTTATTTGCACACCATTCAATTACAAACTAAAGATAACTATTTAAAGATAATAACAATATGCAAAGGGCGGCCTTATCGCTTGACGCAATTTCTGCCAGGCAACCTTTGGATGGACAGATTTAAAAGAAAAGGCGTTGTAGTTTCAGAGTGTATGGAGCTTAGAAACATTTTTATTTTTTTCATTTGCTTAAAGTAAAGATAGGTAAAGAAAATACCTAATACCTAAATAAATATAATTTTTAACTTATCTAATAATATATAATTAAATAATTAATAACTACATACAAAAATATATAATAATACAATACAAAATAATATCATACATATCAAATAATAATATATATTTTATAGATAGACTTATATGGTTTTCTTATAGGTGCTATTGTCAGAACTGGACCAAATTGAAATGGGACCACACGGGCAGCACCAGCTTTCAAATTCAGTTGCCTAGTCGAAAGTTATGAGGTAACAAAAAAATACAGACTAATAAGGAAGAGGTTAATAAAGATAATAATCAGAACAATTCGACAATTTTGTCTCTTTTTGGTCGACAAACAGTTGAAAATTGTCTTATTGTCCTCTTTTTTAAATAAGGACTATGTGTGGTGGTAGAGTCAAAACTGTTATTAATTGCCGACGGCAATGGCCGGTACTAAAGATAAATTAACACTAGACGAGAAATAGACAAAATATGCCTTATTCAAGAGAGCATGCATTAAACTAGAGAGAACTATACGTTTTAAATGACATTATCTCCACTGCGCAAGCAAAGCTACGTGTACCAGATAAAATTCACGTCAAAGTTTAGAAATGTATGAGTTTTGTCAGCTTTCACCCGGCCCGGGAAAATTGTCTATGAAATTTGACACTCCAATTGTTGTTGTCTTGACATCTATTATTTCTTCTATTGGTCAGCTGTCAACTTCAAGCTCGGCGCTCCGTAATCAGAAGCGAGCGATAATTTGTCTATGCCCGTAATGAGTGACGGTTTCGACTCCTACAACTTTTCATGCCAGATATTCGAGACTGCCTGTCCCAGTGATAAAAGATGTCAAGAATAAACATAAAGAAAATTTACGGTTGTACTTTAGCAACAATCGGACTGTCAAATTTTATAGAAAATTTTCCCCGAGCCGGGTATAAGCTGTCAAAATCCATACATTTTAAACTTCGACTAGAATTTTATCTGCAACGCGCAGTGGAAAATAATGTCATTTAAAACTTATTTATTTATTTATTTATAAGCACTACCAACAGCAAAATTACATAGACACTTAATATTAACATTAATTCGCTTAAATTATATGTAATTTTACAAATAATAGGTGTGCATAGCATTCACATTGTAACTTTAGTTATTGCGAGCACAAAATTTGACAAACATGCGTACAACTATTACCAAACAAAACTTATAATAAAGAAACAAGGCAAGACAAATTAAGAAAATATGTATATAATAAATAATATTTAAGCGGCCGTGGCGCAATGGATAAGGCATCGGTCTTACGATCGAGAGGTCGTGGGTTCGAATCCTGGCCATTACACGGATGTAAACTCCCTCCTATCACAAGCGAATTAAGCTTAACTGGAGGGGTTTAACAAGAATACTAGTAATTTGTATTTGCAAATTGCTAGTAAGCTTTTTTTTTTTAAATAAAAAGAAAAAATATATATAAAAAATGATATTTTTAATTAATGTTTTAATTTATAGTTCTCTCTACTTCAATGCATGCTCTCTGGTCTGTGTTGTTGTACGAAAATTGGTTTGGAGATAGAAACAGGACTTCTTTTTTATAGTCATAAAAGCCAGGTGAGAAAGCTAGTACAGTGGGCCAAGCAATTAGGTATGCAGGGCCAAAACTTCTACGTCATAATAAAGACTTATTGCAGTAGTTATGGATATACGAGTTACATACCTAAATAGTGGGTATATTATACTTCTTCAATATGTTACTCACACATGCATAACCAGTAAAGTCAGTCTTCACTGCGACATAGAAGTTTTAGCCCTGCATAGCTAATTGCTTGGCCCACTGTATAATACATTGCGCAGTTTCCGAAGCTATATTAGTGTGGGTAGTTTCGTAAGAACGCATTCTCCACGCAAGCTGACTTTAATGTCTCAATACTCAAGATATAGTAATGTATAGTGAGAGTAGTTCTGTATATTTACCTTCAAGCTTATACTTATGATTATGGCTCTACCCGTATGATTTGAATCTATGATCCGTATATCCGGTTCTTTGGGATAAAATATTCAAATGAGCATGGCTATTAAATCATCCAACGTGCATCCAACTATAACATAACATCACGCCTATATTACCCAGAAGGGTGTGACAGATGTGTTCATCACCCACATTTCACCTGTTATGTTTAGGTCCCATGGGATAGGGGGTTACCTTATCGCCATCCACCGGGCACAATACTAACTCCGTGCTGCTATTGATTATTAACACATTAATAACACTTTGCCCAACCCAGGAATCTAACCCAGAACCTCGCGGTGATAGGCGCTAACCACTAGACCATCGACCATCATCCAACTATAAAGCTATGTTTCAATATTTAAAGTTGTTCTAAATTGACGACCGGATGGTACCTGCCTGCGACGCCGAGGTCGTGGGTTCGATTCCCACTTAAGACAAATCTTTGTGTGCATGAACATGGGGGTTTGTCTTAGTCTGGGTGTTTCTATGTATAATAATTATGTATGTATTTACGAAAGAAAAGTATATAATGTATTTAGTATCAATCAGTTATTCTAGTACCCATATTACAAGCTCTGCTTAGTTTCGGACTAGATGGCGTTGTGTGTGAGTTGTGAAATATTTATATTTATTTATTTATTTATATGTATTTATTGTTAATCTCTATCTCTATAGATCTTTGATTTTTTAAATATGTTTTTGCTTGTGTATACAAGGTATTTAGTATACTTTCTTTTTAATATTAAACACTAATCCTGAGTTGAAAATTCTTATAACAAGCAAGGTGTAAGCAAAAAGTACACATAAACGTCACGGGAGCAGAGCAGTAGCGTAAAACCGTGCTTAAAATAACGAAAACTACGCGAACGAAGTCGCGGGAAACAGCTAGTATACAATACATCTAAATTATTGAAGAAAACATTGATTATAATTTTATAATTTATAATTTTATTTATTTATTGGCACACAAAAAAATAATGTTCTGCTGGTACTTAAAATAGGAAATCCTGTGCTATAAGTACCAGCACCGTCCAGTTTCACAATTAAGTTAGGTACAAATAGGAATGCCTAGGTACTCACCATGTACTACCATGATGTGGCAACACTCTTCAGAAATGGTCTAAGATAATGAATGAAGATAGTATAATTCCATCAAAAAGTACCATTACGTATTTCATCATTATGTTCCGGTCGAAAGGCCTGCAATTACTAGTAATTTTACCAGTAATTACCATTCGAACCTCACCATCAAATAGCCTGGGATCTGCCCACACAGGACGCAATGTAATAAGGTTGTGTAGCTACGCATCTACCTTTTTTCATGGGCTGTATACCACTTACCATTGAATGGATTCCCTAGCTAGAAATTGTGGTTCAGGGCAGAACTATTTATTATACCTACTACCTATGAAAAAAAAACATAAATATAGATAAGATTGTCTAAAACTACCATTCTGTAAATCTTTTACACAAATATCCATCCAAAGGTTGCCTGGAAGAAATCGCGTTAAGCGATGAGGGCGCCCTGTGTGCATGTGTGCATATATTGTTATTTAAACTTTCGTACAAAATGTATATCTTATATGTTGTATGCACAAATAAAGTTTTATCTATCTATCTATACCTCTGACAGTTTCAACTTTTCGAGGCACACCAGGCATAGAGAAAAGAGCCACTGCGCCCATCGAAGAAAACGAAAAAGAAAGTCATGTATGTGTCAATGACACTGTTTTACATACTTTTTTTCGTTTCGCAGGCATACAGTTCTAAAAACCAGCACCGTTAAAAAGGGTAAATTATTTTAAATAAAAATAGCCTTACTTATTTTCTATCTAGACTATCATAATTATTAAATTTAAAGTTTGCATTTTCAAGTGATACATTAAAAGCTTTTTAAGTGGTGCAATAACATAGGTTTGCTGTAATTGCCATTATTTTTAAAATATTGTGATTTTATGTCTATAGAAAAAAAAAGTTGTTCTAGAATTTGTGTTCAAACACTTGTTTATATCGAAACCACTTTTAAAGCCAATACATACATTTATTAAATATCGCAAAAGTGTCATTTTATTATTGCTTAGGTAACTAAGTTGGAAAAGGATATACAATGACTAATGACATTACGTTATTAGTCACCTAATTACGTCTTGTTTGACAGAAAATCTATTGCTTAGTAAGCATTCTTAAAAGTATAATGGATAGGAGTGTATATATAGGAGTGTTGATAAGAATTTAGATTTAGATTTAGGTTTGTTTGCTCAAAGTAGCTGTCAACTTAAAAAAAACATTGTGTAATTCTTTCTTTCTATCATAACTTAAAAATCCTACTTGTGCACAGTATAAATATGTACAAACAGTACGGAAACTGCCTACAAACGTGCGAAACGGCACGCACACATAAACATGCACACCGACGAGACCCCTAAGCGGTTGTCGCGGTGCTCTCAGTAGCGAGTGCCGCTTAGGGGTCTCGTCGGTGTGCATGTTTCTGTGTGCGTGCCGTTTCGCACGTTTGTAGGCAGTTTCCGTACTGTTTGTACATATTTATACTGTGACTTGTTTCTTATTCTTGCTCTTTCGTTTCGTTTATTACTCGTTATACCTATATGTGAATGTCTAATTTCTTTATGTATATCCACTATATTATCTGTGAAAACTTTTAATTGGCCTTCATTTTCTCATCATCTCTGTATATTATATCTATTTAGCTGTAAGTTTTCCTAATAAAGTAAAATAAAATAAAATAATAATTTCCAAATCCACAGCTATTTGATACACCTTCTCGGTTTAGCCAGATAACCAATTGTAATGCAAATTGGTAATATAACATAACATTACCCAGAAGGGTGTGGCAGAGGTGTACAACGCCCACATTTCACCTGTTATATTTAGGTCCCATGGCATAGGGGGTAAGCCTATCGCCATCCACCGGGCACAATTCCAACTCCGTGCTGCTATTGTCAGATTTCTTACGAAAAGTTCACAAATAACACTTTGCCCTACCCGGGAATCGAAACCGAGACGGTTAGTGGTGCATACATTAACCACTAAACCATCGAGGCAGTAGAATGGAGATAGTTTATTTATTTATTTATAATTAATAATGGATCTCCAAGAAGAGCTATACACATTATAGACATATAACAAACACAATGAAACATTTTATTGTATTCCCTCAATTAAAGGAGACCACAGCTCACAAACATTAGATAAAAAGTTCAAGAGTAAAATAAAAAAAAAATACATTATATGAGATCAAAACATAGAATTTCAATTTATAAAGAAAATATTATTATTTCTTATCAGGACGTTATTTTACTTGAGGTTCGAAAAACAATCAAGTCTAAGTCACTAGATTTTGACAAATTGTTGTAGAAGTTCAAGATCTTCGGAAGGACAGCAGCTACTTTTTATCAAGGCACCAAGCGGAGTCGCGGGCAGAAGCCAGTTTCATAATGCTGGATACTTTTTTCTAGAAACATCATCATTTGTATGGATCTGTGTTGTAAACTAGTCTAATTCCGACGGCCATTCTTTATTTTTTTTAATTAAAGACCGGTTGGCAAGTCGTATACTCAAAGTCAATTAGATTTAGTTTTAGATGCCGACTTCGATAACACGAAATATCAAAGGATGTGGTTTTTTATTAAATAAAATTATAATGTTCAAAAATAGTTATCAAATTACACACCTATTTTTTTTTTAAGTTAAACATTGTCGATTACGATTATCTAGTTAACTAATTAGCGTTTTAATAACGTAATTGGATTTAACAATTATAAAACAATGTAGTGGCTTTAAAAATCAAATTTGACCTTAAATAAAAACCGCTAGAACCTTGAACGTGTAATAAAAGAAATTTCACAAAATCAACCAAAGTCATGATTCATCATTAAAAAATTCAAGTCAATTAGAACCTTATAATAGGCGCTACAGAATCGAATTCGACGCAAACTTATCTCTAAGATTTAAACTCGCATTCGGCACAAAAAATCAACCTTATTCTAGTACTTACACATTTCATTCATTTTGTATAACGATCAAATCATTTCTTACACTCAGTTCTCACTACAATCACTTTAAAACCCGTGAGAATCAAATTTCACTCCAAGAAAGTGTCAAAAGATTCAATTTCACACAAAAAGGTTGAATTACAAAAAAGAATAAATTTACTAAAGGTCTATGAAAATCTATGGTCCAAAACAGTGTCCTTGAATCACTCTTTTTTTAAATTTCTCTACGATTTTAAATAAGGAATTGTGCGCCAACGCACGTCTGTGTCTGTCCGTAGGCGGTGCAACACTGACGCGTTCGAAATTGAAGTATCAAGTAACGCTCGACCTCATATTAGAACCGGTATCACCGATGGTTATTGTATCCAATGCCTGCTGGAAATCGACACGGACATTTTTATCACCAATAAACCCAGAGATGGTTTGTGTTGAGTTGAAAGTTGTTGAGTGCGTGGTAAATGAGGTGTGAAGTGGTACTGATGGTAAGAGAGGGGACTTAGTAGACTGGGAACGGTATTAAATGTTTATGTTATGGCGTCCAAAGGCACGTGCCGATGACTGTCCCGCAACAGATGTGTAATTATCTTTATTTTACGTTTTATTTTCGAACTTTTAAACTGGTATGTAAACAATGTTGTCGAATTTAGTACCTGGTGTTTGTATAAAACGGGGATGGTACATTAACTAAATATTTGGAGTATTTTGAATCGAGTTTCAAAGATATAAGTCAGACAGGACTGTTTGGATAATTTTCATAGACAAAAAACTTATTTGACCTCCTTTGAATGAATTTTTTTTTTTTATATTGATAATGACATTTCTGTATAACATTATTATTGCGTATAAAAAGAGCTCAAAGTAGAGAGCGACAAAGTTATGTGATCAAGTAAAGATTTCAAATTATTGTATGGAAACGTCAAATTAAATATGAACAAATTTTAACTTTCTGCGGATCAGATAAGTTTGTGTTACATTTAAAGTAAGATTCATACCTATAACAGTTGTTCTAATTTCGTGTTTATGGTAAAAAGTACAGCTTTATCAGCAAATATGAAATGTTATCTTTATAAATTGCTATAAAAACAGTTTTTATCACATGTTGTAGTAGAGATTAAATACTTTATGGTAAAATGGTTAATGATAACTGGCTCCCATATATACTTTCCAACTCCAACTATATACTTCTGATTAAATTCGTTGCGGGTTCCAAGACAATTTTAACTCTCCTTGGGATTGCCCGTGTGTCATGCACGGTGCCTTTCAGCTGTAGATCCTGGCGTCACAGGACTCACAGTGGTGGGCGTGTGGGCGGGATTATATCCCTTTGGCTCCCATATATTGTACTCACAATCTAACTACTGCCTTTATATAACATACCATAGCTAATGACTCTTAACATTTTATTTGATGTCAGTAAAAGGTAAAGTAAAAAAAAAAATAGTAGCTTATGTCGCTCGGCAAGAGTCTTCCTTTCTAATAGTAAAAGATTTATGTTTTAAACTTTTGCGATTAGAGAACATTTTTCAAAAACTAGACAACGGGTCTAAATCGCGTAATTATTATAAAGATAAATAAATACCTATGCTCGACGTTTCGAATGACTTGCATCATTCTTGGTCACGAGGACACATAAATAAATAAAAAAAATAAAAAAATATTACGGGATTTAGACCCGTTGTCTAATTTTTGAAAAATATTAGTAAAAGAGTTTTTAGGATCGGATTTTTGGACCCAAAGATTACCACATACAAACAACAAAAAAACCCGACTGCTTAAAAAAAAGAACTGAAAAGATAAAAACAAGTATAGCATTATCTACATTAAATTCATTAACAACAAATGAAATATGTCAAACTAAATTCTTTATGATGTTGCAGGCGGGGACAAACAATACTTTGTTACTACTATATAACTTCGTTTGTCCCCGCCTGCAACTTCATAAAGAATTTAGTTTGACATATTTCATTTGTTGTTAATGAATTTAATGTAGATAATGCTATACTTGTTTTTATCTTTTCAGTTCTTTTTTTTAAGCAGTCAGGTTTTTTGTTTTTTTAATAATTATTTTTTATTTCACTCTTTTTAGTTCTTTTAACCGACATGTTTTTTTATATCTATTAATTTGTAGAAATCAAATCTCTTTGAGATCAATGAGCCTTAATCGTGAGTTAAACTATCAAATGCAAAAATAATTAGTCAAATTCGACCGGCAGTTTCCACGATTAGCGTGAGCGAACATACAAGCTAACTTCCACCCACTTCGGGCGCGCGAGCGTGCCGATATATAAATTGGTAAATTGTGTTTAATCAGTAATATAAATGTGATAAGAAGTATATATTTTTGAAATGGTCTTTTCATGGCCTTTTATTTGATACCCATATTACTATGATGAAAAGAAAATCCATACCTCCCCCCCTTTTTTTTCCATTTGCCGGCGCCATTTTGAAAATTTATATAGCCTATGTCACTATCACTGTTTCGACGAATTCAACGATACCTCATTTGTTAAAATCCGTCTAGCCGTTTGGGCTGTAGGGCGTGCCAAAGAAATAGACATACATACATACATACATACATACATACATAAATACATACATACATACATACGCTCGAAAATACATCTGGTTCGCTCGTTGGTCTAGTGGTTAGCGCCTGTGATAGGTGATGTCTCACCACTCGGTTCGCTACCCGGGTCGAATAAAGGTGTATCAATTGAGATTTTTTCGTAAGGATATTTTGCACGGAGTTGAAATTGTGCCCGGTGGTTAGGCACATTCCCTATCACATTGGACCAAAACATAACAGGTGAAATGTGGGCGTTTTATACCTCTGCCTCACCCTTATAGGTAATTAATCGTGATGTTTAACCTAGACTCTACAACCAACATGTAACAAAAAAAAAGTAAGTCTACATGATTTAAATAATGTCAAATTGTTCCCATACCGAATGTTCATAAAGAATAAAATTCTATTAAAAAAATATATGTAACATTACAGGTGAATGCTTTTGTGGACTGGAAACACCTTTATACACTACATATAATGTACTACAACTATCTCATCGATTATCACTTGAGTAATTAAGTTAGGTTACCCTATTGTATAAGGATTCAACTGAAAACTGTATTTTAAAGACAAATAAACGTATTCTTATTATCTTAAATTTCTCTATGTACTAATTCTTAGACTAGATTATAATGAGAAAACAATATTTGCATTATAATTAGTCCAGCGGCTAGCTCCAATTCAATCGGCATGTAGGAAGCTAAGGCAAGAGGCTCTCAACCTTTTCCTGAGTACGGCAAAACGGACCCCTACGTACAAAACAAAAAAAGAAATGAAAACCTGTTTAATTATTTGCAAAAACTAGGTGGATACCGTGGATTTATTTTACTTACACAAAAGTATTTCACAATATAAAGTCAGAGAGAAGTCTTTAACACCGTCAAAGGTGAAAAGACCAATGCAATTTTTTTTTAAAGTTAGACCATTTTTACTAGACTTTCTAGATTTCTTTAATATTTTTTCAATGTTTTTATTTACAGCCTTACTATATCCGCATCTAAAAAACTAATACTCAGATCTGCTAATTGTTTCATCGGTTAAATGGCATCATCGTCCCCTCTATTGCTCTAGGTTTGCTTTAAGAAAACTCAAGCACTGAGTTAAGCTCGCCTTTTGTATACTAATACTGTAATATGTCTATTTCTTTGTAATCTTTTGTGTACGATAAAGAATTAAATAAATAAAATAAAATATTAATTCACTTTTATCCTAATTTGTATAAGAAGTTTCAGAGTTAACAATATCTTTATTTACAGAAAAATATACATATTGGATCTTAAATTAAACTTGTCTAAAATTTTAAATTAGAGTTGAATTTGGCTTTTATTTTTTCATTTGGTCTGCAGACTCTGATGGATCTATGGTTTATTATTTATTATATCCATGATCTATCTACCATGTTGTGGTTTCGATCCCCACATGGGACAAATCTTTGTGTGATTCGCAAAGATTTGTTCTGAGACTGCGTGTGAGTGTGTGAGTGAATGAGTGTTTGGCCTTGTCATTGGGACCATTGGATAGTGTAATTGCTTTTGGCGTTCTATCTAATGTAAAAAATCAAAATTATATAAAAAATATTATTATGGCCCCCAGTTTGAGAAACTCAGACCAAAGATATTTAGTATTCATAATAAGTAACGGTGACTGATATAATATAATTTATTATAAGCACCGTTACATTTATTTTACTTCGCTGTTTGGAATTAATACTCATAGCCTAGGAGTCAGTGGCCGCCCGATTGACGTAATTTTATAAAAGCTAAAAGTTTCCCTGTTATAGAAATCAAATCATTTATTTCTATGGGCCCCAAGGGGCGCTTGAAAATGTTAAAACAAACATCGAAATACAAAACTTAGTCTTGTCACAATAATTTCGATGCAGGGTGTTTTCACAAAACTGATTGTTTTAAAAAGCCGCAGAACGCATGTCAAACAATCGACATTACCAAAGAATGCTGGCATGAATAGACATTAACAACTTAATTTAATAATAACTGCAAACACGAACATTCCAAGTAATCAATATAGACTTTATTTTTTATACTACGCCCACAGCGAACGAACGTATAGTCCACCTGATGGTAAGTGGAGTACAGCCCATGGACGTCAACAATCTACAAAAGCAGATTATAGATGCGTCGCTGCAGCTGAGGACTACGGTGTTATGCCTCACGTGCCAGTAATTTCAGGGCCTGATCTCACCACCAAACCGGAACACAGTGATGCAAGCACTACTATTTGGCAGCAGGTTAAAGGTGAGACGGTGGTGCTGCCGCTCTCGAGCTCATTCACAAGAGCTCTACCACCAGCAAGGTATAAACAATACAACATCACGCCTATATTACCCAGAAGGGTGTCGCAGAGGTTTAAAATACCCACATTTCACCTATTATGTTTAGATCTCAAGTGAGCCTATCGGCACTGAGTATAATTCCAACTCCATGCTGAAAATTTCCTGACGGAAAAAGCCGAAATAACAGTTTTGCCCGACCCAGGCATCGAACCTGAGTCCTCGCGATGGTCGCATACGCTAACCACTAGATCAACGAGGTAGTTTAACAACTTAATTAAATAATAATTAAAGCGAACACGAACATTACATTCCAAGTAATTAGTAATGACAGATATTAATGAAATAATTATTGCGGCAGTTAATTACCTCGTTGGTCTAGTGGTTAAGTTTACGACTGCTGGTCGGGCAGTCTCGGATTTGGTACCTGGGTTAAATATCTAATTGGGACTTTTTTCATATTAATAAAACTGACGTGAGGTGAAGACATTATTTTTGAGAATACGGGTTACTCACGTTATTTTAGCCGGGATATGCCGACTAGTTTCGAATCTAGTACGTAGATTCATCAACTAGACCGTCTGCCTGATTGACTGATATTGTGTTTAATATAATTGTGTTATTATAATTTGAAATTTAATGTGATACTTAAATTAAAATAGATTGAATTAATGATAAATATTTATGTAATGTAATAATAATATAATAATAATATTTCTAATTATATTCAATTTGTATGGATCTTGGATCTGAAATAAAGACATTTTATTTTATTTTATTTTATGACGTCATACGAGACTGACCGCAATCCAATACACTACAATCCATACATATAAGATGTGATTTGAGGACTATGATTTCTATGATAGTAAGCCTCAAGTGCCAGTAATTTAAGGTTCTAATACCACACAATCTAATACAAACACAGCATGGCAAGCGTGACATCAGAAATCAGAAATCATTTTATTTCCATGGGCCCCTCTAAGGGCACTTGAACACGTCAAAGCAAACATCAAAATACAAAATATATAAAATTAAAATAAAAGTCAACTAATTAAATTATTATAAATATTGCATTGAAATTATTTGAATCGTATTGCATCATGAGAAGAGCTGGTGAGAAACTCATCTTTACCAATAATTCATACAATATTTCTTTGTTTTTTGACAATAATTATATATGTATAGCAACCAAAACACATGATTCGACTTCACTCGTTGAAAATAGCTCTACCGCTAACAAGTAATACAGATATCAATGAAGAAATTAACTTAATTGATTTAATTGAGCAAAGAATCTGCAGGAAGCCGTTCATTCACTTGAATGAATGAATGAATATGTATACGAAAGGTCTTGAAATCATTGGTCTTGTCAAGAATCATTGAGTAAAATCGTCTAGAATTTGAAGACTGCGGATTGTTCTAGTTATCTGGTATTTTAAAGAAATATGTTTACACATATCTATCGAATCATGGTACAGCAAAATGTCAGGACTTCTAACTAGAAATCAGGCTTTTTATCAGGATTTTATAGGTATACCACATGGCAACCCAAAGAACTTACGGCACAGAAAAAAGGTAGGAAGATTAACAGTAATTCAAGTCGTAAAAAACAAAATGTTTAGGTCGTACAGGAAGTATAAACCAGTCAACCATAATTATGGTGAGTTGGTGACCTAATTCGTTCAATTGATGTACTCCAGGAAATTTTGGTGTCTTATGTGTCATCATCATCATCTCAGCCTAACGACGTCCACTGTTGGACATAGGCCTCACCTAATTTCCGCCACAACGCGCGGTTTTGGGCCGCCTGAAGCTAACGGTTCCCCGCGATCTTAGCCAGATCATCCGTCCATCTGGCTGGGGAGCGACCCACGTTGTACTTGCCGATTCGTGGCCGTCACTCGAGAACTTTTTTGACCCAACGGCCATCTGTTCTGTGAGCTATGTTGCCGGCCCATTGTCTTATGTGTAGATGAATTATACCTACATAGATTAGATACATTTCTGTCACCATCTTAAAGGTAATAGAGAGTCAAATTGTGCCCGAGATACAGATACATAATTGTTTTGATCAGAAAATATAACTGAGGCAACTCGTTTTCAAAATACTGACTTACATTTCGGCCTGCGACTTACGCAATACAACGCGGTAATGCTCCAGCATTTTGGGTACGAGGCCTTCTGACAGTGACTTATGAAGTTTAGATTAAGTTATTAGACTATATATTTTTCTGTAAATAGAGATTGTTTATTTAAAAAATATATTTACTGACTTGACTATGTTGAGATCATTTTCAGAATGAAACATGAATGAAACTTATAATATTTAAAGCAAATTTTAGCTTTGCTATGCATTTATTTTTACGTAATATTAAAGTTGAAAAATTAAGAATCCAGCAGGACTCGAACCTGCACCTCTTGGGTATACGCCCCAAGTGCTTTGCCAATTCAGCTATGGATTCGCATGCTGCCGGACTCGAAATTTCTCAACTCTTTTGTGCCAGCCGAAGCTAGACGAACCATTACTTGGTTTCAGCGCCATCTATGCGTTACTTATTCACATAATCGCATACAGTACGTTTGAATTAAGATCAACTCATTACTGTCGAGAGATGACGCATTTTTATCAATACTTATAATATTTAAAGCAAATTTTAGCTTTGCTATGCATTTATTTTTACGTAATATTAAAGTTGAAAAATTAAGAATCCAGCAGGACTCGAACCTGCACCTCTTGGGTATACGCCCCAAGTGCTTTGCCAATTCAGCTATGGATTCGCATGCTGCCGGACTCGAAATTTCTCAACTCTTTTGTGCCAGCCGAAGCTAGACGAACCATTACTTGGTTTCAGCGCCATCTATGCGTTACTTATTCACATAATCGCATACAGTACGTTTGAATTAAGATCAACTCATTACTGTCGAGAGATGACGCATTTTTATCAATACTTATAATATTTAAAGCAAATTTTAGCTTTGCTATGCATTTATTTTTACGTAATATTAAAGTTGAAAAATTAAGAATCCAGCAGGACTCGAACCTGCACCTCTTGGGTATATGCCCCAAGTGCTTTGCCAATTCAGCTATGGATTCGCATGCTGCCGGACTCGAAATTTCTCAACTCTTTTGTGCCAGCCGAAGCTAGACGAACCATTACTTGGTTTCAGCGCCATCTATGCGTTACTTATTCACATAATCGCATACAGTACGTTTGAATTAAGATCAACTCATTACTGTCGAGAGATGACGCATTTTTATCAATACTTATAATATTTAAAGCAAATTTTAGCTTTGCTATGCATTTATTTTTACGTAATATTAAAGTTGAAAAATTAAGAATCCAGCAGGACTCGAACCTGCACCTCTTGGGTATACGCCCCAAGTGCTTTGCCAATTCAGCTATGGATTCGCATGCTGCCGGACTCGAAATTTCTCAACTCTTTTGTGCCAGCCGAAGCTAGACGAACCATTACTTGGTTTCAGCGCCATCTATGCGTTACTTATTCACATAATCGCATACAGTACGTTTGAATTAAGATCAACTCATTACTGTCGAGAGATGACGCATTTTTATCAATACTTATAATATTTAAAGCAAATTTTAGCTTTGCTATGCATTTATTTTTACGTAATATTAAAGTTGAAAAATTAAGAATCCAGCAGGACTCGAACCTGCACCTCTTGGGTATACGCCCCAAGTGCTTTGCCAATTCAGCTATGGATTCGCATGCTGCCGGACTCGAAATTTCTCAACTCTTTTGTGCCAGCCGAAGCTAGACGAACCATTACTTGGTTTCAGCGCCATCTATGCGTTACTTATTCACATAATCGCATACAGTACGTTTGAATTAAGATCAACTCATTACTGTCGAGAGATGACGCATTTTTATCAATACTTATAATATTTAAAGCAAATTTTAGCTTTGCTATGCATTTATTTTTACGTAATATTAAAGTTGAAAAATTAAGAATCCAGCAGGACTCGAACCTGCACCTCTTGGGTATACGCCCCAAGTGCTTTGCCAATTCAGCTATGGATTCGCATGCTGCCGGACTCGAAATTTCTCAACTCTTTTGTGCCAGCCGAAGCTAGACGAACCATTACTTGGTTGGCAAAGCACTTGGGGCGTATACCCAAGAGGTGCAGGTTCGAGTCCTGCTGGATTCTTAATTTTTCAACTTTAATATTACGTATGAATGAAACTGTTGTTGAGGCATTTCCAAAGTGTGCTCTGTAGAACCCTGCGGTTTCACGAAGCCTCTGCAGGGGCTCCGCTAAAAGTAAGGATCCCTTCCCTCTCCTCCGCCACTGGGTCCTTATAGTCCCCGCCAGCATTTAATTTTAGGATTAAAATATTTTGCTTATAAAAAGGCTTCAGTCATCAAAAAAGTTTGGGCAGCTGCTGTAGTTTATTAATTTGATTAAGGGCCAGTTTACCAGATATAGAATGGACTGGATATGTCCCTGGTCTATTCGTAACTTTCTTGACATGATGAAACGCTACTGTCCGAAACTAGGAACCGGTGGAACAGGTTATAATAAGCTATTTTAAATTTAATATAACTAGGATATTTTTGTGTAATTTTCCTGGACAATCTTTACCTTAATTAACTTTCTACTACAAAATAAAATATATGTAGCGTGGGCGTAAAAAGTGGGTTATGCTTGTTTGTAGACAAAAGGGAGCGCCCTTCATTCTACATACAACGTCAATGAGGTGACGATCAAACATCCAAGCCCAAGTTTTATGAATAATATGATCATAGGGCTGGCGCGTATACTTCTGAGTCATTGAGATATACAGGGTGGAAACGTTTAGTTATTAACTTAAACTAGAAATTAGAAATCAAATTATTTATTCTCAAAGGGCGCTTGAACACGTCAAAACAAACATCAAAATACAAAATATATAAAATTAAAATAAAACTTAACATAAGATATATTTTTTGTGATAAAAGAAAAAAAAAAGAAAAGATAAAAAAAGAAAGAAGAGTAAAAGATTTGTAAATACTTTTTTATATTTTTTATGTATATAAATATTTTTCTTAATTCAGAATGTATAGTTGTAAATTTTAATATTCATTTCTGTACTATTTATTTATGTAATCAAAACTTAGGTAATTCTTTTAATACACAACTTTCTAACTTCACCGATAAACTATCGGAGACAGTAAACTCTTGTCCAAATGATTATTTTGTTATAATGGGCGATTTTAACCTTTCTAATGTTGACTGGTCGCCGGATATTAATAATATTCACCCGCAATATTCTGGGGTCTCGGGGGACACTCAAATTAATTTCGTAGATACTTTAACATTATGTAACCTAACTCAATTCAACTTTTGCTACAACACTTCGAACAATAGAATCCTCGATTTAGTATTATGTAATATCGACACTAAGGTAAGCGTATGTGAAGATCCTTTAGTCCCAGAGAATGCCCACCACAGGCCTCTTGCTTGACATAAATTTAAACTTGTTAACCCCTGAACAGCTTCAAGCTAATCCTAGACTAAAATATTTCTATGAATCGGGCGATTACGATAATGTATTACGTGCCCTTAATGATGTGAACTGGCATGACTGTTTAACTTATATTTCACTAGAGGATGCCGTAAATATTTTTTATAAACATTTATACGATGTCATAGACAAATACATACCTCACAAATTAGTAAAATCATCTGCATTTCCGCCTTGGTATAACGGGCCCCATAAGAAAGTCCTCAAAGAAAAATATAAATATTACAAAAAGTTTTGTAACTATGGTAATACATCAGACTACAATACTTTTTCTTTATTACGGCAAAGAGCGAAACTCATAGAAAAAGATTGCTATAATAATTACCTAAATAATTGCGAAACGTCTATAATTAAAAACCCTAAAATGTTTTGGTCATTTATCAAGTCCAATAAAAAGAGCAGTAACACCATGCCATCCTCAGTTTTGTACGACGAACTAAAAGCGGATTCCGGAATAGATGTTTGTAATCTTTTTGCATCCTACTTTCAGTCAACTTTTGTTACCCCCACCAACTCTTCACCCAATAGCACTCAACTCATATATGGTGAAAATGACACAAATCATATTAATACCATTAGCGACATAGAAATAATGCCCGATACGATAAATAAATTATTAAATTCACTTGACCTGACCAAGGGAGCCGGACCTGACCGTATGCCACCTCTTTTTATTGTAAAATGTTCGGATGCATTGACTAAACCCTTAACTATACTCTTTAGACGTTCTTTAAATGAGGGAATTGTTCCTAATCTTTGGAAATCAACTTTTATAACACCAATCTACAAGAGTGGTAAAAGAAATGAAGTTAAAAACTATAGACCCATATCCAAATTATGCATTTTTCAAAAATTTTTGAACGAATCGTTTACACACAAGTTTATAATAGTCTCAAGGTAACAATCATTGCCGAACAACATGGCTTCCTTCGGAATCGGTCCACTACGTCGAACTTGTTAACATTTATAGACTACACCACTTCTCATATGGACGCCGGTGGTCAAATTGATGCCGTCTTTACAGATTAAGCCAAATGTTTTGATCGGATTGACCATTCATTACTATTACAGAAACTTTTAAAGGCCGGTATACACGGGAACTTGTTCAGATGGTTCAAGTCTTACATCGAAAACAGATCGCAGGCAGTAGTTCTCAACGGTTACTCATCCATATGGAATTTTGTACCTTCAGGTGTACCTCAAGGGTCGCTCTTAGGGCCTCTTCTTTTTAACATCTTTATCAATGATGTAACAGTATGTTTCTTACACTCGAAATTTGTCCTTTACGCGGACGACATGAAAATTTTTAGGCAGATTACTAGTATTAACGATTGTTCTTTGCTACAACAAGATTTGCTAAGATTCCAGAACTATTGCGATTATAATAAACTTGACATTAATGTAGCCAAATGTTACTCAATTACTTTCACACGTAAAACGAAGCCCATGCATTTTGTTTATAAACTTAAAGGAAAAGACCTTAAAAAATGTGATGAAATACGGGACCTTGGTGTTATTCATGACTCCAAACTTACATATGAGAAGCACGTCAATAATATTGTCTCAAGAGCTAATAAAGCATTGGGATTTCTAATTAGGTCAAGTTCTCAATTTCGTAATGTAAAGGTTATTAAAATACTATATTGCTCATACGTGCGTAGTTTACTTGAGTATTGCTCTCAGATTTGGAATCCTCAGTATCAGATCTACATAAACCGGTTAGAAGTGGTGCAGAAGAGGTTCATGAGACACTTGCAATATAAGTGTAGGACAATAGATGACAATTATCATTCGAGATGTAGAAGACATCATATCTTACCTCTTAGCGAAAGGCGTAAAATTGCAGATATGACCACATATATAAAAATAGCTCAATGTTTAATATATTCTTCAGAACTCCTTTCTAAAATAAGTCTTGTTGTGCCAGCAAGAACCCGTCGGCATCCGAATGTTAATTATTTACACGTTTCCCACAGTGATACGAATTATAGACAAAACTCTTTTTTTAACAGAACTTCAAAACAGTTGAATGGTGTTGACTTGCCTGAATTTGATCTGTTTAACACAACCCCTAATCAACTGAGACAATTAATTTCTAAGAATTGGTTTGGCTGCGCTATAGAAACATAATTTTTTACTTTTAATGTTAATATTGAATTATTAGTTAATATTATTATCTTTACCTTAATTTTTGCACTGTAACATTATACTCTTAACGCTTGTTATATTACATAATTATAAGATTATCTTTGTACTTTTCAAACTCGCAGATATAGATATAATATGCGAAAACTGTTACATGGTCTTAAGATAGTATTTTAGTTATTAATTTAGTTTATAGAAAGACTGTTTGTTTTCCTAAGAAAATAAAATAAAATAAAATATTTAAAATGCTAATAATGTTTTTTTCCACTGTTAAATACTTATTGCATTAAAATGATTTGTCACCGGAGCGTAGATAGACTTTAATTTAACTTAAAAAATTGAATTAATATCACTATAAACTGATACATATTCTTAACGATATAATATATCAAAGTATAGAAAATAACGTGATAAAATAAAAACTGTTATAAAAACGTTCTGCCTCTTAGCACGGATTGCCACTTTGACATTTCTATTCTACTATGACTTAGTAAGCAACATAGAAACTTCAATTCATACATTCATTCAATTCAATTCATACAACAAACATCTATTCATACATTCTCATCAACTTTCGTAATTATTAATTTGCAGTGGGACTTCAGAAAGTTCGTAAAATCTACTTACTGTTTGCTTTCGATTTACTGTGCAGTCAATCATAATGAATGTAAAAGAGGGTGCATAAAATATAAAAATGAAACTGTAATTTTATGCACCCTGTATAAGCATTTTGGTTTGGACTGTCAAAGTACAAAAGCTAAAAAAAAATCACTTTTGAATGTTATGATTATAATAGTTTCTTTTCTCAACAGAATATCGATTTACTATTTATTTCAATTGAGAAGAAGAAGAAAGAAATATTTGAAGATATGCATACATTTCGAAAACTTTGCAAACGCATATAATATCAAAGAAGAATGTAATAAGAAATAACATAACAAGCCTGTATTATACCTCGTATATATCGGTATAACACCCAAAAAACGTGCAAAAACATTACCTATTTTTAAAAAAACACATCAGAGAACACTATTTATTGCAGTCACAAAGATTTTTCTTAGTTTATCGATTGCTATAATCTTTTGAAATCTCTCATCTGCTTATATGATATATGTATTTATATATGTATATATTGTATATATGCCTATTTTTATATTATGTATTCATTAATATGTATATAATCGTACCAAGTGGTACATAGACTTAAGAATATTATCCTATCTTTTTTATTTTTACGTATACCATAGCTATATTGTTTTCCTATGATTTGTGGTATGCTGGGTTGTGTGTAAGAAATTGCTATAAGCAATAACACCGCCGCTTGTGCAACTATAGTCGGAATTTTAATTCGATTCCAGATTTGACAATTTCAGTGTTGCAACGTTAAGACAAGTACTAAATAGTGACGTTGCGAAATTATTCGATATGGAAATGGAATATTTCCAGATCGATTCTTCTCGTTTATAATTTTACTCTCGTAAACTAAATATATCAGGAAATTAAATATTTCTGACCCGATAATTTAGTTTTGACGATTAATTAACGATCTGAGACTTTTCTTTTATAATTGTGTGTGAAATAAATAAAAAAATGTGATCATGAAGGATGATTGCACACACATTGATTGTTTATCGATTTTTGTGTTCATCACTACACTATTATATGTGGTATCATTATTTCACAAAATGACAGTAGCTAATGTCAAATCTGGAATCGAATTAAAATTCCGACTATAGTTTGAGGTGTTGGTTTTTTTGTACATTTCTTTTGTCTTTTTGGTGTAAATAAAGAGTATTTATTTTTATTGTTATTATTATCACCAAATTCACTAGTTATCCTTATCTTGTACGAGTCGCAGCTAATTAAAGATAGTTTTAGAACGGAGTTAAGTTTTGTCATATCATTGTTTAAGTAAAGACATATCATCACGGCCGTATTATCTAGAAGGGTATGGCAGGGAGTAACACCCACACTTCACCAGTTAAGTCTTGTATCCTGTACGAGTGACAGCCCTAATTAAAGATGGTTTTAGAACGGATGTAGTACAATAGTCAATTATGTTATGTCATATCATTGTTTGGGGCCCGCGTCATAACTGAACAATGAAGGACAAACATCACGCTTGTTTAACCATAACGGCATGACAGAAGGTATAACTAAGAAAATTCTGCTGGCTTTGTACCTGCAACCTTCTGCACACCGGGCAGACGCTTTATCCAACAAGCTAAGATCGGACGCGGTACACAAATTCTTTTATTTTTATTCAAGTATAACTATACAAAATTTCATGCTTGTAACTTCAAAAATGACGGACTTCCATACAACCGTTCATCCCTCGTTTTACCCCCTTTAAAATGGAATTGCCGAAAATCCCTTCTTAGTGCGCCCCTACGCCATGTAAGGAACCTTCATAGAAAATTTCAGCGGTTTAGGCTCTGCGTTGATGTATCAGTCAGTCGGACGAACAATTTTATAAGTATAGATAAGTATATATTTACAAAAAAAAAAAGTATATATATGTATTAGTATCAGTTATTCTAGTCGATAGATAGATAGATAGAGTAATCTTTATTGTACACCAATATTAACAAAGAAGTTTATTATGTAAACAAATGCACTTAAAAATTATGTTGCACAATGGCGGCCTTATCGCTATTTTAAGCAATCTCTTACAGGCAACCTTAGGATGGACAAGTAAGTAATGTTGGTGCGTTAATTAAAGAAAAAAAAACTGCTGAGGTGTCAAGGGACACCCGGATGGAACGAAGTTCGGTAATTCCAAATAACAACAAATCAGGATTCGCACCCGAGATTGCAGTAAAAGGTATGCGACCTTAACCACTAAACAAATAAAACAGTCTATTAATAAACTAAATATAAGGTAACAAAAATTTAAACCAAATTAAAAAAAAACAAACATTAAGACAATTAAATTATCAAGCGTAGCAAGCGTACACACGATCATTCAGAATCACTTACTAATTCTCTTAAAATAATCGAATGATACTTTTAAAATAATTGTGGTGATATTATCACAATACATAGGCTGAATGGCTACATAACAATATTTCCTGTGCCTTACACACTCAATTTCAAAATAATTCTTATCTTCGAACTTTCGCGCTATTCGAATTTCAAAATATCAAAAGCGAGGTTCATTCAAACACACGCATAGACTTATAATGTCTAGATCAATAAACTGCTTGTATGAATTTAAGTATAAAGTTAGGCTAAAAACAGATTGATTGAAAATTATAATGCGCCGCTTGGCGGACAGACAAACTAAATGAAAATCTGATAAATACCAGAGAGTTACACTGAACTGAAACGGCACAATTAAAGTGGCTTCACATTTCATGCGTTTACTCGGTTTCTAGGAGTAATAGTTCTATGATCACACATAACAAACCTTATCTTTAACATTATTTTTCTGCGATTTCCTTGCTTTCTTTTAAATTGTATTCGCAAGTTTACTCGCGATATAATAATATCAGATCTCATTATCAATAATCTCATCACCAATCCCAATGACATAATTAGATGTGTTCTAATCGGATATTCCATGAAATGTACATAACAAAATTAGTAAACATTCTGTGGTAATATTAAAAAATAATTTGCTTTTGAATTTAATATAGTTATGACGCGTACACTTGCTTAACACACAATAATGGAGAGATTATAACGCGTATGACTTGGTTAGCCCAATAGTAAAGAAAGGTTATAATGCGTACTTGCTAAAATACAAAAGCTTTTATTATTGTCTGTATAAAATCTCTACTTACCTAAATTCATCAGCAATATCCGGAACTTGTGCAGTTCAGAAACACTGTCAGGATTCATTATTGTTACTATTTTTAATTATTTATTATGTACAAAACACCTGTATACACTCAACAAAAGGCAGGAATTGTATTTTTTTTAAGTTATGATAAAAAAAAATTTAGTTACTTTATTATTCATAGAGAGACAAAACGAAAATATCTCGCTTGCTTTCTCTATGCGAGAGAGATGTACTGTAGCACCAATCAGTTCCGAAGCCGCTCGATAGATGGCGTTGAGATCTAATTAGATCGCGCTATGGTTTCGTTACAAAGTCCTATATATAAGGTCCACCGATTTATAGTTTAAGTATGTTCTGCAGACCTAATTGTGGATTAATGTGCACGATATCGAGCTATTAATTCACTGTTATCTGATTAGAACAGCGATAATGTACGCCTGCGCGGACCTATTGCAGCGCGCCAGCACCCCCTATTTTTTTAGAAACTCAACTCTAGTATTTTTTTTTCTTTTTAGTTTTTTTTTAAATTTAATTTAACTTTTTTCTTCTATAAGCGAGAGAGAGAGACGGACACAGGAAAATGCGCACGCCGTGTGGCGTGCGCATTTTTCTCTGGGTGTCTGATGATGTAGCACCGTAGCTGTAACCGTAGCATGTAATTACTACGCCGCTACGAGAATTGCTACGAAAAGTGTCGTTACAACTTTTCGTTCCATTTTTTTCCGTCTAGCCCCTTTTCGCAATGCGCGATAAGGAACTTCGTTCCAAAAAAAAAGAAAAATACAGTAAAAAGAAACGTCATGATAATGACAATGGAGATTATAAAATATAAATAATACAGAAATAAGCTACGTATAGTGTCTTAAACCTAAAATTATACATAATATACTAATGTAATGAATATGTACATACCTTATTAAATATATTATATAATACTAAATATCTTATCTACTTATATATACCTAAATATATACTACATATTTACATAATAATATAAACATTATCTAATATTCAGGACACAATATTACTAAATATCAACAATAATTTCCTAAAATGACATGAAATGCTCATTGACCATTTTTTCAAATATAGGCAAAGATTGAGCTTGTCTAATGCATACGGGCAAAGCATTCCACAATCGTGTTGCCTGAACTACGAATGACTTGTCTACGAAGTACCCATAGTACAAGCTCTGCTTAGTTTAGGATTAGATGGCAATGTGTGAATGTTGTGCAATATTTATTTATAGCAAAAACCAACGACTTTAAATCCCAACCAAGTTAAAAATCACTCCACCATCAACTAGAAACAGTCTACAAATACAAATTACACCATCTAACTGCCAATTGACAAACAAACAATAATCTATGGAGTATACAGAGCTCGACAAATTGCCAAGCATGAGTTGCCCCGTTTTTCCTGGCAAAAAACTTGGCAATTATACGCCTCAGTTGTTAAACAAGCGGTCGGAAAATTATAACATGAGGTAATGAGTAGGGTTGTTGGTCTAGTGGTTAGCGTATACTTCTCGTTGTGAAGGTCTCGGGTTCGATCGGGTGGGGCAAAACGTATTATTTGGGCTTTTGCCGCCAGATTTGTTATGTAAGAGCGCGTAGTTAGGCTCTATAACAGGTGTAATCTGGGTGGTATACAGTTCCACCACACGCTTTTAATATAGACCTGGAGCCTTTTCAGGACTAATATTGATTTCGGATTTTAAATTTCGATTTTAATTTCTAATCCGAAACATATATAGTAGTCCAGAATAAGGCTACTGATGTTGTTACATAAGTTACCCCGTTTTTTATATAAGATTGATTTGGAGTCAATGAACTGGCACTTATATATTAATATGGATATGCCTTCGGGATTCCGGGATTTAGATTACAACTAGAAAATATTGAAAAACTTATGGTTATTTATTTTAATTGTTTAGAGAGTCAGGATAATGAAGTAAATTATATAAATGAAAATTAAAAATATTTTTATCAACAAAGATGTTTATTTTGGTATAAACTGCATTTGTTTCATTTTTACCTGTTCCATATTCATAAAAAGTTATTGCACTGAATGCGAAAAAATATTAAGGAGTATAAAAAGTTATTTTTATTTATTTATTCAAGAATATAATATATAATAATTACAAACAGCAGCTAATAAAGTTGCAAGAAGTAACTACTAAATTAGTCATTTGTAAGTTACGAATGGACGCACAAAAGTAAATTTTACTTTATTATTTGATAAATAAGAAAAATAATTTTAAACGTTTAAGTATCGCATTTTATTAAATAATATATATTCAATTTCAAATGTAGTAGTTTAAAAATCATAACACACACAATATTTGATCCAATCCCGTAAGTACCAAAATGAAATCCCGGAAAAAGGCTTATCCATGTTATGATTTCTATTTTTCTATGACTATTCTGATGCAAGTAAGTAAAATTAATATACATACCTACTCCGACCCCTGGTAATGACTCATTCTCATCTATTAAGAAAAATCGAATCACAGACAGACAAGACAGCGGAAAGCGACTTTGTTTTATATATATTGTACAAAATGAGCTATTATTTAATTATTGAGCTATAAGCAAAAGAAGGATAAATATTCGAGGTTTTTTTTTATAGGATCAACAAGAGCGTTAGGTTCATCCTCATGGGACCTACTCATTACAGGTGAAGTGTGGGTGTTGTACACCTCTGCCCCACCCTTCTGGATAATATAGGCGTGATGATGATGATTTTCAGAGCATGTTTGGACGACCGGATGGCGGAGTGGATAGTGTACCTGCCTGCGACGCCGAGGTCGTGGGTTCGATTCCCACTTAAGACAAATCTTTGTGTGCATGAACATGGGGGTTTGTCTTAGTCTGGGTGTTTCTATGTATAATATGTATGTATTTACAAAAAAAAAGTATATATGTATTAGTATCAGTTATTCTAGTACCCATATTATAAGCTCTGCTTAGTTTGGGACTAGATGGCGTTGTGTGTGAGTTGTGAAATATTTATTTATTTATTATTTATTGATTTATGTTTTCGTATTAGTCGTTTATTAAGCTTATGCACAGCTCCAACCAACTTTTAAAAGCATTTTTGAAGCCATTCATGACAATTATATTGGATCCAGTTCTCGTAGGCGACTGGTATGGCATTGTGGGTCAGGTTTCGACGTTGCTACCCACGGGGACAGACAGCTACACATCAACCTATACATCGCCAGTATAAGATGGTCTCGTGTTGTACAGGCTTTCCGTTCAATACGAGACCAGGTTATACTGGAAATGTTCAGTTTGGTCTTAAGCCGTGGGTATTTTAGCAATTTTAGGTTATTAAAGGACGTTGACCAGAAATAAAAACGCCCTGTGTTTACCTTTTTCTTCTTCTTTCGTGTCAATGGCTTTTTATGTTATGAATATAAATAAATTTTGAGTTTTTACATTAGATAGAACGCCAGAAGCAATTACACTATCCAATGGTCCCAATGACAAGGCCAATTTAAATACACACATTCACTCACTCAAGCACCCAGTCTCAGGACAAATATTTGCGAATCACACAAAGATTTGTCCCATGTGGGGAACGAACCCATAACACCAGTGCAGTGGAGAGCGGCGAGGCGACCGCTTAAACCAATTCAATTCAATTCATTCATTTCGTAAAACATAGGCTACAAGGATGTTACAGTGTTACAAAAAGTTTTTCTATGATTCGCCGAATGGCACACGAAAATTTAAACAATTATGTTAGTTCGACAGGCATTCAAATCAATTTAAGATTACAATGTTATATTTTAAAAAGAGCTTAACAAATAAATTAATTGGATTAGATGCATGTCAAATAAGTAATAAAATGTCGATGACCACTACACCACATGTGCAGATGTTATACAGTTTTCGCCCAAAAAGCAGTAACGTCCACTCCTTTTTTAGTAGCTTGCATAAGATCTTGACGCGTACACGTGGCAGAAGACAACGGGCATGACAGCAAGTGAGCCATATTTTGTGTAGAGAACCTACACTCACAATTGATGGTATTTGTTAGTGTAAATCCCCTCTTACCCAGGTTCTCCCTGCAGCGGCCAACTTGTGTCCGGAGGCGGTTAAGAGACTGCCAAATTGGCCACTGTAGCCCGTGTGTTTACCTTAATAGGGAAGTATTAACCTTTAAGATTATAGTGGTAATGTATATATACGTCCGGTGGAGGAATAATATTTTGTTTGACGTTTACTGCAATTCGTTTCGACGCTATGTCTCGGACAGACGGACATGGCAAAACTATAAGGCTTCCTTGTAGGTATACGGAATCCTAAAAAGATATAAGCCATCGAAGAACAGTTTTTATCTCTTTTTCGTAAAACGGAATTGTGAAATTTGACTTTATTATACGTTCTAGATCGCACTGTCTAATTGGTGCGTAATTAATAGTTTAAAATGCTTATTTCGGCTGATCCAAATATTAATTTAGTTTTTGTTATAGTAGGTTTGTCTATATTTCAATAATAAATACAAAATTAAGAAAGCGTATCACAGCATTTTTAAATAGTTTAAAAACCTTGCTGATGAAAAAGTGCTTCTACTCAATAAACGAGTATTTAAACACTACACAAATAAATATAATTACATAATACCGATTTGAAAAAAAATACGTTTCTCTTCTTTTGTATTATAAACTTGTTTGAATTATTACACCTGCTCTGCTCTGCTATGCCCGACAGGGTTCACAGTGTTCCTAGATATAATACTTACGACCTAAATCATACATCTGTGTGCAACAAACAATACTTTCTGCAGTTGCAAAAAGTATTTGAGTATTGAGTATTACATGTGATTAAAAAAAGACATGAATAATCCCTATTAGATTAGACTGCTATAATTACCATTTACCTGGCACAGAATACAACCTCATTCAGTTCACTACTTGCTAAAAATACAAAACACCAAAATAAGCATTTTTACATTCAAAATGTGGGTCATACATCCCTACAATATATGCTGCCAGGGTAGTAGAAACTCTAGCCAAGTTACTGTATTGGAATCCAGCCACGAGATGCATTTGGTACAAAATTCTCATTTTTATTATTGAATAGTATTGCAGTTAAAGTTGCACCATTGCAGTAATATACTGTACAGAATTGAGTTATTATTAACCGAGTGCAAAAGGACGTTATATATTCGAGGTGTTTTAGAGAATAACTACATTTTTTTCATTTTTATTCAGTACTAGCGACCCGCCCCGGCTTCGCACGGGTACAATGCTGATACTAAATACACTACAGAAAAACTGTGAACGTTGTATATAAACACAGCGGCCCGCTCCGGATTCGCAGGGGTATATAATATATAGCCTATGTCACTCACTGAAAAAATGATTAAAATCGATCCAGTAGTTTGATTTATTCATTACTGTCCGTGGCCCGCACGCGTTAAATTTGGAGTAAAACAATTCCCCCTTTCTATGCATGTATTATACATAAAAACCTTCCTCTTGAATCACTCTATCTATTGGAAAAAACCGCATCAAAATCCGTTGCGTAGTTTTAAAGATTTAAGCGCACATAGGGACAGAAAAGGCGACTTTGTTTTATACTATGTAGTGATTACTTACTACACTAGCGTTTGGTTTATCCCCTATCTAATGGGACCTAAACATATAAGGTGAAATGTGGGTGTTGTACATCTGCCACACCCTTCTGGGAAATATAGGCGTGATGTTATGTACTTAGTACAAGTTAGGTCTTATGTAACTTAATAAAGCATTATAAACATGGTACCTGCACTAAATTGAAACCTGTGTCGCGGGTTATGAAAGCACATAAAGTAGGTATGTATATAACAAAATTTACCGAAAAAATGGGGCAATTAACTAACTTTTATTATAAAAATATTGTAATTATTTTATAATACCAACTACTTATTTAAAAGAAACTTAACTTTACCATAACAGGGGAAATTAGGGTGTTGTACATCTCTGCCACACCCTTCTGGGTAATATAGGCGTGATGTTATGTTAACTACCATTTTTTTTAATAACTGACCTTTGTTTTGGCAGGCAATTCTAGAAAATCAATAAATACGAATACTACGGCCTAGCTTGAAGTTCAATGAATTGTTATCAAGTTTGATAAGCTCTGATAAGCTTTGATAACAGCAAGTTCCTGTGTGTCGAAATAATGACTTCATTATCAGTAAAGAGTTATTAATGAAACTAATAAGAATAACGAATAATAATAATATAAAAATACGAAAAGGCATAGCAAAGCTAACATTTGTAATATTTTAAAGCAAATTTTAGCTTTGCTATGCCTTTTTGTATTTTTATATAATATAAAAGTTGAAAAATTAAGAATCCAGATGGACTCGAACCTGCACCCCCTGGGTATACGTGAGTATTTGATAAAAATGCGTCATCTCTCGACAGTAATAGTGTTGATCTTAATTCAAAACTTACTGTATGTGGCTAAGTGACTTATCACATCACATAGATGGCGCTTAAACCAAGTAAGGTTCGTCTAGCTAAGGCTGGCACAAAAGAGTTGAAAAATTTCGAGTCTGGCAGTATACGAATCCACAGATGAATTGGCAAAGCACTTGGGGCGTATACCCAGGGGGTGCAGGTTCGAGTCCTGCTGGATTCTTAATTTTTCAACTTTAATATTATATAAAAACCTATAATATTATTAAAACCGACGTTAGGTGAAGACATTATTATTGAGAATACGGGTTACTCACGTTATTTTAACCGGGATATGCCGACTAGTTTCGAATCTATTACGTAATACATCAGTACGAGACGTCGCGCGATGGCGAAGAAACGTGATTAATCGCGCAGTTGATGAATCTACGTAATATATTCCAAACTAATCGGCATATCCCGGCTAAAATAACGTGAGTAACTCGTATTCCCAATAATAAAAAATAACCTAGATGTTAAAACTTTTTCAATGAGCTAGAAACCTCATTTGTAAACTAAATATATATTTTTTTTAATATGAATGCTACGTCACTACTCGCTTAGTACCAGGTCAACGAGCGGAGCGAGTGCTGCTTTGTCTATGCTTAGTACGGCTTGCCACTTTTGACACATCGATTCGACTATGACGTAGTAGTTGTCAATTTAGAAATGTCAAAACAAAAAAAAAATCTATATTGATAATTACACGTCACGTCTTAGTCGAATTTAAATGGCAAAAGTGGTTACGGGCTTAGGGGGCTGAATATAATAGCCAATCATTGCTTGACCATTGCATTAGCAGTTGAAAAAGAGCCATTTATTATAAGATGGCGAAGTACCATTTATATCTGTTGATAATTAAGTATAATGTAGAAAACATTTCTCCATGCGTTGAAATTGTTAAAGTTAATAAAAACAACCTTAATCAGAAAAACATGCGTCTGCAACTTTTTTATTAGAAAAACAAACGACAACTTTCTTTTTATTTGTTTAATTAAAATTTACACACACATTATTAAAATAATAGTAGTGTTACCTTCTCATCCACCGGAAAAAGCGGTTCCCCCCTTTTTTTCCACTATTTTTCTTCTTTTTCCCCATTTTCTTCCAAAAATATTACACGGCACAACCACTTTTGAAACAAAGTCTTTATAATCAAAATGTTTTTACCACAGTTTATACGCAATATTAATAGACTTGATCTCTCATATTATATTAAAAAGTCACAAGAATTGCTTCTGACCGACACGCTCAGGACTCAAATACGCTCTTAAAACCAAATAAAACAAATTAGGCACTCAAACTTAAGAATTCTATATTAGTTACTTAAATAAGCGTTTATTTACAAAAAAAGTAATCATAAATTCACCAAAATATTTACCAAAATGGCGGATTGGCGGTAAAATCTACGAATCTACGACTCTATGATCTGATTTGAGTTTAGAACTGCGCGGTGTTCATGCGCACACTGGGCGCACGCGGACGAAATTAGACGCCAAAAAAAACATGGATGCAGAGAAATGCAGCGATGATTTTATTTTCGTACATCTCTCCTCTTCTGAGTAGAGAAATGAATATGTCGGACTGTTTGTTCATTTGTTGTACGCATGGCTACATTATAAGCTATATACGTCATATACAGTTATGTCCAGTATAAGATGGGCTCGCGTTTTAGGCTTACCGCTCAATGTGAGACCATGTTTTATTGGAAATGTAAAGCTTAATGTGTATCCTTACGTACCTTTGTTTGATTCAATATGGCGTGCATCACGATCTAGTAGAATTAGGTTGGAAACTAGCAAATAGCATGTTTGAAATGACAAACAGTGTTATTGTTATGCTCCTATTTTGCATAACATAATATTGCTTTACGCTGTTCATTATGATAATGATAACAGTTCCGTTAACATTTTTGCGAGGTAATAAAAAAGTATATCTTTAAATATTTTGTTTCCAGTTGATGTTTTATTCTCTGTGTACAAAGGTGGTTTAATTTCGAGAGGAAGCACCCCATAGACGCCTTTAAGATCAATTTCAGTCAAGTATAATTGACTGAGAACCTACAGCTAATGCTCATAGATTTTCCTATCCTTTAAAGTTTGTAAAACGATTTGGAATCCTCCCATTTAAAACTAGGCACCCTAGACGGCTAAGCATGTGCTATTTGCCTTAGGGACAATAACCCCTCTCCCTGTATGTCTTGTCGATGAGCCTGACGACCTGAGTCCTATTTAATAACGATGACAAGCCGACAATGTCGTCAAATTTTGTATTAAGAATATGAATTGCCGACTGTTTGACCAGAGTAAAGAAGTGTCAAAATTGTCAACTTGTCATGATAGTCATATTTAAATAAGGAATGGTAAATGGGAATGACAGCCAGCAAGCTGACGCATCAATGTGGCATCCCCAAGAATACTAAATTAGACCGTTATAAATCTTTATTTTCTTTACTCGTTCTCACTAATCATTCAAATACCAACATTCTAAATCGAATGTTTATTTACCGCTAAAGAGGTACTCATAAAAACGTCAAACATGGCGGCCGTAGACATAATCCGTAAATGAAAGGCAGATGGAGTAAATTTAGATACGTACTGTGACTCAGATGATTTTAATGTGGAGATGTGAAGTGACAACTGTAGAGTTAATGTTTTATGTACGATCGAGTGTGTAAAATACCTGATGATGAGTTGCAACTACAACTCATAAACATCGAATCTGCAAAAGATTGTAGATGCGTCGCTATATCTGAGGACGATAATGTGTCAGTTTTATCAGCTTTTCAGGGTTAGTCTTACTACACTATGGTGGCTTCTCAGGCTAAATCTAAGTGAGGCGGTGGTGATTCTTCCATCGATATAATTGACAAAACCTACATTTCTTAACACAAGTATCGGCTTCCACTCTAACAGATTGCGATTGAATAACATAATTTTAATAAATATAAATAAATATAAATATTACACAACTCACACACAACGCCATCTAGTCCCAAACTAAGCATAGCTTGTACTATGGGTACTAGAATAACTGATACTAATACATATATACTTTTCTTTTGTAAATACATACTTATTATACATAGAAACACCCAGACTAAGACAAACCCCCATGTTCATGCACACAAAGATTTGTCTTAAGTGGGAATCGAACCCACGACCTCGGCGTCGCAGGCAGGTACACTACCCACTCCGCTATCCGGTCGTCAAATAAAGAATAAAACCCAGTGTAGAGTGTAAACAATATATTTTTTTAAATTTAGTTTTGTTGAATGTCCCACAGTTTTGTGCTCTTCAAGGCACAGGGTTATTTGGTAAATAGTAGGTAGGTGGGTAGCTAATTGGTAATGGCCTGGAAACTTGTCCCAATTCAATTTTTAAAGCTGATAACGGTAAAAAATAAATAAATAATCAATTTTATTTTGCATAAAAACACAGTTACAAAAATGGTGTTGGAAGCAAAAGCCAATAAAAACGCAAGATACCGTACGATAGAACCTTTCGCAGTACAGTCATACAATTCAAGATAAATGTGTCAAAATTCCATCCCATTATTAATTTGCGGACTATAGGTAAATATTTGTAATTCACTGAGCTCATCAGGAAAGGCCTACAGGAAAATCCTGTTTTTTCCTGTTAAACACGTGGATTGATATTTGCGTATTTCTATCCGTGTCAATGTCATAGAGCTCGAGCAATATCTATCCTGTAGTATTCTGTTGTACGGGATTTGATTATGATACATATAGCTCCCGCAACAAGTACGTATTGTAACGAATGTATGAATTTAATGTTTTTTTTTATGCTACGCCCACAGCGAACGAACTTGTAGTCCACCTGATGGTAAGTGGAGTAAAGCCCATGGACATCGACAATCCACAAAAGCAGATTATAGATGCGTCGCTGCAGCTGAGGACTACACGGTGTTATGCCTCATGTGCCAGTAATTTAAGGCCCTGATCTCACCACCAAACCGGAACACAGTAATGGAAGCACTACTATTTGGCGGCAGGTTAAAGGTGAGATGGTGGCCGCCCTCGAACTCATTCACAAGAGCTCTACCACCAGTGATTCTTATAACAAATTTGAAAAAAGATTGCTCAAGCAATTTGCATAGATCTTATTTTATTTTAAAATGAAACCATTTGTTATCATTTCCTATTTTTATTTTGATTATAAGTTTAGTTAGTTTTAAGTCTTCCTTAAAAAAATCTTCACATCACATTTATAAATGTGTTTATATTATTCTTCTTATATTATAATTTTATTGTATTCTTAACAAAATGTTGTGTACGCCTGTCAAAGGTACGAATATTAGAATTATTTTGTTTGTAAATGTTTTTGTTCAGAGTGTATAAATATGTTTACTGTTGGTGTACCTTAATAAATAAATAAATTTGTTTGACGATAAACTACGAAAAGGTTCCATCGCGCGGTGTCATGCCTCTTATTGGCTCTTTAAAGTCGAAAAGTGAATTGTGAGGAGGTTCTAACTCATTACCAATTAGCGGGGATTATATTATACATTATAGCTGGTTAAATATGTGGCTTCCTCCCTCCGAGCTCATCACTAAATTAATAAAAAACCTGCTATCACTAATCACCGGGTAAAATTGATTATTAAGAGTATTCAACATTACCAATGTACAGTGGGCCAACGAGTTAGGTATGCAGGGCAAAAGCTTGTAAGTCATAGTAAAAACTTACTTCACCAGTTATGGATAAGTGAGTTACATATCATATTGTGCGTATATGACACTTATTTAATATGTAATACACACATGCATATCTATCGCAGTCAGTTTTCAATAAGGCGTAGAAGTTTTTGCCCAGCATACCTAATTGCTTGGCCCACTATACCTACAATAATAACTACTTTTTAAAAATACCTTGCAGTGTAGTGACACAAGTCAAAAAGCGATTATTGAGGTAAGAATAGTTTATTTTTCACACACCAATTCATTACTGCTACTATTAAACAGCGATAGCCGAGTGGGAGACCGTAGGACTGCTAATTCAAAGGTCTCGGGTTCGAACCCACGGCATACACCTCTGTCAATAATACGTTAAGATTCGTCTTTTCGAAGATATGTGTGTAAGTATTTGTCATATAAATTATCGCTCGCTAACGGTGAAGGAAAACATCGTGTAGAAACCAGCATGCCTTGAGAGTGCCTAAAAAGTGCTCGATGGTTATGTGAAGTCTACCGATCCGCACTTGGCCAGCGTGGTGGACTATGGCGTAACCTTTCTCATCATGAGAAGAGGCCCGAGCCTAGCAGTGGGACATGTATTAGATACAGGGCTGCTTATGTATGTATAATGTAAATTCATTACTTTGACCGCAAACTTACTTTCAAAACAAAATTCAAACAAATTCACAAACTGGCCAATTTAGGTAATGAAGAAATAAAAACTTACGGCAAGGCCATTGACCACGACGTAGGTGTAACTACATACGTAGTTCATTCGAAAAAAATGACAAAATTACTACCAACATTCAAAAAACGTAAACAATAGTTACGTCAGTGTGTATTATAATGATGCAACGGCTTTTGGGCAGCGTCCAACTGTCGCGTGTCAAGATAAGTATGAGGAAATGACAGAAATAGCCAGTATATAAACTAATCCTAGTATATTTTATATATAGTGTAACTGTTACTGTATGCTGTGGAGATTTATTTGGAGTTTTTTTTTACCAGTTTTTTACGACTTATGCAAGAAAACAAATAATGTTTGCATTTCATACAATATTTTTTGAGCTTTCCTAAGCTTACTTACCATCTGGTGGATTACACGCCTTTTTACTACCGTTTCTAGTTACTGATGAAGTTTTAAATAGTAAATAGTTTAATCGATTTAACTGTCACTTTTCTCTATACACAAATTTGACATTTGATCTGTCAAAAAGAGTTAGAGAATTCATACTAATGATCTTTTTTGTGGTTTTAACAAATTGTTAGGTACAAGCTCTAATCTAATCTAGGTAGGTATTTTAGAATGTTGATAAACTAATAGCCAAAGCTATTCCATAATTGGAAACTTAATAAAGATAAGGTATGGCATTTAGTAAGGTAGTATGCGACTATGAGTCAAATACCTGGGAATCTCAATAGATAAAGATATTTACTCTAAGACCAATAGAGTTCATTGACCCACGGTTTAATAGTTAGCGGTGCTTTAATGCGATTAGAAAATAAGACAGTTCCCGAGAGAGCAGTGCTGTTTATTTTTTAAATCTAAACATTAATAGGTTACCAGAGAGAATACTTTTTGCTACAGTTCATTTTTTTATAATGGAGTACTGAAAACTAATATGGTTGAATTATGACTACAATCATAGAGGCCACAATAAAAAAAAAGGTATATACCACCTTGCTATATACAAAAAAGATCTACAAACTGCCAGTGCTTATGCTATAAAGAGACGTATGAATATTAATGTGGCACTAATATTATATTAAGATCGTAGGCTATTTCACTATATTTATAAACACTTATTCTGATTCATGGTAGCAACAATTTGTATCAAAAATAAATATACGAGAATGCATTTTTCTGCGTAAACGTCAAAGGCGTTAACTTCCAATTTTGCTAGACCTCTCAACGCATGATTTAACTAAACAAATCGTAAATCTTCAATGGATTGTACGGGTCAAGATTGATTGGACATAACTTTCGCGCTCTGGCTAAATGACACGCGTTCCATTTTCAAAAACTTCCCGTTCTGTTTTTTTCTTTTGACGTGTGTAATGCAAACAAACCAGCGTTATTTTAAAATGTTTACTTTTTAAATTCTCGGTCTTGTAACTATTTGAGTATGAGTCATTTCACACGCCACTATAATGCTGAAAGTTTTATTGAAAGCTGCGCGTGCGCCTAATGTAAAAAACAGAGGAATGAATTATCGTGAATATCGTGGTTACGTTTTTTAGATGAAATAATTGTTTAGATAGATTAGAAATGAAATAAGTTTCATTGTTTGGTTGCACTGCCTTTGTGTGTGTATTGATAAACATAAATGCAGTATCTTGAAATATTTTTTAAAGTTAAATAAAAACAGTAATGTGTCATAATTTTAGAATGTTATTTGATGAACATCATTAAAAATCAGAACTTTAATTAATTTTAGATTAACGCCAATCCGCCTTTGTGTTCAGAAATCAAAAATTCCTTTTATTGGGTGGAGTTCGCACTGTCAACACTCTACTCTTTCATCTATTTCCGTATCCAAACACGAACCAATACCGATAAAAGCACATCGTAAGTAACCACTTTCACAACACTACCATACCACAGACAATATTAAGAAACCTAATCTTAAAAATAAAACAAAAGACCGCCTTAAAATAGAACATAGACAGTGCTATTTTAAGATGAAATTCGAAATTTAAATTTTGAATTTGTAACCGTATGGGGTTCGAGCGTTCTTCCCGAGTCCTGTAACGTCAGTCGATCGCAAGACGTCCGCGGCAACTGACCTGAGAGATGTGTGAAATTGCGGCGTTTTCGGGAAGTCATATGTTTAATTATAGTACGCTATGAAATGCTTGATAGTACACGCGTGGTTTTCAGATGAAAGTTGAAGAAATTATGGTTTGAACTTTAAATTATCGTAGCAGAGCATCCGAGGGGCTAGGAAGCATAACAAGAGCGGATTTTGATGCATTTTTGTAATTTTTTTGTATGCTCAATCATGATAAAACTTCGACACATTCTATTTCGCGCTCGTTATGCTAGCCCGAATGAAAACATGAGCTAGAGCAAGAGGTGATGGCAGACTGATGCTTGTAGGCTTGTTCTTTCCTCTTCCGTCAATTTATGATATTTTTACCCGACTGCGTCAGAAGGAGGGTTATGTTTTTCGAGCGTATGTATGTATGTATGTATGTCTATTTCTTTGGCACGCCCTACAGCCCAAACGGCTAGACGGATTTTGACAAATGAGGTGTCGTTGAATTCGTCGAAACAGTGATAGCAGAGTATAGCATTATCTACATTAAACTCATTAACAACAAATGAAATATGTCAAACTAAATTCTTTATGATGTTGCAGGCGGGGACAAACAATACTTTGTTACTACTATATAACTTCGTTTGTCACCGCCTGCAACATCATAAAGAATTTAGTTTGACATATTTCATTTGTTGTTAATGAATTTAATGTAGATAATGCTATACTTGTTTTTATCTTTTCAGTTCTTTTTTTTAAGCAGTCGGGTTTTTTGTTTTTTTAATAATTATTTTTTGATAATATAAATCCATGGTATTAACCCGGGGGGTGCAGGTTCGAATCTGCTGGATTCTTATTTTTTAAACCTTAATATTGTATAAAATGGTATATTAATAATAAAACCCTCTATCATTTAACTAACTAATTGTTTTTACCTTTCTCTCCAACATCCATGAAGGATATTCATTATTACAAGAATACAATCAACTTTTACTAACGTGTAATTATTCAACGTGAAGAGTAGCAAATATACTTGCATATTGATAGGAATTCAATGGCTGAGGATGTGGCAAGGCTAAACAAACTATTGTTTAAGATGTGTATCATGAACGGTTTCCCCTCTAGGGAAATTCAAAGGCCATCAATACTCTACGCACTGTTGAATCAATGTTGAAACTATGATACAAAAGTCGGGGCAAATCCAATTCCGTGCTGTTCTTGAGAATTTCCTGACGGAAAATGTCTGTAGGTATACCAACCAGGCAATTCTCGAGTTGATTTTTTTAATAACACATTTAAAAAAAACTTAAGTGATCGATCCATCCTTACTATAAAATAGTTCTGAATATACCTTCTTCATATTTTTCATAAAAATAATTACCTAATGTAAGTAACTTTTTCAAAGCGATCCAAAACCTCTGCCCGTAGCACGGCTTGATAACTACGTCATAGTCGAAATATGGAGTGAAGAGTGTCACGGGGTCAATGCCCGGGTCGGGCAGTGTTATTTGCAATATTTCCTCAGGAAATTCTCGATAGCAGCACGGAATTGGAATTGTGCCCGGTGGATGGCGATAGTCTCAACTCCTATCCCATGGGACCTTAACAGAACAGGTGAACGGGTGTTGTAAACATCTGCCACACTCTTTTAGGTAATATAGGCGTTATCTTATAATTGAAATAGTAGTAAAGAAAAACATAGACTTTATTATAAAAATATAGACTCAAATGACAAACTACTAATTAAGTCTAAGATTTTATATTTGCAAGCTAAAAAACAGAAAAATGCATTGTGAACACAAATAACTACTTACGATCTTTGTTACCTACATTTTATGCGAATAAATGATTCTATTCTACAGTCCCAGCATCGCCAATTTTTAAATATACTGTACAAATAATTCAATGTTTCGTCGCCTCTTTCCGAAGCGAGATTTTGGCATTGGCAGTAATCCATTTAATATTCAAGATTTGATGCAGTTTGTATCGAACTGTGAAAGAGCAGCTTGTGGCTAAGTTGAAACGGACCGATCGATATAAAGGGATTTCATGCAGTTTGTATCGAACAGTGAAAGAGCAGCTCGTGGCTATGTTGAATCCGACCGATCCAGCTTGAGGTTAAGCAATGCTAACAGCGGTCGACCGTTAGATGGGTGACCATCTCAACAGTTTTCCTTCATGCATCGAATTCGTTGCCGGTTGCCATTCGAAGATCTATGACAGTCGTTACGGTAGTCAGAGGCTAGAAAGTCTGACAACGAGTCTAACAAAGAGTATCGTATTGTACTGGTTTGTGTGTCAAATGGCAGTCGCTCCACGTAAAATACTGATATTCAGCTCAATCGGTTAGACAATAAGCCAATGTAATCGGGATAGGGGTTGAATAATGATATGTAAGATTTCAAAATAATACAGTATTTTAAATAATTATGATCACATATGACTTGGGCCACCGCCAAATACGATCGTTGCGCGGGCTTGCGCGCTTGCATCCTTTGTGCGAATGAAAAAATGTAAATATACCCACACCGGGTCGTTTCTTAATTTGTATTTAGTTTTTATTTGTTTTCTCATGTAAGTGACGATTGTCTTTTTGAGAAATAAAGTGTTTTAAACCGAAGATTTTACTTCCATGGAAGCGGAGATATGCCGTCAACCCTCAAGGTTAGTCAAAATATAAGAAACATCCACGATAAACTCTGGGCATGCTTTGTGTGTGTGGAATGCATGTTTGTGAACACACCCCCGCGATACAGGAATAATTTTTACTGGAACAGGCGAAAAAAAAAACTATTGAGGTGTCAAGGGACACCGATTTTTAGTCTGATGATGTAGCACCGTAGCTGTAACGTAGCATGTAATTACTACGCCGCTACGAGAATTGCTACGAAATGTGTCGTTACAACTTTTCGTCCCAATTTTTGCCCGTCTAGCCCCCTTTCGCAAAGCGCGATATGTAACTTCGTTCCAAAAACTGCCTCTAGGGCTAGCGGTATAATTTGTATATTTCTTACCCCAAGGGTTCGGCTTCGATTCCCGGACGAGAAATTCTCAAAAGCAGCACGGAGTAGGAATTGTTCCCGGTGGATGGCGATAGGCTCAACCCCTATAACATGGGACACCTCTGTCACATCCTTATGGGTAATATACGTGACTGTTAATGATATGTTATCCACGATAAATCGTTTGTCCTAAACCACATTCGCCAAAAGCACACGTGATATCTCGAATCGAGTCCAAGGTCATGCTTATGAATCTCGTTTGAAACCGCGAATTATGACTCATTTCTGTCTCTCTGAGGGTTAAGATCATCTATTTGGCGTGACAGAAAAAAAAACAAATATGGCAGTGGGAATTTGCAAGCCAAATATAAAAATTACTGAAAACTCAGCCACCAGATGTCGTTGATGAGAGAAGATGGACAGCTCTGATTGGCCGAGAGAACTACATATGTCAAACTTAGCCAACATATACTGACACTCTATAAGAGAGACTTTTTTGTGCATTTCCTCTAACAATGTGTCTGTTTTGGTAATTACTAACATACCGCAAAGTTTCGATAAAACTTAAATAAAGAAGAAAAATAAATATAAATTCCAATACCTGAATATATACTCCACACTTGACTCTGGCAGTATTAGCTACCACTAGGAGGCTCAGTTGCACTAAACAAAAAAGAAGAAGAAGATTGTACATTTATTTCCATTTACCCTCCAAAAGTATCTCTTTCCTCTATCACCAAGGTTTGCTGGAAGAAAACCCATTTTAGTGGTTAAGCTCGCCTTTGTACATTAATTTAAAATTGTACCAAATGTTATTATATTGTGTTTCTTTTCTCTGGTACAATAAAGAATTAAGAATTAAGAGACAGCCAGCATCGACGGCAATAATCAGAACTAAACGTATTGACCAATAGGATGACGTAAATTTAGTTTATTCGGCTTTATTTGGTCATTTACATTTAGTTCCAGATATAGCCGTCGGCAATGAGTGGCGGCGCGATCTCTATACGAAGTGTCAAATGTATATAAAAATGAGCATGCTTGTCTATGGAATTATTTGACAGTAAACATTCTCAAAATTAATTCTTAAAGTCCTTTTTAGGTTAACCTATAGTGTGATTGTCTAAACTTAAGCTTATGTTTTACAACTTATTTATATAGGGGAAAGTTCAATAAGAGTTAGTCATAAACTGTACTTTATTATAGTCTTTAACGAGTCGGCAACAAATAGAAAGAAAACACAAGAAGTTATTTTTAAGTCTCAATCGTAAAACAACACCGAGAGATTTGCTTGACCGCTTCATAGACAAAGCATCACTCGCTCCGCTTATGTTCTCTGGACCGCTTTATGCCGCCATTACCGAGCATAGACAAAAGAGCTAACTTTATCTTGCACAGTTGTGTGGAAAAATACAAATACCACTTTTGCCTACCCGAGACTCGAACGAGACTCGAACCCATATACATACGCTACCACAAAACCAACGAGGCATTTACAAAAAGATTTTATTTATGTTGTATGTTGTCTACTCAACTACGTGGCGAACTTACGCACATTGAACTTTATAATGTCTATGGACTTTTTAGACTTTATTTTGTAGAGTTGGCACTACCTAGAAATTATACACAGAAGACAATGAAATGAATAGAAAACATGAAAAAAAGTGAAATTTTCCCAGGCATGTGTAAATCGTGAAGTGACAGAATGAAATAGAAAGTAATGCTCTTATTCAATAATAATATGTCGTATATTATGCGAACAGCCAAAGAATGGAACGCCTTGCCCGTGTCTGTGTTTCCGCATGAGTACAACTTGGATCTCTTCAAAGCAAGAGTTAATAGGTATCACATAGGTAAGCGTGCTCCACCGTAGACCGCATCATCACTTACCATCAGGTGAGATCGTGATCAAACGCGTGCCTATCCACCATAAAAATAAAACATTATCTATCAGAGGAGTGTTGTGTTTTTGTGAAGTCTAGAGGTGATGCAGTCAAGGTAGCCGCGGAACTGCCGAGGTACTAATAATCTGTCTTCCAATAATCACTAAAATTTCATGTTGATATTCTGAGTCAGTTATAGACCAGAGTGAATACAGCGCTGTATGCAGCGTTGCGCAGGGGGACAACCAGGACCCCACCAACGGGTCCCGCCCCCACCAACGGGTCCCGCGTTGTCGTCGCGGTGGGGCTTAGTACCCGTGGCGCCCCCGAGCCACGGCGAAGCCAAGTGGACCCCAGAGGGGGGCTGCTCTTCGGGCTTTGGCTGGAAGTCCATGTGGGAGCAGCCCATGTTGCAGGGCTCTTATGGGGGGGCTCTGCAACAGGAGGGCCTGCGGTGTCGGCGTGAGTCGGCACTGCGGCCGAGGAGTTGCGGGGCCGCGGCGGGAGAGGACTGTCGGTGTTCCGTTGCCGCTTTCCCTGCCTTCCGCGGTCCCGGCGGGGCCGCAGCCGTCAGTACTGCGGCGTGGTGGGCGGTGGGACGAACATCTGTCTCACCGCGGAGGGCCAGGCCGTCAGATACGAAAGTGTCTGACGGCTTTGCACGCGGCCCTCGGTGCCGGTCCCCCCACATTTTGGGGGCCATGAGGGGCCTGCCTCGGCGGGCAAGGCCGGGCTGCGGTGTTGGCGCAAGCTGGCACTGTGGCCCGGTGGTTTACGGGGCCGCGGCGGGTAGGAGTGTCGGTGCGCGCGTCGTTTTTCGATGCCCCGCATTCCCTGCCTTCCGCGGTCCCGGCGGGGCCGCAGCCGTTGAACTGCGGCGTGGTGGGCGGCGGGACCGTCCACCTGTCTCGCCGCGAGAGGACCAGGCCGTCGGACATGGGGAATGTCCGATGGCTTTGCACGCGGTCCTCGCGCTGGTCGGTGGCTTGCGCCAGCCCCCTCTTTGGGGGCCATGAAGGGCCCGCTTCGGCGGGCATCGCCGGGAGGGTCGTGGACGTAAAGGCTGCGCCAGATTCCCATGACCCTCCCATCAAGGCGAGTGCGGGAGCACCGTGGGGTTTTAGTGGGTATTCCCGTGCCGTTTACCATCTTTGGCACGGGCGAGTCCCACATAACCACTCTGCCCTTCCCCGGGGTGGGGTGGTATGCGTAAATGCATTTCCCCACGTAAAAAAAAAAAAAAAAAAAAAAAAAAAAAAAAAAAAAAAAAAAGGGGGACAACCAGGACAGCGTCTACTCTAGTGTTACGGTGAAGTCTAGTAATTTCAGCGATTCATGTAAAAAGTTGGCATTCTGTCTGTTAATTAAATAAAAATGTAAATCAAAGATAAAAAAAAAATATTCATGTTCTCTGCTACAGAATCTAATTATAAAATAATTATATTCAACAAAAAAAGTTAAAAAATAAGTATTATAGCGAGCACGTAGTATTGCGCAGAATGTGGGGTAGCCGGACGACGCGATGTCCATCACCCACAGTACCATCGCGACTCTCGCTCGCAGAATGTGGGGTAGCCGGACGACGCGATGTCCGTCACCCACAGTACTATCGCGACTCGCGCTCGCAGAATGTGGTGTAGCCGGACGACGCAATGTCTGCGCCTCCGACATCGAGTAGCAAGCTACACCACATCCGACGCGATGTCGATAGCAGTTGCCGGTTGTCGGGCAGTGCGGATAGAGACTTGAGCCTGACACGACGTGTGTAGACAATCAGTGCGGATAGAGACTTGAGTGTGTAAACAATCAGTGCGTATATTAAGGAGTGCAAAACTTTAACCTAACCTTTGGTTTTATTATGTTATGATTGTGTTCACGTATATTTTTCAACATTAAAAGTTAATAATTTTTTAAAGAAAGTAAACGCAGTTTAATTTGAAACCACCAGGCCCTACACTGGCGCCAACTTGTGGCTAATTTTTTTTTTTAAATATTGAAAAGACCCAGTGCTCTGTGTGTGAACGAACTAGCCGAACATTAATAATGCCTCCTAAACGTAACACTCGCCGAAACCGAAACGAGAGTGATGATGAAGCTGCCACAGCTAGCGACGGCGGTGGATCCGGGAACGAGATGATCGTCGACCCGCAGTCCTCCCTGCCTACCCCCGCTGCGGCTGTTGGAGCTCCTTCGCCTACAATGGCGGACATACCTACCACCTCGACGGAAGAGCGATGTCCACTATGATGGAAATGATTCTACACACGCAACGTATGCAGGAAGAGTCAAACAAGACTCTTATTGAAACTCTTCGAGCCCTACGGCGGCCCTCCGGCGATTTTATGACGTCCACCCCTACAGTGACTTCGGTTCAGAGAAGCTCGACAGCCCCTGCCGCAGTCATTGCCCCGGCGGGCAACTTCACAAAGTGCACCGCGCGGTTTAATGGGAGGTCACGTGACGCCGAGAAGCTAGAAGCTTTCCTGGACGCCGTGGAAGTTTTTAAAGAGTGCGCGGCTGTGAGCGATCTGCACGCGATACGCGGCCTCAGCATGCTGCTAGAGGATGACGCGGCCATTTTCTGGCGCGGCATCAAGGACACCGTGTCAACGTGGACGGACGCAGTCGTGCGGCTGCGATCTATGTACGGCACCCAGCGGCCGCCATACAAGATTTTTCGCGAAATGTTCCAGGCTGAACAATCCGAGAGTGAACGTGCAGACGTATTCATATCGCGAATACGTACTCACATAGTGAAGTTGCCGTATAAAGTGCCGGACGCGATGCAAATTGATATGGTGTACGGATTGTTACATAGGCGTGTGCGTAAAAGACTGTCACGGGATAATATTGCCTCGATGGACATTTTCGTAGAAAAAGTGCGGGCCACGGAGGACGCGATCGCGGAAACGAGCAAATTATCTCAGTCGCCAGCGGTAAACAAAAATTCGAATAAGCCCGCGAACGAAAAGTGCCTTACTACGTGTTCGACTCCTACTAGCGGTTCCCCTCTCACGACAAACTCGAATCAACAATTACAACGTAATCGGGTACGTTGCACGTATTGTAAAGCGTACGGTCATATTGTTGAAAACTGCCGCAACCTGAAAGGTAAAAGCGAGAATATCGGTAAGTCAGATTTAAATAATTCTAGTACTGTAAGGTGTTATGGATGTGGCCAACAAGGAGTAATTAAATCGAGATGCAAAACTTGTACGCCTACTAAAACAGCTGTTTCAAACTCAGCTGATTTTAATACTTTTTCATGTCAATCGTCATTCTTAAACACGTCTAGTACTGATTTGAGCGAGAATATTGTGAGTTTGTATACACACAATATTTGTTTAACGAATAATAATTGTAACTCGCTTTCTCATACGGACAATTCGGATGCAGAAAACAAATCCGATTTCTTGAATAGTTCCAACGTACAAGATTTGTGTCACGAAGATTTTGATACACAACGTGATCACAATAATTTTGATATACAGGGTGTTTTCGATGAAAATTCGAGTTTTCGTAATACTATTAGTGGGAATGTCATAAAGTTACCGAAGTATTGTATTGATCAATTTGATCAAAATTATTGTGAGAAGTTGCCATCTCCACGTGATTTGTTAAGTATACAGGGTGAAAAGATTAAAAAATCTCAAGTTTGTGACAAGTTAACCGATATTGACGCGACTTCACTTCCTACCGTATCTATAAACGTTTCTAACCGCCAAGGAGTGGCCATCATTGATACCGGCGCAACTCATTCAATAGCTAGCGCTAGATTGTACTCGGTGTTAATAGAACAAGGTGTGCAATTCCGGGAGACAGAACGTACGATAGGGTTAGCTGATGGAACACATAGTCAGAAACGTCTACTCACCGCTAATGTGGAAGTCACCATTGGAGATCGCAGTATTATAATTGAAGACTTACTGGTTTTACCAGGCGCTTCAACGAAAACGTTATTAGGTCGTAAATTTGTAAAACAGGCCAACATCATTCTAGATATTCCGCGCGATATTTGGTATTTTAGGGATAAACCTGAAAGCACTTTTGATTTTGTTAAATCTTATTTCCTCACCGGTCTTGACCCAGTCGCTGAGTTCAATTATAGCAATGAAACTTTGCTACTAGCCGATGAAGGTAACCAGCTGATTCCAGAAGAAAGAATCAAGCTGAGTGATTTTATCAAGAGGAAGGCAAACCAGTTTAAATCTGAGGGCCCTGCCACGGACTTTGCCACGCACCGTATCAAGGTGAATGAGTCTCAGGAGCCCATAGCTTCACCTCCTTATCGTATGTCAGAAATACGTAAGAGAGCACTTAAGGAAGAATTAGATAAACTGCTACAGGCGGATATAATAGAAGAATGTGAATCACCATGGGCGTCTAACGTTGTTTTAGTACCTAAAAAGGACGGAAGTTTTAGGTTCTGCGTAGATTATCGCAAACTAAATGCCGTCACGGAACCTGACAAGTACCCATTACCGAGGATCGAAGATATACTTCATGCAGCAAAGTCGACGAAGTATATGACCACACTCGACCTCAGATCAGGATTTTTTCAGGTGAATCTACATCCAGATGACCAGGACAAGTCAGCGTTCACGACTCCACTTGGAACGTTCCGCTTTAAGCGTATGCCAATGGGTCTTCGAAATTCTGGCGCTACTTTCCAACGCTTGATGGATAGATTTAAGTCAAATTTACCTGACGTAACGCTTATTGCATATTTAGATGATTTGCTTGTTTTGTCAGAGGGTTCTCTAGAAAAACATCTGTCTGACCTGGAAGTGGTCTTCGAGAGGCTTCAGATGTTTAACCTTCTCGTCAACCGTGAAAAAAGTCATTTTGCGAGAGACTCTGTAAAGTTTCTAGGTCATATTATTGTTCCAGGAGGTATCCACGTAGACCCTAACAAAACAGCTGCAATAGCTAACATGAGCATCCCCAAAAACATCAAACATTTGAAATGTTTTCTTCAAACATCCAGCTGGTTTCGTCGATTTATACCTGACTATGCTAACATAGCCAAACCCCTGACCTCTTTATTAAAAAAAGGAAGTATGTGGCAATGGGAGTCGGAACAACAGACAGCATTTGACCGTATTAAGGCGTTACTTGTGTCCGCGCCTATATTAAGACAAGCTGACGAAACGAAACCGTTCATCCTCCGGACTGACAGCAGTGGATACTGTCTAGGAGCGGCTTTAATGCAGGGGGAGGGCTTTGACGAACGCCCCATAGAATATGCAAGCCGTCTTCTCACCGATGCTGAACGTAACTATACAACTACCGAACGCGAGGCCTTAGCCGTTGTGTGGGCTGTAGGCAAATTCCGCGGGTACATCGAAGGAGCTGACATCATCGTCAAATCCGACCATCAGCCGCTGCGTTGGTTGATGAGCCTAAAGTCTCCTAGCGGACGCCTAGCCAGATGGGCTTTGACTCTTCAAGAATATAATCTGAAGATAGAATATACCCCTGGACGAGCCAACGTCGTCGCTGACACGCTCTCACGGCCGGTATGTGCAGACGACGTCCAATGTGATGTATGCCTGACGACAGTGGACGTTCCTACCAGAAGAGCTAGCGACATAAGGGAGAATCAAACAAAAGATCCAGAAATTAACAAAATATTAGAAGACATGGAATCCGAAGAACCATTCAAGGGCAAATCATGGACAGACAAAGGATACATCACATCAGATGGTATCCTGTACCGCTACGGCCCTGAGGGGGATGAAGGCGACGAAGCCTGTCTCGTTGTGCCTATCCATGAACGTTCCAAAGTATTGGCAGACTTCCACGATGCGCCCACGGCAGGTCATTTCGGCATAGAACGCACTTTAGCTCGTTTGCGATCCCGTTATTATTGGCCGAATATGAAGAAATATGTAGCTGATTATATAAAACAATGCATTCCATGTCAGAGATATAAGGCAGACAATAGAAAGCCCACCGGACTTTTACAAACACCTGCAATGTCCAGACGCTTTGAGGTTTTGTCAGTCGACCTGTTTGGCCCTTTACCTAAAACGTCTCAACAAAATCGATGGATTCTCATTGTTGAAGATGTGTGTTCTAAATGGGTAGAATTATTTTCTCTAGAAAACGCAACTAGTCTCGATTGCGCCAAAGTCCTAATGAACGAGGTCTTTTTGAGGTACGGTGTGCCACGTCGTATAATAAGTGACAACGGTGTACAATTTATCAGTGAAATAATGCAGCAAACTTGCTACGTAATGGGTATAGATCAAGTTCTGACGCCTCTATATCACCCAGAATCAAACCCGATTGAGCGCAAAAATAGGGACCTAAAGCCTCAACTTGCGATCCTTGTCGGTCAAGATCACGACACTTGGGATTCGCATCTGGCATCCATCAGGTTTGCAATGAACTCAGCAATCACTTCAAGTACAGGTTACTCACCGTCGTATCTCACATTTGGCAGAGAACTTCGCGCGCCAGCAGACGCTGTAAATGATATGCGCACTATTGTAGAAAGTGACATGATTGTTCCAATCATAACACCTTACCTCAAGAAGATGGCAGAGACTCTATCAAACGCGAGAGATATTCATGAAAAAAATCAAGTAATGCAAAAGAAGTACGCCGATCAACATCGCCGCGAGGCACCTGATTATAAAATAGGAGACCTGGTACTTCTTAAGACTCAGGGACTCAATGATACTGACAAGGGTCAGTCGTCAAAATTTATTCCGAGGAGAGACGGTCCTTATAAAATTAGAAAAATAGTTAGTGTATCTACGTATGAGTTAGAAGGTATCAATGATGGCACCCTTATAGGTAAATATCACGTATCACTCCTAACTCCATTTGTTGGCACCATCCAATCTCCTTTACGGGAAAAGCGTAGACGTGGTCGACCACGAAAGAATCCTATCCCAAACACGGGAACGTCAAGTTTGGGATAGAGGGGGAGGATATAGCGAGCACGTAGTATTGCGCAGAATGTGGGGTAGCCGGACGACGCGATGTCCATCACCCACAGTACCATCGCGACTCTCGCTCGCAGAATGTGGGGTAGCCGGACGACGCGATGTCCGTCACCCACAGTACTATCGCGACTCGCGCTCGCAGAATGTGGTGTAGCCGGACGACGCAATGTCTGCGCCTCCGACATCGAGTAGCAAGCTACACCACATCCGACGCGATGTCGATAGCAGTTGCCGGTTGTCGGGCAGTGCGGATAGAGACTTGAGCCTGACACGACGTGTGTAGACAATCAGTGCGGATAGAGACTTGAGTGTGTAAACAATCAGTGCGTATATTAAGGAGTGCAAAACTTTAACCTAACCTTTGGTTTTATTATGTTATGATTGTGTTCACGTATATTTTTCAACATTAAAAGTTAATAATTTTTTAAAGAAAGTAAACGCAGTTTAATTTGAAACCACCAGGCCCTACAGTATTCATTTCACCAATAACCCTATTTTTTTTGCAACTACGCAGAAATAGAGCAGACACGTAGAGTAGACAATAGATAACGTGGTATTCATTTTATTTGACATACATAATAATATAAATAATATTCTTTTTTTTTATCGGTTAAAAAATCTTTAACCCACTTGTCGTCGACAGATAATAGACAAAAATAGACATTTCGTCTATTCATATATTACTACTTGTCGGATCAAACCACGTCCTTACAGTAAGCGGTCGCAAATTGTACCCATAGACTACAAGGAGGCATCAAGTTACAGAAAATAGAATGTGGCCCATCACTACGAAGAAAGTTATTTCTATACAATGTCAAAACAACATAAGATTTGAAATTTATAACGCGCTTAGTAAAATTTATGGTCATAATATTATTTGTTTCATTTAAAAAATAAATTATTAGAAATGGTTTAAAATATGTTGTAATAAATTATGGCAAACAGGATTAGGGATATAAATGTTTTTTTTTTATGAAATGCTGAGGTTTTATAAATATATATGTTATTAAATGGGTTAACTCTCCATGAGCTATGAGTTGAGTATGGTGTGATATTTACTTACAAAATGTAAAAAAAATGACGCAATGAGTGTTCCATTTTTTTACGCGATAAGAACTGAATACATGGTTTTTACACAAAGGTAAAGATTTTGCAAATTATGTCAGATAAGTCATTGTTAAAAATCATAGAGAATGAAAAAAATATGTACACATAGCGACAAATCAAGCTCCACTTTTCCAACGTAAATTGGTCTTGTATAATTAAATTGAAAAAGTATAGTTTGATATATCGCCATGAGTACCAAACTGTTAGCGTTGTTTTTGTTTGTTTGAACAGCGCAATTAATTTAAATTTAGAAGTCAGTTACTGTTATTGTCTATGGCTAGACGTGCAGTTTGCATTGCAGTGCATTGCTGGCTTCCCGCCAAATCGGGTGCGTCGACCCGCTCCGTGTTTGATATTTCTTTTTTCACGTCTGAGAATTCGAGATTGATTCTTAATATAAGTGTTTAGTTACGTAGTAAGTATTATAGGTTTATTTGGACTGCGGAGAATGCGGAAATAAGTTATTTGTTTGACATGATCTTTGAAAACTGGAAGCAATCATGGAGAAATTGTAGCTCAGAGGATATATCAATGAAAAAAAAAAATGAAAGATACTATTAACATTATTACATTGCAATATAAGTCTGTGATATTATGGCTTTAATATAATAATAGTTGAAAAAAATTAAACGGCACCAAAGCGTCTTCGCCTAAGAAATGTCAGAGAGTGCTAAAGGCACCGAGATGTTTAGAAACATTTTCTTTCTATAAAACCTGAAAAATGCTCAAAGAAATAAGCCAAATGGAGGTGTCATTTTCGAGCCTCCCCCGCTGCCAAATATGAATGAACGCCAATCATACACTACCATAGAAATCTTAATAATAAGGCAATAGAAATGTCAAAGACGCGTGACCTTGTCGCCGCGCATATTCTGTCTAGTCAAACAAGTGCGAGTTGAGGAATTGTCGTCTTAATGTCATCGCCAAAAAGAATAATTTTGTTTGCAGGAATACAAGCGCATGAGTCTAATCGAACACAAGTGCGAGTTGAGGAATTGTCGTCTTAATGTCATCGCCAAAAAGAATAATTTTGTTTGCAGGAATACAAAAAGTGGTATTTGAAAAACGACGACATGCGTCCCAGTGTTAAAAGATAGTCGATAGCATTTCTATTGACTAGTTATTAAGATTTCTATGTACACTACATATAAAACTAGTTGACAATTCCTATAATTTGAAATTATTATTACAATTTACCGCCCCGCTTCCCCGCGAGTTTTGGCAGCATTATTTGTATACATATTTTCGTGTCCATATTGTTTGTTTAGTCTGAGTAAAAATGGCACCAAATCGTCTTCACCGCTATGTATCAGAGAGCACTGAAGGCGCAGTCTCCCATTTTAAAATTTTCTTTAAAAAACTTAGAAGTTATATTAAGCGCGCAGTGTTACCAAGGGTCCTTCACCGCCAAAAGTATGGAGGTGGCGAAGGCATCCTTTTAGTGCTCCTGACACTCGGTACCAGGATGACCAGTTTCGTTTACCCTATGGACGAAGCGGCCCTAGCCATGAAATCTGACAAATTAGAATTCCACCCACATTGTAACACAAAAATGGCTACCAAATGACGTTATTTATTATAATATTTCCGCCTCAATTTAACGTAGATACGTGCTTTGTGGTCCTGCGGTAGTACCACATATTATTTAATACACACATAGCTACAAAGCAATACATACATTTATTTTCCAGATTAAGCTGGTCTCGCATTGTATAGGCTGCCCCTGCAATTTAAGATCAGCTTATACTGGAAATGTATAGCATAATAATAAAAATGTCTCCGGCTGTTCTCGTCTTGTTAATGGCGAGTATTTGCACAGACACAACCTGGCCAGGATCGTCCATCAGCAAATTGCTTTGAAATACAAACTTGTGGCTGCAGAAGTACCGTACTATAGGTATGTTAAAGTATTGTGCGTCCTAATTAGGAATAGAGCTCAGACAAACCTGGGCCCAGCGCGACCTCAGAAAGAGGAGAACGCGCGGACAACCGCGCGTCCCAGAATGGGGTACAGACGCGCCGGGCAGCCTTATACAATTGTGGGGAGCGAAGCCGTGTGCGGGGACAGATCGACAACGGAGATTGATAAACCCGCACACGTCCCCGCGTTTGGGTGTTAATGGCCAGTAGGCCGGTAACACTTTGGGTGGAGGAGGGCTTTCGTACTATAGGTATGTGCCCGACCCAGTTCTCGAAAATGGCCGTGCCACGTTGTATTGGAATCGATCTATCATCACTGACAGGACTATTGTCGACAATAGACCTGATATAGTGTTGATAGATCGATTGGAGCGCCGTGCAGTGATTGTCGACATCACCATCCCCATGACGGAAATCTCGTGAAAGCCGAGAAAGATAAACAAATGAAATATCTTGATCTGGCACACGCGATTGTCGACATGTGGGATGTGGATTCGGCCATCAAAGAGCCTCGACCAACACCTTAAGAGGCTCGCGTTAGGCGGCTGGACCAGGAACCAGATGCAAAAGGCGGTCCTTTTGGACACGGCACCGGCTGATGTCGGTGGGACACTGTTTTTTATATTTTAAATGTTTTTTTTTTTAGTTTTTATAAATCATATTTAAAAATATATAAAATACGTTAACAAATCAATATAGAGGAATAATAATTTTATATTTTTTCGGATTTTTACATAAGATAGAATTTTTTTCATTTAATTGGGGTGAATGAAAGGAGCCTCCCCGAGTGACGTACACAACGATTCCCTACGTCCGGCGCACCCTGGGCAATTCGCTAGTTCTGCAAAGCGAATTGGCTAATCCTTTCACCACGATGGCAAGTCAAAATAAAATTTGTCTTAGCCATCGACACGACGAAGAAGAATAAGATAGAACGCTAGAAGCAATTACACTATCCAATGGTCCCAATGACAAGGCCAAATACACACATTCACTCACACAAGCACACCCAGTCTCAGAACAAATAATCTTTGCGAATCACACAAAGATTTGTCATGTGGGACAATTTTTTCTTTTTTTTTTTATATAATGTGTAGCCGAGTGTACTTTACGGTAACTGTCATGTAACGTTTGTGGTATTCAGCTGTTATTGTGAGGCAATCTCGTGGTTTGTGTATTAGATAGTACGGCGGCTAGTGTTTTGCTAAACCACTGAATCAGAGTAATAGTTTAACATTAACATTTCGATTAATTAGTAAAGAAATTTTTATTTTTCTAAGTTATAAACAAAATCTTAATGTGGTTCACCGAATACTCACTCTGTGTAGCACCGTAGCTGTAACGTAGCATGTAATTACTACGCCGCTACGAGAATTGCTACGAAATGTGTCGTTACAACTTTTCGTTCCAATTTTTTCCGTCTAGCCCCCTTTCGCAACGCGCGATAAGGAACTTCGTTCCAAAAGGAGGTATAAAGGTTCCAGTACCTTCATACTTAATTTAAACAAACCATAGATCGTTCGTCCATTCTGATCCTTTGGCCATAATAATATGAGTAATATACTGACTGTTAAACATTGCCGGACTGCAGGAAACGTTACGCGGCATAGACAACAGCCATAATTACCACAAAACAAACATATCAGATGTAGATCGAATGTTGAATAAAATACGTTATTTATTGTGTAAATAGCTTTTTTAGTATTGTTAGAGTAGAATAATGAGTATTTCCAGTCACAATAGACTAACTACTTATAGCGGTTAATGGTAGGAAATAGGAAAGAAGGTTTTATCACCACATACCACCTCATTAATAGATATTGCAATTAAAAAAATAGTAAATGAAAAAAAAAGTGGTAAAGTAAAAACTTTTTTGTTTTATTGAATACCCAATCATGTTTAGATTTTTGCGTTGCATTCAAGATTCAAAGTACTAGATCACCGAAGCCGTTAAATATTGGATTGGAAAGGTGCAGAAAGAAAAAGATCTCCTTAATTTTATCCCAGAAATAGAGTATCGGTCAAAATCAATTACCGTTTAATTCGTCTGAAAACACTCCACATTATACACATCTAGTCACTTTTAATCTTCTTTTTCCACCTCCCACTTCCTATTTGTGATACTTTACTAAACTAGAAGGAGTATTTAATTTAAATAATTTTCTAAATGTTTTTTAAAGAATAAAAAGTATTTAATCGAGGAACAAATCACTATGATCTAAACATATTTTTTTAAATATTTTATTTGACACACGCATCGCGTTCCATTTCGCGCCAGTCACTGCACAAAAATATGGCGGGAAACGATGACAAACTAAAATGGTTATGTGATAAATGTCTTCAATTAGGATTCACGTTGTGTTCTCGTCCAAATACGAGAGTGTAACGTTGGAAGAATATATGAACGACGACGGAAGCGGGTCAATGGATAAATAATTGAGTGCTCGATTATGGCACCTCGATTGGAACGACTGCACCGGTACGGCACGGTTCTATTTATAAACGAATGAAAAAAATGAACATAGTTGTGGACTTAAACTAATTTGAAAAAACTTATTAAAAAAAACAAAGGGCATAAATCTGTATTATTTTTGAACGAAAATAATGAGTATACATTATAATATTATAATGATCTGAGGACGATTTAAACAAGACACAAGAGAAGTTGAAGTTGAAAATTATTTTACAATCTATAACGTAAGTAATATCAAGCCGATTTTTTTTATACGACGCCCTCAATAGGAATAACTCATGTGTCGCGGGGGTGTCCCAAACATACATTTCACACAATCAAAGCACACTCAGAGTCAGAACAAATCTTTGCGAATTACACAAAGATTCGTCCTGTGCGGGGATCGAACCTACAACACCACGAACCTACGAACTTGAAAGCGGCGGGGCGACCGCTTTTATCACTACGCAAACCGTGCACTCATATTATCCAGTAGGGTATTGCAATAACAAAGGTATATAAACACTTCACATAAACAATAAACATCAAAACATTTGACGACCGGACGGCGGACTGGGTAGTGTACATTTATTCCCGCTTAAGACAAATCTTTGTGTGCATGAACATGGGGGTTTGTCTTAGTCTGGGTGTTTCTATGTATAATAAGTATGTATTCTAGTACCTACAGTACAAGCTCTGCTTAGTTTGGGACTAGATGGCGTTGTGTGTAAGTTGTGAAATATTTATTATTATTTATTTATGATAAAATTACACATGCAATGGTTAGGTCCCATGTGATAGATATACGCAATAGAGGGTGAGCTTATCGCTATCTGTCGGGCAGTTACCAAGAATTTCTCCTGACTGAAGAAGCCCAAATAACACTTTCGCCCAAACCGAAAACGTCCAACAGTTAAAATGATAGAATTTGAATGCATCAGATCAACCTTGGCGTCAGCAAAGGAAATTACTCATTCAGTTTGATAGGTAATAAAGTTATCAAGTTAGCGGCCGAGGCCGAATCATAAATAACTGGGAGAACATGCATCACTGTCTATGGTTAATGTTTTTCTCAGATGTGTCTTTGGAATACATATTAAAAGTTATAATTTTACGGTCCGATACAAATGAGATGTCTAATTTGTATAGTAATTTATAGAAGAACTGAGCTTAACTATTCGAAACCTTATCAGGAACTGGAGAAATAGGGCATTTGTTAATATCATAGAGTCCCGCTGATTATATTTTTTTAACACGTTTGTAGCGAATGCAAATGCATCTGATAAAATTAAAATTGATATTTATGAATGTGATAAATTGAACAATATTAATAATTACCAAAAGGCAAGGTAAAAGTAATAAATTAATGACATCTATCGTGCCTTTATTGGTGATAAATGATTATAAAAAAGATAACCACGGTACCGATAAATGTAATACATTTTCAAAATAACGTAAGCGCGTCTTTCCGATCAATCGAGCAATAGAGGAGAGGTAGAGGTTTTTAAATTTTGGTCCTTTAGGTAGGTTAGGTTTGATTGTAACCAGCAACGCACGAGCCGAGCAAACGCAGCGAGCGTGCCGTGGCAGCGATCGGCGAGTGCCAGAATGAAAATGCTTGCCAGACTTGATTGACAAAATAAACTATTAAGAAATTCATGTGGTAATTATTAATAATTTTTCAATTTATCACATTTACCGTAACAGATATAAGAGTCAAGCGGAGCCGCGGGCGGAAGCTACATAAATATACTACAAGTTTCATTATCTTGTCTATGGCACAGCGTCCGGCTCGAAGGACCATCTAATGTCACGATCCGAGCTAAGGTATTTTATCTCTGCATTCCAAAGATATCAGCTGTTTCCTGATTAAAGTTGACGAGATGTTTATGACACGTGAGTCTGTTTGTTGAGATTATTCTTCTTATTAGAGCTTAGGAGAAACTTCAACGTCGCGCGATCGAGCGTCGGGTTCAGCATTGCTTGCTAGCTGCCGGTAGATGGGTGACCATCATGAATTTTCCTACATGCCTCGGAAAACACAATTATTGTTATAACTGTAATAGTTTATTATAACTGCTAGAGTAACTTTGATAGTTCTGATACGCCTTCTCAGTGAAACCAATATTGATGATTTTTTTTATAAAGATAGTTAAAAGGTACAAATGTATCCTTGTGACACCATCATAGTCAAAGGACTTTTTACTAGAACTTAGGCTTTGACAACCATGGTCGAAGGACGGACATATTTTACCAAAAAACCTGAGAAAAGCCACTTGTTAGTGGAGACTAGATGTTAATAAATATCCAATGACTCGTTAAAAACAAATTAACAATGACTTATTCCTAAGCGCCACACATGTAACAGTATAGTATATTTACTTAATATTATATGATATGATGTGACACATACCTAACTATTGCATATTCAGGTCAAATGCCTAGCCCTTACATTCATGCAGTGTGCAAATGCAGATAATAATATCACATGCATATAACATGTGTTTCTGTCTAGTTGGTATAGCTGCCGGATCTTGGGTGCTGATATGGTTAGCATTCCAGATTTGAGAATCCATGTTAGGTGGTATGTAAATATAAATATTGGAAGAGACCAGAAAAAGAAAAAAAAACATTCATGGAGTAAGTAGATCATTTCTCTCTAAGGGGCCTGAGTCTGGGGGACTGAGACCCATTGAGGGGACTGGTCCGAGTTGTACCAGTTCCACAATACAACTCGGACCCAGTTCTGCACACTTTTCACTTCTAGCTAGGTTGCTTCATCCAATGCATACTTTATATTTTAAAAAGTAAAAAAAATATTTTATATAAATAATGAAACTAAAATTATTAGTATTTAAAACTGGACAAATAAGAAAATTTATGTTAAATTTCTTAAGCACTCTTGTTCTAGGATAAAAATTATGCCTCTGGTACATGTAGATGTTGGCTTACTTTTTAAGCCATTAGGTACCGAACATAATAAAATGGTCACATAGGAAATAGGTAAATACTAGCTGATTAAAAAAAAATCTGCCATCTTTTGTGTTTCATTAAGATGAACAAATCACAAATTGTCATAGCGCACTTACCTCAAACAAAATAAGTAATTATAATGTCGTTCTTTGACAAAAAAAAATTGTTTGCACTGTAGTTATAATTAATTTTATCAACAAAATAAGTATATGAAAAAATAATAACTATAGTTTTACAGTTTGGCCAACTAAATAGACTTCGTGGTAGGTTCAACAGGAATTAACGAGGAAATTTAATCAAGGGTATATAAATCTCTACTTAAAACCAATTATTTACTAATTGATATTTTTTTACAAGGTATGTATGTATGCAATAAAATATCAACAGATGATTTACACTGACTACCCCATAATACATTTTAAAAATACTGGCAGGTATGTACTAAAATTTGAAAAATATTAGGTAGAAATAAGGATTAGCTTAGCAATATTTTAAAAATAGAACAATAGATACTTACTTTATTTTTTATTGCAAATAAAAACAAAACAAGTGATGCCACACAGAGACACGTAAGAACACATTGTTTGCTAGAAATAAAAGAATGAACAGAAAATAAGCTTGGACAGTACAAAGTACGTGTAAATATAAACAACTGGGCTAGATATATCAAAAAGACATTTAATTGAATACACAATAAATAAAAAACAATCATACACTCACCAAAAGGGACGATGTAGATATTCTGCGACTTTTCCTTGTTATTTTTTTCACAGACACTATTTAAGTACACACAGAAAAAAAAGTTTTGCTAATTTGTCTATTTTAATTAAAAAGGATCACACAGTTATTTATTTTTAATAAATTAATATAAGTCTTGTTTACGCACTTCGTTCACAACACTTCATGATTGTCGATTGATTTGATTTTTAAAATCGGAAGGCAGAAAAATATTGTCTATGGGTTTTGCTTTTATTTTATTCGTTATCATATTACATGATTAATTTAAATATAATACACAAAACTTTATTAAACATATTTCTTTAGTTGTTTTTTTATTACATTAATATATTAACGTTTAGCAATCAATTTTAATTTCAAATTGTCTACAGCTAAGCCGACAGGATTAGTTTTATGGTCTATGTGCATAGCAAAAAGTGGCGCGAATGTTTAAACTTTTGGTTGACAAATTTTAATAAAAGCAATGTGTGATTATGTTGTAAGACTTAAAATTTTATGAAAATAACTTAGTTTTAGTTGAGTTGCCTTTTTTTATGGCAACTTAGAGAAACACCAGTAAAATGAAAATTGATTTAAATTTGAAACATTCTGTTTTGTGCACACGCGAGGTTTGGCGGGTACACATAACGAACGAGTTAGATGAACCTGTTTTGGATGGCGCATGGCGTAGTGAACGCTTACGAATCCTTTGATGTCACCGTCACGCTTTGGATTACCAGAGAAAGCCATCGAACGATCGGTGGCGTCTGCTTAGCCGTCGAAACAAGAACGACCAATGAGTTCTTCTTTGTTTTGCAGGCGAAAACCCAGTATTAGGATAAGAATAATGTTTCTACCGCATCAATGGTGTAGTTACGTTTTTAATAATTTTTAAACATTCATTAGTGTCTGTCAGAAATTATTTGTCACAAATTTTCGATTCAGGAAGTTGTTGGCACATTTATGCCTCAGTAGGAATATGCCCAACATGCCCATCGGTTAGATTGATAGGAGAGAGATATGTTTACCTACATACTTGTGTAGAAGTTCGCATAGGGTCCCGGACTCAGTTTTGGCGGGAGTTGAGAGCCTGAGGGAAAGATCAACCGTAGTTCACCACAATATTATCTATCAAGTCCCACATTCCACATTTTCGCGCGTTGCGAAAGGGGGCTAGACGGAAAAAAATGGGACGAAAAGTTGTAACGACACATTTCGTAGCAATTCTCGTAGCGGCGTAGTAACTACATGCTACGTTACAGCTACGGTGCTACATCATCAGACTAAAAATCGAAAGGAACTTTGTTCCATCCGGAGGTCCCTTGACACCTCAGTTTTTTTTTCTTAAACATTTCCCGTATTAGGAATAACTTCTGTGTTGCGGGAGTGTTCACAAACATACATTTCACACACACATCCAGAGTCAGAACAAATCTTTGCGGATCGCACAAAGATTTGTTCCGTGTGGGGATCGAACCCACAACTTATGTTTAAAAAAAGTGATGTTCTCATCTACTGGACAGTTTCAGACTTCGTGCTATTACAGAGATAATATAGTGGATGGGTAATATCAACAAATAAAACTAGATTTTAATTAAATATCTTATTTATTGATTGTTCATTAACCTATATTGCATTTATTACAATCTACTAAAACTAAACATTAATATAACGAAATCATTCGTTTGTTGAATATAACTGTTAACAAGTTAAAATGGTCATGTGTTAAATAATACTAATTTATATTATAGTATATATATAGGGTGCATGAAAGGAACCTCCCTGAGTGACGTACACAACGATTCCCTACGTCCGGCGCACTCTGGGCAATTCGCGAGTTCTCCAAAGCGAATTGGCTAATCCTTTCACCACGATGGCAAGTCAAAATAAAATTAGACTCAGCCATCGACACGACGAAGAAGATCAATTACTTCATTAGATAACATCACGCCTATACTACCCAGAAGGGTGTGGCAGAGGTGTAGCATCCACACTTCACCTTTACGGGATATAATCCCACCCACACGCCCACCACTGTGACTCCAGTGACGCCAGGATCTACAGCGGTAACCAACTGAAAGGCACCGTGCATGACACACGGGCAATCCCAGGGAGAGTTACAATTGTCTTGGAACCCGCAACGAATTTAATCAGAAGTATATAGTTGGAGTTAGAAAGTATGTGTACCCACACTTCACCTGTTATGTTTAGTTCCATGTGTGAGCCGATAGGCATCCACCAAGCACAATGCCAACTCCGTGCTGCCATTGTGAATTTACTGACAGAATATCACAAATAACACTGCCCGACAACAACTTGCGGTAAGAGACCGTTTAGGCAGTTATTTTATTTTAAGGCATCAATAAATCTACTATATGATTCGGGCATAGTTAATATATATTATCACAAAAAATAAAATTGAACAGGAAGAGTTCTTTACATTATTATATTAATTTATTTGTAACCTTCTATATTTAGGGGCCGTTTCACAATCGACAAGTAAATTTTACACAAAGGATAAGTATAACATATAATTAATGACAGCTGTGTTCGATTTTATGTTTCAAATGTCACTTTTATATTCAGTCAAGTTTGTAATTAATTTTGTAAATAAATTTCACTTGTCGATTATGAATTCCCTTATTCTGCCAACATGTCGGCATATTGAAGAAGCAAAATAGGACATGTAAAAATTGTAGAACGTTTTCTCTGCCTTTGAAAACTGTTAAGTTGTATATTTTGTATATGGGGGGGGGGAATATTACTAGCGAGACCTGAGCGCTGTATGTACAGTATTATAATGTCCTTATTGGCGCTGTACATGAAGAGCTCGGAGAGGGCAAGTCTCAACTTTTCAAGTACTAGTAGTACAGGCAGCAACAAAGTAGCTTTTAAATTTTTTAAATGTTTAAAATTTTTTAACAATTTTTTTTTAACATTTTTAAGTGAGAGAATCACTTAGATTTTTCGCATTAAAAACATCCCTTTTATAAAATAATGCACAATTAGTTTAAATTCATCCAATCATGAAATAATTATGATTTTCAGAACTAAGCTACTTCGAAAATTGGTTTATGTGTAGCTACTTCGTTGAAGACTGAATACTGTTACTACCACTACTACGTTATGAACGAAATTAATTTAATTATAGGTAAAATCATGATCTTGGCCAGTCGAAACATGCTCTGTCTCAGTCACTCATATAAGGTTCTCGCTTTTGGTATAACACGCTCTCGCTCTGGTATACTACTAAGATATTAATTATTTACAATATTATAGTATATAAATACCTTTTTCATTAGCTATTTATAACTTTAATTACCTATTCAAAAATGTGAAAAAGGCAGCCACAGTGAAATTAAAACAACATTATGAAATAGTTACCTAAGAATAGCTTCAGCCGCGGTTTCGCCCGCGTGGTAAGTACGTCGATAAAAACTACCATATGTTTTACGGGAATCTTGAACTAATTAAATACCAATGTTTATCAAAATCGGTCTAGTAGTTACAGAGGCTGTTGGGAACAAGCATACAAAAAAAATCTTTCATCGTCATATATATATTAGTAGATGAAATTAAATAAAAAATATTTTAGCTTTAGAAATAACTAAGCTACACTTTCGTAGTATTTATATAACCTTTGGAAGTATATAGTCTTGGTTCTTTCATACAATATTACATCTATACAAATTATCGAAGTATGCTATCATCTTAAATAATTGTGTTTTCAGAATTACCACTCATTTCCAGGAATATTTAGAACACATTGTTACTGTTTACAGTAATTAAATAGATTGTACGATTTTTTTTAGTATAAATAAATTTGTTATTTTTTTACATTAGATAGAACGCCAGAAGCAATTACACTATCCAATGGTCCCAATGACAAGGACAAATACACACATTCACTCACACAAGCACACCCAGTCTCAGAACAAATCTTTGCGAATCACACAAGGATTTGTCCCATGTGGGGATCGAACCCACAACACCAGTGCAAATAACGAATATAAATGAATCATTGTATCATGAATCAACGATGGATCCATTTGATTGAAAAGATGGTGCACATGAGTTTCTCACCAGCTCTTCTCATAATGCAATACCCATCGGAGCTGGTACTTAGTTTGATTTTACTCTGATTCTAAACAGTTGGATTAAAATTAATCTAAGCCCCCGTTATTCAAATCATTGTAATTGGTATAATTTAGTTTTACTTATAATTTATTTTTATATCATTGTTTGTAATATTTAGACGTGTTCAAGCGCCTCCTGGGGCCTATGAAAATAAATAATTTGAATTTGAATTTTGAATTTGGATCAAAAATATAAAAAAGATTAGATAGATAGATAGATAGAGAATTCTTTATTGTACACAAAGAAGAAGTACATAATTGTGATACACAGTCTAATTGAAACATGCACAATGGGCGGCCTTATCACTATAAAGTGATCTCTTCCAGGCAACCTTTGGATGGACAGAAATAAGTAAACAGACATGGTCAGTGGTGTAGTGTAGTAAATTAAGATAGCACTTACTTAACTAAAATAATGTGTATACATACATGTATACACATTACATACATACTTAAATAAATACATACAGGCATAAAATATATATTAAATATCTTTAAATAAATATATATAAATATTATATATATATATTTATATATAATATATAGATAAATATATACATACATAATTCAGAATACATTTTAAAGCGCTGATAAATTTTTGTTGGCTTTATTATGATAATGTTCCTTAACTCTATTCTTAAACACAGCTAATGTCTGTGAACGCTTGATATCAACCGGCAAATCATTCCACAAGCGCACAGCTCTTACAGAGAAAGATTTATCAAAGAAACTTGTTGAATGTTCTGGTATTTTCAGTCTTAGATCTTCAGATGACCTTAAGGACCTCACATGTGTGTCATGAAGAAACGTAAAACGTTTTTTGAGGTAATTTGGACTAGTCGGACTAAATAGTATGTTATATAACATGAAAAGAATGTGAATATCCCGGCGAAGGCGAATCGGAAGCCACTTGAGTCTGTTTCTGAAATCAGAGACATGCTCATATTTGCGTAAGCCAAATATAAATCGTATGCAGAAATTTTGGAGTCGCTCGATTGTCTGATGAATCAACATTTAGCCGCAATTTCAATGGTGTTAGATAAACCTTATTAGCAGGATAAGCATATAACCACAGATATAGATCTACATAGATAACGTAGATGCATGTACTTCGCGTGTCTCAACCCCGACCAAGCGTCGAGGTTGGTCGCCTCTAACTTCAAGCCACGCGCGTCTTTTGTCAGAGAAAATCATAGCGGACGGCCGTTTGAATCGTACTGGGCGGATGGGCATCGGCGGCATCGGTGTCTTTGAATCGGTTTGGATTTCCCGTCACTAAATTTTGGCTGTGACGTCACAAAAGGTATTAAAAAGTCGGCACGCTTGGTTTCAATACAAATCGTGATACTTGCGTTATCTATGTAGATTATTGTAGATCTATATCTGTGCATATAACGCACATAAATGAAAAGTGACAGTTGTGTTCTTTTTCAAGTGTAACTTGTGTCACTTTTAAATTCGGTCATATTATATTTTAAAAGTCGGATAAGATCTACCTGGAATCTTTGAAGCAGGCCCTAATAGTTTTAACCGACTTCCCAAAAAGGAGGAGGTTCTCAATTTGGCCGGTTTATTTTTCTATGTATGTACATCGATTACGTGGCGGTTAATGGACCGATTCGCGTGATTCTTTTTTTGTTCGACGCGAAATAGCTGCCAGGTGGTCCCATAAAAATTTATAACTTTGAATATCCACTTCAAGCGCTAAGTCACTGCTTATTAGACGACCAGACGGCGGAGTGGGTAGTGTACCTGCCTGCGACGCCGTGGTCGCGGGTTCGATTCCCGCATAAGACAAATCTTTGTGTGCATGAACATGAGGGTTTGTCTTAGTCTGGGCGTTTCTATGTATAATAAGTATATATTTACAAAAGAAAAGTATATATGTGTTAGTATCAGTTATTTTAGTACCCATAGGACAAGCTCTTAACGGGATATAATCCCACCCACACGCCCATCACTGTGACTCCTGTGACGCCAGGATCTACAGCGGTAACCAACTGAAAGGCACCGTGCATGACACACGGGCAATCCCAGGGAGAGTTACAATTGTCTTGGAACCCGCAACGAATTTAATCAGAAGTATATAGTTGGAGTTGGAAAGTATGTATCTTTACATTATTGTACAAGCTCTGCTTAGTTTGGGACTAGATGACGTTCTGTGTAAGTTGTGAGATATTTATTTATTTATTTGTTATTCTTCCACAAAGGTCTTGAATGGCAACCAAATATGTGTTCTAAATATCCATGTAAATATGTCCAGCAGTTACTCTCCGTCCTTATAATAATAATAAGACATAATATCTATAGATCAGCAGGCGAGGAGGTCGCCCAAGGCCCTCGCGCCTCCCTCGCTCGCCCAGTACACCCCTCCACATGAGCTCACTAGACTCCAAACGTAGGGGGTGAAGAATTCCTCTGGTCGCTCTTCTTCTACGTAGCGGAATTTTAGGTCAGGGAATTTCTGAAAACGAGGAATATAAATTAATAATTTTCATTAAGAAGGAAAATAAATAAATCTTTATTTATAAAATAACTAGCTGACCCGGCAAACGTTGTTTTGACAAAAAAATTAGATTTGCCATAAAAAAAATAATTGTAATAGAGTGAAAACATTTACAAAAAAAACGATAAATAATCAGTTATTGAGTAATAACATGGCTATTAAAAAATAGGGGTTGGTTATTAACTGTTAACGGGTAAAAATTTAGGGTTGTATGTATTTTAAATGCCACATTATAGAAAAAAAAACAAATGTTCAATAATTAAAAACAAATATTCAATCATTAAAAAAAAATGTTAAGGGTGAACAACCCTCATCACTTAGGGGTATGAAAAATAGATAGTAGCCGATTCTCAGACCTACTGAATATGCGTATAAAATTTGGTAAAATCAGTAAAGCCGTTTCGGATGAGTAAGGTAGCTAACATTTTGACACGAGAATTTTATATATAAGATTATCTTTATATAGCACACAAAATAAAACAGTAGGTACATAGTAAGACACTTAATATGGCCACAAAAGAAATCATTATACTTAATATTGTTCTACTGGTACTTTAAATAGGAAATCCTAAGGAGCTTGTAGTTAAGCTAAGCAATGCTTGATAATGGGCGACCATGATATAATAACTTTTTCACCACACCAGCACGAAAAAGATCGTTTGCTTGCGAGAATTCAGTGAGTAATAACGCTTATTACTCACTAGTGAGGCAAAGTGATTTAAATTTCGAAACACTAAATCCTTCCAATGAATAGGCGCTAATAAAAACAAAACAGCCACCATGTAGGTTATAACCTACATGGTGGCTGTTTTGTTGTTCAATCAATTTTATTTAAAAACTACAAACGATACGTTTTAATTATTTTAAATTATATTAATACACGCTTATTTAGTATTTTAATGTTTTTTTATTCGTGATTAGCCATTAAATTTATTAAAAATTAAGTATTTAATATTAGACTCTATACATAAATGTTAAGGAACAAACTTCCAAACGCATTCTTAAAAAAAGAGTGTCTGTGTCAGTGTCATTCATCGCAGGGAACTTTAAATTCTTTTCAGTTTATGTTTAAATGTTGACTACAATTTTTAACAAAAAAAAAGTGAATCAAGTGATAAAGAACTTTGTGGAACTTCAGAATAGTTGAAACAACTTGCTAGTAGAAGCAAGTTAGAAGCTAGTACACAGAAGTTTGCTTTTTACCAGAAAAATCACGGGAGAAGTTTTTGAAAGCATACGACATATTTGGCGACTTTCAGAAGGCGCTAAAACGCATTCTGAATCGGTATTCTCCACTGTCGTATTACATAGAATTATCCAAAGTTAAGCAATCGAGTACGAGTTTATTTAAATCTTAATATTTTCTCACTGGAAGAGGTGAAAAGTTTTGTATGTAACGCGTAAGAAAAATTTAATTTCCAGTTCGTGACCTCTTAAATCTCTCACTTGCGAAGTAGTCTTTATTAGAATCACTCGCTACGCTCGTGATTTAATTCAAGACTACTTCGCAAGCTCAAGATTTAAAATTGGCACTCACAACAGAAATATAAACTTTTTCTCACTTGTACCATAAATAACTATTATCTACACCCATGCTATAAATCCTCTATAAACGTTCTTGAAACAGTTAGCTAATTGCCAACATTAAAACAGCCAGTGTCATAATAACCATTATAACACCCAAACGGGTGTACTAATGTTGTACTGAAATTCATTATGCAACTCCTTTTTTACTCATCGAACAGCCACATTCTCATGGCATCTTTATGAATTTCAAAAAAAGAACATGTCATGCACGCGCGTTTCACTACCACAGCGCCGTAATTTAAATAAAAACTTTTTCAATTTTTTGAATTGACGTCGTATCCCGCCATTTTTGTTCAATAATAGTATTGAAAAAATAATTATTACAATAAATAATTATATTATTACCTATACATAGTTTTTTTGTATTAGATACTCACTAAATAAACTTTCCATGAATTTACATAGAGTTCTTACAACACTGTACCCTAATACCCTACGGTTTCAGAACATTTATAGAGGATTCATATCATGGGTGTAGATAAAGTCTTGTATGCAACTGTTATAATTAGGTATTAACACACTCATGTGATACTATGATCACACTCGGCTTCGCCTCAGTGTGATAAACCCACACTCGTGTTTTAATACCCCTCATTATAGAACAGTTGCATAAATAACTAATGTTCCTCTATGTTTCATAGAGCAAGTTATATCGTTGGTCCCAGAATAGATAGAGGCTAGAAAGTCTGACAACTAGTCTAACAAAGAGTTCTAGCGTAACAGTTGCTCTACGTTTGTGTTTTCTGAATACTCGGTATATTTTCTATGAGAATATTTTACCACACCGATCCCGCCCCGAGTAATCAGAATGGCTAAGGCTCCGATGACGGTATTTTAAAACACCGAAGCCAGTCGGTCCATTCCTATAATAAACTAGCTGACCCGGCGAACTTCGTACCGCCTGCCTTAGCGTAAATTTGATGCACTACTTTATTTTGTATAGCTGACCTATCTTATGTTGTATGCGTACCTATTCAATTTGAACTGGAATCTATAATATCCTCCATATAAAAATGAATACCTATTTCCCTGGTCTCGTCATACCTGAGAAGGACTTTACTAATTTTATTAAATAAAAAACAAAATATATATTTTTATAATAGTGTTTATTCCGTAGGGTTCAATAATTTCACTTATATTTTTACAGAAAATTTATTAATATATATTTAATTTATTTTGTTTTCTTTTTTTTTCCCCCCCTAACAACCTTGTACAGAGTATTAGAAAACTACAAAAATAAAATCAGCCAAATCGGTCAAGCTATGTCGTGACAACGGAAAACGGGTTTCATTTTTTTATATATTATATAGATACGGGAGTAAACTGCGAGGTACTATTTCCGGGTCAGGCGAAGTGTTATTTGTGAACTTTGTCAGGCAAATCACAATAACAGCTTGGAGTTGGAATTATGCCCGGTGGATGGCGATAGGCTTACCCACTATCCCGTGGGACCCAAACAAAGGTGAAATGTGGGTGTTGTACACCTCTGCCACACTTTTCTGGGTAATGTTGTATTATGTTATGTTAATAAAACACTATCCAATGGTCCCAATGACAAGGTCACATACAAACATCCACTCACACGAGCTCACACAGTCTCGGAATAAATCTTTGCAAATTACACAAAGATTTGTCCCATGTGGAAATCGAACCCACAACACCAGCGTAGTGGAGAGCGGCGAGGCGACCGTTTAAACCACTACACCACACGTGCAGACAAAAATAAAGATCTCCTTACCTTTAATCTGTCACTAGACCACTGCTCAGCTCCCTTCTTGATGCACGCCAGTACCTCTGTGACCCCTAAGTCACCTCCAGCGCCTTCTTGTACCCGTTGTAATCGTGTTGAGAAGTAACCTATTACCTAGAAATGGAGAATTAATTTAGAGTAAATTGTTTCTTGTTTTATATATTTTATTGAAAATAATAATTAAAATCACTGAACGCCTTCGACGCCCAGTGCGTGGAGGCGCAAAAGGCGCCAGATGTTTAATATTTTGTTTAATAATATGAAACAGCACTAAAGCGCTTTCACAGATAAAAGGCGTGAAAAGACGGATTCTGTTTTTACCATTTACATTAAAATAATAATAAGTTTCACTGAAAAGCATTCAATATCAAGTACCATGAGGCGCCGAAGGCACCAATTATTCAACATTTTCTTAATAAATGATAAGTAGCACAGAAACACCAAGTCCTAGGAGGCAAACCATAGGCGCCAGATGTTCAATATTTTTTTAAATAAAAATATTCCTGAAACCTTTGACGTCAAATGTCAGAAAGAGAGAATGCTTTATCTATCTTTTAATATAGATATTTTTTTAAATATGTGTAGCAGCATAAAACATCTTCAATACCAAGTATCAAACCTTCGGCGCCCTCTGACCTTTGGCGCCTATTAGCCATATAGAAGGATGGATATGACCCTGCTTACCATATCAATATTCTGTGCGACAGGATGGTGGTGTTGATGTTGTTGGAAGAGATGTCGCTTGTGCAGCAACGCGTACACGACGTTCAGGTTGTTAGACAGTTGGTGCGCGAGGCAAGAGTTGATTATTTCTAAGAGCATTCGAAGAACTTCGTCTAGGACGTTTATGTGGTCCATCTGTGGAACAAAAAACATACAACGGTTAATACTTAGAATGGTATGTATATGTACAGTATACTAATAATCAGTTGAAAAAGATATGGGACCGGCAGGATTGGAACCTGCGACCTTCTGCACGCCGCCGGGCAGTCGCTTTAGCCACCAACTGCCACCTCTTGCCAATTACAGTTTTAGACCAAGACGTTAGACATAAAAAAAAAAAAACGGCAATAATCTGATAGAATAAAGTACATACTAAAAAACAATACAATAAATACCAATAATGGCTAAACTTTATCCTTTCACTGATCAATCAATTAATCAATCAATATATTTATTTGCGAAAACATTATTACATAATGATCTTACATGGTAAATTGTCGAACATGTTTCACTGTAAATTACAGCATGCAATTTTTTAGGTTAATATTATTTGAATACACTTTTAAGAGATAATAAACATTTTTATACACATAAAATAAAATAGAAATAACATCAATCATATAAAAAATCTTCTACTCTATAAAAACACCCTATGTGATTAAGACTCTATGTGATAGCATTTTAAACGAAACCGTAAAATAGCGTAATGAAGACTATCGCGTATAAATTTGCCGCTAGGGGCGCTTGGGTAGCGTGAGGTCTCCGAAATGTCAAATGTCACTGCTGTTTGGCTATGCAGTCATTGAATTTATACATATTTATAGAGGCACCGTTCTAGCGCGTTCTGAAAACAAACTTTTTGCGAGCAACAGAGAAAGCACTTGAGCATAAGACATGTATGAGAGCAAGGGAGACAGACCACTTGAAATTAGAATCCGTATTCCGTTAAATGTTTTTCTTCAAACGCCCTAAACAATTGCGCCTCTATAAAAACGTATGAACTCAATGGTTGGGATAAATCAAATGTTATAAAAATCTCAGGCAGAATCTGACTCTACAGTGGCGCCAACTAATGAGACATAAAACGATATCTCTCATTGCCACACTCGGGATCTAAACCGAGACTAGGTAGACTAGATTCGAGATAAAAAAAAACACAAATTTGTTATAAAATACTTACAACTTCTTCTGTTTTCTCTTCAGACTGGTGTGGTAATTCTAAATTATTGATATCGCCACCTGAAAAAAGTATTCACAAATTACACTTCACCAGCTGGCTTAGCATACGAGCGTGAGATGGGTTTTGTCGCGGTTTTATCATGTATCTCTCATAACATGAAAGAGATAGCATGATACCCGCGTTTATCTCTACATTGTGCTTAATGTGGTCTAGCTATGATGTATAAATGTATATTTGAATCTCTATACATTTCATTACATCTTTACGTAGAAGTTTACAGCTAAAATGTATATTATTTATTTATTTTTATTTTATTTAAAAACTTTATGCACAAAATGGTACATGGGTGGACTTAATGCCGTAGGCATTATCTACCAGTCATGCAGAGACGACAAGTGGTAGGTGCAAGAGCTGAGAGTAGGTTAGAAACAAACCAATTACAATTATTTAATTAAATACATCATAAAAATTAGTACACTACAAAAAACTTAAAATAAACTATTTAGAATATATAAATAATAATTATATGGATCTATATATACGATTCTAATATACACAAATATAATCATACATAAATATTTATAAATATTATATATATATTATATATTATAACGAAGTAAACTATGTTTGACTTAATTCTGCCAACTCATTGAAGAGATGATCACGCACTTTAGTTTTAAACACATAACGGTTGGTGGACATCCTGATTTCCAAGGGAAATTTGACATACATTAATATGCATAGCTGCCGTGTGAGAAGCACTAATTGCGATATTGCAAGCAATTCGGACCTTAGCAGAATATTATTTTGCCAACCGGTACGGTTATCGGTATCGTTCAAAAGTATAATTTTCACAGGTTGTTACGAATAACATAAAATGTAAACCTTTTTGACTTAAAGTGATAAAATAATTCAAAAGTACTGTAGCATGTTTTTACTCCTGTTTCAAAAATGAAACTGTATTTGCGCACGATATATTTTTATCCGTCATAATTCAAATTATGGTTTACGCCAATTTATTAGAAAAAGTAACACTTACCATTAAAGAATTTAAAACATAAAAGAAAATAATATTCAAATTTTATAGGCATGTGACAACAAATTACATTACTTAGAACAAACTTATATGTAACGGTAAATTCACTCATTTTATCTCATTAAATGTTGACGTTTTGAAAAGAAAATTATAAATGCAGGCGGTCGTTGTAAGATTTACTGATTTGAGATACTTCATTTAAATGAAATTTTCTTGTATTTTTTCATACATATACGTGATACGTGTTCAACTTTCGGCTCATTTTACGTACCTATTAGTTATTGTTATGTAGAGGTGTATGGGCCAGTAACAATGAAACGAAGTACTTAATACAACTGTCTATTGCAATTTAAATAAAATACAATAGTAATATTACGATAATTGTAACAGCTAATCAGCTGTTACAATTATCGTAGCTGATTAGAGCGCATCAAGTAAAGCGACGCGAGGGTGCTCGGCACGGTGGCGAACAATAGACTGCCGTCGTGTGCGCAGGAAAATCGAACGTCGCCGAAACTAGCCGATGATTTACGAACGTGGTACTCGCGCCGCGATTAATGAAAAGTACGTTACAAGCTAAAATCAATTATATAGAAATCATTTTAAAGCATTCATTCTAAAAAAAATACAGGGCAAGTAATATTTAAATCGAATATAAATTCTCTATTGAGATAGCGGGCTCGGCCCGGATGTGCGTAAACACATTATGCATGCATAGGCAAGACTAGTATTTATTTATTTACTATCAACGCCTCGCAGAAAAGTTTGCACTACGAACGCCAACAACATACGGGTTCGCTCCGTCCGCTGTGGCAATAACACACTTAAGATGACGAAAATACTTATTTTATTTTATATTTAATGATCATGATTTATTTTCATAATTCATAATAATAAAATAAAACTTTTACTTTCGTATTTTTTTAATTTACATTGTTAGCAAGTAGCAAGTTAGATTGAGCGTGTAGCAGGCAAAATTGTGAATATACCGCCAAAACATGCTTGAAGTCAAAATAATAATATTTTAGGACAAAGTGATTGAATAATTAAGATTGAGCGTGCTGTCGGCGTGTTATTTATGTCGATTAGAATAAGTTCAATAACCTATTATCCTTTCAAATCAAATCAAATCAAATCATTTATTTCCATGGGCCCCAAGGGGCGCTTGAACACGTCAAAACAAACATCAAAACACAAAAAATATAAAATTAAAATAAAACTTAGCTAACTAAATTATAATACTTATTGTAATAAAATGATTTGACACCGGAGCTTAGATTGACTTTAATTCAACTTAGAGAATTGAATTAAAATCAATCCAAGTACCAGCTCCGATGGGTATTGCATCATGAGAAGAGCTGGTGAGAAACTCATGTGCACCATCTTTTCAAATAATTCATACAATATTTGTTTGTTTTTTGACAATAATTCTATGTGTAAGTTATAGCAACCAAAACAACATTATAGCTAAATATGGTTATAAAGAGAAAATAAACTTAAATATAGAAATGCAATTAAATTATTATAAATAAATCCATAGTATATAAGGTTGCAATATCTTACACTTCAAGCAGAAAATAAAGGAGTAAAAACAATGTGTGTATACTACTGTATATATAAGGGTTTCAGAACAGAACAAATATTTATATACTAATAACAAAAACTATTTATACTACAAAAATATAAAAATTAAAAAATTCAAAAATGTACACACAGATTGCCTTTACTTAACAATATTTGAAATAACATGAAATGAGGTTATACAAATCAAATTTAGTGAGTTAATAAAGAAACTTTAACGCTGAACGAACGTTTTTTGATCGCAACATTTACAAAATAAATGTTTTACATCGCTTTTAATAAAATATTAACTTCGATAATTATCTCATATCGTCTCGTCGCACAATAGTGACGACGAGTAATATCTCATATTAACTCGATATTATTTGTCAAAATTCGGTAAATGGGTTCGATGAAGGTCGGAGTGCACTTGTTGTCTCTACTTTTGACGTTATAACAAGTGAGATAGAAAACGTGACGGTCGTTGTGCGCATGAGTTAAACGTGAGATAAAAACTCTCAGCCATCTCTCATGCATGACTTATGTCATGTTCGTATGCTAAGCCAGCAGGTAGAATTATTTATTATTTATATTTTTTTATTTTTAAAAAACGACGCCCGCACTAGGAATAATTCCTCTGTCGCGGGGGTGTTCACAAACATACATTTCACACACACAGATCACATCGAGAGTCAGAACAAATCTTTGCGAATCACACAAAGATTTGTCCCATGTGGGGATCGAACCCACAACACCAATTCATACGCCTACTTTTGATATCATCTCCATTAGAAAGGTAGATTGTTCTCGAGTAAGTTTTTAGGTCCCATGTTACATGTACCGGGACTTACTTTATGTGCACTTTTATTACAGTTGAAAAAATAATGATTCCAGTGGGCATGAAATTTGATTTTAGATTTTTTTTTGATATGTTTTAATTCGTCTTTATTAGAGTTTATTCAAAATAAATCAAACACTCACCTTCTATTTCACTGCAAAGCCTCGCTCTCCTTTTCGTTAACGTTTCGAATAACGATATTAATCTTTGTGCGACGTACGGGTGAAGATTTCTGAATTCACCTGAGAACAAAAGTTAGTTTTTTATGGTGGTATAAGTTTCGTGGACAAGCTCCATGGAGTACATTGCTCAAGGGATGTATGTTGTGCCCAGTACCATAAATAGTTCGGTACCGACGATGCCTCGGCGCCTTCTGACAAAGTCAAAATTAAAGTCAAAGTATTTTATTTGTAAACATAGGTTAAAAAGTTTTTACAAATATTACAAAATGTGCGCTTTGTTTGGCCTAAGGCATCCAAATACAGATATTTTGATTCTAATCATATAAATAAAACCTAAATTTGACTCTTGACGACAGTGGCGATTCAGCGTTGCTTCTTGTTTTCTTATGAAAATATTTTAAAATTGCTAGCGCCTTAGGCGCCCCCTGAATCTTGACGTCAAAGAAGCTTTAATTAGTGCTACTACTTCCTTTTTTTAAGAACCTTAGATTTTTGACGGAAAAAGCGGTTAAGGAGCTGTATCATCAACAATATTTTCAAATAGCAAAGATGCGCTGCCCCACTTCTTAGTTTTATAAGAAAATATTTAAATTAAAGTCAACGCTCCTTGACTCTTTGCTTTTCTTATAAACGAGACGTATTTTTGTACTCACAGCTCATATTAGCAATGGCCGCCAAGCAGTTGGTATGTAGATATTTGTCTCGGACCCGCGCCATGTTGTACTGCAGCGCCCTCAATATCACCAACACCATGAGCCCTCCCAGCGATATCTCTGAGATCGCTCGCTCTGTGTACCACGTCAGGTTTTTAAGCATCTGGAGATAAAAAAAAAGAGATTTTGAGTAAAATTTTATTAATATTATTGAACTAGCTACCTAAAATATGAATGTTTTATACATAAAACTTTCGTTATGAATTATAATATCAATTAAAAACATCGCATCAAAATCCGTAGTGTTGTTTTAAAGATCTAAAACATACATATGGACAGACAGACAGCGGGCAGTGACTTTGTTTTATACTATGTAGTGATGCGAAAATTAGTGAGTTATTGGTAAAAACCGACTAGATTTAGATGAAACTTTGGCATATGTGTAACTTATATATTTACTAGCTGACCCGGCAATCGTTGTTTTGACCATATAAATTATTTCTAGGTAGTTAATAGACGATAATTGATCAGTTATCGAGCGGGATGAAAAATTATTAAATTACTAAAATGGCTATTAAAAAATAGGGGTTGGTGATAAAAGGGTAAAAATTTAAGGTTGTATGTATTTTTTAATGCCACATTATAGAAAAATAAAAACAAAAAAAATTGACCAAAATTTAAAAAAAAGAAATGTTAAGGGTGAAAAACCCTTATCACTTAGGGGTATGAAAAATAGATAGTAGCCGATTCTCAGACCTACTGAATATGCGTATAAAATTTGGTTAAAATCCGTTTCGGAGGTAACTAACATTGTGACACGAGAATTTGTATATAAGATTTATTTATTATGGATAAACAAACAATAATAACACATTAAAAATAATTACAGTGGTGTGATAAATTATCAGTGATAAAGTGTGCACTCACAACGTTGTCCACAAAATATTAATTACATATTTATGTATTTTTTGCAACTTAAATTAAGAAACAAGTGCGTGTCGGGCCACGCGCAATAGGGTTCCGTAGCTAGTCGTAACAACATATTTGGACTTAAAAGAGATTTATTATTGTTTAGTTTTAGAAATCATTAGCAGTTCGTAAGACGTTAAATAATACTTTAATAAATAACTAATAATTATAAAACTGTTTGGAGACCCTAATAATCTATATAAATAAAAATGAATTGTTGTTCGTTAGTCTGATTAAAACTCGAGAACGGCTGGGCCGATTGAGCTGATTTTGGTTTTAAAATGTTTGTCGTAGTCCAGGGTAGGTCTAAACGGTGAGCAAATAAGGAAAAATTGCGAGTAAGATAGAGTAAGACGACAATTCTATTTTCCCATATAAAAGTTGACCACTTACTTTCTGTCAAACATTTGACGGTATTTGTACTCTCAGTTCCACTCGAATTGAAGAACGCATTAAAACAAGACTTTTGAATCGACAACATAATATCAACTTTGCTCATAACATCGTGTATTTAAATTTCAAAATATAAAAATAATTAATGTGTTGACATGTTTGATGGGTGCCAACCTTACAGTGTTACCAACTCTCAAAAATATTTTTATTATAATAATAAGTGTATCCGAACGTTCCATTGTTTTGTCCCTAGATTTAAAGACTTTTTACTGCGTTCCTACTTTAACATCCTTGGTTTTGTCATCTCATGTTAAAAAAAAGAAACATTTAATTGGAGAAATACTGAAGTTAATTAATAATTTAATACAACCTGGACAGTTATTATTATTTTTGTTCTGCCGTTCCATCCACTTTTTACAAAAGGGACAATGCATTTTAAGGAGTTGAGGGATATATAGCTTCACTATAACTTCTGGAAAATAGTTTTAAAATATCAACAATTTAAATATTATAGTTGTTTAAATTCTTTATTTTCTCGATAACAGATGTAGTTCTTCTTCTTTTCTTAACCATGGCCACCGTCAAAAAAAAAAAGGACAGATGTAGTTTGATAGTTATAGTGTAAATATTTGTCAGTATTCACTCAAAAAAAATTGTCTATGGTAAAATGACACTTGAAATGTAAACGTCTCTTTGCTGTGCATCTATACTATAATTCTTTAATATTCCTAAAAATCTAAAAGCAACAAATTTCAATAAAATTAAAAAAGTATTGTGTCGTGTGTTTGTGACTTACTAAATATGCCTCCAATAATTAGGCGGTACGAAGTTCGCCGGGTCAGCTAGTCATAAATAAATATATAAACGTACTGATTACCGACAAATAGCCAAAATACCAACATTTTTTCGCCAGCAAAAATAACTTTGTTTTTCATAGTGTTTTATGGAATTTGTATCAATAACAAAGTAATAATTTGCAGTTGCTGAAAAAGTGCTATATCTCAAAAACTGCCGACTGTATCTCATTCAAAACAATTTTGGTTGAAAGTTTTTATTAAGATCTATAATATACCTATATTAATTTTAGATTTTTCACTCCTGTGGTTTAAAAGTTAGAGGGGGGGGGGGATTTTTTTTTTGTGTAAAAATCGTAAAGCGGTTAATAGAATACATCTACCTACTTAGTTTCAATTGTGTAGTCCTAATAGTTTCCTAATAAAGTGGCTGTGACATACGGACGGACGGACAGACAGACAGACATGACGAATTTATAAGGGTTCCGTTTTTTGCCATTCGGCTACGGAACCCTAAAAACATGCGAAGGCAATATATGCGAACACCTCCAGTCATTCCTATATTTGCGATAATTTATATAGAAAGAAAGAAAGAAAGAAAGAAAGAAAATTTTTATTGGCACAAAACATAAAATAAACAATACAGGAAATACGATCAAATACAGTTATACAGTCTGTACCAAAAGGCCAGCAGCTCAGCATAATGCTAAGCGACTGCAATGAAATACAGTCACCTAACGCTGATTTTCAGCTGCAGCCCACGAGTGCCGTACGCTCAGAACTACTAAAATAAATTTAACTATAATTAATATCAGTTGAATTTAAAAAGTAGAAAAGAAAGGATACACCATAATATAAATAAATAAAAGCTGTTTACAAACTTTAAAAAACACAAAATTGATATAAAAATAATATAGGTAAATAATAATAAATTTTTAAATCAAATAAGTAAGTAATAATTAATTAGTTTTTGAATGATTAAACTATAAAACTGCTAAATAATAGTGTAATCATTTAAGTTAAATATTAAATAGACAATATAAATCATAAGACGATAATAAATATTCAAATTAATACGATGACATAAATTTTTATAGATTTTTGTATTTAATGTATAAATCAGTATTATAAAAATAAGTGTAAAAGCAAATTGATTTAATTTAAAATATGGATTAAAAAATAAAAAGATATTGATTTCATTAAAATAGGTATTAAACTTGTTAAAAAAATAAATAAAATAAAGTTTAAAAAAAGTGCTATGAGACAAGACCCTTGATTTAATAATAGGAACACAATAAAATAGTAAAATAGAAATTATATAGGCACGGAAGTATGTCGACTATTCTCATAAACTTTCTGGTATTGCAGAATATACAATTTTAATTTATTTTTAAATGTTGTTCGGCTTGTACAATTTTTTATTGGTGGCGGAATATTGTTCCAGCACTTAGTTGCTGCATACCGAAAACTACCCCTGAAAACAGCTGTTCTGTGACGTGGTATAGAAAGATGTTGAGAACATTGTCTACTTGGCCTGTTTCTGCCAATCCACTCGAGTTTTTTATATAAATATGTGGGAGTCTGGTACTTAACCACGCCAAACAATAAACTCGCTAAGTGGAGTCTACGTCGAGCATTCATTTTTAGGATGTTGTTTTTATTTAAAAAAGGAGTTACATGGCTTCTACGGGGTATGTCAAAACAAAAACGAGCACAGGCGTTTTGCATTCTCTGTATCATCCTTTCAGTTTTAGATAATAGCCTTTGCCCAAATACAACATCTGCGTAATTCATTTTGGAAAGGATTAGTGTCTCGACGAGGAGAATTCTCAACTCTTCACTAAGATAGGGCCGCGCCTTGTACAAGACTTTGAGCCTATAAAAGCAATTGCGAATTGTGTCAGATATATGCTTCTCGTAACGCAGATCTGCGTCCATTACGAGGCCGAGGTTGCGTGACTCATAGACTCGATCAATAGGTTTGCCCATTATGGATATAAATTTATCAGTTGCTTTGATTGCACTAAGCTGATGCTTAGTTCCAAAAAGCATATATTTTGATTTTGTAGGGTTTAAAACGAGCGAATTACGATTGGACCACCGCGCAATGCTTTCTAAATCATCATTAAGGTCATTTATAGCCGCTTCATATTCAGATGGTTTAAACGATATGTAGATTTGTGTGTCGTCAGCATAAATATGATATTTACACCTTTTTATACTCCTAGTTATATCCGCACAGTAAATATTAAACAGAATGGGGCCTAATATGGAGCCTTGTGGAACACCCCTAGTAACGGCACGATGGCTAGACGTAACAGTTGATCCATCCGATTTCCTTATTTCGACATATTGCGTGCGCCAGCTCAAATAACTGTTAAACCATTGTATGGTTTCGACATCCATGCCGTAGAAGTTCAGCTTTGAAAGTAACAGAGAAGTGTTAATACAGTCAAACGCACGGGAAAAATCAAGCAACACCAAAAGCGTGCACATGCCGTCATCCTGAGCGGTCAGAACATTATCAGTCACATCCAACAAAGCAGTGGTAGTACTATGAGCTCTCCTAAACCCCGATTGAACGTCAGGCAAGATATTGAATTTCTCCAAATACTCTACCAGTTGTGAACACACTACCCTCTCTAATACTTTTGATAGCACTGGCAAAATGCTGATAGGTCTTAAATCTTTACTGGTTACAGGATTCTGCGTTTTCGGCAATGGAACAACCTTTGCAACTCTCCATAACGCTGGGAATGTTGATGTTTTGATCGAGGTGTTAACAATACTAGTTATAACGTCCGTGGTAAGCGGTAACGTCAAAAGAACCATATCAATACCAATACCATCACCTTCTGCTTTGGTTTTTATACTAGTTAAAATTTTTACTATTTCTTTATTTGTCGAAGGCATAATCTTGAAAACAGAATCATTAGAATCATTATAGCGCTCATGTTCGTAGTATGTCATGACAGAAATATTAATCCTATTATCACCCGGTATATCTAAAAAACTATCACAGATGGCATCAGGGTTGCTTAAGTGAGGTGGGAGAATTGCATCATTCTTGGGAGGAAGTAAAGTTGTTTTTAAGTTTTTCCAGAGTAATTTAGAGTCCCTTATCTGATTATTTATATTTTGTTTAAAATATGCTGCCCTCTCATGAAACAACGATCTGTTCACAAGTGACTTAAGGTCCTTGTAGTATGCCAACTTACCTTCACTTTTAGATTTGTGGTATTGCTCATGAGCTTGGTTCCTTAAGCGCATCATGAACTTAATATTATTGGTTATCCAAGGGTATGAGCGCTCCTTAATAACACAAGTCCTCCTGGGAGCATGACAGTCCATTATTTCCAATAATGCTTTATTAAATTGTTCAACCATTTGATTAACATCTTGTACTGCTGCAATTTCACTCCAATTTATCATTTGGAGATCCATGTTTAAAAGTTCAAGTGACACATCCTTTAACGGTCGATAAGACACAGATTTGGGTTTCATCTTGTATATTTTAATATTGATCTCACAGGTGACAAATGCATGTGCACCCAAGTCGGGTATTGAATCCACATGTATAGAGCAATGCCTAATATTTGTACATACAATGTCTATCAATGTTTCACCATGAACAGTAGAATGAGTCGGAGACGTTACTATTTGTTCAAGGTTCATACATTTCAGAAACGTGACCAGTTTTGCTGTTTTTCGATCAGTGCCATTGATCATATTAATATTAAAATCACCCAGCAAAATGATATGCTCACACTGACCCAAAGAAATGAGTGAACTGGAAATAGCATCAATAAAAAGATCCTCGTCTTGCCATGGAGGACGATAAGCGGTTCCTATAGCAAGCTTTGAACCCCCTACGTTAAGAGTGAACCACATTTGTTCTATTGAGGTGTGGGCAGGTTCAACTGGATGCGGATGACTACGAGCGCTTAGCCCACACTTTATATAGAATCCTACACCGCCACCTCTGCCCTGCTTAACGAACGATTGGCGTGGTATGTGTCGCAAACGATAGCCTGGCACTGCAGGTGCGCGACCTTCCTCACCCATCCGTAACCATGTCTCATTAATAGCTATCATGTCAACATTTTGCTGTTGTATTGCCATAATCAATTCGTCATGTCTAGTACCCAAAGAGCCTGCATTAAATAAACCAACTTTTAACCGTTTAGTAGCCATTACGCAATGAATGCATTAAACCCAGCCCAAAAAGCAACGTAAATATTATTAATATTAAAACAAGCAATATATGTATGTAAATTAGACTATTAATATGTGTAAAATATAATAATGCTGGAAAATATGACAAAGGAGCAGGATAATTGAGTAAAGCGTTAAAAACATATAATCGGCGGTGGCCATCGTGGACTGCGCGGTCAGCATCAGTAATACATACATATGACAGAAAAATTGTACAGTAAACATAACGATTTTCGGTACAATTGATGAGTGACATAACTAAGGCATTTAACAAACATATTAAAGCATGAAATAGCGAGAAAACAAAACAATAAATAATTTGATTTGAAATACAAACTGATAAAAAAACAGAAAACAAACACGAAACATGTATCATATTAGAATTAATAATTTGGGTGAAATAAAAAAGGTAAGCTACGTCGGCCAAACTCATTTGCTGCCAAAAATTCGGACTATATCGGCTTCGGATCGGACAGAGTAAGCGGGCTTGCCCTCGATTTTACGGACCAGTATACGACCCTCCTTGGTCCAGGTATATTTCCAGCCCGAATCTTTGGCTGCCAGACGTGTCTTATAAAATAACTGTCTGTTGACCTTTGTTAATCTTTCATTAACGTATATACGGCTAGGCTTTCCAGATAGTTCGATATCAGTGGTGGTGAGCCCACGACGAACTCGAGCAGCTCTTAATAGGCTATTACGCGTTTCACGTCTTGCTAGTCTGACAACAACCACTCGTGGGTTGGAGGTGTCTTCTGTAGTTCCTTCTTCAGTACGGTCTCGCAAGACATTACCAACGCGTTTCGCAAAAACTACATCTCGATCGTCAAGCTGCAATCCCATCTTGATTGCAAGAAGATTGAATAATTGGACCGGGTTTTCCCCTTTTGACTCTGCAATTCCTGACAGTTGAATATCATTAAGTAGTGATTCCTGTTCCCTTTCGTTGAGTTGTTGCTGCAATGAATCGACAGTCTTCTCAAGCTGGGTCAGCCGAGGGGTTTCTGCTTGCACCAATTTATCTTCAATCGAGTTAATGCGTCCCTCTAGAGCATCTACCTTTTCATCGCATGCTCTTCCAGAATTCTTGAGTCCCGACATCTCTTCCCGAAATTCCCGAAATTCAGAACGCAGTGCACTTAACTCCTGGCGCAGATTACGAATTTCCAACGCAACATTGGTTTCAGTTTGCGGGTCTGATTGCTGATTAAAATCGTCCTTTACTGGGGTTTGAAAGATATCTTGCCGTGGCTGTTTATTTTTACAAGTAGGGCATGACCACGATGTGGGTGTCTTCTTAGAAGAGGAAACATTTGCACAAGTGCGATGGTATTGTCCTGGGCATTTAGAGCACTTCACTGAGTCATTTGTAGCTAAAAATTTGCCACAGCCTGCGCATTTTAGCATGATTTAGCCAGAAATATTCAAAAACAAAATCAGTAAAATAAAATAGAAATAATTTAAATCCAATTCTAAAAAGTTAATGTCTTTGCAGTTGTGACTCGATCACTGAAACTTATTTCTGGCCAAAGATAGAACCACAAAAAGAGATTTGAAAACCGAGGTTTGAACTTGCAACATGTAAATATGAAGTCGGCACTTGGACCGCTCAACCACGGATAGCTTATAGTCAATTGTTAAAATTTACATTCTTATGTAAACATACACAGATACAAACAAAAGTGTGGGTAAATAGAAATTATAGTTCACAACAAAGTCACAGCAGTTCACTTAATTGTCACTTGGTAACGATTTTATTAAATAGTTTTTGATGATTTATCACTTTTGGCACTGTTTGTTTTAATGAAAATTCATACACTAATTGAATGTATAGTTTTCTGATAAACTGTGCAATTATTATTACAAAACTTCACGGATTTACTACTTTTCTAGATTAATAAAAACGGAGCAAAGATAAACACGTCTATTTCGTTCGAGCGCTCAGCACCCTCCTATGACAAATACACACATGAATGACAAGTATATATAGTTTGATATATATATATAATAGCAGCCCTGTATCTTTTACATGTCCCACTGCTGGGTTCGGGTCTCTTCTCATGATGAGAAGGGTTAAGCCACAGTCTACCACACTAGCTAATTGCGGATTGTTAGATTTCACACACCCTCGAGCACTTTTTAGGCACTCTCAGGCATGCAGGTTTCCTCAAGATGTTTTCCTTGACCGTTAGCGAGCGATAATTTATATGATAAATACACACATATCTTCGAAAAGACAAATCTTAACGATTTATTGACAGAGGTGTGTGCCGTGGGTTCGAACCCGAGACCTTTGACTTCGCGGTCCTACGGTCTCCCACTCGGCTATTGTTGCTGTTATGCTTGTCCCTCTAATAAATAATATATACTCTTTTTATGTGACTTTCAACATGTATGATAATTGTTATATTTTATTATACATTTCATTTGAAAAGATGGTGCACATGAGTTTCTCACCAGCTCTTCTCGTAATGCAATACCCATCGGAGCTGGTACTTGGATTGATTTTAATCTGATTATAAACAGTTGGATTTAAATTAATCTAAGCCCCGGTTATTCAAATCATTGTAATTGGTATAATTTAGTTTTACTTATAATTTATTTTTTTATCATTTGTTTGTAATATTTTGTCGTGTTCAAGCGCCTCCTGGGGCCTATGAAAATGTATGATTAGAATTTGAATTTGAATTTCATACTTACAATTAAATGCACACTTTTGATGAGCGCGTCGTCTTCAGTCAATATAAGTAGCACTATTAAAGACATGTATATGTGATGTGAATTATTGTCCGGCGCGTTGTATAATACTTGTAGGATTGGCACTATCTGTAATAAAACATAAATATTATTAAATAAAAATAAAAAAACAATGTCTAATCAGACGGACTGCATTATAATGCAGTTTAATTGCAGTCAGTGCGGTTGCAATAACTCGAGCGTGCATTACTTATAATTCGAGCTGACCGATTCGTTTCCAGTATCATTGCAGTCGCGCTAAATGCAATGAAACTGCATTACAACTGCCGATTGCAGTTTGAATGCAGTTATTTAAATATGCCGTTTGTTTTCATAAGGGTGTTATTAGTATTTTTTATTGATTATCAAATTATACCAAGAAACAATTGCAAATGATGTGGGATCGGCAGGATTCGAACCTGCGACCTTCTGCACACCGTACATTCGCTTTACCAACCAGCTACGATCGCTCGTGATGCCTGAACAAACACAAACATTTTTAATTACATTTTTGGGTTTGTTGTCGGTCTAGTAACCCCCCCCCCCCCTGCCATTAATATTTTGATATTAACAATGTACAGAATTATTACTTCTACAGATTTATTATAAGTTTAGATGTGCAAACACTTACCAGCTCATCGATTTGTGCCACGTTAGTAATATGTCGTTTGTATGCATTACATGAGTGCAGCATTAGATATAGTAATAATGTTGAATGTTCGCAGCCTGCTGTCGCACATAGAGCCTTGTGCAGCTGAAAATAAGTGTAAATTTAGTTCTACTGCTTGATGAAGAGATTCGGGCAAGTCTTTAGGTTTAAAATACATAAAACAAACAATAAATAAATATCACACAACATACACACAACGCCATCTATACTTTGTCCACTCCTTTATTTTCTTTTTGACAGATCACGCCTATGAATTACCGTTTTTTTTGACAGATTAATGTATTAAAATAATAATGTACTTTATTGACAAGCGGCACTTTTTAGGGAAGTTCACTGTTTGTAACAAACAACCACAGACTATAAATCAAATCGTGAAATGAAATAAATCGATCATTATGAAAAAGAATAATTTGACTTTTTTTGTGTATTGTCTGTATTTTATAAAAAAAAGAATATAATAATAGTATTATGATTCCATGAATAATTATTTGCAAGAAATCAAGTCGAAATCTTGGAATTAAAAATGAAAATGTAAACAAAGGTAACTAGGAAATCGTCATAGACTAAGTATGTGACATTATTATTATATTATTATTTTGTATATTTATTTCATCTAATAAAAACTACTAAATAACGAATAATTAATAATGAACTAAAACCATTTCGATGTAATTAATCGATTGAAAGTTCTTCGTAGACAACATCGATTATGATTTCAAATCGAATCAGTAACGTGTGAAGGCATCCCTAAATGTAATCTGTCAAAAAGAAAATAAAGAAATGGACAGAGTATAGTACACCGACCTTGTACTATGAGTACTAGAATAACTGATACTATATACCACAGATATAGATCTACATAGATAACGCAAGTATCACGATTTGTATTGAAACCAAGCGTGCCGACTTTTTAATACTTATTGTGACGTCACAGCCGAAATTTAGTGACGGGAAATCCAAACCGATTCAAAGACACCGATGCCGCCGATGCCCATCCGCCCAGTACGTTCAATTGGAGCCGTCTGCTATGATTTTCTCTGACAAAAGACGCGCCTGGACTGAAGTTAGCGGCGACCAACCTCGACGCTTGGTCGGGGTTGAGACACGCGAAGTACATGCATTTGCGTTATCTATGTAGATCTATATCTGTGCTATATACTATATACGCGCGCTATCACCTGAGTCGTCAGGTCATAAAAGTCAAAAGAGATAGAAGATAGGAATATTTTATAGATAGCATAATAATATGAATAAGTCTATTTATATATGTTTATGTATTGTAACTTTAGTAACCTTTTATTAATCTTTTTATTTTATATAATATTAAAGTTGAAAAATTAAGAATCCAGCAGTACTCGAACCTGCACCCCCTGGGTATACGCCCCAAGTGCTTTGCCAATTCAGCTATGGATTGGTATACTGCCAGACTCGAAATTACTCAACTCTTCTGAAAATCTTTTACACTAATGTCCATCCAAAGGTTGCCTGGAAGAAATCGCGTTAACCCTTAATTTGACAATGTATTCCGGGGCATACATGAACTTAGAAAAAATATTTTCATGACAAAACGAGTCTCAAATTGATTAAAAAAAATATTTATATAATGCAACACTTATTAGCTTTGGTAAAAAATATAATTACACACCTGTCAACATAATTCTGTGACACAACTCCAAAAAATGGCGTCCCGGCTAAAGTCAGCTGTACTGTCAAAGGTATTTATAGTATTTTTTAATGTTATTTTACCGTTTTTGCAGGGTGTATTGATATTTTTTTATGCTTGATAGTATAATCGAATACCTATAGTAATTATAATAAAGTTATATTGAAAAAAAGTGGTTCTATTTTGATCACAAAAGTGTTGTATACTGTGACATACATTGCCAAATTCATAGCGAAAGACCCGTATTTTAGCTGTATGTCACGGTATACAATGCCAAGTTTGTATACAATATTGTTTGTATGTCATGGCATACACTGCCAGTTCGAGGTTGCTTTATAGGTTACTTTGCATTTTTTTTATCTTTGTTGGCAGCAAAAGCTTCAATCCCGTGGTGGTAGAATTTTAGCGCTTGTGCCTGCTGCAAATGCACCCTCTGATGATAGTGAACTTTCTGAGCATGAAGACGAATTTAATACCCGCACCCCTCATTCTCTGTCTACTTCTTCCGCACCTTCAATTAACAGTTCCTTGGAAGAGCTTAACATTTTAGATGATGACGATGAGAATGTTCGGCTTACTCCAGTTTTTCAAAGCATTTATCCAAGTTCTTCTTTGAATCCGAATTTGAATAAAGTACCTGTGTTAAGCGACCTGCCGTCATTTCCAACTACACCTGCAACACCATCTACTCCACTAACGCTTTCACCTCGATTAACAGAAACTATTCTAACTCCTAACATAGTTGCAAATAAAAGATATGTATTAATAATTCGTGGTTGCTGTACAGACAAGATTGCTCCAAAGCTCACAAACAACATATACCTCTAAAGGATTTTCGGTTTGAGATCTACGAGGGTTTGACAAAATGTGGTCGTGCTGCAAAGGGTGAAGGATACAAAAAAGGTGTACCACGAGCTAACCCAGTGGACTCATCCCGTTATGACAATGTTGGTCATTTCATGACCATGACAATTCAAGGTCGATGTAGATTTTGTTCAAAGCTAACGAGTGTGATATGTATTAAATGTCAAGTCCGCCTGTGTTTTGTTACTGGCAAAGGTGCCAGAAATTGTCAACTAGACTACCATGTAAGAACTTAAGTTCTACAACGATATTCAAGCCGTATTTAGAATGTGACATCATACTTTTTCATTTTATTTGTAATTTTTGTAACACGTTTTGTTATTAGTGAATTTGGTAATGTATGCCCCTACATACAAAAAATTAAATCCAAATATTGTTGTCTATTTGGCGATGTATGCTGCATCATACATAGTTTTTCAGGAAAACTGTAATTTTCATATTTTTTTCATTATTTTTTTTTAGTACCTTATTAAGCCCTATAACTATGTTAATTAAAGTTTTTTTAAATATTATTGTTTTTTTATTCTGCCAAATTAAGGGTTAAGCGATAAGGCCGCCCTTTGTGCATATATTGTAATTGAAACCTTCGTACAAAATGTATTTCCTATGTCTTATGCACAAATAAAGTTTTTATCTATCTATCTATCTATCTATCTCTTTTGTGCCAGCCTTAGCTAGACGAACCTTACTTGGTTTTCATTCTATCATAATAATGATAATTCCATTTTTCCTTTTAGTTGTTTCCTCTATAACTTTAAGGTTTGCTAGAAGAGAACTCAAGTGTGAGTTAAGCTCTCCTTTATTGTATTTTGTGTTATGCATTGTTGTATTAATTGTTTCATGGTACAAACCTACCATCAGGTGGAAAAGAGGGTATTTCTCTCCATCAACAAACAATTCCAAGACTCTATTATCAAAAATCAGTCCTTCAAATTGATAATATGATGGGACCCGCAGGATTTAAACCTGCGATCTTCTGCACACCAGGCGCGGGCACTCCATATAAGGCAAAAGGCACTGCCTACCCTAGCTATCACGGATAATTTCGGTCATCAAAGAGTAAACAATAAGTACCTAAAGTATAATTAATAAATCGTGGAACGATTACTAGAAAACTAACGCTTTAAAATAGTAACAAATCGCAAGCACAGCTAATAAACCGACAACGCGCTTATACACGTCCAACTCCTGCGAGATATAGCGGCAGGATACAGCGAATAAAAACGTTTGCATGTAGTAAGCAATTTGAGTACATTTTCGTGTCTGTGAACTGCACACATACATGAATTACGCTACCCAAGTCATGCCGCCGGACCTGCGTCCGACCGACGCGACGCACCCCGCAAAGCGAAGGCGAATAACTTTAGAATTAGCATTTTTTGAAATGAGATGAGATAGATAGTTTTTAAGATGTGCAATATGAAAAATAAAATGTTTTTACCATCTTGATATTATAAGCATATTTAGATACATATATCCATACATAACTTTATATTTAATCAGTATTTTATAATAGAATAATTCATAATTAAATGATGCATAACAATATATTTAATTTGTTTAATTATCTCAATAAGATAAAATAGAGTAAACAACAAAAATACAATATTTAAAACATTTAATTTCGTAGTGTACGTTTTGCTCGATTTTCTATTTTTTTGGGTTAATGCACTTTTTACACAAGGTGTAAATGATTGTTCCTGTATTATGAAACTCGAGCGATATCAGTTGTACGACAGGTTTGTACGGATAAAGCGATAGTATCGCAAAAATTAAGATATCGGGATGATAGTCGGAGCAATGACCGCTTTTCATTGACATGTGACAATTGTTATTGTTTTCTTGCATTTTTTTCAATTTAAAACAATTTTAGTTTAAATATCGTTATTTATTTGTTTGTTTCTATAATAACTGTAGTTCTTGCATTAATGAGTATATTCGTTGGTTTTTAAAATGTTATTTGATCGTGAGGTTTGTGTTGACAATGTGTGTTTATTAAAAGTTTAAAATAGCAAGTTTCCTCAAATAATATTTAGTGACCGAAATCTTGCGTCAAACTGTAGGTATTGTCGGCAAAACGTAATCTTGGTATTCAGAACCTTGAAAATTTGAAAGCTAAACTACTGGTGGCTGGTGAGTTCCAATATAATTATAATGTTTCTTTCTTATAAGGTAGGTAGGGTATCACTAGCATTTCCCCGCGGAGCGCAGTTTCATTAAGTTGACTAGCATTCTAACGGGAATTTCGAATTTTTCCAAAATCCACACCACGTGACGTCATATCACGTGGTGTGGATATTGGAAAAATTAATAAAAAAAACTGCCTTACCTAAGCTCAGACCCAGTGCACGCCACTGCTGCACACTGAGCAAAGTCTTGTTGACGGAACACACTGGGTTTTAGTCCGTGCAACTCGGACATAACCACTGACTCTGCCCGGATCAGTAGTATGCGTCAGGCATTTCCCAGTATAAAAAAAAACGTTTTGGACCTACGACCTCTGTATACCAGGCAGCCGCTTTAAACATTATGTTTTTTCGATTCTTGCCTCTTGTATGTTACGTCATTACGTGACGTCATGTTCATCCATTTGTACCTCTCTTATGTAGGATACAAGTTTGCCCGGCATGCAGAGGTTGCAGGTTCAAATACTGCCAGTCCAATATTTTTTCTACCGTTTCTTAGTAAAATATACTCTATTCATTTGTTGTGTGTACATTTAGAATTAATTACTGAATTAAGTTTTTTATTTGATTTTATTTTAATCTGATTCTAAACAGTTGGATTAAAATTAATCTAAGCCCCGGTTATTCAAATCATTGTAATTAGTATAATTTAGTTTTACTTATACTTTATTTTTAAATCATTTGTTTGTAATATTTTGACGTGTTCAAGCGCCTCCTGGGGCCTATGAAAATAAATGATTTGAATTTGAATTTATTTGCTTATCAAATTCTAAATAGTTCGTCGGTACAAAACGCTAGAGCGTCACGAAGTAATTCGCCGTACAATATGTATGCAAATAATCGTTTTTGATAGCATTAAAGGGATATATTAAATCAATTGACTGATGATGTACAATACTGTATTTCAGGGAATGTATAAATACTTACAGCTGCAATATCGATCCGTGGTGGCGTGACTTGAGAGGCGCCGTTTGATTCTTTTTGAGGCGTGACGGCTGAAGTTTCTGTCAACAACATTATGTTATAATTATTATAATCTTGAGTGCACGGTTGGCGTGGTGGTTAAAGCGGTCGCCTCGCCGCTTTCAACTGCGCTGGTGTTGTGGGTTCGATCCCCACATGGGACAAATCTTTGTGTGATTCGCAAAGATTTGTTCTGACTCTGGGTGTGCCTGTGTGTGTGAAATGTATGTTTGTGAACACCCCCGCGACACAGGATTATTCATAGTGCGGGAAAAAAAAAAGATCTTAAATAGCATCTCATCATTAAATATTATCTGTGAAAACTTTTAATTGGCCTTCATTTTCATATTATCTCTTTCTATTTTATAATTTTAGCTGTAAGTTTTCCTAAAATTTTAAAATAAAATAAAATAAAATAAAATCTAACCGCGGTATGTCTCACGTCGGTGGTTCGAAATATCAACCTGTGCTTTTAACTATCTCCATGTCAAAATCGGTTCAGTAAAGTGCAGTGAAAGTGAAATAAATAGATAAATAATTATCTCACAACTTACACACAGCGCCATCTAGTTCCAAACTAAGCAGAGCTTGTATAGTACAAGCTCTGCTTAGTCTGGTACTAGAATAACTGATACTAATACATATATACTTTTCTTCTGTAAATACATACTTATTATACATAGAAACACCCAGACTAAGACAAACCCGCATGTTAATGCAAAGATTTGTCTTAAACGGGCATCGAACTCGCGACCTCGGCGTCGCATGCAGGTACACTACCTACTCCGCCATTCGGTCGTCAGAAAGGTAAGGATTAGAGGAGAGGATATACGGATTACGGTACGTCACTGGATGTTTCTAAAATAAGCTACAGCTAACGCGGAATCATTACTCCACACTGTTTCCACATTACCTATCCAATTCGAGTCTGAGTATAATTAAACAATCATCAATCATTCGACGACCGGACGGCGGAATGGGTAGTGTACCTGCCTGCTACGCCGAGGTCGCGGGTTCGATTCCTGCTTAAGAAAAATCTTTGTGTGCATGAACATGGGGGTTTGTCTTAGTCTGGGTATTTCTATGTATAATAAGTATGTATTTACAAAAGAAAAGTATAATACTATATGTATTAGTATCAGTTATTCTAGTACCCATAGTACAAGCTCTGCTTAGTTTGGGACTAGATGGCGTTGTGTGTAAGTTGGGAGATATTTATTATTTATTATTATAATCATACCTGCAGTATCATCACAACAGAGCAACGCGTTCCTATATAGATTATCATCATTCATACAATGATTGGCCAGCGTCAGCAGCAAAAGACAAGATTGGTTCGCCAATGGATGTTCCCGTTTCACTCTCTCTTGTAATTCCTGTCGATCTAGAGGTGGATGTGTGTATATCGTTTGGCGATTCGTCGAGTTAAAGGTTATCATGTTCCATACGCCGGCTGAAAGACAAAAAATATTGTTTAGACTTCGGCTAAGCTTTTGACTGTGTTGCTCATACAATTTTGTAGCTAAAATGGTGTTAAAGATACTGATATTGTTTTAATTGACCTATTTTTATGGAAATATACAAGTAACCGATTTATTTGGCTTTAGATAATGTGAAAGAATGAAAAAATATCGGTCAGAAGAGGTGTACCCCAAGGCTCATTTCTTGGTCCTCTTAGTTGTGAACAAGCTCGAGGAAAAAAGCATCACCCTATTAACTAACCGGCTAATAGTTGTGCTTGCAATTAATATCCGATTAGATGTTGATATAAGGCTCTGAAATTACTGCCACATGTAAACTAACATCGTAGACCATAGAAGTACGACGAGTATCGACGCAGATAACGGATATTTATTCGCTGAAGTTACTCCTTACATCACATGGACTACAAAGCCGTCCACTACGATACAATAAGTAACAACATTGGTATTTGAAACTTCAAATTGCATTATTAAAAAGTGGACATGTGATTTATAAAAAGTGACAGAATAACAATCTAAAATAAACTCACAAGCTAAGTTGATAAGTAGACTGCCGCCGCCAGCATGCGCGCCGAACATGCTGGGCGGCGCGGGAAGCATGCTGGATAGGTTGTTCAGCAGAGTTTTGACGAGCAAAGGCGCGTGCATACCGTAGCGGCCTTGGAAGAGCGTTCTGAAATATAATGAAAATGAAATGAAGGTGGACATTTAATAAGGCGTGGTTTAAGCAAATCGGACAAATCCCTGGTTCCCGTATGCTGTAATCACAATATACTGCATGAAAACTGTTTTTTTTTATGTCTTGTCCGGTCTAACAGAAAGTGTATACGACCGTTCACCATGATGTCTCAAGTACGACTATTTAGGATTTTCCATCGAGATATTTTAAAATTCTGCCTCGTTGGACTAGTATGCGTATGCGGCCTCTCTCCACGTGGTCTAGGGTTCGATTCCCGGGTTGGGCAAAAACATTATTTGGGATTTTTCCATCGGAAAATTCTACCCATTAGATGACGATAGGTCACATGGGACAAAATTTAACAGTTTAAATGTGCGAGTTTATAAACTTAACTTACCTGAATATTAAGGAAGTTTCCACCAGCCTCGCTTGTCCATGTACACCAGCAAACATGTAGACCGACATCAGTACTAGTATTGAATTGATACATTCTAAATGAAGATAATATGTGTTGTCTCTGAAAATAAAGCAACAAAATTAAAATTATTATTTTAAAATAATACCTACAAAACTACAAAATTATAAATGCATTTATATTATGTACATTGTACAAACTTATTTTTAAATGAAGGTAGAAAGTAGCTACATAATTAGGAGTTGTTATCCACACTTGTATTAGTTGATAGTGTCCTTATAAAGCTTAGATATGGATATGCTGTAGTCGGTATTTCATAAAATGTTGTGGGATCACATCTGAAGAATGAACGATATAGCACAGTCCTACAAAAACATACCCTAAAGTTTTCGATCTCAAATTCCTATGAGCTTTCGCTGCCATATTGGAAAAGTAGTTATAATTGTCGTTTATTTGATTTATTTCGGTTTCCCGTTATTTTAAAATAGATATGTTTATGGACATTATGTAGTCATTTTTGTGTTCTTTATTAACCAAAAAAAAACATGGTTTATAACTTATCCAAAAATCAGTTTTCTAGGTCTATTTGCATTTATATATGCAATTTAATTGTGCTAATAAAAAAATAGCTATTGATATTGCTTCAGAACCAGCCAAGTTATCGGCCAATTAAACTCTCTCAACCTAGGCCCCTTCCCTCTCAAGCTATGGTCATGCGTATACCGCAATCTTTCGTGGATGTTCATAAGTTGTAGTAACCATTTCTCAGTCTTGAAACGTCAAGCAATGTATCGATCAGCACTTCCACTTTTCCTGCGATTGGCGGGCTATAGGAGGCTGGTGTTAAATTTCTTCACTAAGGTACTAACACGTTTAAAATTACTTACGTAACAGGCACGTCAATAATAAGTCCGATAAGCGCATCAATCAGCATTTCCACTCTACTTTCTGCTCCAGCAATTTTAGGAGATATTTGCAGATTTGTGTCTGCTTCCGGGGATGCGGGGGACGGGAGCGGGGACGGTTCTTCTCCTTGAGGCTGTGGAAAAAGAGATTAGCAATCTATAAGATTCAGGACGTTCGTAAAATCATGAGCAGAGACAAAGGAACTAAAACATAATAACAATTAAGTAAATTGTGTAAACGTATTGTACTCTAGCCTCGCACGGGTTTTATATCATTGTGTGAAATTCTCACCTTTTCTCAACTAGAATATTTTTTTTTATAAGTACAATTTAACCTAAATCAATGATTTTAAACTTTAGCGATGTACACACAATTCTATATTGTAGACACGGGTCCTATCGCGTAAATCGTAAATCGATGTATTTATGCTTTTCAAATTTTTCAACAATTACTGAGAATACGGGTTACTCACGTTATTTTAGCCAGGATTGATGAATGTCGATGGGATGAATCTTCGTACTAGATTCGAAACTAGTCGGCATATCCCGGCTAAAATAACGTGAGTAACCCGTATTCTCAAAAATAATGTCTTTACCTCACGTCGGTTTTAATAATATTGCCATTCAAATTATTTACGCGATTAAGACCCGTGTCTACAATATATAACTTTGAGAATCAGTTTTGCTATTGGAGAAAGATGTGTGAGAATTCAGTTATTACTTATTCAATTTACAATATTAATGCAATTAACTCACCGTAGTATCCAACTCCTCTCGTTCCACAGGTCCATTTCCGAGCCTCCTCTCAGCCTGCACGTCCAAATGCCTGCAGAGTTCATACTCTGGCACCATCTCAACCAGGTACTTGCTGACGGCTCGAATCACGAACAGAGCGTTGAATGTCTGCCATGCTAACATTACACTGAAAGAGAAAGGCTAATTTAACAGTGCGACTTAGGAAAAGAGAGGAATAAAGAAGACTTAACGTTTCTGAGATAAAAAAAAAGTAATTTTTAAGGGGTTATTCAGTCAATAGCTAAACACACGTAAAGAAGACAACTGAAATAAGAGTCTGTGTATGTGTCCAATATTTTTAACACGCTTATATTAGCTTCACCTGTATGTATGTATGTATGTATGTATGTAACCCACTTTAAACGGACAGATTTCATTCAAATTTTGCACACCTGTCAAAGATCGATGACAATGCAATGATCCGATAAAAAAAAACGCTCTTTTAAATAAACCAAACTAAAAAGTAGAAAATAAATACTAGTTTAAAAAAACTAAAAAACACGCTTTTAAAGTACTTCAAACTAAAAAGTGAAAAATAATTCCTAATATAAGCTGAAAATGGTAATGAACAAAAAATACTAGTATTATTGTGAAGTTGTGTGTAGTTTTTTTAAACTATTATTTATTTTCTACTTTTTAGTTTGGTTTATTTATAAGAGCGTTTTATTTTATTATTATTATTTTTTTTTTAACTATTATTTATTTCTTCAAAGCAGCCAAATTTTTTTTGGAAACAATCCTTTTAGTCAGAGGCGTAGCTACCGCCGTAACTGCCGTATCAATTATAGGGCCCCCGGCATATGAAGGCTCCCAAAGTGCGTATGTAAGAAAGTAAAAAAATACCTAAGAACTTCGATGGGACATGAACGCCTGTCAGACCTTGCAGTATTGTCCATAGAAGCAGAAACTTTAGAAAAACTAAAGTCATCATCAGCTATAAATGATTTAATAAATCATTTTGCCGAAAAACAGGTAAGAAGAGTTTATATTTACTTTGAATTGTTTGTAAAAAATATGATAAAAGTGACAGAAAGATAATATCATGATAAATAAATATAATTTTATGCAAACATTTTGTTTCATTAGTGAGAAATCTTTACTCTTCATAAGGGACCCCAAATATTTTTTTATATGGGGCCCCGTCAAGGCACGCTACGCCACTGCTTTTAGTATGATATAGTAACCTGTTTTGTTTTTTAAAGTAACTTGTGTCCTTAGACAATGAGACCAAAAGGACCAGTCACTGTCTTACTGACCCCGTTGCCAATTGCGACGCTCTTGCACGTCATATAAAAGTAGTTGTCAAATCATTGATACGCGTATCAATCTAAATTAGCTTCCTACGAGTTTTGGCAGACTTATTTGCATAGATTTTCTTAAATTTCCTCTCTAAAATGATTAAGCTCTCTTTGCATGTATCTGATATGAAAATATTAAGGCAATTCCTTAATGATATATTCTCAATTAATTATACCCATAATAATGTATTAACTAGGAGGAAAATCTTTAACGCGTATTTTTTAAAGACCCGTGGTGAAAAGTTTAGCTAATGGTATTTCGAGCCGTTGTCGGGATAAGGAGGCTGTGGGGGGATGGGATGGTTCGGTTAAAATGTAGGCTTTTAATGACATTGCGAAGAGTTATAAATCTTTTATAGCATAGGTATATATATAGCAGAGATTTAAATTCATTATTTTTTTCAATCTATCTATACAGGATCCCAGGTTAGGCTTTCAAGTCAATATCGGATAACAGGGCATGGTAAGTCGGTAATCAGAAAAATATCGAATAAAATGCGTTACATATTTGAAAATTTATCGGCACTTTTTTTTATTCTTTTTTTTGTAATGTAATCCTGAATACTGTTTCTTTAAACTTTGCTAAAAAATCATTATAATTATAAAATTCGTTGAGAAAACTTTTAAGTAAATGTCACTTTTTGCCCAACCAAAAATTCCAAGTTAATTCAAAGCCCAGCTTTGACTCATGACTCATCGTACTGAAAAAAAGATGTTCTAAGTGAGTTTGGCAGGTAAAGTTAATAGATGGCCGCATCTAATAAGAATTCTAAAATAGTATAACATTTGTTAATTTATTTCTTAAATTGAATACAGTTTTTTTCTTCAATGTAGCAGCAAAGTAAAATTTCTATAGCAGCTTTAGCGGGCGCAGCGGTTTGTATCCTACTTAAGATAGAAACAAATTAATGAACGTGACGTCACGAAATGACGTATCATACAGTTGAGAAATTTAGGGTTCTGGTAACAGGCGACCGTAGCTGGATAGCTAAAGCGGCTGCCCGGTGTGCAGTTAGGTCGCAGGTTCAAATCCTGCCGGTCCCATATCTTTTTCAACTGTGTCTTAGTATAATTTTCTAAGCATAGCCAAATGCTATAAAAATAATCAGTTAGAAGTTCATTTAAAAATAGATCTCAGAATAACCAAACCATTTTTGAATAATTCCGATTGATTGAAGTACTGCGTGGCCGTACAGCCGTGGGTGATAGCTAGTTACTACAAAAAGTGCTACTTTTTTTTTGTTTCAGATTGGCCGACATACAGCAGGCAAATCGAATGGAACTTTGCCTCTTAAGAGAATTGAATATATTATATACAATCAACCGACAATGAAACCGTCAACGTTTTTAATTCTTCTTCGTCTTCAATAAAATATATTTTTGTTTTTTTTTATGTATTTTATTTATATAACAAAATGCCTCGCAGCTGTGCAACCGGTTAGTGTTAAGGCAAGCGCACACAGCCGGAAATTCTGCTCCGTACGATTGATGTGGATTGTGAATGAATTGGACTCATTTGACTAAATTTGTACCAGAAAGTAAAGCATACTAACTACACAGTGAAAGATTATCTTAATGACAAATTTATATAGGATTGATTAAAAATACTGACATTCTAATTTGTATATATTGTAATCTCTTAAATAATTAATGAATATTTTTGCAATTTGTTTAGAATATCTTTTTTGAAATGTATAATTGTAGCGATAATTATAGTAACATCTAACATTGCATGCTGAATGGCGAAGTAAAGTTGTGCTCAATATTTGTGTAAAAACAAATCAATGTAATATCTCATCTCATCGACCGTCGATCGATCGATGCATTTGACGTTTAGAGCCAATAAGAGAGCTTCACACAATGTAAATTGTTATTGATATAAATAAATGAGAAATGAAATGCTTTGTGTCAATTTACGCTCGCACTTTGCGCTGTTTTGCGTCGACCGATGCATCAATCGACGTTATTGTAATATCGATCAACGTCTAACGTGGTTTAAGCGGTCGCCTCGCCGCTCTCCACTGCACTGGTGTTGTGTGTTCGATCTCCACATGGGACAAATCTTTGTGTGATTCACAAAGATTTGTGTTAAAACTAGGTGTCCTTGAATGAGTGAATGTGTGTATTTGGCCTTGTCATTGGGAACATTGGATAGTGTAATTGCTTCTGGCGTTCTATCTAATATAAAAAATCCAAATTATTTATTTATTAACTTCGTTACCAGGTGATAAAATAAAATAAGGAAAAGGCAAGCAAAACCACAATCGATTCAACGTCGATGGTGACGGTGTAAAAGCACCCTTAAACTTAAGCAGGAAAATACTTGGCATAATTATATGAGACCGCATTCTTATACGAATCATAACTACGTGAAGTCCCTTACAGAGTGGCAGTCTATAGGTTAAAATGAAGATATTCTCGTTGATATTGTGTCTATTCTTTGTTTTGTGCATTTCTGTTGTGAAAAGCAGAAAGAATTATTCAGGTAAATATGCATACTTTTCTTACATATTACGAAATAGTTACGTAACCGTTAAATTTGCAATTTATTTAGAGAAAACTTTATTTGCACATCAAATTTGTAACAAACATACAAAGAAATAGGTACTTAAAACTATAATGTACAAAGGGCGGCCTTATCGCTTGACGCGATCTCTTCCAGGCAACCTTAGGATGGACATAATAATGGTTATTTGCGGTAGTTTATTGCATTTGATTTGTTGTTTTTATTAGAATTTTTGTATGTTTTTTTTTTCATTGTTTTTCGCTACAATTTTCGCACTTAGTTTTAAAATCATGTGCTTAATCACTGAAAAGTGTCGCAAGCTTTTTCTTCGTATGACGAGTAAAATAATTACCAAGATCAATTTGCCGATGAATTATAATAAATTGTATATTTTTTTCGTGTATATTTGTCCGACTGTCACATTTCATAAAAAAATCCCCGGGCCGGGTAAAAGCTGTCAAATCCCATTCCATTTCCAAACTTTGACGTGAAATTTATCTTAGCTTACTAGCAATTTGCAAATACAAATTTCTAGTATTCTTGTTAACTCCCTCCAGCTAAGCTTAATTAGCTTGTGTTCTATCTTGAACGAGCCGCTCTGCTCGCGCAGTGGGAATAATGTCATTTAAAACGTATAGTTGCCTCTAGTTAAATGATAAATATCAAACGTTTTGTGTCATCATAATATATATTATTAAAACCGACGTGAGGTGAAGACATTATTATTGAGAATACGGTGCGAGACATCACGCGACGGCGACGAAACTCGATTAATCGCCCAGTTGATGAATCTACGTAATAGATTCGAAACTAGTCGGCATATTCCGGTTAAAATAACGTGAGTAAACGTCTCTCAATAATAATGTCATTATAATAATCAGCTTAACAATAATTCAACCAAATAAAAAAGTTTTCGTACAAAAATTTGCTTATCGTTAGTCAATGTGAAACATCGGCGAAGCGTTGGTTGGCAAGCGATAATCTGCCACTAAATTTACTGCGGAAAGGCAGAATACCGAATAAAAGGTTGTCAGGTTTCTGTTAAGATAAATTCTTCCTTCCCTGTCCAATCTATTCTTCTTTGGAATGCCCTCCCTCTCGAAATTAGGACCGCCACCAATCGATACGCCTTCAAAATGAAGGTTCGGACTCTCTCCTCAACAAGAATGAATCGCCATCATAATATTTATTATTCGTTAATATATTTATCTATATTTTATTTATTAAATACTAGCTGACCCGGCGAACTTCGTACCGCCTTAGCGTAAATTTGATGCACTACTTTATTTGAACTGGAATCTATAATATCCTTCATATAAAATGAATACTATTTTTTTTTTTTTTTTTAATTTTTTTTGCCGTAACAACCTTGTACAGAGTATTAGAAAACTACAAAAAAAATATCAGCCAAATCGGTCAAGCCGTTTTCATGCCAAGTCGTGACAAACGGGTTTCATTTTTATATATATAGATTTACTTTTCATGAATTAGACAACGCGAACGGGTCTAAATCGTGTTACGGAACCCTAATAACATGCAACGGTAGCGGTCTCCAAACTCAACGCTGCGCGCGGCCCTCGATGCATTGTCAGCGAAACTTAAAGCGTAATGACGTCAATTACGCGACTGGGAACGGAATATTCTAAAACATTATTATTGGTTCACACTTTGAATCGTAATCATGTTAATTAAGTTTTAATGTATTTTCCTAATTTTAATTAAAATCATATTTTTAGTAAACTGCGTTTGGTGTTTATAGCAACCTTCGACTGTAGAACCTTTACTATCGCGTAATTATTATAAAGGTAAATAAATACCTATGCTCGACGTTTCGAATGACTTGCATCATTCGGCTCGTGACCAAGAATGATGCAAGTCATTGGAAACGTGGAGCATAGGTATTTATTTACCTTTATAATAATTACGCGATTTAGACCCGTTGTCTATTTTTTGAAAAATGTTCTCAAACCGCGAAAGTTTAAAAATAAATATTTACTTTTATTTAAGTATTTTGTTATGTAGGTATTATGCATATATGGACGCTGTAAAGCATTCGTGTGTTAACCCACACAAAATGCGAAATTGAGTTATGAATGCAGTCTTATTCTTTAGAGCATAAGGTATACGATGGTGCAATCCATATATTTAAAAAAAAATCGTAGAATTTTCTATAAAGCAAAAATGGTTATTGCTAATCGCCTTATACCTGGATTGCATTTAGCATTTATATTTCATGTGCCTTACACTATAAATGCCAAAAGCTTCAGCGTCTTAAACAAAAAGCATTAATGTGTTATACCGCGGTTAACGCATGAAGATTGCAAAGAATTATATAGTTTTTTGGAAACTGTGCGGTCAGCTGATTTTGAATATGATGTGGACGGAATTGGAAGAGTGTTAGATTATGCAATAGAGCAAGATGAGGAATGAGAATACTGATTGTGATTGATTATGTTGATTAGAACTGATTATGATTGAAAATGACTGGGTCTCAAGTCTGCTAATCGCTTGCATTTCGCACACAAATGATTCACACTTCACAAACATGATAAACAATATTATTTGACAGTTTCGACAAAATCGGTTTGTTTTAATCTGTCAAAAAATAGTATATTAAATTTGTGATACCTGTAAAGTGCTAGCAAACTGTGACCGAGATTCCAGCAATGTGCTAGCTGGTTAGCAGACATGGGGCCTTGATTTTACAATGGATCAAAAATAACAGAAGCAATTTTTTTTTAATATAATATATTTTTAGTAGTATACAATACGAATAAGTGATATTACCTTAGTCTTAAAAGTGATATAAAGCACCACGAAGAAGACTGATTGTTACTGTTAAAAATACACATTTTAATAAGTATTAGTATTGTTAAAATATGCCCTAGATAAAAAAAGAAACTAAGTGTTCATTATTAATAATTCGTTTTTTAGTAAAACATTACAATATTACACATAAGTATTAAGTTTGAATATGAGAAAGAAGACAGAGAACCTTTGGAAATGAACAACATTTATTCTTTTTTTGTATCCTTCAACCTTTTTAGGGTTCCGTAGTACCTACAAGGAACCCTTATAGTTTCGCCATGTCCGTCTGTCCACGGCATAGCACGGTGGGCTGAAAATCGGCTTTCATAGACTTAGGGATTTCAATTTGCAAGTGTCGTTTTTTTTGCCGGATATCGCTTCTATTAGTTATTAATATATTCAAAAATGACACCTGAGTTAATTCTGCACAAAAACGAAGGAATTATAATTTTTTTACGAAAATTTTGTATGAAGTTAGTATGAAAAAGTGAATTATCTCGTAAACAGCAAGGAAAACCGTAATATCCTTACAGATGGTTATAGTACTAATTATTTATGATTTTTTGACATATGTCATATAACGGTTATCGCTGCTAATTTTTTTTTAAAAATCGTCAAAATATTTTTATTTATTTTTACATATTAATCATTTTCTTTTAGTGTTAAAGTTGAGGAACACAGACTTTTAACAACGTGTGACATAAAATAGCATCACCCTTATATTCCCGAAGGAGTAGTCAGAGGTTTATAGTTCATCCACACTTAGAAACTATGTTTAAGCTAGATATTTATCACTTCAAAATGAGTTTTAAAACTTTACATACAACCAAAATACCAAATGACAAATTGTTTAGTCTCCTAGTGAGTCTGAAAATAAGTGATTAAGTAAAATTTTCCCTTATAACTTAAATTGTTCACAACTGTGTAACTGCTAACACTGAGTTTTTGCTCTGCGACTATAAAATCTTAAAATGGAAAGTTTAATCACCAATTTAGACTTGTTTGTTCTTCTAAAAAGTGAGAGTACTTTATTTAATCATGAAGTATTGTTTGGTGCAGTTGTGTCCCGCATAGGCGATTGCCTTTCTGCCGAAGATCGAGTAACTCTCAAAGAATTTTGTCGGAAATTCACGCGAGCTGCTTTACAGAGGTGGCAGAAATCCAACCGATTCCTTGATCACTTCAGAAAACTGTACGGAAATTGGCTGCAAACAAATATTGATTGGCCAAGTTGTGTGCAAACTTTAGTTAATGAAAAACCAATTGTTGATAAGATAACAAGAACACAATCAGACTCTCAAGAACCGTCTTTGCCATCAACATCATCATCGTCCGTTGGAACAATGACAAAAAGGTCCCGAAAACCATTCGAAGATTTGGGAACTAAGCAGAAAAAGAGAAGATCTGATGATCATACAGGCGATGATTCCAGTGCAGCTGCAGCGCGTTTAAAAGAAGAAGTTCATGAGGATATCGCATCTGTTATCGAGCACATGATGAAAAATCCTGAAACAGCCGCTAAAATTAAAGAAACGCTTAAAAAACAGTGAAAACAGTCAAATTTACACCAGAGAAAGCGCTTGGATTGCTTCTTTCACTAAAACTGTCAAAGTGGCAATATATTACTTTGCTAGAGGCTGCCATTCGGGAAGGTGTTAAGGATATATATCCATCCTACTATAAAGTGCAGCAAACTAAGCTTGATTGCTATCCTCCGAAGCAATCAGTGTCAGTTACGGATTCCTCGGCTAGTATTACACTTCAAGCTTTACTTGACATCACGGTGACGAGGATCCTCCAAAGTCTTTCTGACTATGCCGATGTGCAAAATAAGCAGCTAAAGCTGATATCCAAGTGGGGATTTGATGGTGCTTCCAACCAAAGCCGATACAAGCAGAAAATGGACGGTGAGCAAAATGATGCAAGCATTTTCATGACCTCCTTGGTGCCACTAAAACTGACAGATGGAGATAATACAGTATGGACGAACCCAAAACCATGCTCAACTTTATATTGTCGTCCAGTTCAGTTTACTTTTGTAAAGGAGAGCGAAGCAGTTGTCATTGGTCTCAAGAGACAGATGGATGATGAAATTCATGCCCTAATCCCCACAGAGTGCAGTAATAATAACATAGTAACTCATCAACTAATGATGACAATGATCGACGCCAAAGTCTGCACGTACCTTTCTGAGGCCAGATCAAATGCATCGTGCTACTTGTGCTTAGCAAAACCTACGGAAATGAACCACTTAGATGTTGCAACGTCAAAGACTGTTTGTGCGGAAATATACAAATTTGGCTTGGCATCCCTACACGCACGTATAAATTGTATGGAATGTCTGTTACATACTGCGTACAGGCTTGACTTCAAACGGTGGGCAGCGAGAAGTAATGAGGACAAAGAAATGTTGCAAAACAGAAAAAAAAAAATTCAAAATAAATTCAAAGATCAGCTCAATCTGTTGACTGATATTGTGAAACAAGGATCGGGAACTACCAATGATGGGAATACCGCAAGAAAGTTTTTCGAGTTTCCCAATAAAACTGCAGCTATAACCGGGTTGGACGAAGATCTCATTAAAAGATTTGCTGTAATTTTGCAAGCGATAACATCTGGCGAGAAGATCGACGTATTAAAATTTAAAGAATTTGCCCGCAAAACAGCAGAAAAGTACGTGGAGTTGTATGACTGGTACTACATGTCGTCAACCGTACATAAATTTATTAATACACGGGGCTGACATAATCGAGAAAAATGATATTGTGCCGATTGGGACTCTCTCGAATGAAGCCTCAAAGTCTCAAAACAAAGATTTTAGGAGGTTCCGGGAACATCATTCGCGGAAAAGAAGTAGGCAAGATTCTAATCAAGATATCTTAAATATGCTTGTTGTTTCTTCCGATCCTTTCCTAAGTGCGCAAAGGCCTAAGTTAGATGCCAAGAGAAAGCAGAGCTTTTTTGCTGAAACTCTCGACTTAATTCAGTTTCAGGAAAGTGAGTTCGAGTTTTTAGATATATCCAATCTGGATTCTGACTCAGAATTGGAGTCCGACAACGAAGGAGATAAGGAAAATGTTTAATATTTGATTTAATTTTTCTTTTTCTTTTAAATATTTTTCTTGTTTTGTTTTCTTAATATTTGGGTCAGTAAAATTCTTCATAATTAACAATGTACTTAACTTAGTCCCTAAAAGGAAACTAATATGTAAAAATAAATAAAAATATTTTGACGATTTTTTAAAAAAAATTAGCAGCGATAACCGTTATATGACATATGTCAAAAAATCATAAATAATTAGTACTATAACCATCTGTAAGGATATTACGGTTTTCCTTGCTGTTTACGAGATAATTCACTTTTTCATACTAACTTCATACAAAATTTTCGTAAAAAAATTATAATTCCTTCGTTTTTGTACAGAATTAACTCAGGTGTCATTTTTGAATATATTAATAACTAATAGAAGCGATATTCGGCAAAAAATCCGACACTTGCAAATTGAAATCCCTAAGTCTATGGAAGTCGATTTTCAGCCCACTGTGCATAGCGACGAAACCGTTGGTGCTAGAAAACTGAAATTTTGCATGAACATGTATGTTAACTAAACAAAGAAAGTCGTAGAATAAAATTTGGAAAAATATTTTTTTTTCAGGTAGCTCCCCTACATGTAAAGTAGGGATGTTTTTTATTTTGTCGCCTACCCCATAGTGTGGGGTATTTTTAGATAGGACTTTTAAACTTCGTTCCAATAAATAAAAATAAACTTTATTTTTGTCAATATTTATTTTCAGATTGGAGTAGACCCTCAGGACAGTGGCAGCTGTCTCGTGAAAGAATTCGATATTTATATAATGCACAAAGGAACAAAACAAGAATGGAAAATGATTAAATAAAATTATGTAATAGATATTTTGTGCTTTATTTATAACTAGATTTCATCCCCAAGTGGTATGTCGACAACTTATAGCTAGCTTATATTATTTCTGGGGTCTTATAATAGCCCTGTATCTAATACGTGTCCCACTGCTGGGCTCGGGCCTCTTTTTATGATGAGAAGGGTAAGGCTATAGTCCACCACGCTGGCCAAGTGCGGATTGGTAGACTTCACACGACCTCGAGTACTTTGCATTCACTCTTAGGCATGCATGTTGCCTCACGATGTTTCCTTAACCGTAAGCGAGCGATAATTTATATGATAGATACACATATATCTTCGAAAAGACGAATCTTGACGATTTATTGACAGAGGTGTGTGCCGTGGGTTCGAACCCGAGTCTTTCGACAGCGCAGTCCTACGGTCTCCCACTCGGCTATCGTTAAGACCAGTATACCTTGACCTACCTTGCTCTCTAACCCGTTTCAATCGACCAAGGCCGTCCGGACGAGGAATCTATGTCACTTTTTTCGTGTTTTTAAAAGCGAGAAATTTCGCCCATACCTTCTTATAAAGGCCAAAGAAGCGAGTCATACCACGGTTTTGTTTGCGTTTGCTAAGCCAAGCGTACGCTATCAAATCCTTTGACTTCTTATTGATTTATTTTTAAAGAAAGAAGAAAGAAAGAAACGTTTATTTGCCTTAAACATGGTGACAAAAAGATGGTACAATTTAATAATAAGTACACATGTTTCACCGGATAATCGGTATGCAAAATATACAATGTTATATCTAAGTACTTATATTATATTAAAGTTATAGTAAACACTAACTTAATTGAATAATAAAAATAAAAAAAAAGAAATGTATATGTTAAAATATAAAGTACTAACAAATAGTTTCACTCTTTACATTATTCATTAGAATCGAATGTCATAAATTCGGCTATTGTGTAAAATCATTTTTAAAAAATTTATAGCATTAAGTGGGACATATATAAAATACAGGGCTATTATAATAGTTTACGGCCAGACCTATACAGCCCAGTAGGTACGACGTGATACGATACTCTTTGCTATAGTGTATTCACGGAGACGAATTAGTATAGCGCCTTCTCTATCACACATTATCATACAAATGACAAAGACAAAAAATAACTTTTTAGGATCAGTGGGCGTTAACAATACCTTAGAAATGTAAATGTGCGTTCACACTGCGCTTCTTAAAAGTTCGCTTAGTTTATTCCTGCGGCTTCGCCTGTCGTATAAATTGAGACATTTGATACATTTTTTTATGGGTAGGTACAGACCTACTTTTTTGTATATCTGATGGATATGAAGGAAAGAAATAAAATCGAGAGTTAATGATTAAATTTTCTTTATTATATTATAATATCTACATAATATACAAGTTTATAACATATCAGCTTTCAGAATATCTATCACCCTTGGAGGCCGCTTAACCTTGATCGATCGGCCCGCGGCTTTAACATAGCCACGAGCTCCTCGCCTGACCGGTATAAATGTACGTTTAAACAGGTTTTAGCAGGAAAATACTAAATTATATTAAAACACCACATTCCGAATCACATCATTACTAAGTGAAATCCCTTACTGAGTGTCAGTCTATAGATTAAAATGAAGATATCATCGTTAATTTTCTTTTTATTCCTTGTTCTGTGCTTCGTGTCTACAGGTATTTTTTTTTCTACTTACTTTACTTTTTTATTGCCGTGTGCCAGTGGCCTGTTATTTACACCCTGTATAAAATGTTTTCACAATCATTTACATTTTTGAAATTTCTTAAATATTAATATTTTATGAAATATTGGCAAAAAACGAAATGCCATTTTTTGTTCATCTTTAATTGTTTATAACTTTTGCAATTATTTATGTGGTAATACACGCTTTTGGCACGTTTTTCTGGACGTCATTCCGGATCCAATGAGCTATCTATCGCACGTAATTTTAAGAGCAGTATCTATATTTTGTACAATTTTCAACTTGTCGACTAGACTAGAATAGAGATATTATAAAGATGAAAGATTAGATTTGATCACCACTATAAGGCAGGATTAACTTCTTCTTGAATATTTTTTTATAGCTAGCATATTATACTAAGAAACAGTTGAAAAATATGGGACCGGCAGGATTAGAGCCTGCGACCTTCTGCACACCGGGCAGCTGCTTTAACCAACCAGCTACGGTCGCCTCTCGTCAGTACCCTAAGGTTCAAATTCTGCCGGTCTCATAATTTTTTCAACTATTTCTTAGTATAAGGCTAGATTATTCCAGAGTAATATAAGCTGTAATTTTATAGAGGTACAGTCGAGTTCATTAATATGTTGGCACTTTTGAAACTTATTACATACAGCACAATAATCAAAATATAATAATAAACTCGACTCAACCACACGTGCGAAATTGTGTATATTTGGTGTAGAAAATAATAAAAAAAAACATGGCAGGTTTTAAGCCTGTTATCTTTGAAAAACCGTTTCGCCAACTAAGCTACAGTCTCATCTTGCCAGGACATACTATTTTTACTCAAATTGAAAAAAAAAACCTTAATATTCCCATTATTATTATTATTTTCAGCTTGGTCGGCTAGAAACAAACACAAAAATAATGGCCATGGACTTCCTAGTAGAAGAGTTAAATATTTATACAACTCACCATCAAGAAAACATCATTAGCATTCCGTAGTACCTACAGAAAAACTAGTCTCCAGCAAGAGTCTTGCAAGCCACGAACACACGACTTCGAATTTCCAATTTCAGAGTACAGCTATTCCATCCAAAGAACAAAGTAAGTTTCAGAATGCTTAGAATGGAAACGAATACATTATACTGATAACGTAAATGTTTATTAAGAAACAGTTACTCCCGTAGGAAACGGAGAACTCAGTTGATAACCATGTGGCAGTTGATTTTTTTAATTTCTCATTAAATCTTTAGACATTTTTTAATCAGGTTGGTCTTCACTATGGCTATGTTAATTCAAGCTCAATTTTTTTCTATTTTAAAACGTTTTTGTAAGATCTAAAGTAAACTTTAATAAATAGCAATAGCCTTGTATGTAATTGCAAGACTCGCAAGACTCTTGCTGGGCAACACTGAAGAAAAACCTCATAGTTTCACCATGTCCGTCTGTTCTACCGTCGAGACTGTTAGAGCTAGAGAACTGTTTGCAAGTACTTGTATCTTAACTATGCTATATGTATTATATGATCTTTAAAAACAAGTTTATTGTTTTCTTTGATATTCACTATCCTTATATTATAGTTCCGTAGTATCCGTATATTATAAGCTGTACAACTATTTAATAAGTTACCTGAAGACATAAAGAGCGTATTATACACGGGGGCCTTTAAGACGAAATTGAAAGCTTTCCTTTTAGACAGGTGTCTTTACTCTTTTGACGAATTGTAATATTATTATCATTATCATCTCTTATTTTGTTTGGATGTATTATTTTTATTATTTTTTAAATCTCAATGAGCATGTATTTTTTATGAATTTATTGTTTAATTATTTTTTAAATTTTATTTTGTATTTCTATTTTAATTTAATTGTTAATATCTTTTAATTATGTAATGTTTCAGACACAATTTAAATTGTTCATGAATAAATGACTATGACTATGACCATAAATGAAGAAATAACTCTGCCTGTTGTCACGCACGCCTAAACTATTGCATTAATATTATGACAATTGGTTCGAGATAATTTAAGACCTGGGAAGGACATGCGAAGTACCACGCGGGTGGAACCTCGCACAGAGGCATGTTATCAGATTATTAATTTCATGGTCTAGTGGTTAGCATATGCGCCTCTCACCGCGAGGTCTCGGGTTCGATTCCCGGTTCGGATAAAGTGATATTTGTGAACTTTCTGTCAGGAAATTCAGCACGGAGTTGGAATTGTGCCCAGTGGATGGCGATAAGCTCAACCACTAACCCCTATCCCATGGGACCTAAACATAATAGATGAAGTGTGGATGTTGTTCAACTCTGCCGCACCCTTGTGCGTAATATAGGCGTTATGTTATGTAAATGATTTCTAAGTTCAATTTGTTACGAAACAAAAATTTTTAATGAAAAAAACACATTTAAACAAATATTGGCTACGTCTTGAATAAATAGTTTTAATAAATGTCGCTACGCCGCAACCACCCTGTATAATACAAATGTGGTACTATGAATTAATAAAGAAAACCAGTTCTTAATAAGGAAAATACCGCAATACAACAACATTTACATTAACTACGTACAGTCAGCTAAAAATTATAATAAAAACCAATTTTTAAAATAAGTATAGGTTTTTTCGGTCTGGGCATATGTGCAAGCAAATTATATTTCGGAATACCGGGGTTTATGGTTCTGATGTTTAGTTTTTTTTTCTTCTAAACGAGCCTGCCTATAGACAGGTGAAATATGTAGAGAAACGGGGTGAGATGTTCCTCCACCACAAAGGGAGGATCCTACGACCAGGCTCGGTGGTATTGCCTGGCGGGCAGCTGTCCAACGGTAGCGTTTGGAAGTAGTATTTATATACACTTGCTGTGAACATTTTGCTATCGCGATTCAGCGCTCTTTGACATTTGTGACGAGTGTGTCACTTCTTGACGTTGTCAATGTCATCAGTCATTTATTATGAGCGGATACCGCCACAGAATAAAGCAAAAAAAAAAAAACTATCCAACAATTTTTCGTTTTTGTGCGACGCAAAAGTACGGCAATATTTTTTTATAATGTACAGTTAAACAAAAAAATATTTTAGCAATTGTTGCGCCTGACTGTACCATACAAAAGCTCGTATATAATATAAAACTACATTATAAGATATACTATTATAAAGTTGTTACTTACATGTGCAAGATGAAATATATAAGTTTACTAGACTACTCGTTCTCCCGCATTTGTTCAGCACTTTGCAGTATGGAACAAACGCGGCGCACGCACCCCTCGCATAATAGTTGTCCGAGAAAAGCCCGTTTTGTAATGGTCACCCATCCAAGGTCGACCGCGATTAGCATTGCTTAACCTGTAAGATTGCATTACATACAACCTTAACCTGACGAACCGGCCCGCGGCTTCGACTTAGCCACGAGAGCTCCTCGCCTGACCGGTATAAATGTACGTTTAAACAGGCTTTAGCAGGAAAATACTAAATTATATTAAACACCACATTCCGAAACACATCATTACTAAGTGAAATCTCTTTACTGAGTGTCAGTCTATAGGTTAAAATGAAGATATCATCGTTTATTTTGTTTTTATTCCTTGTTCTGTGCTTTGTGTCTACAGGTAAATATTTTATTTTTCTACTTAATAATTTAAGCTATAATTTTATAGAAGTACAGTCGAGTTCATTAATATGTTGGCACTTTTGAACCTTATTACATACAGCACAATAATAAAAACTGCCAACATAATAATAAACTCGGCTCTACCACACGTGTGAAATGGTGTATATTTGGTGTAAGAAATAATTAATAAATATGGCAGGTCTTAAATCTGTTATCTTTGAAAATTGATCCGCCAACTTAACTAACTAAGCTACAGTCATCTTGCCAGGACATCAAAATTTTAGTCAAATTGATAAAAAAAAAACATTAATCTTCTTTAGACATCTTCAAAAGAAGAATAAAAGAGCATTTTCACTCTCAACTGTAATAATATATGTATGTTTATGTATTTATCTATAAATATATATATATATATATATATATATATATATTATTTTTATGTATATTGTATTAAATATCTGTGTATGATTTTATATTTAATAGTATGTACCGTTTATGTAGGTCTGTATAATTGTATACATTAGTATACAATCAGTTTAGCATAGGCATGATTTTATATGTAAGTAGTCATAGGTAGTTTATTTTCTTCTGTATAGTTATCAATTTATTGTACATTTCCATTTACCCTCAAAAGTATCTTTTTCCTCTAGCACTCTAAGGTTTGCTGGAAGAAAACCCATTTTAGTGGTTAAGCTCGCCTTTGTACATAAATTTAAAATTGTATTTTATATTATTGTATTGTTTTTTATTTGTACAATAAAGAATTAAAGAATTAATATGCCCCATTATCATTATTTTCAGCTTGGTCGGCTGAAAAAAAACTCAGTGATCTTAACTTACCCCATTTTGGATTAGGACTTTCTAGAAAAAGAATTAAATATTTATACAACTCAGCAGCAAGAAGCCATCATTAGCGATCGGTAATACCTACAGGAAACCCTCATAGTTTCACCATGTGCGTCTGTTCTTCCGTCGAGACTGTTAGAGCTAGAAAACTGTTTGCAAGTACGTGTATATTAACTATGCTATATGTATTATATGATATTTAAAAACAAGGTTATTGTTTTCTTTGATATTCACTATCCTTATATTATAAATGAAGAAATAACTCTATCTGTTGTCACGCACGCCTATACTACTGCATTAATATTTATGACAATTGGTATGTAGATAATTTAAGACCTGGGGAAGGACATGCGAAGTACCACGCGGGCGGAACCTCGCGCAGAGGCTAGTTATCAGATAATTACTTTCATGAATCATTGTATGAACTGCCGCGATGGTCTAGTGGTCAGCATATCGTCCCGAAAATTGGCTGGAGTCGCATTTTAATTCTATTGGATAGAGCAGCTCTATCCAATAGAATTAAAATGCGACTCCAGCATCAGCAGCAGCGCTGCTCATTCCGCGTCTCATTATGGTCACACGATGTAGGTTTCAACCAATTAGATGCCGTAACCTCAAGTTGGGTAACTTTGAACGCTTTATAAAGTTTTTTACTTCACAATGTTCTTTTGAATTGGTTTATTTATCTAACACAGAAAATTTAAGCAAAATAGATCACAAGTAACCAAAGTCAAAGTCACGAAAGCAGTCTTGGATAGAAATCGTGCAAAACAAAATATTAGGAAAAATCCTATGTCAACGACACCGAGACACAAATGTTTATCTCTTTTCGGCATAAAAGTCGATATCATAGGAGAGAGCAGGATAAATAGTACACCTTTTTACGCTCTGACAGGTTTTATGGGTATTTTTGGGTTTTTATTGCGTATTTTAGACTTTGGGACAAAACTAGAGAGCTTAAGAAGGTTCCTGGAGGTTTCTTAGAGTATCTTTAGGTCGTTTTTTTTTCCAACCAAGTAGCCATTGCGACCCCAAAGGTTGCAACAGTTTATTTAACGACCGAAGCCATTGCAAAAACCTAGTATAATAAGAGGTTGTGGCGGTCTCCGCACATAATAAATGACGAATGACATTCACGCGACGTCACAAGTGTCAAAGAGCGCTGAATCGCGATAACGAAATGTTCACAGAGAGTGTACATATATACCACTTCCGATACGCTACCGTTGGACAGCTGACCGCCAGGCAATACCGCCGAGCCTGTCGGAGGATCCTCCCTTTGTGGTGGAGGAACATCACACCCTGTTCCTCTACAAGTTTAAGTAAAATCTAACGGAAATTAATGCAATCATGCATTATTTACTTTTTAGGCTTGACGTTTCGGCAGACAATTTACACTGGCCGTGGTCGCAAGCAGACTGAGTAATCTACTTGTGACCACGGCCAGTGCTAGCAGGGCAGCCTAAAAGGTAAATAATGCATAATCGCGTTAATTCCCGTTAGATATTACTTAATCATGCAACGCGTAAGATAAAAGTTAATAAGAGGTTTCTAGTGGTACTTAGTTCCATCAGGTCATTTCGGGTTCTAGATTTTACAATCGATCAGGAATTTTCGAGCTTCTGGGACGACAGATTAAGACCTCCCAAAGCTCCAATAATAAAATTAAAAATAATAATTTAAAAAATAAAATTTTGATAGAAATAATATGGGGTAATTTTGGTCATGTTATTAAAATAAAATTATTAAATTAAGATAAACCTTCAACAATATTAGGAAATCAAAAATGGAAAGATGCTGATCCTATTTTTATTAATAAAGAAGTGTTAATTATAATTGATAAAAAAAAATATTTCGAAATTTTTAAAGGTTCCAGAACGAGCAGTCCATAGCAAAAGTCAGTTTATTATATAATATATAATCTCTTCCTTCGCTGGCCTGCGCAGAGGCCTGCACAGAAGCAGGCCCGAGAAGGTGGCGTGATGTGTTTCTCGCGTGATGAAGAAGGGGTTAGGCCTGCCGAAATGACGGGCCGCCATGTTGCACGGCGGTCTCGTGGGTGTCAGCGTCTATGCGCAAGCGATACCTGGCACCCCAGCAAAGTCTTGTTGGCGGAACACACTGGGTTTTAGTCCGTGCAACTCGGACATAACCACTGACTCTGCCCGGATCAGAGGTATGCGCCAGGCATTTCCCAGTATAATAAACGTCCCTAGCAAAAGTCAGTTTATTATATAATCTCTTACTTGTCACTGTTTGGTGCAGCTAGCAGTTCCGTGGCTCTGGTAATGAACACTTGCACAAGCGACCCAAGGTTTCCAGTCTGAGGGTTGTTCTGTAGAAACTTCTGGAGCAGGGATTCTGTGCTGGCGTCGAACATTAACTGCTCATCTCTGGAAAAAAGAAATATTACATGTACAGTGAAACTTGGTTAAGTGGGACCTGTATAAGTGAGAAACCTCCATAACTGGAACTCATGCTAAGGTCCCAACCATAGAAATCTTAATAACTAGTCAATAGAAATGCTATCGACTATCTTTTAACACTGGGACGCATGTCGCCGGTTTTCAAATACCACTTTTTGTATTCCTGCAAACAAAATTATTCTTTTTGGCGATGACATTAAGACGACAATTCCTCAACTCGCACTTGTGTTCGATTAGACAAATGCGCTTGTATTCCTGCAAACAAAATTATTCTTTTTGCGATGACATTAAGACGACAATTCCTCAACTCGCACTTGTGTTTGACTTGACAGATGCGCGGCGACAAGGTCACGCGTCTTTGACATTTCTATTGCCTTATTATTAAGATTTCTATGGTCCCAACACTTTGGCACTGAATTACCTCTGTTAGTGGGACGAGGTAAGCCTCTATATCTGGGATTTGTTGTTTCGATTTATCATCATAGTTACCTCTATAACTGAGACAGCGAGTAAATTTTATATGCATAAACCTCTGTAACTGAGATAACATTGTTTGTTTACTCATTCTTATTCTACCCACAAATTCCACACGTAATTCCAAGTATGAAGGCGACATTGTTCAAGCCTTCTCGTCTTCTTCATTGGAAAATGAAGAAGAAGACGATGAAATGAGCGCGGAAGTAAATTTAGTAAAAATTTCTAAACGCGAAGCAGTAAAAGCACTAGAAACTTTGCACAGTTATTTTGAAATGTCATCAATTGGTGACCAAAGCATATTTGATAGAATTTATAACATCGAAAAACATCTGATGGCTGATACTTCCAAACGACAAACTAAAATGACAGATTTTTATAATTGATACATTCTGTTTCCATATTCGTACATATTACGTGTAAAAACGTGCTTGAATATTTTTGTTGATTGACATTTTGTATGATTTACTTTACTGTATTGTACTATTTTTTTTATTAAAACTCATTTACATACATAACACGTTATTTTATTTAATGATCTCACCTGTATAACTGAAATAACATGTATTCTCACCTCTATTAATGGAACCCTCTGTAAATGAGACAGATATTTATACCTGTATATCTGAGACACTGGGTAAGTGGAATACCTCTATAAGTGAAACGACATTGCAGGTCCATTGATGTCTCACTTAACCAGGTTTCACTGTATATAGCAACATGTCTGTATTTTGTTTAGGACATTCTTCTTTAAAATACGAGGTGTTTATATATTCAGGGTATATTTTTGGACGGCCTTCTTAGTCTACTGCTGATTGAAAGGTCTTGAGTTTGATTCTCGAGTCAGGAAAAAGTGTTTTTAAGGATATTTTCGCAAGACCATTCTAAGTAACAGCGCAGAGTCTGGAACTGTACCCAGTAGATGGTGATAGGCACTTTCTTCTGCATGGGTCCTTAATATAACTAGTGAAATGTAGCTGTTTATTTATTTATTTATTATTCAAATATTCATTGCACTAACAGTTACTACCAATGCGTACAATAAGTTAGGTATACAATAATTAGGTACTAAAGACTAAATTACTTACAGTTAAAAAAGAATGTGACATTCAAATATTTTGTCAATTTAATTTCAAAAATATCAACATCTGGATGCTGAGCAATCAAGGCGTTGATCAGTGCCATGGCGTGATTCGTTGGCGCAAATTGTACTGTTGGAATACTATTATCATTTTGACACAAGGCCATACCCTTATAATATCAGTGCCATTGTATTAGATTCATGAAAGAATTTAGAATTGTTTATCAATAGCTAGTCAAGGTACATAAATAATCACTTATGTACAAAAAGTACTGTATGTACTACATTTTCTTTATCAGTATGACTAATATTTACAAAGAAATGTTTTATGATTATTACTGTAATGAAAAAGAGTTCCGGTAAATTATGACTGGAACTCTCTTTAGTGGATAACCATAGACTTATTCCTATCACATGGGACTTAAATATAACTGGCATTAAATTTTTTGAGACCATATTCTGAAAAGTGGCGCCTTCAGCGCTTGCTTACGTTTAGCCGCCAAGCAGCTTTTAAAAAGAAATATTTAGAAAGTCGGCGTGTTTGGCGATATCCTAATCTTGGCGGTAAAGGCTCTCTTATGCCACATCTTATTTTAAAAAGAATACTTTTAAAGTTGGCGCCTTCGGTGCTTCCTGACTTAATGGCGAAAGCGCTTAAGTGCCACTTCTAGGATTTCCTTAGGAGTAAGAAATCCTAAAAAGGGTGTATTAGATTAGTTAGTAGTATGAGGCAAACACCAAAAGTCTGACTTAAGCAATTTCTGATTTGCCCACTTCTAGGCCCATTATGATCATGTCAATATGTCCACTGAATAACTTACGAGCACTGCGGAGGGTTGATATTGAATGCCAGCAGCTGGTTCCAAAACGGATCATTGGCACAGATGACGTCAGATGAACAGAATCTCATCAGCAACTCATTTGTGGACAGCTCCGAATATTTACTTACTGCTACACCCATTGTGATCTGGAAGGATAATGAAAGTTTTTGAGTATAACAAAATGTATATTTCATCAAAATCAATTTAATATTTTTGGCAATAAAGAGTGACAAACATCTACATAACTAAACAGACACATACAGCAGATAACCCTCTTAATTTTTTGTTGCATAATTGGCTTATGTTGCTCTAAGGCTTTAGGGAGGCTTGTTTTCATCAAGATTGGTTTAGTGATATAGCCATTCTTCTTCGTTGTGTCGATGGCTGAGTTAAATTTTATTGGTCCAATAAGTGGCCACTGTTATGGTGCTCTCGTCGGCGTTCATGAGCGCCTCTCTCGTGCAGGTGGTAGGGCATTTTGGACAGTCATTAAGGTGGTCAAGGTTTTGACTTGCCATCATGGTAAAAGGTTTAGCCAATTCGCTTTGAAGAACTCGCGAATTGCCCAGGGTGCGCCGGACGTAGGGAATTGTTGTGTACGTCACTCGGGGAGGCTCCTTTCATGCACCCCAATTTAACCATGAAAGTGTAGGATAAGGATAAGGAAGTAGGGATTAGTTAGGGTTAGCCAGAAATAATTCTTTAGGCATTTCCTATTTTTAACAAGCTTCAAAAAAAAGAAGGTTCACAAAACCATTTTTTTTTTTGTAATGATTATTCCCCGATTAATCAAAGACTCCTGGACCGATTTGATTTTTTTTTGACCGAATGAGTTTACTTGAATAGAATAGAATAGAATCTTTATTTGCAGTAAAATGTGGTAAGTACATTAGATGTTACAAATATGATTAGCGATCAACACATCTTTGTCTAATAATATTGACATGCAAATAGTAATGTTACAATAATTGTTAAAACCAAGTCGATTATAGCATCAGTCACAACAATACATTCATTATTCATCACGAATTTTAATTCACTAGATCATTAATTTATTTATTATAAATCCAACTTATACAATATTATAATTAAACTTTACTATGGCATGCCTATGTCTATGGGACAACTTGGCATGTGGGCCCATTTTCATCAGGGTACAATCTGATTACAGGATCCAAGAGAAATCGAGGGCAACCCTAAAATTTTAAAGGCTTTCTATATTGTTTTTCGTATACTACCTAAAGTTACTCAGATGTTTGCATCTAGCAATCAGTATTTCATGTTGAGCTGTTGCTGGAAGGTACAACTCCTCAACAGTTAGGAGTATAAGTATAAATAGCTTGCTTGTAAGTGCTTAATTTAAGCCAACTCTAGCAATTATACATTAATAATGCTTTAAAATAAAGCCGAAACCATGGCAAAAGGTTTATTTTTAAGAATTTTATTTAGTTTTAAAGTTGTTTACCATTACAATATACCCATATAATATCAACATGTCATATGGGTTAAGTAGTTGGTGGTACATAGTTTGCTATAAGTGTTTAAAGATAATTTTAATCATTATATATACCTAAAACATTGTAGAAATTACGATTAACATCCTTATACCTTATCTATAACAGTAATGATATATCCTCTTCCTGTATGAAAATAAATAGAGTATAACACATAAACAAAATAAATTAAACAAGGTTTTATCATAGGATGGTTATTTCTCCATCTCTTCCAAGGCTACACCCTGTCCTTAAGCATTGTTGGCACCACCCTGTTTATTGCACCGCAACATTATGCCTTTCACAACATTTTAAGTCTTTTTAGTATGTCACTGCATGAGCGGTAAAATGTTTTTTATTGTCATTAAAAGGTCAAGAAACATCAAGAAGACCTAATAGAGTTCTACTACAAGCATAGAATAGTATTCTGCCGACAGATATCACAAAAATTACGTTAGAGATCAGATGTTACAAGAAATAGCACAGAGAGATATAGAAGCATGATTATCTAATTTTTTACAAATAAATAGAGGGCTAATTTCTATTTTCTATGATATTTCACAGTATTTAAGCATATTGGAAGTAATTTTTTATCCAAATCGACGTTACATCGACTATTAACAAAGTAAAATGAGACAAGTCACGATAAAACTTTACGTTTTTCCGTTTTATGTTAAGGAGCCAGTAATTTTAAGTACTCAATAATATTACATTTAATCACACGATACTTTACTTAATCGTTTATTCTAAACGCAATTAATAAACCATAAAAAATAGCTCAATAAACACAAATATTATAAGTTGTGGAAGGTGGAAGATTATTGATGTAACAACAAATAATTACACATTTTAAGTATACTATATCGATATATACAGATTCAGACAATATTCTTACCTTATATTTATGAAGATCTCACAATAAATATATCATTAAAACAGTAATTCTTCAAATTTTAAGCCCACAATTTGTTTTTGGCCACGAAATCATTGCCGATTTGTCAAAAAAATTGACGTATTCATCAGACGAGAATGACAATGACAGTTAAAAAAAAACTAAAAAAAATGTTCTCATTCATTGGCAATGGCAACAAGATCAATCTACACGACACAACTAAGTTAAATCCACAGACTTGGTACATTGACTTGGTATAAAAAAATGTGTGCGCGATACACTCACATAGGGAATGTTGTCATAACAGGGCTGGGCTAGGGCCGGTTGCCACCTCTGATGAAGGAATACTATGGATATGCTGTAAAAAAATGTTAAATGAAAAGTCTAAATCTGAGCTGATAAGGATAGTGTCATCTTTGTCTAGCATATGTTATTAAAGAGAGATAACTATATGATTATCTGTTCTTCTTAGTTGCAATTTCGTCTGTCATTTTATTTGCGTGGTCGATCCGCCATTTTAGTCTGCCGTCGTTGACTGCTATAATTGGACAATTGGTTTGAATGTAGTGTTGTAATCAAACATCTTATCGATGTTTTTTTATAATACTCTTATAAATGTATTTTGTTGTGCACAGATTATCTGAAAACGAAAATAGAAAAAGAATTTGGTTGGAAGCCATAGGACAAGAAAATTTAAGAACAAATGTTTTAGAGAAGATATTGGTTTGGACATTTTAATGAAAGTGCATTTAACAAAACTCTTGAAATCGTAAGACTTAGAGATGATACAGTGCCATGTCTGTTTCAAAGAGTAAGTACCTATCTAGTATATTTTGTAATTCAAAACAAATACATAATGCTTAACAATCCACGCAGCATTACCCTATCATTATCAAGTCATCCGAGAGCTAATACACAAGGCATTGGGTCCCATTCAACAGATATTTATGGATTACATCCAGTTAAGTTTTTCTCTACTTCGTAAAGATAATAATTATCATTAGTCAATGTTTCGTCATAATTATAATTTCAGGAACAATCTTCAGATCAGCACCAACCTTCATCGTCAAATAATGCTGAATATTCCTCAGGCAAACAGCATAGTTTGGTATGTGATGTTTCCAATTAATTCAAATATTGCAAAAATATAAAATAATGCTCACAGAATTGATTGAACATAATATGGTTGATATTATTGTTTTAGGGCTATGTACTCAAAGTAGTCCCTATGTTACAAGAAAAGTTTCAAGCCAGAAGAAAAAAAATAAATGCCTCAATGAATCTGTCTGTCGACAAAAAATAAAAATGGCAACACTTCAAGAAATCACTAAAGACCTTAAGATGGCAAACAGTTTTCATGTGTAACCATTACACATGAAAACTGTATAGCATTGGAACAATGCCGGTATCTAAAAACAAAGGCTTACCTTTAGAAAGGCAATACAGGGAGGAAGCCATAAATAAGTATTTGTTAATGTTAATGAAAAGTATTGTGCAAACTTATATGAATTTACATTTCAAATATGTTGTAAAAAAAAATACAGGGAAATTGTCTTTTCGAAATTATCATAACAACGTTATTTTATTCCGCAAGGAATGAAAAAATTACAGGCTGTACATGAATATAATTATAATAAAATAAAGACGTTTCCTCTATCTTATTTGGTTTTATTTATAAAATCCTGCATTCCCCCCAAACATCCAGATATCCTAGTAAACGAGCAATGGGCATTGTTCAGAAAATCTAACCCGGTTGTTTTATATTTTTGTTCGTCAAAATAGAGCATTTTAAGAAACTAATTTGAATGTTTTGGTAATTTAATGGCTAGTTTATTTTATATTTAGTTTTAAAGATTTTCGTCTGATGACGTCATCATCGGAATACACTACTCGCCGCACTATGGTCGAAGATGTTGAAAGAAAAAAAAACGTCACTAATGTCAGTTTGTTTGACATTTAATGAATGCATTTCTGTCTATTAATATAATTTCTAAGTATTTCTAACCTCTCAACGTAACCAAAAACCATACTTTAGTGGACTGTTTAGACAAAACTTAAGTTTGTTTCTTATCATAATTATAAAACAAAATAGTATTAATAACAACGATGGCCGGTTCATCAACTATGAGTACTGACAACTTTGTTAAAGCGGATTCGAGAAACTTGCCCTAAAGTTTAAAACATTATGTTGATTGAATATATAGCTGCAAACAATATGCATAATTTGGCTGAAATAAGAGGAGCAAAGATGTTAATGTAAGTACCGAACTTATTTATAATAAATTTACTACATTACTTAATGTAAATAAAATATTGATTTAAAATGTACGCAATAACCTTTTACTTAATAACAAAAGCCATTGAGATCTACAGAAGGAGAAAAGTATTAATAGATTTAGGTTTAGAGATTAGGTTCTCGAATTTCTAACTTCAAAATTAATGTATGATTTCAGGTCATCTCGTGATTCATATTTGAATAGATTGGTGGGCTTCAGGTCAGCAGGACTGCAACTTATTGCCTGAGCATAGAGTGGGCGATAAAATGTACACAGTTGTTTGTTGAATCGATGAACAGCATTATGTCATATTAGAATCATTGTGTCAAGATTGCCCAGCTTCTGCAGGTAAATTATATTTTGAATACATTCATTTACTCTTATAATATCCCTTGTGAAATATATTAATGATGTATTAACTTTTGAACTACTTATTGTTAAAGGTGTCTGCAAACATTCTCTACTAATCCTATTTTGGCTTGAAAAGAATCCTCAGAACCATCACCCACAGAAGTTCAATGTTACTGGAATAAGCCATCTTTATCAAGTGCTAGAACACAACATGTGTCTAGTAAATTCATATTTCCAAAAGAAAAGAAACCCGAGGCTGGCTGCCAAGAATCCTTCAATATTGAAGGAGTTTCAAGATGAGTGTGCAAGAAGATATTTAAAAAACTTCCTTGATAGTGCTGTTAGTGACACACATGCCACTATTTCAAAGAATATATTTGATATGGTGGTAGCCTTTACAGAAGAATATACTGCAAGTGATTACTATCAATTCAAACTTTATTTAGAACAAAATTTAACACAGGAAGATATAAATGAAATAAATAAGAAGATTGAAAATCAAGCGGATAGTAAATACTGGCATAACATAAGACAAGGAAGATTAACAGCTTCCAAATTGTATGAAGCTGCACATTGTCAGACAGATGGGTCTTTGGTTGAACAAATATTGGGAGGATACAAAGTACCAGAAACCAAAGCTATTCAGCGGGGTAATGCTATTCTGCCATCATCAACAATGCAGAACATTTTTTGAAAGATTTTATATTTCCTTAGTTATAAGAAAGTGCAAAATAAAAATATACCTTTTAATACTACAAACTCTTTATTATTTCATCTTGCAAATTAATAAGTCCAACATGCTATTATAACAATTTCATCTAAATAGGGGACATGTTTGTAATGAACTACGGAGTGTGGTTTGAGTGTGGCAAATCTCTTACACGTCTGATTACCCTCTCTATGTGAACCCTCAAACTTGCAATAACTTTGCTCTGAATGGCTTCAGTTACAGATTGCTTAACCCCAGAATATACACTTGGAGGCCTAAGTAGCTTTATACCGAGAGGACTTAAAAATTAATAATCAACATGTGCTTCAGAACACCACTGTTTCCTCAAATCTTCTCTTATTTTAACAAAAATCATGCCCGAGCTGTTTGCAGAGTCATTACTACAGTTAGGTACAAAACATTTTCTATATTCCATGATAAATTTATCAAAAACTTTAAATTTGTAACGAGCGCGCGAACGAAAACAATCTTGTTTATGTTTACAATAATTAGCACGAGTGACATTAATGACAGACTGGACAGACAGCTAAAATGACAGTTTTGTTTTTTAAAAGGAAGGCCGAGGCGTATTGCGCGATATTCCTCCGATGATGACGTCATGGAAGGTCAAATAAAGGTCAATCATATTTCTTCAAAAATATATGCACTTATGGGGTCTTTTTTCATTTTAACTACAGGAGCTCGATTGGAGACCTTATATCTCGAAATGGTTTTCGAATTAGCACGATTAAAAAAAAATGAACAATCCCCATTCTTATGCAGGACGACTTATTTATATAGGTCAGTACTGGAAATGTAATTATGAATCATGATCTCTAAAATACCGTTTTGTGGTTTAAATACCGACTGCCCCATACATATCGATTTAAATGACCCACCCTGTATATGCCCGGACGATCTGGAAAACGGCTCAACGATTTTGATGTAGGTTCCAGAAAATGGACATTTTGGACCAAAAATAAGAGTATCCATTTTGACATTATTTCCAGCTTTGACTGTAAAAGCATCAGTATAACCCAGACAATCCGCTGAATATCGTCAATAATTTATTTAGGTTATTGCGTGTGTGCAGCGAGTCTAAGAAACGAATGTCCGCGTCCGTGGCGTCACGCTTACGCATGCGCCGCCGTCCTTGTTCATTTGTCATATCGACAATCGAGGGGTAAAATATACTGTGGTACAACACTAGTCAGCCATTTTACTTGCCGTAGGTATGCACGTTTTTTTTTGTAGGTAAGGCAGTTCCATATATTTCCTTGTTCTGAGGTTGCCACCCCACCAACGGGTGTCCCGCGTTGTCGTCGCGGTGGGGCTTAGTACCCGTGGCGCCCTCCACGCCACGGCGAAGCCAAGTGGACCCCAGAGGGGGGCTGCTCTTCGGGCTTTGGACGCGAAGCCCATGTGGGAGCAGCCCATGTTGCAGGGCCCTTATGGGGGGGCTCTGCAACAGGTGGGCCTGCAGTGCTGGCGTGAGGTAGTCGGCACTGCGGCCGAGGAGTTGCGGGGCCGCGGCGGGAGAGGACTGTCGGTGTTTCGTTGCCGCTTTCCCTACCTTCCGCGGTCCCGGCGGGGCCGCAGCCGTTAGTACTGCGGCGTGGTGGGCGGTGGGACGAACATCTGTCTCACCGCGGAGGGCCAGGCCGTCAGATACGAAAGTGTCTGACGGCTTTGCACGCGGTCCTCGGTGCCGGTCCCCCCACATTTTGGGGGCCATGAGGGGCCTGCCTAGGCGGGCAAGGCCAGGCTGCGGTGTTGGCGCAAGCTGGCACTGTGGCCCGGTGGTTTACGGGGCCGCGGCGGGAGAGGATTGTTGGTGTTTCGTTGCCACTTTCCCTACCTTCCGCGGTCCCGGCGGGGCCGCAGCCGTTGAACTGCGGCGTGGTGGGCGGCGGGACCGACCACCTGTCTCGCCGCGAGAGGACCAGGCCGTCGGACATGGGGAATGTATGGCTTTGCACGCGGTCCTCGGCGCCGGTCCCCCCCACATTTTGGGGGCCATGAGGGGCCTGCTTCGGCGGGCATCGCCGGGGGGGTTGTGGACGTAAAGGCTGTGCCAGATTCCCATGACCCCCCCATCAAGGCGAGTGCGGGAGCACCGTGGGGTTTTAGTGGGTATTCCCGTGCCGTTTACCATCTTTAGGCACGGGCGAGTCCCACATAACCACTCTGCCCTTCCCCGGGGTGGGGTGGTATGCGTAAATGCATTTCCCAACGTAAAAAAAAAAAAAAAAAAAAAAAAAAAGGGCCGGTTGCCAGTATTATCTAATGATGAATCAAAATCAGTAATAATGCTGTTTAAGGTTTTGTAAATATCTTTTTATATTTTCTATGTATAGTCTATTCATTTAGACTTGGCAAAAAAGATATACAATAATGGCTGACGAAAAAAAATAGTGATGTGAACCATTTAATGAACTGTTGTGAACTACTCAAAATGGCGCTTCAACATTCATTCAGTGAATGATATTAATTAATTAAAAGTCGCTAAAGTCGGTTAAAAATGGACTTTGATTTAGTTATGTGTCGTTCGCGATTGAACGAATCTAAAGAACCAAGTCGCGCGAACCGCACAGTCGAATGGGTCACTTTAGTTTTAGAAAAGGATTAATTCGTTACGATTTGTTATTCACGATAAATAAATTAAATAAAATTTAATTTAATTTAAGTACATCTTTCAATAAATTTAAGAATGTTTTGAACAATTTTAATTCATCATCACTGACAAAAACGTAAATCTATCCCAATCGTTCTTTCGTTCACTTGTTCCCATCCCTAAATCAAATGTCAAACTTCCATGTCGTAAATATAATCTGTGGTTTGAAGTCTCCTTGGAATAACGAAATTTGCAAAAAGAATACATTTGCACAGTGAATTTACAATGAATATATGTGAATATTAGTGTGTTGGTGTGTGAACTAGTTTATACAACTCAATGTGGTAACGTACAGTGTGTTATTCTTTCGCAATATCGTAATTTGTAATTGGGGGGGGGGGTTTGTTTACTGTTTTTGCCAAGTCTATATGAATCGACTATATATTATTGTATATAAATATTATTATTTTTTTTTTAATTCTTAGTGTATAGTTGTAAATATTTAAGTAATAATTGATATGATCTCAGTATAAGAAATGTAGATTATCTACTTATCAACTAAGTAAAAATAAATGGAATGAAAGGTCACAAATTTCAAACCAATCATACTTTCAATAAGCTTCGCAGTATGTATTTAGAGAAAATATTTGAAAATTCGTCGCCTTCGACGGTTTTGACCCTTAAATCGATCGATTGACGACTTGTGCTTTATTAAAAAAAATGACGCATTTCTGTCTCTTGGTGGTGGAAGCGAGTTGGTGTCACTTTCTAGTTTTCAAAGAATATATTTTACTAGAAGACTGGACGGTAAGGACTATCTGTGCCACCACTTCTTACTGTTAAAAAATATTTACAAACAAGAGCCGGCTTTGGAGCTTCCAAAATTTTAATGCCAAATGAGCTTCGTTGCCTGTTTAAAATTTTAATATTCCATTTTTTTGGCAAGAAAATATTTGAAAAAGTCGGTGCCTTCCTCCCAGACACTTAACCTTACAGCAAAAACTAAAAAGTGTCTACAGCACATGCAAAGGCACCATCGGTGCTCACTCTCTGTGAGTTTGGTTTTTAAATAAAATATGTAACTTAGTTGGTGTGTCTTCTGTGCTTTAAGATACTTGGCAGCGAGAGAGTTTTGATGACACTTCATATTTAACAAAAACCTATTATAGATGTGAAAGTTTATGAACTGTAAGTTAAAACTATCGAAGAAGTTTTGCAACTAAAACATTTTGAGTTATTCTCCCTCACTCCCAATACTGGCTACGGCCCTGATTAGGGGACCTCACAACTTTTTTTGCCTCGGGGCCTCCACATCCTTAAATGCATCATTAATAACTGGCATCGTTACACGTAAACGCACTGCTTTTTACCACTTTATTTTATAATTCTAATCAAGAATGAAGACCGAAACAGCTTATATATTTCGTATTTTATTGCGATTAAAACACATAACAAATTTTTGTTGACTTCAACGATGCTTGTCAATGTTGTTAAAAATATAGTGTCAGAGTGTCAGGCTTAAATCCTCCTATACACCGTCAAATGTGCAAGTTAGCAAGCAAGCGTTGCAGCCCATGTTAAAAAATGGTATTTTGGAAAATACAAGCGGGCGGACGCCTTTAAAGAAGGCATTATATCTTTTGTTATAAAATCATTGTATGAAAATCGTTTCTAGCGTTTTTTACCGGTTACTGGAACACGCTTGAAATCATTCATTCATTCATTTTTTATCTGTATTCACTGGCGGTAGCGATGGGTCGTCGACGATTTTTGCGTAAACGAAACTAGACCGTTCATTTTCGTTCATCGACTAGTCGATCGACCGGTTCAAAATATAGACTATAGTTCACGGTCTCAGTTCTTGCAAACTGCTAAGGGTCGTTTATAGTTCTTAAGCGTTTACATTACGGGCGACGTTGAATTCGACTGAATGATTAAACGATGCGGTTCGACTGTTAACTGCACTGATGATTGAAATTTGAGAAAAATAATTTAAATAATAATCAAATTTTATTTGTATAGGTTACATTAAATAAATTGAAAATATATACATAGGTAAAAATAAAAAGGCAAATATTTACATTAGTTAGGCGTCATAGTATTCCTCCGCATCGATCTCGGTTATATATTTCTTTAGTGTTTTTAAAATAATAAAATTAATGAAAAAAAAAAAATTGTATAGGTTTATAATTCCAGGTTTTATTGATCTTCCCTTCATACTTTTTCCAGGCTTAGGACTGGCTGAATAAAGCATAAATGAACTTGTCTATAACTTACTATACCCATCTCACTCGCTAGCATTTCGCATTCAAACAAATATCAACGTTATCGCGTTCAAATATTGTCGTCTATTGTGTAGTTGTCTATTGAACTATGAATGAAGTACGAGAATATAAACCGTGATCGTGTCGTCTACAAATTGAACTGGTTTATCGTGTGCGTATGCCCAGCGGAATGTTGTTGAATTTAAAGATTTTAAGTATGCAGATATTTAGTGTATGACGTCGTGTAATTGTGTATGGTAAAAAAAAAATTGTGCATGCAGCCATTGTGGAGAAATTCACCAAAAACTGATTCCGCTGGGCGAACGTTGTCCTGGCGAAACTTTTTTTAATCCATCGACTTTAGAAGAAAAGAGATGTGTCCAAAAATTAGTGTGTATTTGTGTGTAATTATGTATGTATGAATAAAATTAGTGCATGCATAAACTTCGGAGAAATTCAAGTTTCCGCTGCGCGAACGTTTGGCCATTAGCTAGTTTTCATATAAAGCGCTTACATAGAGAGCTGTAGATTTTTACATACGTTGTTTTGAATTTGTTTATATTTGTTTAAAAAACAGATGAAGAAAAAAATTAAAGGTTTTAAAGATAAAAATATAAACGTAAAATACTCTTATTAGGTCTTAGTTCTTAAAGTATGCACTTTGGGGTCTAGATTTCCACGTTTATACAAACCTTGTAAGTGTCTGCAACATGTTGCCAAGTATCAATGATGTTCCGTTAGTAATTAAAGAGTTGTAGGGCAATTTACCATGAATAGATCACTGTTTACAAAGCAGTCAAATATCACGACGTTCTAAAGGAATTGTATTGTAAAATGTATGCCAATAATTAGTGTATTTATTGAACTATGCACATGCAAAATTTCATGTCATTAAATTCAGTAATTAAAGAAAAACAATTAAAATACTGACGAAGCTCGAAAACCTACATAACCCGACCAAGTTCGGATGGCTACAAAAAAGCGGCCGTGCAATATATTTAGGTAACATCCCAAAATTTACAGTATAATACTGGTATTGAACCCGGTATAGGTGATAACACAATTGTTTCGATATAATTTATAGGTCATTTATTTGTGTACACCTAAATCTATTTGACTATGATAGAAAGTAGGTACTATTAACGTAGGTACTTTATTAAGGTATGCGCTTGAGACTTGAAATAATAATCTAATAATAAAATTCATACAGTTAATTTCTATTGAAGATTTCACGGATCAGGATTTTAACTATAGACCCCATAGGAAAATTAAATAATTACCACATGTAAGTACTACTGTTTTTAACATTTATCATATTGTAGCTTATTACACTATTTAACCAATGGACTAGGCATACCACGAGCGTTCCCCTTTGCAACTTTAGTGGATCAAACAATCTAATAACTTAAAAAAAACTACTTCTAGACTCGATTTTTAATTGATGTTTACCGTTGTACTGGTAGTAACTTATGTATGTGAGCGTGTTCCACCGCACCCCACCAAAATATGCAGAATTATTTTTTTTTAAGCGGTAACTACGCTTAAGGTTAGTCCTTTGGTTAAATAGTCTAAGTATTGTAGTTATGAAATGATCAAAAATATTCTAGTGTGAAAAAATAGACATAAAATAGATACGATTCCTAACGCTTGTGTACGCAACTGTACCATATTAATAAATACTATATTGGAAGATTAAGAACGTTTCTTATATATATGGTACGGCCGCTTTTTTGTAGCCATCCGAACTTGGTCGGGTTATGTAGGTTTTCAAGCTTCGTCAGTATTTTAATTGTTTTTCTTTAATTACTGAATTTAATGACATGAAATTTTGCATGTGCATAGTTCAATGAATACACTAATTATTAGCATACATTTTACCATGCAATTCCTTTAGAACGTCGTGATATTTGACTGCTTTGTAAACAGTGATCTATTCATGGTAAATTGCCCTACAACTCTTTAATTACTAACGGAACATCATTGATACTTGGCAACATGTTGCAGACACTTACAAGGTTTGTATAAACGTGGAAATCTAGACCCCAAAGTGCATACTTTAAGAACTAAGACCTAATAAGAGTATTTTACGTTTATATTTTTATCTTTAAAACCTTTAATTTTTTTCTTCATCTGTTTTTTAAACAAATATAAACAAATTCAAAACAACGTATGTAAAAATCTACAGCTCTCTATGTAAGCGCTTTATATGAAAACTAGCTAATGGCCAAACGTTCGCGCAGCGGAAACTTGAATTTCTCCGAAGTTTATGCATGCACTAATTTTATTCATACATACATAATTACACACAAATACACACTAATTTTTGGACACATCTCTTTTCTTCTAAAGTCGATGGATTAAAAAAAGTTTCGCCAGGACAACGTTCGCCCAGCGGAATCAGTTTTTGGTGAATTTCTCCACAATGGCTGCATGCACAATTTTTTTTTTACCATACACAATTACACGACGTCATACACTAAATATCTGCATACTTAAAATCTTTAAATTCAACAACATTCCGCTGGGCATACGCACACGGTTTATCTGACAAACGTAAACGGTCGAACCGTTCATGAACCGTCAACCGGTCCATTGAACCAGTCCGTTCATTCAACGCCCACCACTAACTGGCGGGCACGGGTAGCAATTTGTGTTTCGTGTTTAATCCGGCTTTTTCTGATGGGTTGATTGAAAAGTTACCCGACATTTTAGCAATAAAAAAGCTGTATTCCGCAAGATGGGTCGAGATAAATATAAAGTCGAAATTCTTCACTATAATAATCCCCATTTGCTTTGGGTGTTAGTTGCCAAAGAAGGCGAAGACAGTTATTATTTTGAACAAATCGGCATCTATGGAGTTTTACCTTTAAATGTTACGATTGACTATGAAGGGAACGTAGATACGAAAAGATGTAAAGAATGGTTGCCGGCGGTTTATGTGGCCATGAAGAAAGTTCTTCTTGACGCTGCTGAAGTGTGGTTTTCAGTAACTTTCTTGGACCGGACGTAAGTACATGATAATTTACCATATTTACCACTCTGATATCTCATTTGCAGTCATTCTTACAGAGACATGTAGTGACATGTACCAGCACTCAAAACATTACGCCTACCTTATCCAGAAGGTAATGGTGTAACAAAAAATCACCTGTAAAGTTTAGGTCTTTTGTTATTATCCACCACCATGCTGCTATTGCGAATTGCCTGACAGAAAAAGCCAAAATCAAACCTTCATTGAGAAGTCGCATTTACTATCCACTAGACCAGTGGTTCCCAATTAGTGGTACGCGTACCCCTAGGGGTACGCGAGATTGCATCAAGGGGTACGCGCAGCAATCTCTAAACTAAAATCCTTAAAAAATACATAATATAAAACTAGACTTTTTTCCATAGGACTTTTAGTTTTGCCGGAAATAGAAAAAAAAAACGATTTTTACCCTTCGACCCTGGTCTATAAAGGGGTACGCAAGTTGGAGGTCTTACTTAAAGGGGTACGTAGAAAAAACTAATTGGGAACCACTGCACTAGACCAACAAGGAAGTAATTCTTCAATCATAAAGATAAAGGCAGCATTCATTGTTACAAGGATGTTTTATAGGCATTATGGTTTTTTTTATTTTTCACTTTATGTTTTCAACCTAAATACGCCTTCTCCAATATTAAAGCTGGGTGCTGATAATTTTTACATATAAAAATCACATGTTTTACATTTGTTAACTAACTTTTTTTTATAAAATATAGCTACTTAAAAATCACACAACATTTTTTTTTTATTATTCTTTGTATAATACAGCAGTTTTTATCTTGATATAGCCACAGAATAGATAGGACAGCAGCGATACACAATCCCATAGTCAATTGGTCATACTCCTTTACCTATAGAGAGTTTCTAGAGCTCTCATACTCGACCTTCTTTAATCAAAATCAAATAAGTCCTATGATCAAGCTAAGAAAAACAAACAGACAGAGACCAATTTTTTTTTATTACTGACTGTCTTCCCCCTGCAGTACCTCAATAAAAAGTGGCTTCCATGCTAGTCTATAAGGTGCAAAAGTTAGACATACGGCTTTCAGTGGGCAGAAATAATTATCTAAAGTCCATGTAAAACACTATCAAAGATCCATCAGTAAGTACTAGGAATAAACATGGCAAGAAAGGTTTCCACCGCCAAACTTTGCCAAGATTCCGATGCATCTGTCCTCTGGGTCAGATCTGCAGTGTCCTATATGGAAATCGCTAAATTGCTTGAGAATTCAAGTAGACTGCTGTAAATACGATCTAGAAAAATGGGGGATAACAACAGACTAGATCCAATGTGACTGTGGTGCTCCCCAACAAACTATGCCTCAACTTATTGCCCCTAAAATTGCTCCTTGTTTGATTTGAATGACGTTACAGAATGCACAAATATGGCCACTTACTAGGCGGGAGTAATATATGTTATAATACCATTGATACATTATAAATATTTATATTTTTTTTTTTACATGGCAATCGGCCGATACTTTCAGCAAAATTTGCCAGTGTCATGTAATGGCTACACATGGGTTTTAAGACTAATTTATAATATATTATTTACAACATATCAGTTAGGAGACCATTGATGTTTGGATCTAGAACAACAGAAATAATAGTTGATAAAGTATAATATAAGAAGTATATAAGCTACTAGCTTCCGCCCGCGGCTTCGCCCGCGTGAAATTAGTTTTTGTCAATCCTGGTCCTTTATGTCTAAGAGACTCTTACAGAGGCCAGCCTCACGCTAAGAAATCCCATACAAACTTTCACCCTCTATTTCAACCCCTTCATCCCTTTTTTTTTTTTTTAAAAGTAGCCTATGTTCTGTCTCAGGGTCTAAAGATTGTCTGTACCAAATTTCATCAAAATCGGTTGCGAGGTTTAAGCGGGAAAACGTAACAGACAGACAGACAGACAGAGTTACTTTCGCATTTATAATATTAGTTGGGATTAGTTGGGATATACAAAATTTCATAAAATTTAGCGTTTGTGTATGGAAGTATCAAACATCTAGACATCCTCAGAAACTTAAATATTTTTAATATTATTGGTAAGTAAGATAAAATTCAAAATCATAACATTCCAATTTTATTTTCAGAACATCAATATTCAATGACAATGTCCACAAATATGGAGACTTAACAATCAGATTGAAAAACGGTGAAACTGTAAGCATGCTCCAAAGACTCCTCGACACCGGCTTTGTCACTGAAGACATCCAGTACTTTCATCAAGGCTTGCTAACAAAATTAGACTATGTAACCACTGTATCGGTCATCAATAAGATAAAAGATAACCTAAAAACACTAAACATAAAAACATCAATACTTGAAGACATTTTGGACAGACAGACAACTGTTTTCCAAAAGATGGTTGAATTAGAGCAAACTTCTCCACGAGAATTGGATGTAGGAGTTCGGGCGAATGCTCATTTCTTGATACAGAAGCAAATAAACAATCTTAACCTCTGTAAGGATGTTGATGAAGAAGATGAGCAGTCTGCGGGCCGAGCAAACAGCGGCAAGACTAATCGGACTACTGCAGGTTTAATGAATAAATTAGATATGCTAAAGAACACTGCTGTGTTTGATGAATTGAAAGCTTCAATGGTCAAAAATAAGTCCGTAGTTGTTAATCAAGTCAGACAAGAATCTCTGTATGGTGATCAAGGTGAATTGCCCAAGAGAAATGTTAACAAAGGTAATGTACTTTTTTAACACGCTTATATTAGCTTCACCTGTATGTATGTAACCAACCCCTTTGGACTCGATTTTGACCCACTTTAAACGGACAGATTTCATTAAAATTTTGCACACCTGTCAAAGATCGATGACAATGCAATAATTCGAATAAAAAATATAAATAAACCAAACTAAAAAGTAAAAATAAATATTAGTTTAAAAAAAACTAAAAAAACACGCTTTTAAAGTACTTCTAACTAAAAATAATAAAAAAATAATTCCTAATATAAGCTGAAAAAAGCGTGTTTTTTTTAAAAAAAAATTTAACTATTATTTATTTCAAGACTAGAACTCGTTAGTCACATGAGTTCCGAGTCCTTTGAGTCTTAAGTTCTTTGAACTAGACTGTGTCATGAACTTGAGTAGGTGTATCACATAATCCAATAGATAGGTACATAATAGGTAATAGGTGATATCGATCTGAGCGAATATTTTTTTCTTATGATTAATCTGGCAACACAATAAATAAGTAAATTGATAATGTTGACGGAAAGATGGTAGGCAAATATATTTTTTACTCGCGTAATACGTTACTGCTTACACGTCGCGTTTGAAAATTTCCCCCGTTGTTGCAAAAAATTTCGTTGTTGCTCCGCTCATATTGGTTCTAGCGTGATGACCAAACAGTGACACCAAAAGATTTTTACAATTCAATACAGTAGTACCAAAATTTTAATCAAGTTGTAAATACAGGGTGTCCCAAAAGGTAAAGTAGCTAGGAAGAGGGGTGATAGGGGTGGTCACAAGGGTCACCAGAAAATAAAAAAAAAATCCCCTCTGGGAATTAAAAGAATAAAAGGCATTTTTTTTAAACTAAAAATTTTACACCTTTTGGGGCGACTTTGCTCCGGATGATCTACAAATATTGGTATAATAAAAAAAAATGCTGTTATGTTATCGTCAATAACCCTTTTTCAAATTGAAACAAAAAAAACAATACATATCTAAGCAATATTTTAAAGAAAATTAAGTTCTTGTCCAGTCAAGGACTTAGTAATTACGATTTCACTCAACTTCCTCCAAGTGTACTGAAAAAAAAAAGTACTATGCAACTCCGGCGAGTAACTTAAAAAGATAGGTAATTTTATTACAATTCCAAAATGGTATAACACTTACTTGAAAAATTCTTACTAGGATATGTAAAAATAATTTTCGGGAACAATACCCCTGCAGAACAAAACATACCAATAAAACAATAGTCTCAAATTCGTACGCAAATACATTTTTAAATGTCTATTCTCTTTCTTAAAACTTAAAAAGATAGGTAATTTTATTGCAATAGTTTTAAATGAAACTCAAAAATAAAACAAAATTGTAATTATTTATTTAAATAAAATGCTCGAAATGTCTACCACCAACATAAATACACGCCCTACATCGTTTTAAAAATGAGCGGGAGATATGGCGAGCAAATCTTCTATTGTTGATTGATTCCGCGGCCTCTGTGATCCTCGCCCTCAAGTCAGCCAAGTCCGTGATGGGTTTTCCATAAACTTTTTCTTTTATAGCACCCCAGTAAAAGAAGTCTAACGGGTTTAAATCTGGTGAACGAGCTGGCCACGCTATAGCACCGGCCCTTCCCATCCACCTACCAGGGTATTCTTCGTCTAGGAAATCCCTTACAGGACGTGCAAAATGTGCTGGGCACCCATCATGCTGGAACCACATATTCCTCATTGTTTCTAGCGGCACATCTTCCAATAGATTTGGTAATTCGTTTTGTAAGAAGTTTAAGTACGCCGCGCCAGTCAGTGCCTCAGGTAGCTCAAAGGGTCCTATTACTTTACCATTTAGTATTCCGGTCCACATGTTCACTTTAAAACGATATTGGGAGTATTGGGACCGATCTTCTCTAAGTAGGTGGGGATTTTCTACGTGCCACTCGTGTAAATTGTGTAGATTCATGTATCCGTCCTTTTTAAAAGTAGACTCGTCGGACCACAATATTTTATAAAAAAATTGAGGGTCCTCCCTATGCATGCGCAACATCCTACGACAAAATGCCAGTCTCGCAGGATAATCGCGTGGTAACAGACCCTGTACGCGTTGCACGTGATACGGGTGAAACTTCTCAGCTTTCAATATGCGATGAGCAGTACTTTTTGGTATACCTGTACTTGCTTCAATTGCCCGAACTGAAGTACTCGGATCGTCTGCGACGGCTTGAAGCACTTCATCTTCGATATCGAACCGAGGTCTGCCTTCATTAACCGCTTGATGTGGAAATCGACCCTCAGACAATAGTCGGTGGATATTGACGAAAACACGGCTATCCGGATGACGTGCAGCGTTCGGATATCTTTCTCGGTAGAGTCTTGCTGCAGCACCGGCATTACATCTACATTCGCCGTAAATGAGATGCATGTTCGCATATTCTTGCGCAGTGTACAGTCGGCTCCTAATATATAGTCACAGACAAAATATCCAGATATAGGAGCGCCTAAAGTGACCAATGATATCAGTACAACCAAAGTCTTCTAATAATTTAAAGCATCCATCATGCTCAAATATATCGGAACATTGACACCGTCAAATATATGAGTGCATTCAAAGTGTCAAAATCATAGTAACAAACACATCGCCAATGGTTTCTAAGCGTCCAAAGTATTCAAAAATATAGAGCAATAAATAAATATGAACTCTATATCTATGTATTTGAGGAACTCTTTGGAATAATTATGCTCTTTTTGTTAAAAATACGCAAGCCAACATCATTTACTTTTGACGCTTTAGGTGTATCAAAAATATTTTTCAACTCATGACAGATTACTAACTAATCCTTACTAATAATATAAATATATTATATATTATTTATTATAATGTATTATAATTATTGTTTGTGAGTATGGAGATGGACGTATGGCTGTTTGTTACTGTTTCACGCAAAAATGACCTAGTCGATTTTGATGACATTTTTCAAACAGATAACCTGGATTACCATACAGGCAAATTTTTAGCAACATAGGTATCACGCGCGCGGCGCCGCGGGCAATTAAATAGTTAGTATGTAATAATTACTAAATGTAGCTTGACACCAAGTGTGCTAAGTACATTAGTGAGTAGTATATTGGTCTAAGTACATTATTGTGATCGCCGTGATTCTTTAAGTTAATGTTTCGAATCCCAGCCTACTTTTTGTCGATTTTATGGCTTTTTTATTTTTTGTTGAGACCTAAACATAGTCTTCCTAACATGAGTAATATGCAACTCTGCCTATCTACAATCAACACAATATGTATGCATTATCTATTATATCTTCGAGTATTTATGTAAACTAATAAATACTACTCTTTGACATCCTAGATATTGTTGAAAAACGTGGTTCACTTTTTATTTCTTTCTTATAGCCCGGTCAAATTTGCATTTAAATTGGAATGTAACTACAGAAAGGTTATTTGTGGTTATTTGTATAATTTTATTCATTTCTTGTGTTGTTTCATTTTTGTTATCAAGTTCCTACTCTGCACTATTAATTTTTTATCACAAATATTATATTTTATCATTGCATTTATTTTTACTTTACCAGAAACTTAAAGCCATTAGTCAGAATCAGTTACCAAGTCCATAGTTTTAACGACAAAATACAAAAAAGACACGTTTTCCAAATAAATTGAGCATTCTAAATAGTGCAACTGTATGAGAAACGATTTTTTTTGTCTTATATAGTTACTTATTCTTAAATAACCGTAATAGTAGTAGTAAAGTTAAGTTAAAATAATTTTGTATAATATGTCGTAGGTTTATGATAAAATCAGGTTTTTGATTTCACTAATTTGTTATTTGCCCATACATCGTTATTTCTATCTTGACTGGGCTATTAGCGATAAGTTCAGCCCAAAATTCAAAATTACATACAATGACATGAACAATAAACAAAACACATGCCAATGACGTCACGCACAAAATGAAAGAGACAGGTAACAGTATTTTTAGGGTCGAATCACCCTATCAGCCTATGGATATATTAAAAGTATCCTATAATTGTGGCGATAGAGTTCATTTTTATTTATTGCTCCATATTTTTGAATACTTTGGATGCTTAGAAACCATTGGCGATATGTTTGTTACTATGATTTTGACACTTTGAATGTACTCATATATTCGACGGTGTCAATGTTCCGATATATTTGAGCATGATGGATGCTTTAAATTATTAGAAGACTTTGGTTGTACTGATATCATTGGTCACTTTAGGCGCTCCTATATATCTGGATATTTTGTCTGTGACTATATATAAGGAGCCGACTGTACGTGGGTGGCATGGTGGTACAGTATCGTACACTTTAGTCCTTGAGAAAGCCGGATCGTTGGAAGAAATCTTAAACAATGTCCAAATCACAAATAAATAATCAAGTCCAGAAAGCGAAGCAAGTTGTTAGTACAAAATGAACACAAACGAATACAAAGGATGCGCAGTAAACGAGAGATCGTAATGTACTGACCGACTATTTGACTAACCAGAGATGGCCTACCTACTTTTTCTCTTTCTTAATGTATCTCCTGTCTCTTTCACTCACCAAACTTGTTTAAACTTGTTTTGTTTGGTTTCATTGTTATTGGTATGTTTTGTTCTGCAGGGGTATTGTTCCCGAAAATTATTTTTACATATCCTAGAAGGAATTTTTCAAGTAAGTGTTATACCATTTTGGAATTGTAATAAAATTACCTATCTTTTTAAGTTACTCGCCGGAGTTGCATAGTACTTTTTTTTTTCAGTACACTTGGAGGAAGTTGAGTGAAATCGTAATTCCTAAGTCCTTGACTGGACAAGAACTTAATTTTCTTTAAAATATTGCTCAGATATGTATTGTTTTTTTTGTTTCAATTTGAAAAAGGGTTATTGACGATAACATAACAGCATTTTTTTTTATTATACCAATATTTGTAGATCATCCGGTGCAAAGTCGCCCCAAAAGGTGTAAAATTTTTAGTTTTTAAAAAAATGCCCTATATTCTTTTAATTCCCAGAGGGGATTTTTTTTTTATTTTCTTGTGACCCTTGTGACCACCCCTATCACCCCTCTTCCTAGCTACGTTACCTTTTGGGACACCCTGTATATACTAAGAAATATTTTAATAGCAGTATTTATTAATCTAAACTTTTCTCTTCATTTCAGTTAAAAAAGCAAAAGTGCCAAATAATGAAAAAAAAATGATGGCTTTCGGTCCGCCTGGGCTTAATCCAACAAAGTTCCATCTCACTGAGGTCAAGGAACAAGATAACAAAACAGACAATAATATAAAGGAAGTAGAAAAAAGTAATACAATCAATAACGAAGATGAGCACTTTGGAAACGAAAAGCTGCTAGAAAAAGAAGATTCTGAAACAAGTGTTAGATCAAACTATTTGGATATTTTAAAAATGAAATCTAAATATAAAAAGTTTGACTCTAATCATTCATCCCCTATGACATTGAAAGAAAAAAAATGTGAAACAAAGATGTCTCCTAAAAAGTCAGGTATGTGGGCCATACATCGAAAAATGAAATTCCTTGAAAAAAACCTCAAGACCGATGAAGACAGTTCTTCAACAGCGAAAACGGACAGCTCGGCTAGACAAGGTGATGATTCTGACTCTGAGAGTATTTTAAGTATAGTTAAGAAGTTAGATGTAAGCAACAACATTAAAAAAGAACTCACCATAGAGCCAGAGGTGATAGTCACCAAAAAAAACAATGTAAATCCGTTCAAGAATCTAGATGGCAGTCAATCAGTTTTCGTTGACAAAATGGTTTCTCCAACTGTTATGGTACATACTAAACATGGTTATACGATTCACCCCGTTACTTCCATATGTGATGTTCCATTTGGGACAAACATTCATGTGGTTCTTCGCAATATGTCCGTGCAAAGACCTATGAGGGCTCAAGCAGTATCGTGGCCAACAATATTGAGGGGACACAGTTTGTTCCTAGTGAGTCCGTATAACAGCGGTAAGACCATGGGCTACTTGCCCGCTGTTTGTCGATTAGTTAACGATTGCAAGAAAGAAGTAGACAATTTATCCGTAGTCAGGCTTACGTGTATCATTGTGTGTGCTACTGCAACCTCAGTTTCTCATATAGAGCAACTATGTAAAATGCTCTTGCACGAAGCACGTATCTTTGCTTGTTATGCCGGAATGACTGACGTTACAATTTCAACTACCATTCTTAACGGGTGTGACATTTTAATATGTACTCCGAATATGTTAGTGCGTTTGATGAGGGACAATCTAGGACTTGATATCCGCAATTTGAATACATTCGTGATAGATGACTGTGAGAGAATCACGGAGGTATACCAAAATGAGATTAAATTCTGCGTTTTTAAAGTAAAGGAAATGGTCAAATCTCGGGCCAATAAAGAATTTAAAGTTCAATATATTGTAACGTCTCGGATTTGGTGTAATTTTATGTCGTCCATGGCTAGAAAAGCGCCAGATTCGATTGTCTGTATTGCTGCTTTCCAAGAATGCATTTTATATTCCGAAGTGAATACTTCTGTAGAATTCCTTAAAAAGGAGGATAAGGTTGAGGCTTTGTTTAACTTTTTAAAAGATATAGACAAATCTAAAAAGACTGTTATTGCATGCAGGTCGGATGACGAAGTACATCTCATTAAAAAAATATTGTCTGATTTGAAGCATGTATTCTTTGCTTGTGATAGTACTATGACTGTACAGGAATTGTATTCCATAGATTTTTCTCTTAGCGAGTACCAGGAACCGCTGTTAGCTCCCATTTTAGTATGCTGCGATGCAAACTTAACACATCTGAATATAACAGACGCCCACCATTTAATCCATTTCTCGTTACCAGAACTGTTTTCAACATTCTGTAGGCGATTCGCCGTTTTAATAGACAACTACCCTTCAATTTTCAATACAGAAGATAGTAGTATAAAAATCAAAGTTCTAGTTGAAAATAGCAACGTGGAACAGTTGCCAAAAATACTCAATTTTATAAAACGTTGCAGTGATAATGTTCCAACCAATTTGGAGGAAATTGCCACTACTGTCATGAAAGAAAAAGATCTGAAGAAAGCGGAGAATTTTGTACCTGTATGTGGTTTGTTATTGAGTCTAGGCAAATGTCCTGATATATCGAATTGTAAACAAAGACATTCCTTGTTCCAAAATCACGATGAACCAAAAACATGGATGCCTCGCGAAGGCACGGTTTCGTTCAAGATTTTGCACTATCATACCGCTGTACACTATTCAGCCAGAATGATTTCTTGTACAGTCAATAATAATGTCAATAAATATCCTCAGACGTACGCCAGCCTCTCCATAAAACTAGGTATGTATTACAGTAAAGAAAAAAATCGCAAACTTCACGGTATAGCTAAGCCTGGAGATATATGCGCCGTAGCGTTGAAGCAAGATCTCTTTGCTCGCTGCCAGATCATGAAAGTATTAAAATACACGCAAAATAATGTACCAAGCGTATTATTAATAAATCTCTTAGATGAAGAAAAGTATGAAAAGGCTTGCGATTCTTCCTTGTATCATTTGCCAGAAGAGCTTAAGAGTATCAACACTCATGTTGCCAAAGTTATTCTTGCTAACATAACTCCAGTCGATAGGGACATAACATATTCTGAACTAGCTCTAAACCAACTTAAAGCAATCACGGAGAACAACACTGACTTCTATATGAGAGGTCGAATATCTCTGGTCATTGGAAATTATATAATAGTCGAAACATTAGAAGCTTGCAAAGATCTATCGGCGTTGAATGAAACTGTTGTTAAGAACAACTTTAAAAATGAACTTTTGGATGGTCATGCTGTTCTCAATCCTGATCATATTAGTGCTTTAGAGAAACTGGGAGAGGGTTTAGATTTTGTGTGTAGAAATGAAGTTTCCCAACAGATCATAGAGGTCCCTAAACCGATCAAAATATTACCTAAAGCTAGATGGGCGCATTTAGAGAGCAATCAGCACGCCCTTGTTTACTACATGTACGCCAAAAATCCTGAGTTAATCTTTGTACAGCATGCCAAATTCCAGGATTGCCTACAAAGCCTGCTTAAAGATATAAAAAATTATATATCAGAGAATCCAGACCCTGTCATAGACGTGAAAGAAGGTGATATAGTTTTAGCAGAATTTCCCGATAACACTGCTTATGAAAGGGCCAGAATAGATAGTGTTATCGACGATAAAGTTAAATGCTTCTTCGTTGATCTAGGAGATTGGAGAATTGTGCCAACTGATAAAATATTACCTATGACTGAGAAACTCATAACACAGTTACCATTCCAAGCTATTGAATGTAGGCTAGTTGGAATCCAACCTGTTGGAAGCAAATGGTCTGAATTTAGCACCAATTGGCTGGTTGACCAGTGTTACGGTCCAACAGGTGATGTCAAGTATCTCTATGCTAAAAGATTCACGAAAGAAAAGGCCGATGTCACTGATGGAAGTAAATATGGCATTGGGTTAATTGACACGTATAACGGTGACGTCTATATCAATAAATTGATGATTGATGGCAATTTAGCTCAAGAAAATGAAGAAATTGATTTCTTAGCTACTATAGATAAAGATAATCCAAAATCATCATCTGACACGGACAGTTCAACTAAAATAGCTTGTACTGAAATAAAAAAGACAATTACAAGTGAAAATGGCGATATTGTAGACAAAATAAAAACGAAAGCATCTTCTGGTGAAAATGATTCGTTAGACGATAGCAATTCAACTGATAATGCTTGTGATATCAGCACCAAGAAAAGTATTAACGCTATTAAGGATTCAAAGGATACAAACAGTTTCACCAAAGATAAAGAAAACATCAACAATGAAGAAACTGAGTCATGTACAGAAACGTCTGATGACAGTGAATTCGCGCAGGCAGATAGATTGGCAAAAATAGATAAACGTATAGCAGTTGATAAAAGCACGTCACCTCCAGAAAATAAGCCCAATAAAGGCAAGAGAAAAACAATGTTTGCCTTACTCAAATCTTTCAATAAAAGCATAGACAAGGCCAGTAGTATTGTATCTGAAGAAAATACCTCAAACTACATTGATGAAATAAATAACTGTGAATTTACAAACAAACCAGAAGTATCTCCTAACATAAAAGAGGTTAAAAAACCTGAACAAGATAATCTTAGGCCATCAGAAGAAAATCAACTAGCTGTATTTGATGTGCGTGAAAGTACTCGCAATGATGAACAAAAAACAGACTATAAAAATTTAAATACCGACTTATCTACTGCAGATAATTATCGTGCCAACCAACAAGCAGTAATACAAATGCTGAGAACTAATCCATTAAGGTCTGTACCGTTAGTTGAGGATGATGACATTGATGATGATAAGTGGGATATTGGACAACCCACACTAATGCTTTTTGGGTCTATGTTAGGACCAAATTCGACTCAACCTGAAGACAACCAAAAACCAGTTCCATCAAATCTAAAAGCTATTGAAGGGAAATCTGCAGCTAGTCTTGATACTACGCCTGCTAAAAAACCTTCTTCAACTCCAGCAAAGAAATTGACCCCTCAAAAAGTTTCAGATAGCCAAGTAAAGGAAATCAATAGTCTACCAGAAACCAATGACGGGGATAACCTTAGAAAACCTAAATTAATCTGGCGTCAAAAGAAGGATAAAGCAACAGTTAAAATCATGCTAATAATTGATAAATACGATTTAGAATTGAAAGAAAAACATCTGAAATTATACGCTAAAGCGAACGATGAAGAATATGGCTTTGAATTTGAGCTTTACGGTGTTATAGATGTTGAGAAATCCACTCATGCAAATAAGGGACAATATATCCAAGTGAATCTACACAAACTAATGGAAAAAAATTGGCTGACGTTAAGCAAAGGTATAAGAAAATGGATCGTGTATGATGTAGATGATATTGATATTTCGTCTGAAGATGACAGTGATTTAGCTGAAGATATATCGAATCTTCGGAAAAATTTAAATATTAATCTCGATAGCGACAGTGATGACAGTATTGAAGACGATACACATGCAGCGTATAGAAAACATTACTAAATGTTTTGGTAATTTGTATGTATAGCTTGGCAAATAGAGAAGAAATTAATGGGACCGCTACTGCACAGAAAACAGTACAAAATACAAGATATATACAACGCGCGCCAGAGCCACGCACACGTAGGCATTGCAAATGAATACTGAGATATAGTTAAAATAAACATTGTTTTTAGCTTTTTGTCACCAAGGCAGAGTTCAAGCTAATAATTTTATTAATAATGGGCTACATATTTGACAATCCGAAAAATAAAGTATCAATTATTGTAATCAGTATAGATTATGTGTTTAAAAATGGTTATTTATTAACGTAAGTTGAAAATATTATTTAATATCATTTAAATAACGTAAATAAAAATGCATATTTATGAACGATTGTCACGTGACACAAAACGCTCCTGATTGGTCGGGTTTATGACGACGTCATCTGCCTGTAAACATCGCACTTACAAATAGTTTAGCCGGAGTTTTTATTGACGTATTGGTACATTTTAGAACTGTACACCATTATAAATCTGTGTTATAATCTCATCCAATCGCACTTTCGTTTTTAGTTTGCAACAAAACAAATGTATGTACAACTGACAGATCACAATATTTACAGGCATGTGACGTCACCGAGCCCATTGCACCGCCATATTGTCAAAGTGCCGTTTTGGTGCGCTGTTTTTTTATTGAATTTTGAATTTGATATTTTTCGGCAAATATGTACCAGAATTAAAAAATACAACTTTTACTGGGTTCCTTAACCGCTACTAAATAATATAAAATATATTTTAAAAACCTGTCAAAGAGCCCATTAAGTTATTTGGTCTCGCGTTGTATAGATTTCCCTTGCAATGCGAGACCAGCATATACTGGAAATTAATAGCCGTGTGTACAGTGGGCCAAGCAATTAGGTATGCAGGGCAAAAACTTCTACGCCATAGTGAAAACTGACTGCAAAAGATATGCATGTGTGAAATTCATATTTAATAAGTGTAATATACCCACTATTTAGATTATGTAACTCACTTATCCATAACTGGTGTAGTAAGTCTTTACTATGACATAGAAGTTTTTGCCCTGCATAGCTAACTCGTTGGCCCACTGTACTTCTTGCATCATCCAAGATTGACTAGTAGAATCGCAGGTGGGGCATCCCACCTGCTTCGTTAGCCTTCTAGGCTATCTTTATGTTATAGTATTTTTCTTAAGAAGTTGCCCACCAATTATAATATTGCTAGATGGTAACTATCTTTTGATAAAATAGTGTCTAGTGCCGTCATTATGCCTATTGTCTCATATATCTTTTACAAGCTGACCCGACAGACGTTGTCCTGTCCTAACTATGCATACATTATCTGTGACGATATTTGCAGTACGCCTTCTGTCAATATTATGTCAAACCCCATAAAGTACATTCATAAAGTTCATACTGTCAAAAGCGCTAAGGTTACGTTAGAAAATCATTAGAAAATTTAATGTAGTGGTTAAGTATTCTTAAATTTTATAATTTTCCACGCAAGTTGCCTAGTCTTTTATTTCATAAGAACCATTTCCTGACTATAACAAACACAACATAAAAAGAATCAGCGAAATCGGTTCAGTCGATCCCGCGTGATGCCGTGACAACGGAAAACGGGTTTCATTTTTATATATATATAGATTTTACGTATACAGAGTGTAATTTTTAATGCATCCTGGCGAGAAAACGCTCTAAATACTAGAGATAACAAGTTTTACTCAAAAGAAATATTCCTTACGCATCCTAATATTATTATTGAGAATACGGGTTACTCACCTTATTTTAACCGGAATATGCCGGCTAGTTTCGAATCTATTACGTAAATTCATCAAAATAGATTCGAAACTAGTAACTAGAATATACTATACAAGCTTCCGCCCGCGGCTCCGCCCGCGTGGTATGTCAATTAAAAGTAGCCTATATGTTAATCCAGACTATAAGCTACATGTGTGCAAAATTTCATCGAAATCGACCCGGTAGTTTTGGCGTGAAAGAGTAACAAACATCCATCCATACATCCATACTTACAAACTTTCGCCTTTATAATATTAGTAAGGATTATACGTCGGTTTTAATAATATTATTCTAAAATTACATTAAACCCTGAGTTAGTGTAGTGAAGTGAGATCAATGTAGTTGGATAAAATGTAGCTATCTTCTTCTTCTTCGTCGTGTCGATGGCTGATTACCATCGTGGTGAAAGGATTAGCCAATTCGCTTTGCAGAACTCGCGAATTGCCCAGGGTGCGCCGGACGTAGGGAATCGTTGTGTACGTCACTCGGGGAGGCTCCTTATGTACAGTGGGCCAAGCAATTAGGTATGGCAGGTAGGCAGGGCAAAAACTTCTATACCATAGTGTAAACTGACTGCAGTAGATATGTATGTGTGAATTACATATGTAATAAGTGTAATATACCCACTATTTAGATATTTAACTCACTTATCTATAACTAGAGTAGTAAATCTTTACTATGACTTAGAAGTTTTTGCCCTGCATAGCGAACTCGTTGGCCCACTGTACCTATATAGAACACATTAACAAAGTGTGTTTCCGGTAAAATAAGAAAAATAAGATTAAATAAGAAAATAAGATTAGTGTTAATGGACACATTCTTAGATTTATATTAGTTCTAATTAAATTACTTATCCCCTAAGTAAATAGCCCCTAAGGCTAGATTGTAATATTTATACAGTCCTACATACATGTCGGGTACATCATACAATAAAAAAAAATAAGAGGTATGCGAGAGGACTATTAAGCCAAATTACTATTATTTGACCCGTACAAACATACAGACAGACAGACACAAAAATTAAAAAAAAATATGTTATGGCTTTTAATGCTGTTATAAAGACCCCTCGTACAATTATTTCTTAAATATCTTCAATGTACAGACATGGCAAATTTACAATTATTTTTTATCTACACCCATGCTATAAATCCTCTATAAACGTTCTTGAAACAGTTAGCTAATTGCCAACATTAAAACAGCCAGTGTCATAATAACCATTATAACACCCAAACGGGTGTTATAATGTTGTACTGAAATTCATTATGCAACTCCTTTTTTACTCATCGAACAGCCACATTCTCATGGCATCTTTATGAATTTCAAAAAAAGAACATGTCATGCACGCGCGTTTCACTACCACAGCGCCGTAATAAATAAAAACTTATTCGAATTTTTGAATTGACGTCGTATCCCGCCATTTTTGTTCAATAATAGTATTGAAAAAATACTTTTTAATAATTGTACGATCCAAAATGTAAATAATTATTACAATAAATAATTATATTATTACCTATACATAGTTTTTTTGTATTAGATACTCACTAATTAAACTTTCCATGAATTTACATAGAGTTCTTACAACACTGTACCCTAATACCCTATGGTTTCAGAACATTTATAGAGGATTCATATCATGGGTGTAGATAAAGTCTTGTATGCAACTGTTATAATTAGGTATTAAAACACTCATGTGATACTATTATACCCACACTCGTGTTTTAATACCCCTCATTATAGAACAGTTGCATAAATAAGTAATAATATCTTTGTTCGTTCCTTCGAGCCTTCTCCCAATAACATTTGTTAGCATTTCTTAACCTGCAAGATCGGTCGGTTCGTGCGGCTTCAACTTAGCCACGTGCTAATTTTTAACCTACTTAAAAAGGAGCAGGTTCACAATTCGTCTGTATTTTTTCTTTTTTTTATGTTTGTTACCTCATAACTTTCGATTTTAATGATTTTTTTTTTATTTGAAAGCTGGTGCTGCCCGTGTGGTTCCATTTCAATTTGGTCTAGTTCTGACAATGGCACCCATGAGAAAACCATAAATATGTCTTAAGTTATTTTTTTTTATTTATTTTTTTATTTTTTAAAAAAGCTTACTAGCAATTTGCAAATACAAATTACTAGTATTCTTGTTAACCTCCTCCAGCTAAGCTTAATTCGCTTGTGTTAGGAGGAAGTTCACGTCCGTGGTGAAATGGCCAGGATTCGAACCCACGACCTCTCGATATTGTAATTGAAGACGGTTTTTTTTCTTTATTTTTAATCTTTTTTTGTTTATTTTGACATTTTTCTATACCAGGTGCGTAAGAAGTCCCAAATGAGCCGCCAGAGTGCGCTACTGTACGCGAGGTAAGAAAACGTCAAATAATACAAAATAACAAAAAAAAATCTAGTAGTAGTAGTATTTACTCGGTCTTGGGTTCAATCCCCAGGTCGAGCAAACATGTTGTTGAGATTTTCCATCAGGAAATTCTTTAGCAACACGGAATCTGGAATTAAGCCCGGGTAGATGGCGATAGGACTCTCTATCACATAAGACATAAACTTGCACACAGGTGAAGTGTGGGTATTGTACTCTGTTATAGTCCTGATGTTATCAAAATTATTTTTATATAATATTAAAGTTGAAGAATTAAGAATCCAGCAGGACTCGAACCTGCACCCCCTAGGTGGCGCTAAAACCAAGTAAGGTTCGTCTAGCCAAGGTATATATTTACCTACGACGCTGGCACAAAAGAGTTGAGAAATTTCGAGTCTAGCAGCATACGAATCCATAGCTGAATTAGCAAAGCACTTAGGCGTATACCAAGGGGGTGCAGGTTCGAGTCCTGCTAGATTCTTAATTTTTCATCTTTATTATTATATAAAATACAAAAAAAGGCATAGCAAAGTTAAAATTTGCTTTAAAATATTACAAAAAATATTTTTGTTAATCTTTTAGTTATTTGTTAAAAATACTGTTTGGAAAGTCTGTTTTTAAAATAAGACATTATTTGGGATAATTATAATTATTAATATTCATAAGAAAAAAAGTGTGTCTATAGCTTAAAGTTATATTATAAGTATTAAATAAGTTACGTATAGTGAGAGTAATACCAAGTCAAAAAAAATAAATGTTTTTTAAGTTGTTACGTGAGGATTGAGCTTCATTTTATTTGTTTATTTTAGATCATTTTCATACACCGAGCAGTTTCCTTTACGAGTCCTTTTCTAGTCTAATAGATGCAGCTGAATTTCAGTATTTTACGTAGAGCCACTGCCATCAGTTATGTACATACACTTGATGTGACCACTTCGCTATCGCGATTCAGCGCTCTTTGACAGTTGTGACAGTGTGTCACTTCTTGACGTTGTCTTGTAAACCGTCATTTATTATGTGCGTAGACCGCCACAGATCTTAGCCTCAAAACAATACAGATAAGTTAAGTTTTTTTAAGTTTATATTGATATAATCATACTAAGTTACTTCGAATCCTCGCCTTAGTTTATTTTTTTTAAAAAAAAAGCTTACTAGCAATTTGCAAATACAAATTACTAGTATTCTTGTTAACCCCCTCCAGCTAAGCTTAATTCGCTTGTGTTAGGAGGAAGTTAACGTCCGTGGTGTAATGGCCAGGATTCGAACCCACGACCTCGCGGTCGTAAAACCGATGCCTTATCCATTGCGCCACGGCCGCAGATAAGTTAGATATATGTTTCTAAAACTGATATAATAGTTTGAATGCAGCTTAACAAACTTTAATTGTTTCGCTGTCTCACTCACTCATATATACAGTCAACATTTGTGATTTTTAACCAACTCTAAAAAAGGAGGAGGTTCTCAATTCGTTTTTTTTGTTATGTTTGTTACATCATTACTTCCGACTGATGGAAGCGATTTTAATGATTCTTTTTTTGTGTGATCCAGTTCTGACTATTGTATCCGCCGGCGGATAAATTGTATCCGCCACATAAAATATAACCTTACCGAATGTAGAAGTGACACAACTTACACTTGAGATAAGAACACAGCTGTCATTTTCATTTTGTCTGTGCTGTAAACATGTAAATCGTTCCAATGCTACATGTTTATTGTACCAATAAGGTTTATCAGACGCTTGTGAAACTGGACCTTTGTCTTTAGTGAAATAAGCATTCATAGTGTTTTATATAACCTTCGTATATATAATAATATAATGTAGCTACAAAAGTATATAACATTTTGGAAAATTATTATATTATTTCGTTTGGATCTAGATCTGGCTGTATTAACCTATGTACTATTAACAAAGCAGATGCATGATCCACCGTAATATTATTTTTGTAATGACATTTCAAAACACATAAGAGCGTGTATTCCTTCTTAATATGTAACTGTCAATTTTTGTAGTTTTTTGGGAATATTTCGTAAAAACTGAATGAAGGTATGATTTTATTCAACTAAGTTTTAGAATGTGGGCTTTAAAAGGTAAATAATTATGACAATTTCATTTAATAACTAAAGCATACTTTTCTTTTTTTTTTTCAGTTGAAAGAGTATTAACTGATAAGTTGATAAATTACAAAATTATGCTGTATTTACGAATGAAATTGTTATATTTACCTTTCAAAACTTGCATTCTAAAAAGTTAGTTGAATAAAATCATATTACTTTCATTCAGTTTTTACGAAATATTCCCAAAAACCTACAAAAATTGACAGTTACATATTGAGAAGGAATACACGCTCTTAAGTCTAAATCGCTTGTTTTATCAACCTTATCGACTTTGACAATTTCAAAGGAAATATTTGTCAAATGGGTCAAGAATCAACTTTGCCGATAGTACAATATAGTTTCCTTATATATTTTTGATATATTTACTTATAATTAAGTACCAACATACATATTTTGGCCAATTTAGAAATAAGAATTTAACCAAATTGTTTTTATTTTCTAATATTTTGGTGTTGTTTTGACATCTTGCCAATGTATGTAATACAGAGTGGAAGCTGTGGTGCCAATATTGTCGCTATGTAACATCCACCCTGTATTTCAATGACACTACAATATTTGGTTGCAACAAGTTGATCTGACCATTAATATGATCATGGTGTCAATAGCTATGTTATATACAGAGCTCGGAATTAGGTAGAGTTATTTATGTACTTGCATCGAAATGTTGATATCAATGTGGACCTACCCGGGATTTCTAATGGACAATCCCGTGTGGCCAACAATATTACGAATAAATAATAATAAAAACCTCAGAGATACACAAATAAAACACATAATTAACATACAATTTTATGTTGTGCGAACTACAAATGTGGCAACATCGCGCGTATTGGAATTTTGCATCTTCGGACATCCGATGTCATTGATGTAAGTTTGGCTACGTCGCGCGTGCATTAGTTTAAATTGTGTAAAAGTAAATAACTTTTTATTTAAAAAATCACGAGATATTTTTTTGCTCTTCAAAATTAATTTCGGGATTTGAGGTTATCCACTTTATTCTTTCGCTGTATGAAATCAGTGTAAGTACATGAATAACTGTACCCAATTCCGACCTCTGGTTATATAAGACCTAATATTATATTCAAAATGCGGGTATAAAACGTCTTTGCCTAACCCTTCTGGGATGAATTTTTTTGTTTGTTTATCAATACATTTTTGTTTAGTTTTAAGTTGGAAACAAAATTAAAGTCTGATTCGTTTATATAAAATGTTTTATTATTTCTTGTATTTAAATAAATATTTCACAATTCACACACAACGTCATCTAGTCCCAAACTAAGCAGAGCTTGTACTATGGGTACTAGAATAACTGATACTAATACATATATACTTTTCTTTTGTAAATACATACTTATTATACATAGGAACACCCAGACTAAGACAAACCCCCATGTTCAGGCACACAAAGATTTGTCTTAAGTGGGAATCGAACCCACGACATCCGGTCGTCTAGCTTGCGAGCTCTTATAGCTATACTTGCGACCATATTTGAATGATAGATATCTTTTAGCTGCCTCCATGGTGTAGTGGTTAGTTAGCTCTCACCGCGAGGCTCCGGTTCGATTCCCGGGTCAGGCATAGTGTTATAATAGTGAATAGCAGCACAGAGTTGGCATTGTAGCCGATGGATTGCGATAGGCTCACCTCCTATCCCATGGGACTTAAACATAACAGGAGAAATGTGGGTAATATGATTCCCGGATCAGGCAAATTGTAGTGAATTTGCCGTCAAGAAATTCACAATAGCAGCTCCGAGTTGACATTGTGGCCGATGGATTGCGATAGGCTCACCTCCTATCCCATGGGACTTAAACATACAGGTGAAATGTGGGTAATACAGGCGTGACGTTCGTTATGTATGTCATGTTGAATGTTGACAGCATTTGGTTTGAGGGAAGTTTTTAAAAGTCGAGCGTTTAGAATGCCTACAATAAGGGTGGCTGGGTCGCTAAAATTATTGTGTGCGTTCGCCCAGCGGAATGTTGTTGAATTTAAAGATTTTAAGTATGCAGATATTTAGTGTATGACGTCGTGTTATTGTGTATGGTAAAGAAAAATTTGTGCATGCAGCCATTGTGAAAAAATTTAAGGGTTTTAAAGATAAAAATATAAACGTAAAATACGCTTATTAGGTCTTAGTTCTTAAAGTATGCACTTTGGGGTCTAGATTTTCACGTTTATACAAACCTTGTAAGTGTCTGCACCATGTTGCCAAGTATCAATGATGTTCCGTTAGTAATTAAAGAGTTGTAGGACAATTTACCATGAATAGATCACTGTTTACAAAGCAGTCAAATATCACGAAGTTCTAAAGGAATTGCATGGTAAAATGTATGCCAATAAATTAGTGTATTCATTCAACTATGCACATGCAAAATTTCATGTCATTAAATTCAGTAATTAAAGAAAAACAATTAAAAAACTGACGAAGCATCGAAAACCTACATAACCCGACCAAGTTCGGATGGCTACAAAAAAGCGGCCGTACCATAATATATCTAAGAAACATAGTATAGTATTTATTAATATGGTACAGTTGCGTACACAAGCGTTAGGAAAAATAAAAAAACAGGAGGAACAGATTTAACAAATGTGTCTTTATGTATTCGTACTACTACTTTCATATTACTTAACAGTATAGTACTTTTTCTGTTGGCCATTTTAATTCCTCCCATTTAGTACGAGAGCCCACGACCAAAACCATGTCTCATAGCAATACGGCAAAAACCCTATAAAATCGTTAGATTGTATGATTCTGTACCCGACTAGGTGTGTAGTAACGGTCGAAAGTGTAGCAACTGCGTGGGAGGCCATTTCTGCTGTGTCAAAAAAAAAAGACAGTCGGTATTATAGCAATACGTCTGATAGTGAAAATGTACATAGATTTTATAATTGTATTACGAAAAAGTTTGTTTTCAGACATTTTGCGCGTAGCATATAGCCTGAGCGCATTTTTGAAAATGTCAACAAATTTAGCCGACCTGTATCATAGCAATACGGATAAATTTTTTTTCAACTTTTCGTATTGCTGCCATGATTACCAAACACCTGTTTTCAGACACTTTAAGTGTAGCATATACTCCCAAAAACGAAAATAAATGTTAAATGTTTTTTAAATTTACAGCCTTCATAGATATTCAAGAATCTCCCTTGTCTATTATATTATGTACTTTGACAGATGACAGATGTCATTACTTATTTCTTTTGTAAAAGTTACTCAAGTGTGCTTTAAATAAAACCAAAACTATCAAATCAATCAGTATTTAATTTCAACAGCCTCAGCGCTTGTTACGCTCCTGTCCCTTTCTTACTATTATACAGCTCACTCGCCAGCTTCCTTTTGTGCAATTTATTTCAGTCCTTCAACTTCAATGTTACGGTTTCGGGTAAATTCTTTGTTAATTATCATCTAATAAATTCAGGGTCGCAACGTATTCATTGGTTTGTAACAGAAAATTCAAGATGCCTCAATACGATTTTTAAATGATATCTGAGTATCGAAAAGTTGTCTGATAGAGAAGGTGCTACACTTAATTTGTCTGATATAAATTTTTTGCACATGTTGACAACTTATTTTATCATGTCCAACAATTTTCAGACATATTGCTATGATACCGATCGGTAAAATTTGTTAACATTTTCAAAACGGTCTCAAAATTTAATGCGTTCACATTTCCGTCTGAAAATTATTTTGTTCGCATCAAATAACCAAAATTTACTAATAAAAAAGATTTTCAGACGTATTGCTATGAGACATTTTTTTTGTCTCATTTTTAATTTTTTTAAGTGATTTTACGGGTTTGTGCTACACCACTAACGTCTGAAAAATATGTTTCCGGTATCTCAGAACTATCATTCAACTACAGTCTGCAAATCAGACATATTGCTATGATGCAGTTCGGTAAAATTCTTTGACAATTTTGAAAATTCGGTCAGATCAAACGCTACGCGGAAAATGTCTGATATTGGTATTTTCGAGTTCAGGATAATCGTATCTATCGATTTGATGCGGTTTTGGCCGTATTGCTATGAGACAAAAATTTTGGTCGTGGGCTCTCGTACTAATTGCATTGGTAGCGCCGCGCGGTGTGTTGGATGAATTGGTTTGATTTGTAGAATTAGGTCGTTGAGGTGTTCGCTTCTAGTGAGATTAAGACGCCATTATAATCTGAAACATTAATAAAAAGTATGAATTTACGTATATGGATTTATACATAAAGATAATGTAAAATGGTGATACTTTATTAGTTGCTTTCCTTTTAAGGGGAGTATGTCTTAGTGATATAGAATCATATGCACTAGAAATTAAACATAAAAAACGTATTTTTGTTTCACCTCCAGAACAAAAGTTTCCATAATTTGCGATCTGCTGAATACAAATGGTGAAAAAAAGTTAATAACAATATTTCTTTTCAGCATTTCGTTACAATTTGGTCGGTCGTTTAGTTAATTCAGTAGTTATTCTGTAATTTTCTATTCAGTAGTTTGTCTTTAACCAGGAAAAACATCTACTTTGTTACGATTTACTTGCGCATCAATGTCAAATGCGGGTGACGTGCCCAGAAGGCTGGCGGCATTGCCGCGTTGAATTGCAATGTTCAACCTTTGAGCAAAGTTAAAACCAGCCTTTTTTTAAGCCTAATGTTATGTTATATTTTATATGTTATGTGTTATTTATATTAATTTTATTTTGTTGACTGGCTATGAGAAGTATGTGTTATTGAAACCGACGTGAGGTGAAGACATTATAATTGAGAATACGGGACTCACGTTATTTTAGCCGGGATATGCCGACTAGTTTCGAATCTAGTACGTAGATTCAACAACTGGGCGACTGATTTTGAACCCGTATTCTCAATAATAATGAGAAGTATGTGCTTGCTTTCAAAATCAAATTAACGCATTTCAAAATCAACGCAAAAGAAGTCTAGGGCAAAAACCAGTATTTTTTTTTTATACTACGCCCACAGCGAACGAACGTGTAGTCCACCTGATGGTAAGTGGAGTACAGCCCATGGACATCAACAATCCACAAAAGCAGATTATAGATGCATCGCTGCAGCTGAGGACTACGGTGTTATGCCTCGTGTGCCAGTAATTTCAGGGCCTGATCTCACCACCAAACCGGAACACAGTAATGTAAGCACTACTATTAGGCGGCCGGTTAATGGTGAGACAGTGGTGCTGCCGCCCTCGAGCTCAATTCACAAGAGCTCTACCACCCATAAAGCTCTACCACCCAGTATGTAAATAAGGTCGATAAAAGTAACCTATATTTTGCTGGATAACCTAAATGACTAAACATAGACCTTACTTATTATATTTACTTTGTCCTACTTGATAACCGCTCTTGTGAATGAGCTCGAGGGCGGCAGCACCACCGTCTCACCTTTAACCTGCCGCCAAATAGTAGTGCTTCCATTACTGTGTTCCGGTTTGGTGGTGAGATCAGGCCCTGAAATTACTGGCACATGAGGCATTACACCGTAGTCCTCAGCTGCAGCGACGCATCTACATTCTGCTTTTGTGGATTGTTGATGTCCATGGGCTGTACTCCACTTACCATCAGGTGGACTTCACGTTCGTTCACTGTGGGCGTAGAATAAAAAGAAAAAAAAACAGACTGCCTAAGAAGGGTTATGTAAAAAGAAAACACTCACCACTTACTACACCGAGAAGAATAAAACTAAATAAAATTTGTCGAAAAAAATACCTCATATTGAACAAACAACCTTGACTGAAACTGTGCAAATTATATAATGTCTAGAATATTTAAGAATGTAATTAATAATGTCAAAGGTTGATAAACTTGATACTAAGTCATTTGGTTATCTGGACCACAATTTTTTTTTCACGAAGATAAAATTGTTTTTAGGGTTCCGAAAAACGGAACCCTTAATGAGTCGTCATGTCTGTCCGTCTGTACGTCCGTATGTCACAGCCACTTTTTCCGTAACTAAATATTTTTTTCAAAAATGATATTGAGTTTTCTAATATATTTTTTTTTCTAAACTGAATAGTTAGCGCGAGGGACGCTTCCAAAGTGGAAAAATCCCCCCCCCCCCCCGTAACTTCTAAAATAAGGCAATGATAAATGTAAAAATAATATAATGATGTACCATGCAAACTTGCACTGAAAATTGGTTTAAACGAGATCTAATAATGAGTTTTTTTTAATCCCATCCCAATCCCAACTAATATTATAAATGCGAAAGTAACTCTGTCTGTCTGTCTGTCTGTCTGTCTGTCTGTCTGTCTGTCTGTCTGTCTGTCTGTCTGTCTGTCTGTCTGTTACGCTTTCCCGCTTAAACCTCGCGACCGATTTTGATGAAATTTGGTACAGACAATCTTTAGACCCTGAGACAGAACATAGGCTACTTTTTTTTTTTTAAAAAAAAGGGATGAAGGGGTTGAAATAGAGGTTGAAAGTTTGTATGGGATATTAATTTTAAAAGATAAAACCATGAAACTTTATATTAAAGTAGTTGATGAGAAATCATTCGCTTTTGAAGTTTAAATTCCTTTTAACGAATGCTCTGCATCGCCACCGCTGCCGTCGGTCGTAGTCGCGTACATTCGCCGAAGTGTGGCGGCATCTGCGGCAGGCATCGTTGTCGGACGCATGCGATTAGACAAATTTGCGCTATAGAGAATTACATTTTTCGATCCAGTAAAATTATTTTATTGTTTCGTATAACTTTTTAAGTGTTTTTTATTAATTAGGTCCTGTAAATTAATTTTGTTCATTTTGTTCATACTTGATATTTCTTTTAGTTTATAGTTAAAAGTAGGTTAGATAGTTTCCTTTACTTTAAAAAAATCCGATTTGCTTTTATTTCCTTTTTTCCCTAATAGGGTATTTTTAATCTAATAGGTCGTAGTAGGTAATAATATACAATAAAATGCAAACTTAACTTTGCGGTTTGCTCCCGAACCGCAAAGTTAAGTTTGTCGTAGGTTATAAATGGTCTATGACAAACTTATATTTGCGGTTCGACTTATAAAGATAAACCGAAATAATTATTTTTAATATAAGTCGTACTGTATAGATTTTTATTTTAAAGTATTGGTATAGGTAGTATATTTGATATTGTACGTAGTGACCGTAGGTTATTTTATAATACTGTTAGGTAGGATAAGACATTCGTATAGATATTAGTTTATAGGGATTTTGCTTATTTATTGAGTTTAGATTAGTTATTATCAGAAATAGGTTTATTTAGGTAGGTAAGAATTTTATTTTCTGTTATTGAGTTTTTCTACCTACCACACAGATGAAATCGCGGGAGATAGTTTGTTTGTTTGAATTGAATTTTGATATTTAACATTACGCTAAACTCTACGGGCTGTCTCGGACGCACGTGTCGCAATTTCTATTATTTCGAAATTTGAAGTAGTTTCGAAGTAGGTACATGAGTTGTTCCTATTTGTCTGTTTTGATTTGTTTGAATATTATTTTCCTTGAGTTTTTGTCGTATATTTGTTTTGGTCGGTTTGGTAATAGATAGGTAAGTAAGTGCATGAGTTGTACCTACTATTGTTATATTGACATTGTTAGATACCTTTAGCATTTTTTGATCATAAAACGACATCCACGCGGACGAAGTCGCGGGTAACAGCTAGTACGTAATAAATCGTAAATTCGTCGTACTTTACCTTTCATTCAATCAACTCCAATATAATAAAGAATTAAGAAAACATTTATTTAGATGTATCTTCTTCGCCGTGTCGATGGCTGAGACAAATTTTATTTTGACTTGCCATCGTGGTGAAAGGATTAGCCAATTCGCTTTGGAGAACTCGCGAATTGCCACGTTCGTTTGCCCAGCACGGCCCTTTTTAAATAGGGGGAATTCGCACTTTAGGTGTGCACCAAAGAAATGTACTCGCCTCTCGAAGCATATGTACCGCTTTTTTTTTCAATGTACCGCTGTATTTTTGAAGAAAAACGCAAAGTAAAGGGGCCGTGCTGAAATCGTTTGGCTGGCACGGCCCCCGTGTATCTTGAAAACTATACAGCGAATTTAAAAGTTTCATATACTCAAGGAATGTACTCTATAAACAGAATATATGTACCGCAAAAGATATTCTGAATTCGTGATAACAAATGAAATATCGATGTGAGAAGGGGGCCGTGCTGAAATTTTCGTTTTTAAGAAAATGTGTAAAAAATACTAATCATCCTTAGCCAAAAACTATTTAAAATTAATTGGTATTTGGCAAGTATCATATGTACCGCAATAGCTTCTCATAAAAACTTGCTAAATTATAAAAAATATACATTTTTCGTTCATTCAGCACGGCCCTCTATAGGCGCCAATATCTTTTTTATTTGACATATTTGTTTACAAAATTCAACTTCCTGAATAACTACATTTAAGGAGTACGTTCGTTCTAAATATATAGCGATTCAACAGTATTACTTTTTTAAAAGATACATTGAATCAAAATTATCTTATATTACAACTGATGAGGTGACCATGATTCTACGTGAAAATGGATAAAAACAAAACTAATGCAGAAATTAAGTAAATCTTTAATGAAATAAACAAATTAACAACAACATTATTTAAGAGGAGATAATAACTGAACATAATAAGATGATCGATAAAAAAATAAACTATAGGTAATGAAATAATAAAAATACTATTGGAATGATGCATTGTCTGTCGCTATCACTTTATTAATCATTTATTCATATTACTTTTACACATATAAACATAACAATTATTTCGCCAAACTGCATAACAGTTTGTTGGCGAATATTGAGCACTCACTTATCCATAATTATAATATATTATGTATAAAAATTTTAAGTGATACATAATCTATTGATTTTATATATATAATATGTACATACAATGTAATTGAGAATTAAATATATTAATTATAAGATATGTTATTCTACACATTTACTTTTTCATTAAATTCATGCAACAATAACTTTTTAATTTGTTTTCGAACATGTTTTTCGTTAGGTTTTCTTACTGCCAGCTTGCTTTACGTACTGCCAGCGACTAAAACAGATCATTCTAACGAATAATTATATAAAGTAAATCTTAAAAAAATATCAACTGTGACATAATTTAAGATAAGGATAGACGAGATAAGTTTCGGACGCTTACACCGCATATAAAAAGGCTTAAATATTATAGATGTGTATCGATTAACTCATTTTTCTAGGCGGTTAGAATGAACTTCGAAAATGCGCTGTTTAGTTCCTCACGGGCGTAGTATAGGTTCGTAAAGCGAGTTAGTGACCTGCCAAGAAAAATGATTTTGTCAATATATTAATAACTTTCACCACCAAATCGGGAATGGGATGGAACCTTGTCACAGTATACTATTCTGACGTTTATAATAACCAATAAGAGCACATCATATCGCGATTTTATTAGCTTTGTTTTTGTAATTAATAAAGAATTATCGTATATTATAAAGTATTTTTACTCGTTCGTGACGTTTATAAGAGCCAATATGAGCGCTTAAAATCGCGATATGGTGTGCTCTTATTGGTTATTATAAATGTCTGAATAGTATACTGTGACAAGGTTCCATCCCATTCCCGATTTGGTGGTGAAAGTTATTAATATATTGACAAAATCATTTTTCTTGGCGGGTCACTAACTCGCTTTAATAATAATAATAATAATAACTTTATTTCCAAAAGTACAGATTAAAGTACAATTACACATACAATTGATACCCTGTTTCTTAAACTAGGTAAAACACCTGTATCTTAAGAAACAGTGTTCAGCCATAATTGCCATAATTAAATTTACTATGACAGTCGTGTCAAAGCTAGGGGGCTACCATTTTAAAAGTTATTACAAGCAAAAAAAATAAAATAAAAAGGGCCTTGTGTGCGCGCGCGTGTGTGTGTGTGTGTGTGTGTGTGTGTGTGTGTGTGTGTGTTTAAGAACCTATACTACGCCCGTGAGGAACTAAACAGCGCATTTTCGAAGTTCATTCTACCCGCCTAGAAAAATTAGTTGATCGATACACATCTATAATAATAAGCCTTTGATCTATGCAGTGTAAGCGTCCGAAACTTATCTCGTCTATCCTTATCTTAAATTATGTCACAGTTGATATTTTTTTAAGATTTACTTTATATAATTATTCGTAAGAATGATCTGTTTTAGTCGCTGGCAGTACGTAAAGTAAGTGATAGCGACAGACAATGCATCATTCCAATAGTTTTTTTATTATTTTATTACCTATAGTTTATTTTTTTATCGATCATCTTATTATGTTCAGTTATTATCTCCTCTTAAATTATGTTGTTGTTGATTTGTTTATTTCATTATAGATTTATTTAATTTCTGCATTCGTTTTGTTTCTATCTGTTAGTTTTTTTTTTTTTTTTTGTGTTTTGATGTTTTTTTTACGTGTTCAAGCGCCCCTTGGGGCCCATGGAAATAAATGATTTGATTTGATTATCCATTTACACGTAGAATCATGGTCACCTCATCAGTTGTAATATAAGATAATTTTGATTCAATGTATCTTTTAAAAAAGTAATACTGTTGAATCGCTATATATTTAGAACGAACGTACTCCTTAAATGTAGTTATTCAGGAAGTTGAATTTTGTAAACAAATATGTCAAATAAAAAAGATATTGGCGCCTATAGAGGGCCGTGCTGAATGAACGAAAAATGTATATTTTTTATAATTTAGCAAGTTTTTATGAGAAGCTAATGCGGTACATATGATACTTGCCAAATACCAATTAATTTTAAATAGTTTTTGGGTAAGGATGATTAGTATTTTTTACACATTTTCTTAAAAACGAAAATTTCAGCACGGCCCCCTTCTCACATCGATATTTCATTTGTTATCACGAATTCAGAATATCTTTTGCGGTACATATATTCTGTTTATAGAGTACATTCCTCGAGTATATGAAACTTTTAAATTCGCTGTATAGTTTTCAAGATACACGGGGGCCGTGCCAGCCAAACGATTTCAGCACGGCCCCCTTACTTTGCGTTTTTCTTCAAAAATACAGCGGTACATTGAAAAAAAAAGCGGTACATATGCTTTGAGAGGCGAGTACATTTCTTTGGTGCACACCTAAAGCGAATTCCCCTATTTAAAAAGGGCCGTGCTGGGCAAACGAACGTGAATTGCCCAGGGTGCGCCGGAAGTAGGAAATTGTTTGTGTACGTCACTCGGGGAGGCTATCTATTTAGATGTAAAGTGGTACGGAACCCTACGTGCGCGAGTCTGACTCGCACATGGCCGGGTTTTTTTTTATTAAATTACATATTATTATGTCATGTAGCTGCTAGCTAGCAACAATTTGCTATCAGTTAAAGCTCTTCTCATGATGCAATACCCATCGGAGCTGGTACTAAGATTTATTTTAGTTATAATATATAATAGATATAATAAACAGTTTGATTAGAATTGATCTAAGCGTCGGTAATTCAATTCATATTATTTTAATTAGTAAAAAGGCAATGCCCAAAAACTGTATCGCCAAAACCCTTGTGTCACGAATATAAGATAGTAAATAATTTCTAGTTTTGTGTATGACGATTATCTAGCAATAAGAAACATAAATTAAGCGGGATTTAATAAACAATAGAGATTTTCTATTTAAACATGAAGGATGAACTAGAATCTAATTTTGTTTTGAAAGAATCATCACGTTTTTTGCACTTGTTTACTAACTTTTTCATGACATCCCAGCTTACTATGAAAATATCCGGCTTACAATTAAACTTTCATATTATTCTACTAACAATACAGCAGTTTTTATCTTGACAAAGCCACGGAATAGACAGCACAGCAGCGATAAACAATCCCATAGTCGATTGGTCATAACCCTTTTAAGTTATTTAATTCGTTAGATTATTTTAAATTCTCTGTAACTATAATGTTTGTTGACGTGTTCGTATCAAGGGCCCCTTGAGGTTTATTAAAATAAATCATTTGACTTTTTATTTATTGTTAAAGTCAGTGTTAAAGTCAAAGATCAGGCTTTTTATTAATTAAAATTAAAAAAATAAAATTCTACAAACCTAAAACTAAATGACTAAAAGCTAAATCTATGTACAAACCTCATAAAAAAAACCGCTATTTGACTTGGATTTTAAATTAACGCGCCCGCACAACTTACCGAGCTGAAAGGAGCCTCCCCGAGTGTCGTACACAACGATTCCCTACGTCCGGCGCACCCTGGGCAATTCGCGAGTTCTTCAAAGCGAATTGGCTGATCCTTTCACCACGATGGCAAGTCAAAAAAAAATTTGCCTCAGCCATCGACACGACGAAGAAGCTTGGAAGATTGGATGGCGCAAGGGTATCGACGCATACGCATAAGGTCTGCCCATCTTCCATGGCAGTAACGATATACCGTCTGGTCTTTTGCCATCGTCGCGCGCCAACAGAGATGTGACTTTTCTAAGATACAAGTATCTGAAATACAGATACAAGATACAAGATACAAGATACGTATTTCCATCTTGTATCTAAAATACTTTTCCAAAAACTATTTTGTATCTTGTATTTAAATACATTTTGTTAGGTATCTTAGTATTTTACAAATACTTTTTATGACAAAATACTTTTAGGAATAAGCTACCAAAAATTTTTATGGAATACTAGCTGACCCGGCGAACTTCATACCGCCTTAGCGTAAATTTGATGCACTACTTTATTTTGTATAGCTAGCTATCTTATGTATGCGTACCTATTCAATTTGAACTGGAATCTATAATATCCTCCATTTAAAAATGAATACCTATTTCCCTGGTCTCGTCATACCTGAGAAGGACTTTACTAATTTTATTAAATAAAAAACAAAATAAATATTTTCACAGCTCGCGGTTATGTCTGTGGTGTCATAGATCACCACAGAGCTTTTTGTTTTAAATTGAATGACGTTGACATTTGTAACGCGCTTTTTTATATTATGCAAAATTAAATGTATATTTTTCAATCTTTTTGAGAGATTTTCTTAATATCTTTTTCCGTAAGAACCTTGTATAGAGTATTAGAAAACTAAAAAAAAAAAAATCAGCCAAATCGGTCAAGCGGTTTTCATGCTATGTCAGGACAACGGAAAACGGGTTTCATTTATATATATATGTATTATAAATGCGTAAAACTGAGCATGTCATTATTAGTTAAACATCACATGGATAGATGGCGACTCATTCTTTCTACTAATGTAATAGGCAATGGATCAATGGACGAACATCAAAAAGACTTAAGTAAAAGTAGTTCTTCAAACATTCCTTTTACATGAAAATAATATAGGAGTCATGCAGAGTCATGTCATGTATGTCATGCATGTCTTAAATCTCTGTTCTCATATATTATGCCAATAATGACAGAAATAGAAAGGTTTTGTTCCGGTTTCAAGTGAGGACATGTATTCACTGGGGGGGGGGACATCTCATGTTGTATCATGTCATGTCTTTTTGTTTTATTGTCTTAGAAAAATTTCAGGGTGGTCAGAAAAAAATTAGTAACCTGATGGCCAACCAAGTAAATTGATGGCTTTTGATTGATGAAATAAAGTAAATACTTTTGATATTGCGATTATTATTTTCCTTAAAAATATAATATTTTGTCTTGTCACATTTCAGCGATTAACATAATATATTCGTAAATAAATAACATTAATGTTTATTGAGATAATGTCAAAAATAATCTTAAATTCAATAGAACAAAATGTTGTTTTCTTACAAAAGTATTTTCATCTTGAAAAGTATTTAGAAGATACGTATCTGTATTTAGTATTTCAAATACCATTTTCGAAAGTATTTTGTATCTGGTATCTGAAATACTTAATTTCAAAGTATCTTGGATTTAGTATTTCAGATACTTTTTAGAGGGTATTTTGTACATCTCTGCGCGCCAAGCCATTAGGTTCAAGAACGGCTGGCACGCCGGCGGTAGCAAGAGTACGACGTATTATATCGTTACAGATGCGCGTGCCGTGACATGCGACCTGCGCTTCTGCTGCACTATAGGACATTGTTTTTATTATATTTGGACGATATTTATTATTATTATATCTTTAGTTATTGTTTTTTTTATATATACTACTCCCACTCCGAACGAACTTGCAGCCCACCTGATGGTAAGTGTAGTGGAGTAGGTACAGCCCATGGACATCAACAATCCACAAAAGCAGATTATAGATGCGTCGCTACAGCGGACTACGGTGTTATGGCTCATGTGCCAGTAATTTCAGGGCCTGATCTCACCACCAAACCGGAACACAGTAATGGAAGCACTACTATTTGGCGGCAGGTTAAAGGTGAGACGGTGGTGCTACCGCCCTCGAGCTCATTCACAAGAGCTCTACCACCAGTAAAAAGTGATTATTTTTAGTAATAAAATATATCTTAATATTATAAGTTACATAAAACATAAAATCACGCCTTCATTCCACGGGGGTAGGCAGTGACGATGGAACGCCATTTGCTTCGCTCCTTACTACTTCTTTGATTTCCCTTTTATATCATTCATAAATCTCTGTACATGCTCGTTGGTTTCGTGTGCTCCGTACTTGTTCTTTCTGAAGGACAATATTTTAAGAGTTCGAGGATATATATAACTAATAAACTAATATTATAAACTTATTATATATAATTGTGTCCTATTTCGATGATTTTTATATAATTTCAAATTCTGTGTACGCCTGCGTACCTAACGCATATTAGATTCTTATTTTGTTCGTAAATGGTTTTGTTCAGTTCAGTGTATATAAATATGTTTACTGTTGGTGTATCTTAAATAATAAATAAATAAATATTTATGTCGTTTAGTTATTTTGTAACGAGACCTTTGTCATTTTATTAACCGACTTCCCAAAAAGGAGGAGGTTCTCAATTCGGCCGGTATGTTTTTTTTCTATGTATGTACATCGATTACGTCGCGGTTAATGAACCGATTCGCGTGATTCTTTTTCTGTTCGACGCGAAATAGCTGCCAGGTGGTCCCATAAAAATTTATTTCAGATTAGTCTAGTAGTTTTTATTCTATATGCATTATTAGTAATTGAAGTCGGTTTTTTTATTGGAAAATTATAAATCTTGTAAGTTATAGAAAGTAAAATATTAATGTTATAGAATTTAAATTATGAAGCCTGTTCAAGCGCTTTCATTAAAGGTCTGCTAGATACTATTAAAACCCGTGTATACCAGTCCTAATTAAAAAAAAACCTCTTACATTTTATCTATTTTGTTAGGCGTAGGCACCTATATAAAAACAAGCGCTCATATATTTTCACAGTTTATTTTATATAAACATAAAGATAAGACTCATATAAGATGAATTCCAACGTTCTTAAATTATGTTTTTTTGTGTTATTTATTGCTGTAACTTCTGGTAAGTGTTTTGAGAATTATTTCTATGAATTAAAAATATATTTTCACGCTTTCGTTAACCAGACGAGTTTGGCTAAGACAGCGCCAGGACGAGGTCAGCTTTGGCTGAAGCGAGATCGAATGGCTCCCATGACTACTCAAGAGTCAGGGAGAGCCAAAGCCAAAGCCACGCTGACAAATTAAAATATTTTCTTTGGTTTAAGCTGAACCAAAGTGTTTTCGCCACCAAGAGTCAGGGAGCTAAAAGGTTTGTACTCTTGGTGGTCCGCAATCTCATTAAAAAGCTATATCTGAGCATTTTCACTACCCAGGCCTCAAGGAGCACCAAAGGCGCGATATTTAAAAACATTTTCTTTGAAAACAAAATAACGATACTATAGTTCGTAAAATATAGCTTGATCTCTGTGACAGCTGTCAGTAAAATCACGCCTATGAAGTTCTCAATTTAGTAGTATAGACAAACAATACTTGTCAATGTCATACTTTATGGGCGTGCCGAGCTAATTGGTGATGACTATCGATATTTTATTTAAAAACTTAGTTCAAAATTAATTTTATAATTTAATATTGTTGTATATTTTAATATCATGAAATCATAATATTATTTACATGTTTACGTACTTAATATAAAATAATTGTGAGTAAATGAAATCCAATTTAGAATATTTCGTTCAAAATTCTTGAAACATAAATAAACATACATAATACATATATAAAATCACGTCTTTATCCCACGGGGGTAGGCAGACACGATGGAACGCCATGTGCTTCGCTCCTTACATACTTCTTTCGCTTCCTCAATATTCATACATCTCGTCATACGTGCTAGCTGGTTTCGTGTACTACAAACATTTCCTTTCTGAAGGACGCCATTTAGTTAAAAAGTAAAATTAAAAATATTTTTCTACGGAACCCTACTGCGCGTGGCCCGACACGCACTGGGCCGGTTTTTAATAGCCTGACAACCCCGATTTTTTAATACACTGAATGTCAGTTTGACAAATTATCGCAGAGATCAAGCTATATTTTACGAACTATAAATCGTCCTCGCCCCTAAGGGACCCAACATTTGGAGTGCGCGTCCCTCGGGCGTGTGAGTGAAACAAGTATTATATAGCGCGCTCGCGTCGCCTACACGCGTGAGGTGACATAGAACCAAAATTTATGTTGAAGGTTATATCATTGGTGACTCTAGCTGCAAATAATTCTCATTGTTTCAAGCATGATTTAACTTTATTGTATTTTGTGTTATACTAATAAAATCAATGTTTTTAGGTTCTGATGTAGTCAAAAGGACAGGTAGTACATACACACTGCATTTGGAGGAAAAGACCTGGCAGGAAGCCAAGGATGCGTGCGCTGATGACGGTGGACACCTGGTCATCCTCAATGATGAGGCGGAAGCCAAAGTCGTTTTTGGTATGATGAAACCTTTGGACCTGCATTTCGTGGCCATTGGACTGAAGGGAGATGAGGGGGAAAATACTCGCTGGAGTTATATTAATGGTAGGTTTAGCCGGTTTATGCCCAAGTAGCACGTAAGTGTCGTCAGAATCAATTATACAGCTCAGCTGTATATAGGCTTTATTATGGTATCTGCGTACACTTAAGGTGTTATATCGGAATATTACAACTCTACTATACAGCTTTAATAATTGTGTAACACTCCAAGCTTATTTCTACGGCTAAAGCTGTATAAAGGCTGTATTATAGTGTTACTTGACACTTGTTGCTGTACAAAGGCATATGCTAACTCCATTATAACACTAGTTTTTATGGTGTAATTTAACACTCTTATAAGTATTAAAGCTGTAATAGTTACTTGTAAGAGAGTATTATAGAACTAAAAAGATAAATGACAGCTATAGTACAGCTAAAGCTGTACTATAGCTGTCTGTATTATTGACGGAGACGTCAAATCAATGTCGCAGTCAGGAGATGGATTGAGAAGGAATATTTGAATATAAGGAATTACAACTTAAATAACAGTAATGATAGTGAACCAATATTGACTGAAAGAAAAAACCATTCAACCACACCGACAATCCATAGCGCCAATGAGGGTTCCGTACGAAAAAAAAAAGGAGATAAAAATAACATTATTAATTGCTTCCTTCGCCATCATAACACCCCTTTTGATTCCCAGGAACTTGGCACTATGCAAAGTTTTTTTGACATTTTTCTTCAGTTTCTATTATCTTGAACGACATATTATTCTGAAAAATAAAGAAAATACCTTAATAAATAATCGTCAAAATGGTTTTAGAGATTTTAATTCTTTATACGTATCTCTAAAGAGGTTATTAGTTATTATCTAAATGAAGAGCATAATACAGCCTATTGAATAAAAATATTCTAAAATTACTCTAATTAGAAGTTAAAAGCTGTACAATACACTTCATTTATTCCATAGTACAGCTACTGGTGCTATATTGCTCTTCAAATAGTGTTAAGGCTGTTTAAAATTGACGCCATTTTCTAATAAACAAAAACATATTAGATGATTCTAAAAACAAAAAGAATTGACATTATTTTGCATTATCTTTAGCCGTATCATGTTTACTAGCTTATATAACGTTAATTTGGCCTTTTCCTTATTACTTGAAATTAAAATGTTGTTATTCTAACCTTAAAAAACAAAAACTTACTTACCGATATTCAGTATTTCTTTTGTTTTTCTTGATTTTTATGCTGGCGCGCGAATATTTTACCGAAAACCATATACAGGTTTACAATAAATATTGGTTTTCACGTTATTTTCACCAAACCAATAAGTTCAAAATCATTTATATGTTTTATATACAAACTGAAAAATATATAACTATAATATTTACAACTATACACTAAGAATTAAAAAAATAATAATAATATTTATATACAATAATATACATAGAAAATATAAAAAGATATTTACAAAACCTTAAACAGCATCAAAAAATTCCTCCGCATCGACGTCGAATGCCGACATCGTGCCCAGAAGGCTGGCAGCATTGCCACGTTGTATGGCAATGCTTATTCTTTGTGCCAAATAGAAACCAGCCCTCTGGTCACGAGTCGTATCGATTAATCTTTTCGATATATCTTTAAAAAGCAGTCGGGCGCTCGGACCCCATGACCCTAAAGTTTCTACCCCAAACGGCTCAAATACATATTCTCCGACGAGATTATTATATTTGCGCCGTTTGAGGTTCTCTGCAGAGGCGGCCGCTGCTCCCACACAAACTGCCGTGCTTGGAAGATGAGATGGCGCGAGGGTATCGACGCAGGTGGCGTCCCACACCAAAGGCCTACCCATCTTCCATGGCAACAATGACATACCGTCCGGTCTCTTGCCATCGTCTCGTGCCAAACCATTGGGTTCTAGTACAGCAGGCACGCCGGCGGTACCAAGAGCACGTCGAATAATGTCATTTAAATTTGCGTGGCGTGAAAAACGACCAGCACTCTTGCTACAAGATAGGCCATGATGTCCTAAGCTCCCGACCGCTTCACCACATTTACATCGATGCGGAGAAACACATGGTAAACCTAAGCGAAGGCAAGTGGCGATACGGAATGTATTATCGTCCATCATAGTACCTATGCTGGGCGATGGAAGGGAATGAAGCCAAATTCCTGATTCCCATTCTCCCACAGCCAGCAAACGAGCCCGCTCTGCCGCATTTAAAGCTGTATCTAAAAGATTGTTTTTGACAGCGTTGCAAAGCGGACCGTCCCACTGTCTCTGCGAGAACGGGGTTGAGGGTAAGTCAGTGCTCGGACAAGCAATTTTCCAAGCGCTCACTGCATCGGCCATGCATAGCACTTTAGAATCAACCAGTGTAGGAGCTAAAATTTTCCTGGTTAATTCTTCCGTGCTATGGACCGAGGACAGGAACGCTGGTAAACTAACATCAGAAATTTTGCGAATGCCGAGGCCACCCAGACGAACCGGTAAGGACGCCTGAAGCCACGCTCGGTCATTCAAGGCCACATTGAGTATTTTGCACAATAGATTTTGAATTATATTATCCATATTGATTAACAGGTCTGATTTTTTCCAAAATGGGGTGGATCTCAGGACATATGTAAATTGAGGCACGAAAAGACAATAACGAATTATGTTAAAAGCTGAATGCATATGAATATTTAAAAGGCGATCGGAAACATTATTAAAATTTTGAATTTTTTCTTCAATAAAAGAGTCATATGCCTCTTCAAGAACCGGGGACCCAAGGAGGCGAAGTGAATTTTTTTCCATAATTTTTATATTAGGTGCTAAAGAGTTGAATTTTGATATAATTGATTGTTTATCTGAATTATTGTTATTCACAAAAATTTCACACTTGCTTGGATTTAACTCTAAGCCTATCGATCTAAATTTATTTTGTAGAAAAACCAAATCATCTAAAACGGTTTGTACGTCGCCTCCTAGGGTCCCATCATCGAGATACCAGATGTTGAATTTAGATTTTAATTGTTGTATGATGGGCTGAATTTCTAAACTGAAAATAACTGGTCCGAGGGGGTCACCCTGTTGACAACCAACTGCAGATTCTAAAACATTATCTTTATATAATAATTTTGAAGGTTTTCTATAACATTGCCAAATAAACTTGAAAATTTTAGGGGTTTGCGATTTTACTTCCGACAACAAGGCGTCCCTGTTCACTGAGTTAAATGCATTCTTAACGTCAACCTTTAAGATGACCTCGCCTTCATTGCAGCCAAGGTACGTCGAAAGGGCATGTACGGCAGCCTCGCATCCTCCTCTAGATCCAAAACCTAATTGTAGTGGTTGTTACATATAAATAAATAATTTATATGTTTTTCTTAGCAAGTAATTTGCCATTATAATAATATGCATAATGTAGATAAAAAATATGATGTACATTAAAATATCTATACTTTTGTAATTCTTTTATAACACTATTGTAGAACTTTAATTCTTACAAGCTACTTCTAGGATACAATCTGGAGAGTTGTAGTTTCTTTGTACAGTCGGCTCCTAATATATAGTCACAGACAAAATATCCAGATATATAGGACCACCTAAAGTGACCAATGATATCAGTACAACCAAAGTCTTCTAATAATTTAAAGCACCCATCATGCTCAAATATATCGGAACATTGACACCGTCAAATATATGAGTGCATTCAAAGTGTCAAAATCATAGTGACAAACATATCGCCGATGGTTTCTAAGCATACAAAGTATTCAAAAATATGGAGCAATAAATAAATATGAACTCTATATCTATGTATTTGAGGAACTCTTTGGAATAATTATGCTCTTTTTGTTAAAAATACGCAAGCCAACATCATTTACTTGTGACGCTTTAGGTGTATCAAAAATATTTTTCTTGTGAATAGGTATAATATGCAACTCATGACAGATGATAACTAACTAATCCTTACTAATATTATAAATGTGAAAGTTTGTGAGTATGGAGATGGACGTATGGCTGTTTGTTACTGTTTCACGCAAAAATTACCGAGTCGATTTTGATGATATTTTGCAAACAGATAACCTGGATTACCATATAGGCAAATTTTTATCAACAAAGCACGCGCGCGGCGCCGCGGGCAATAGTTAGTATGTAATAATTACTAAATGTAGCTTGACACCAAGTGTGCTATATTGGTCTAAGTACATTATTGTGATCGCCGTGATTCTTTAAGTTACTGTTTCGAATCCCAGCCTACTTTCTGTCGATTTTATGGCTAATTTATTTTTTGTTGAGACCTAAACATAGTCTCCCTAACATGAGTAATATGCAACTCTGCCTATCTACAATCAACACACTATGTTGTATCCATCACATAATTTCAGGATAAAATAATAAATCATAAATAACAAGATTTTATTTTATTAAAATTGTTTATTAATATCCTAAAGAATCAAAAACGTGTACATCCACCCTCAACAATAATGATGCCACTAAGCCGCTGACGCATGGATTGCACCGCATTACAACAAAATCTATCTCCTCTAAACCAAGTTTTTGGTTTTTTATTTGTAAATGACAGCGTGTGATTTATTTGATTAGAAATATTTATTTTTTTCACCTTATTTTGAATTAATATCGAAAAACACCCTAATTTTCGATCGAAAATTCACCCATCAAAATATCAGCTTTTTTCAAAAAGTTGGTATGTTTTCTGTTCGTTGAAATCTCTACTTTCTGATGGTGAAAATATATAAATAAATAAATAAATAAATAAAATAAAATAAATAAATAAAATGTCTTTATTTCAGATCCAAGATCCATACAAATTGCATATTATTAAAATTATTATTATTATTATTATTATATTATATTATATTATTATTATTATTACATTACATAAATATTTATCACAATCTATTTTAATTTAATTTAAGTATCACATAAAAAATTCTAATTATAATAACATTTAAACACAATATCAGTCAATCAGGCAGCTATTTCCAACCACCGCCTATACATACTAGAAGTATACAGTCGTTCCGCTAGACTTTTAATAATACTATTCCTACACGAACCAACTCTGTCCATGAATGATGCAATGCGGAACCTCTGGATGGCATTGAACGTGTTCAGTCTAGCCTCCGCAAACATCCCAGAGGCGCTGCAGTAACGCTTAAACCCCATGAGCTGTCTAAAGATATTATTATACTGAACACGAATGCCATCATGAGACCTTTTTGTATACTCAGTCCAGAGCTGGCACGTATAAAAACTTTGACAATACATTCGGAACAGATATATTTTAGTATATGTACTGGCCTTGAAAAATCGTCTAGCAATCATATTGCCCACCACAGAGATTGCACGTCGCTGGCGCTCAATATCAGCGTCATCTTTCATATCAGACGACAGCACATGGCCCAGGTACTTGAACGTTTTGACGATCTTCACAGCCTGACCCCCCACACTGACTGGCGGAATAGTCAGTGGTCCTCGTCCCGACCTGAATATCATCATCTCTGTTTTCTTAGCGTTATAAATTAAGTCATGAGTTTTAGCGTATTGTTCACATATTGATAATAGCTTCCTTAAGCCTTTGATTGAGGGGCTGATCAAAACCATATCGTCGGCATAGCTCAGGTTGTTGACATATCTGTCTGCCAGCCTGAGCCCAACCGGTGTTCTACTCAGCTCCCCAATCAAATCATTGACATAAAGATTAAACAGGTCGGGAGAGGTCAGACCCCCCTGCCTGACGCCACAAGAGAGCTTATAGTCCTCTGAAATCGTATTTCCCCATTTGACATTGTTGGACTGATTGAGATACCAATATCTAATAAGTCCAACAATACCAGACGGTACGTTATTATTATCTAACTTCTCCCACAAAAGGTCATGGTTAATGGTGTCAAAAGCGCGGCTGAGGTCTAGAAAACAAGCATAAACACTTGTTCCCTGACTTACGTAATGCTTGACAACCTGTTTGAGGGAGAAGATAGCCATGTCTGTTGAAAGCTGCGCCCTAAAGCCAAACTGAGCATCATCAATACTAAGCGATGGACTTAGTACCTTATGTATTAGACGTTCAAGCACCTTGGCCACTATCGTCGCCAACGAAATAGGCCTGTAGTTGGCCATGCTCGATATATTACCCGTCTTGTTTTTGACAATGGGCACGACCAAGGTACGAATAAGATCCGACGGCAAGTAACAATGCTGCGCACAAAGATTAAAGAAATGAGCTAAAACCTCACAGATATACTGGCCCGCATACAGCAGATGTTCTATACTAAGGCCGTCGTGGCCGGGCGACTTACCACGCTTCATATTTTTTAAAACAGATACAACATCATCAGTAGAGACATGGAAAGTCTCCTGGCCACCAGTAAATAAATTCGTTGTCGCAGTTCGAGTCTGCCCGCTGGGAGGTGCTATATCGAAAAGGTTCCTAAAATTATTAGCAATCCTTACCGTGTCGGTCTCACCTTCAACACTGACTGGGCTCCCACTCTTGCCATTTAGCTTTTTGACCTCTTTCCAGAAACTTACAAAGTTTTTTGAGGCTGCATGACGAGCCAGTATATCCATTTTAATCTTTTCATGATTATTCTGCACATATTTTAAAGCTGACTTAAAAGCTCTCCTCGCATCCCGCATTCTATCGTAGTAATATCCCGAGCACGGCCGACCACATCCCACCCATTGCAAAAACGTTTGCCTGGCTAAAACATGATGTTTTTTTACATGATAATTCCATCCTACAACGGTGCGCTTATTATTACTTTTATAAACAGTACGCTCAGCAGATGTTTGCAGAATCTTAACAATATCACAATAAAAATTCTCAATTAACAAAATATGTTCGGGATTAGTACATAGATCAGTCTTACAACACAATTTGTAATACATTTTATCACGGATTAACTTAAGTTTATTAGTACATAAATTGCAATAATCATCTATTTGGTTATCATCCCTGCTACCCCATAAATATTTACCAAAACTGCACTCTAACGTCTTATCTGTAACCAGTTTTTTGCTAATAATACAATCAATGTTTACCTGTAATAACATGGGGAGATGATCCGATAAGTATGCGTCATACAAAACCTGAACGCCCTTCACTATCGCTTCGCCCGCCGCGGAAACAACACAATGATCGAGCCAACGCTGCGAGCCGCTGGCCTCACTGACATAGGTATAAGTACTTGCATCCATCAGCTTAAGGTCTATACATGTTAATGATTCCTCAGAGCAATAGTCTATCAGCTCCCTACCAAAACGAGTCCCCGGATGCGCGTTAAAGTCCCCGAATATGAACACAGTTTCAATATCCACACTTTCAATTATTGCACTTATGTTAGCGAGACACTGAGTCATCACAGGAATGTTTTCTTCGCAATCAGTAGGCATATAGACGCTAAACACTAATAAACTACGATCGCCGCGCCTAAGCTTCACTGCTACCATACGATCATTATTACATTGCACTATTTCTGCACATGGAAATACCCGTTTATCCCATAGCAGCGCCACACCACCATAGGGCCGACCACGCACCATTCCTTGCTCGACATCGATTGCAGATACACCATGACAGCTAAATTGATCATGAATTGAGCTTAGTATGCCTAAGTCGTGAGGAAACAACCAAGTCTCCTGCAAAGCGACTATTTGGTACTTATTACAAAGTCCTCTTATTTCATCTACAGATTTCTTCAGCGATCTGCAGTTGTATGATACAATGTTTGCGACTGTATTATCCATAAGTGTTATTTATTTGGCGACGTTTGACTACGGTGTAAATCACTTCTCTGGGTATGTTTACGCTCCCAATATTTTCTAAAAACAATATTAGCTGGCCAAAACTGATCCGCCTTGTCGTTCAGGAATAAGCCAATACTGCTTAACGGGACAACGATTTTAAAAGCGTTAAACTCATTGTTTTTATTATTAATTTTGTAGACCTGCACATCTAGCTCAGTTTTATACTTGATAAATGCCTCGATATCCTTTGACGTTGTATCTGTATGCACTCTAGACACAAATAAAGGTATTGATCTATCGGCGGCTTTAAAGTTAAACCGTTCCAATGGCGCAGCGAGCCCTCTTCTGTTCTGTACTTTTTGGCGCTTATACTGTACTGTTGTCCACCCATCTGTTGTCTTATTGCTACCAGGAGCACTACCGCTTTTCACAACATCTGCCATCGTAAACTTGCACCTATCAGCTGTTATCATATCAGCTGATTCGCATGGCACGGGCTGCGAGCACTGCACCGCATCCCTCGCCTCCTTAGGAATCCCCGAAGCTCTCTCCGTCTCATCTATCAGAGCGGGCGGCGCTAGTTCGCACTGCTCGCGGTCGCTGACGCGCCCCTCCCGCAACAATGCCTCGCTTGCACCGCGCACGCCGCTACTGAGCGGCGGTAGGTTGAAATCACGCGTTTCAAACGCCGTGCTCGCTATTACTTCTACCTCCTTCTCATTAATATTACGAATAACGTTTTTGGATACATTTTTCGATGTTTGTTTCGTTAATTCTTGTGCATTATGGCTATTTCTGAGAAATTCGTCAAGAACCAGTTCTTTCAACTGCTGTATTTCACTTTTAAGTAATGCTATTTCAGCAGTGGTTGACTGAGAAGATGTTTCCGATGTTTCCCTCCGTATACTGGCCACTTCTTCCTTGAGCAATGACATTTCCTTAAGGAATGTTGTCACATCAATATTATCAAAGCTGACTGCAGGCAATTTGTTCAGATCTTTTGCCACAAATACCGGTAGACACTCAGGTTCCGTCTCCTTGATCACCTTGATGATATCTTGTAAACTCTTTTGTTGATTCCCGTCTTTTCTCCTGGTAATCTTCCGAGAGGGAGCCAACAATTTGAATACCAGTTGCCTGGCATTTTCAATCTCCGACTCCGTAAATGCGCTCGTACATATTTGCAAAATTGCAATTTCAGCCAGTGTATCCACCTTGTTGGCGACAAAAGCTAATAGCTCGTTGATAACTACATTGCATTCATTACACTTAACTTCCGTATAAGCACTGACACCGGGTCGCGGAGATCTCGACATCGTGTCGCACGCGCACACAGACGTCTTGACGCAACGACACCGCTTTGGAGAACATAATATATACATATTATGTTACTGTAGTAAATCTTCGCAGAAAATGCAAAACAAAGATCGAAAAAAACTATTAATATGTACTGTTCCCCCCCCCCTCTTTCCCTTACTGATCTCAGATCGCCCATAAATTATTTTTCCTTTAATTTTTATAATATTCTCCTCCTTTTTTAATGGGTTTCATCCTACTATTATTTTTTTTGGTTTTAAAAATTATTGACACTGGGCTATTAGCGATAAGTTCAGCCCAAAATTCAAAATTACATACAATGACATGAACAATAAACAAAACACATGCCAATGACGTCACGCACAAAATGCAAGAGACAGGTAACAGTATTTTTACGGTCAAAATCATTCTATCAGCCCATGTCCATATTAAAAATACCCTATAATTGTAGCGATAGAGTTCATTTTTATTTATTGCTCCATATTTTTGAATACTTTGGATGCTTAGAAACCATTGGCGATATGTTTGTTACTATGATTTTGACACTTTGAATGTACTCATATATTCGACGGTGTCAATGTTCCGATATATTTGAGCATGATGGGTGCTTTAAATTATTAGAAGACTTTGGTTGTACTGATATCATTGGTCACTTTAGGCGCTCCGATATATCTGGATATTTTGTCTGTGACTATATATAAGGAGCCGACTGTACACCAAATAACAGCTCTAATACAGCCTTTATACAGCTACTATACAGCTCTTATAACACCAAACGCTGTATAATTTGTGCCCATTTTACACTTATAAGGGCTGTATAAGCGCTTATGCAGCCTTTATACAGCTGTTATACAGCTTTAAGTATAAAATTACGCTCTAGTACAGCTTTTATACAGCTTGTATTGCTACTTGGGTGAGTTCCTGCTAATCAGCTCAAGAGTGGAATCATCACTGTCTTACCGTCAACCTGCCGCAAAATAGTAGCGCATGCTATGCTGGGTTTCGGTTTGGTGGTGAGATCAGGCTGTGAAATCCTTATTCTCCATCCACTCTGCTAATTCTGTGCCGTAACCACGAATTTCTCGAATGTGATAATTGCTTTATTTCATTTAAAGATAAAATAAAGATAAATTAGGACTTTTATATTAGATAGAACGTCAGAAGCAATTTATACTATCCAATGGTCCCAAAGACAAGGCCAGATTCTCTCACGTAAGCACACCCAGTCTCAGAACAAATCATTGCGAATCACACAAAGATTTGTCCCATGTGGGGATCGAACCCACAACACCAGTGCAGTGGAGACCGGCGAGGCGACCGCTTAAACCACCACACGTGCAGACATAAAAATTAAGAACATTAACATACATTTAAACATACCTATGATATTTTCAGGGTACGCCTCCAGAGTGCTGTTCAACCAATGGTTCTTTGAAGACGGGGAACCTATCAACCAGTATAACCGATGTGGATTTTTGAACAACGCCGGCAAATTGGTCAATCTGCCTTGTCAAAGGCTAAGTCATTACGTTTGTGAGAAGGAAAATGTATAATAAGTTTTGACATTCCTTAAATCATCTAACTATCACACTTTCTATTGCCTATCTGTCCATCCAAAGGTTGCCTGGAAGAGATCACTTTAAGCGATAAGGCCGCCCTTTGCATATTGTTGTTGTCTTTATTGTGTTGTCTTCGTATTTTATGAAAATGTATGCAAATGAAGTTTTTCTATTCTATTCTTATATGCTATTTAATCAATCAGTCCACCGCTGTTCAATGGCCTCACCCAATGCGCCACAACAACTTCCACCTTCCGCATCCAGTCCCCTCCAGCGATCTTCTTCAGGTCGTCAGTCCATCTGGCGTGGGTCAGTTGCAGAGTCGCAGTCTTCATTCTAGGACCCGTTTGTTCCAACAGCTGTCGTTCTTTGTACTTGATTGTTGTATGATAACATAATAAAATATGGGTAGGCCATTTTGATTTTGTCTTTTATTATTTATATTGAGTAAATATAATATGAAAATAACAATCCTAAATTCTTCTTAACAACCATGTATTCAAATCCGACGAGCGATCAGCTGTCTGGTAGAGGTGTATACCACCCACACTTGATTTCAGATGATATGCTCATGTGATAAAGGCGCTTTCCACCGGGCAATCCTACTCCGTGCTGCTATTGAGAATATCCTGACGGAAAAACCCGAATAGCACTTTGTCCGACCCGAGAATGTAAAACAAGACCTCGTTGTGTGAGACGCATACGCTTACAACGAGTAGTGTTGCCCAGCAAGACTCTTGCAAGTCTTGCAAGCCACGAACACACGAACTTCGATTTTCCAATTTCAGATTACAGGTGTTCCTTCCAAAGAACAAAATAAGTTTCAGAATGCTTAGAATGGAAACGAATACATTATACTGATGACGTAAATGTTTATTAAGAAACAGTTACTCCCGTGGGAATTGGAGAACTCAGTTGATAACCATGTGGCAGTTGATTTTTCGAATTTCTCATTAAATCTTTAGACATTTATTAATCTGGTTGGTCTTTACTATGGCTATGTTAATTCAAGCTCAAAATTTTCTTAGTAAAAGTAAACTTTAATAAATAGCAATAGCCTTATAGGTAATTGCAAGACCTGCAAGACTCTTTCTGGGCAACACTAACAACGAGGCGGTAAGGTTAGGTAATTAGTACGAAATCATCATCATCATCAGCCGAGGGACGTCCACTGCAGGACATAGGCCTCACCAATCGATTTCCACAGCGCGCGGTTTTTGGCCGACTGAAACCAACGACTCCCCGCGATCTTGACAAGATCGTCCGTCCATCTAACGGAGGGCCGTCCCACGCTGCGTTTGCGGAGTACGAATTATTCCAAGTTTATCTTAATTTCTGCACGTGATCCTAAAGAACGTGTAGCCTTGAATATGACCTGTTATCGACTGTTATGTGATAAATATATTAATATACACATCGAAATATATTTTCACCACAGCAGCTCGAAAAGTAATTCTTCGTTGTATGAAAGTAAGCAAAACTTGATTTTGCTTCGAGTCATTTCAAAATTCAAAATTCAAAATCCTTTGTAGATCATAGATATAATACAGATTATTATTATAATTTTGACGGGAATTAACGCGAAACATGCATATTATTTTATACGTTTCGGCAACGGGTTACACCGGCCGTTTTCTATATAATATAGAAAACGGCCGGTGTAACCCGTTGCCGAAACGTAATAGCCAAAAGGTAAATAATATGCATGTTTCGCGTTAATTCCCGTCAAAATTATAATAATAATCATGCAACGCGATAGTTTAAAAGTTAATTTATAATACAGATGTTCTCTTAAATTTATTTTACCACAAACAATTAAATAGTGCTATATTACAGACATTAATAATTAAATAATAAAAAAAACAAAATCATACCTATAACAATGTACAACTGAAAGAGAAATAGAACTAAAAATTTTTAAAAGTTATGCGTCAAAAAATACTTCCGCATCAATGTCAATTGCGGATTTGCCGCGTTGAATTGCAATGCTCAACCTTTGAGAAAAGTAAAAACCAGCCTTCTGATCACGTGAAGTGTCGATCAGTCGTTTTGATATCTCTTTAAAAAGAGATATCAAAACCCACTCGGGCCCCATGACCCTAGCGTCTCGACCCCAAACGGCTCAAATATGTAATCTCCAACAAGATTACTATACTTGCGCCGCTTTAGGGTTTCTGCAGAGGCAGCAGCAGTGCCGGCGCAGGCCGCTGTATTAAATAATTATATCATATTGATCGCTATATCTTGCCATCATTGGCGTACCTATAATAGTCCGGTCAAATTAGACCAAAAAATAAGAGTAAAGTTACATAAATTCCCACCAAGCTGAAAATCGGTAAAAAGCTGAAAAATTAATCAAGGTCAAAGGTAAAAAAATGATATTTTAAGTTTTGCTGAAAATCGCGAAAAACTATTTTTTTTACCTTTGACCTTGTTTTTTTTTTCCTTACAGGGGAAAGATGGGGAACTTTCAAATTTTGTTTTTAATGATATTTTAAACAATCTTACCGATTTTCAGCTTGGTGGGAATTTATATAACTTCGACAGTCTAAATTGACCGGACTATAACATATATAATTAAAACATAATAGTAGTAGTTAGTAGGTAGTACAGCAATATTAGTCTAATGTACAACTGATAGCTATTTATCAGTTAGATATTTATTCACTGTATAATAAGCTTTTTTCAGTAAGTAAAACTTGATTTTGCTTCGAACGAGAGCAAACTAAAGTTGACTTATGCTCACTGCTCGCTTTAACGAGCTTCTGAGGTGAAAAGTTGTTTGTTCGACACGAGATCAAAGTTATTAACATCTCGGGCTTTTGAGTTCCTCATTACGTGCAAGATAATAAAAAAAATATCTTTTGCTCATTTGTGACTCAAAATTAGCACTCGAAGATAATACGAACTTTGCTCTCTAGCTGCACAAATAACTATTTCGACGTGATATGGGCATAGTTAGCCATAGATAGTAACATATAATCCAGCCTTTAATCACAATCTGGTAGACAGAGACAATTAAACGCCATTAACTATGCACCTCAGGCGCACCAGTGCGCCTAAGTTAATAAAGAGGGGCGTCACGAAGCACGGTGTTCTGCCCATTTCCAGCAATATGGTAACTGGGGGAGCCGCGATAACTACAGCTATATTAGCCTATATTATTATTGTAGCTAATGTTCGCCTCTGAAAGGTCTCATGACGGGTTTTAAAGCTCAAAACGCAATCAATCATCACACAATATTAATATTCAGTTTATCTTATTTCATTAGTCTGTTAGTTAAAAGCTCGTGAATGATAAGGACTTGTTTTGCTAGAATAATTTTAATAATAATAATATTGATAGTAGAAACGTGTCGAATTTGAAAGAGATAAAATGTTATTGACGTCGAGACTCGTTTTAAAGATATGTTGTTTTTGTATCATGATTGTTTTTTTAACCGTCCAATTAAAACTTATATAACAAACTAGCTTCAGTTTGCGATGCTGCCTGCGTGGTACGTCAATAAAACTAGCTTATTTTATGCTTGGCGCCTTGAACTATCTCCAAACCAATTTTGATTAAGATCAGTCCAGTAAGTTCGAAGATTTTAGGGTACAAATAAAAAAAAAACAATTGCCTCTTATATTAGTGTGCGTTACCCCAGCAAAATAATGTCGAAAATAGTAATTTTAATCTTACAGATTTTTAGTTGTCCATCTTCCGTAATTGTTGCGCACATTTTTAAATTTGTTGCACTTATAGTTTTTTAGTTATTTAAAAAATACGATTCCTGCTGGGGTAACGTTACTGCAGCCAGACATTTTCCTTTTTAATGGGAATATTGAAACAAATATTAGCTATATAATTAGTTGTCTAAACGAGGTAAATGTTGCAAATAATTTTGTAATTGTTCTTTCTTCGGCTGCGAAGTTATTTGAGATCCTGCTGGAGTAACGTTTGTGGTTTTGCTGGATCTCTGAAACGGTCAAGCGGATTCTTATCATTTTTTGTATATGATCTTTTAAGAATTAGTTTAAATTTGTTAGGCAATAAAAAAATGAAATTAAAGAACTGTTCAAAAGTTATTTAATGAAATATAAAAACACTTAAATAGGTCCTAACACCTTAAATAAGAACTTTAAAGACTTACTTTAAACGTTATTTAGTAGCTTATAACTGCCTTCAAATGTATGTGAATTTTCATTAGTATCCTGTGTGTAATTAACAAGTTATGACCAATTCAGTTTACGGTCTCAATGCGCGTGGAGTTATTTGGCCACAGATAACCCTGTATGTGGATATATCAACTGAATGATAAGTCAATAATTAGTTGCTTAGTTCAGTTATATACCTGCAAAATTGGAGCGCAGTACATGCAATAATTTACTAGATAATAAATAAAAAGTCATTAGGAAGTGCAAGACCGTGGTAACCCGACCATGTTTAGGTGGTTACAAAAATGCGACCGCGTAGTGCACCCTCGCCCGTCTTATCGCTCTCCCATCTGAGCAATCCAAGCAACACTCCAATTTCACGACGCTTTTGACTGTATGATGCGTATTGTCTTATTTCATGAATTTATTCTTGACGAAAAAATCCCAAATGACACTTTGCCCGACCCGGAAATCGAACCCGAGACTTCGCGGTGAAAGGTGCATACGCTAACCACTAGACCAATCACGTGATGTTTTTTTAACATTTTTTAACCCCCTCCCTCCCCCTTGGTGATACGTGGTGAGGTTTAAGACTAACCCCCCTCTCGCCCCACCAAAAATCACGTGTATTTTTAATACCTACAAAGAATCTTAAAATTTTAAAATATTATTTTTAAATACCGGTATAAAGTATAATATAATCCTATTCTAGAAAATTAAAGACCATGATAAAAATGTCATGATAAAAAGGTTGTTTTTGACTGGTATAAAAATAATATTAAAGGAATGGTGTAATCATGCGAAAACAAAATTATATTGTACTTCTTCTTCTTCGTCGTGTTGATGACTTGGTCAAAATTTTGACTTGCCATCGTGGTGAAAGGATTAGCCAATTCGTTTTGTTTTGGAGAACTCGCGAATTGCCCAGGGTGCGCCGGACGTAGGGAATCGTTGTTTACGTCACTCGGGGAGGCTCCTTTCATGCACCCCAATATATAAAAGGCATATATATTGTACTAATACATGAACATTTTTAATCGGTTAAACCGCTTTTCGGTTTGGAAATCACGCGTTTGACGAAAAAATAAATACACGTGATATCTTACTATACCCCGCCTCCCCCTTGTGATATTTCGTGATTTTTGCCAAACCCCTCCCCCCTTTCGAACCTTACGTGATTAATGGACAGCCTCTTAGTTAGATATTCCATAAAATAAAGGCATATTAAGAAACCACACGCGTTTAAAAACCAAGTTGACTGTACGATGGTAAGATATAAATTTTGAATTTTAATAATGAAGCCTGTTCAAGCTCTTTCATGAAATGTCAGCTTGTTACTTAAACAAACTTGTGTATACTAGGCCTAATTAAAAAAAACAACTTCGTACACTTTATCAATTTTGTTAGGCTTAGGTACCTATATAAATACAAGCACTGATATATTTTTCACAGTTCATTTTATTTAAACATAGAGATAAGACTCATACAATATGAATTCCAACGTTCTTAAATTATGTTTTTTGGTGTTATTTATTGCTGTAACTTCTGGTAAGTGTTTTACATATTATTTCTTAAGTATATACATTATAATCTATATATATTATACAATAGAAGGTACTATTTAATAATAAAAAACAACATTTCTACTCACCCAAAAATAAATGACTAAAAGCTAAATCTATGTACAAACCTAATCTAAAAGACCGCTCCCAGTGGCGACGTTCCCAAAATGCTGGCAGCATTGCCACGTTGTATGGCAATGCTCAACTTTTGGCCAAAATAAATACCAGCATTCTGAGAACGTGTTGCCTCAAACAGGCGAGTTGAAAACTGTTTGTATAGATTGAGCGCTTTCGGTCAAACATATATCCACTGTCAAGAATATATTTTGCGCCTCTTGAGGCATTTTGCATATTCTGCCGCCACACCAGCCTTTTCCTGACTCCTAAATAATAAAATTATACAATTATGCTAGCATAAACTAACGTCTTTATTCCACGGGGTAGGCAGAAGCGATGGAACGCTATGTGCCACGGTCCTTCCATACTTGTTACGCTTTCTCAACATTTCTACATCTCGCCGTTTACTACATACTGTCTTTTCTGAAGGATGACACTTATCAGGTCCCGGTATGTCTTCCGCGGACGACCTCTTCCAATTCTGCCAGCCACATCTGTGTTGTGTATCTAAAGAAGTGGCATGAAGGTGTCTGTGGCGTTAAGGGCTTGACGCACCTTAAACGACCGCTCCGTTTGTCCTATGGATAGACCGGCCATTGTAATAGCAGTATCATAGAAATCTTAATAACTAGTCAATAGAAATGCTATCGACTATCTTTTAACACTGGGACGCATGTCGCCGTTTTTCAAATACCACTACATAACCAAACAATAAAAACACAATTTCGCCTACACATACATTTTGTATTCCTGCAAACAAAATTATTCTTTTTGCGATGACATTAAGACGACAATTCCTCAACTCGCACTTGTGTTCGACTAGACACATGCGCGGCGACAAGGTCACGCGTCTTTGACATTTCTAATGCCTTGTTATTAAGATTTCTATGAGCAGTATCCATCCACTTATTTCACCAGCTATTTTAAGGTCACATATTATGTGGAAGGTGCTGAGCCTTCCGAAGCATACGGGTTGCTCAGTTCCGTGCTGATACTGAGAGTTTCCTGACAAAAAAAAAGTAAATAATAAAATTAGAGCCATAAGACAGAACCAAAATATATTTTGTAGCTTTTGCAACAGGAGAAATAAAGAAAGAAAGAAAGAAAGAAAACATATTTATTCTGACAAAAAATGCATCACAAAATAAAACAATAAAAACTTATAATATTAAACAAATTATTGCCAGAAGTGGACACCATCTCAGCTAAATGCTGCAGAGCAACAAAGCCCTGCAGCGCTGATTTTGCAGATGGCGCCAGAGAGAGGACGGACGATATCACATAAAAATAATAATAATAATAATAAAGAGAACTGGCGCAGGCCTGAGGTACTTAGTACTGACGATCGTAGGGCTGTATGGCAGGGTAAGGAACTCCACGGCAGGTTCTACCGGGCCTTACATGGGTCCGATGTAGACTTGTTACCATCCGTGGCCTGGCTACGGTTCGGTGACCTTTTTGGAGAAACCGAGGGTTTTGTCTGTGCGATTGCAGATGATGTTATCAAGACGAATAACTACCGGCGATATATTATGAGGGACGGTACGGTGGATATTTGCCGTGCGTGCCACCGTCCAGGCGAGTCCCTCAGACATATTATCTCTGGTTGTTCTCGTCTTGCTAACGGCGAGTACTTGCACAGGCATAACCTTGTAGCCAGGATTATCCATCAACAACTTGCCCTGAAATACAGACTTGTAGATACTGAGGTGCCGTACTACAGGTATGTACCTGAGCCAGTTCTTGAAAATGGCCATGTCATTTTATACTGGGATCGATCCATCATCACAGACAGAACTATTATAGCTAATAGACCTGATATTGTGGTGGTGGACCGATCTGAACGCCTTGCAATAATTGTCGATATCACCATCCCGCATGACGAGAATCTCGTGAAGGCCGAAAAGGAAAAACAAATAAAATATTTGGACTTGGCTCATGAGATTGTCGACATGTGGGAGGTGGACTCGGCTATTATTGTACCGATAGTCGTATCCATAAACGGACTGATAGCAAAGAGTCTCGACAAACACCTAAAGAGACTCGCGTTGGGTGGCTGGATCAAGGGTCTGATGCAGAAGGCGGTACTACTGGACACGGCACGCATTGTGAGGAGGTTCCTCTCTATGGAGCCCTAACCATCGGTAGTTTGGTCCCTGTACCCGATGCCGGTGGGGTACTATTTTTTATATTTTTAAATATTTTTTAGTACTTATATTTAAAAATGTAAAATTTTATACTTTTATATTTTTAAATGTACTTTACTTTTATAATTTATATTTAAACATATAAAAAATGAGAAAAAGATTAAATGAGTGATATAATAATAATAATTAATTAAAAACTTGAGTACACATATAAACATCAATTAACAAAAAAAAAAAGGTTAGATCTAAAATTAAATTTAAAAGATCAAAAAAAAGAAACTAGAATAAAACAAAACATAAAATAAAACACTAAAAAATAAAATAAAAAATTAAAACCTAATTACCAGTTCGTTCTGGGTAATTGAGCCATGATTGTACGTTATTATTTCATGTAATGCTAATAAAATCAATGTTTTCAGGCTCTGATGTAGTCAAGAGGACTGGTAGTACATACACACTGCACATGGACCAAAAGACCTGGCGCCAGGCCAAGCATGCCTGCGCTGACGATGATGGACACCTGGTCATCCTCAATGATGAGGCAGAAGCTAAGGTCGTTTTTGATATGATGAAACCCTTGGACCTGGACTTCGTGGCTATTGGACTGAGGGGAGAAAAGGGGGAAAATACTCGCTGGAATTATATCAATGGTAGGTCTACGTAATGATTATTATTATTATTATTGGGAAGAGGCTTTGGGTGTTCACGTCGACCTCCGTGGGTCTATTGTGATTATAGCCTCATTATAGACTCTCCTTTAGGCCAATAGCCTCCATAAACTGGAGCAGTCGGCCGATCGGGAGTGACTTCATCATCCGGATCCAAGATATGGCGTCCCAGGATGATGCTTCGTCTATGGATCAGTGGCTCGCAGTCGCAAAAGAGGTGCAGCGGTATTTCCGGTTCCTCTTTACAGAATCTGCCGTTCCTCTACGTAATGATGGAACATACTGTTAAGAAATTTAGGGTCCTGGCAAGAGGCGACCATAGCTGGTTAGTTAAAGCGGCTGCCCGGTGTGCAGAGGTCTTAGGTTTGAATCCTGCCGGTCCCATAATTTTTCAACTGTTTCGTAGTGTTTAAGTCTAGTTTCGTTGTTGGTATGAGTTCTTGTAAAGGCTCAATGATGGGAGTTATCTTATTCTGGACACAGAACATGATATAAGCCGCGAATTTCTCGATTGAGATTTTTGCTTTATTTAATTTATACGAACCAACCTTTAATCTAAGATGTTTTTAGGTTACGCCTCCAGAGCCCTGTTCAACAAATGGTTTCAAGATGATTATGAACCGAAGAGCCCGTATAACCGATGTGGATTTTTGAACAACGCTGGTCGATTGGCCGATCTGAGTTGTACCAGGCCTTCTTACTACGTTTGTGAGAAGGAAAATGTATAAAAAGCTATTCAACCAATCAGTCGTCTCCTAGTTCACTGCTGGACTTAGGCCTCTCCACCACAACACCTGAGCTTCGGCCTTCCGCATCCAGTTTCATTCAGCGACAGGTCCTTCTCCAGGTCCTGGCGTGGGGCCGTTCAGATGCCGAATCACGAGCTTCATTCTAGGACTTGTTTGTTTGATGTAAACGTATAAAAAGATAATAAAATATGATAGTACCAGTTTGATTTGGTTTTTTATTTATATTGGGTAAATATAATATGAAAATAAATGAAAATAACAATCCCAAATACACCTTTCACCAACCAGGGTAATCTATTCTGACGCTTGACGTTAGATGAGTAGTCAGGAGAACGTCTGACAATGACTATCCTTTTAGTTTGATTGTCTAAGTATTTTTTATATCGCTAGGTGAAGGTAGGTATTTATAATACAGAAACAATGCATCAGAGCCAGGTTTGGCTGCAACTGTATGTTTTTAAACTTTCGCGATTTGAGATCATTTTCGAAAATTAGACAACGGGTCTGAATCGCGTAATTATTATAAAGGTAAATTAATACCTATGCTCGACGTTTCGAAATAACTTGCATCATTCGTAGACACGAGCCAACTAATTGACGACCGGATGGCAGAGTCGGTAGTGCACCTGCCTGCAACGCCTAGGTCGCGGGTTCGATTCCCGCAAGACAAATCTTTGTGTGCATGAACATGGGGGTTTGTCTGTCTGGGTGTTTCTATGTATAATAAGTATGTATTTACAAAAAGAAAAGTATATATGTATTAGTATCAGTTATTCTAGTACCCATAGTACAAGCTCTGCTTAGTTTGGGACTAGATGGCATTGTGTGTAAGTTGGGAGATATTTATTTATTTATTTATTTATAATTATTTACTTTTATAATAATTACGCGATTTAGACCCAATGTCAATTTTTTGAAAAATGCAGCTACTGATAGCCGCAAGCCATATTTCACAAAATATATCATACTTACACTTCCTTCAATGTATACATATATAGAAACAGCTTTATTTCTAAAAACAAATCCTCATTTATTACCACGTCTGTCAGATGTTGTCCAACGTAATAGCATATTCTGTGGTAATAGACGTGACAACACCAAACTTTGTATTTACACAGCAAAAACAGCTTTATTAGGTCAAAGTCTGCACGTGTGGCGTAGTGGTTTAGGCGGTCGCCTCGCCGCTCTCCACTGCACTGGTGTTGTGGGTTCGATCCCCGGGACAAATCTTTGTGTGATTCGCGAAGATTTGTTCTGAGACTGGGTGTGCTTGTGTGAGTGAATGCGTGTATTTGGCCTTGTCATTGGGACCATTGGATAGTGTAATTGCTTCTGGCGTTATATCTAATGTAATAAAAAACTCAAAGTCAAAGTGTTTTATTTGTAAAAAAAGGTTAAAAAGTTGTTACAGAAATAACAAGAATAAATAAATAATTATCACACAACTTTCACACAACGCCATCTAGTCCCAAACTAAGCAGAGCTTGTACTATGAGTACTAGAATAACTGATACTATTACATAATATACATATATACACTCTCTTTTGTAAATACATAGATACTACCCAGAGAAAGACAAACTTCCATGTTCATGCACACAAAGACTTGTCTTGAGCGCGAATCGAACCCGCTACCTCTGCTTAGTAGGCAGTTCCACTACCGACTCCGTCATCCGGTCGTCAAACATAAAAATAGGCTCGGAATATCAGTGGCGTAGCTAAGTGGGCAAGGGCCCCGGTGCATACAGAAAGTAGAAAACATCTCAATGAATAATATTATAAATGAGAGCAGATATTAAATAGAGCGAATGAAAACTTCAATAAAATAGTTTACGGGAGAAATTTTCGAATTGATCTCACGACCGTCAAGCACGTGAGCTCAGAGGAAATACACGTGAGCTTATCGCTGATGCAACATGTGCGTAGTTGCGTACTGACTAATCAGTTAAACTCTGTTAAATTACTAAATAACAATATTAAACAGCACATGCTTATGGAGGAAGTTCGGCGAATGTGTTGAAAGTCACCTAAAATCATTAAATTAAAAAAAAAAACTTGTGAGCAAGGTCGAGGTTTCCTAGGTTCAGGAGCTGGCGAGTTGGCTGACCCGCTCTTTTCAAAGCTCAGGTTACTGGGCATTTTTTTTACTTAAGTTGTACACTTATCTTGCCCTCTATGGCATCATCATTTCCTCTATTGCTCTAGGTTTGCTGGAAGAGAACGCCTTTTGTATACTCTTACTTTAATGTGTTTATTTATGTGTAATCTTTTGTGTACAATAAAGTGTTAAATAAATAAATAAATAAAGGGCCCTCCGAGGTCCGGGCCCTGTTGCACTGCTCCACCGGGCTCTATGATAGCTACGCTACGCCACTGCGGAAGATTGATTCCTAAGCTAACCTTTAACTATTTTAAAGGGCTCTCCGGAGCCTGATTAGATTTTTGACATTATAACATAATTATTGTATTATTGAAACGGACATTTAATTTGTACTTTTATCTAATTATAATGACTATTTAATTTTAAAAAGATAATTTTAAGACAGAATGTAATAATTATAATAAGAGTAGTTTTTAGGGTTCCGTAGTCGAATGGCAAAAAACGGAACCCATATAGATTCGTCATGACTGTCCGTCCGTCTGTCCGTTCGTATGTCACAGACACTATTTTCCGTAACTATAAGAGCTATACTGTGGAAACTTGGTAAGTAGATGTATTCGGTGAACCGCATTAAGATTTTCATATTCTTTGACTCTTTCTTTGAAGAGATCCAAGTTGTACTCATGCGGAAACACCGATTCGGGCAAGGCGTTCCACTCTTTGACAGTTCACATAAGAAATGTAGAAGCGAAACGCTTAGTGCTTAATTAATGGTGGCATATCTACCGTGAAGCGATGCCTGAGTGCCGTTTGTCTGGTAGTCCGATGGTGAAACGGGGACGGAGGGATGAGGTTGTGTAGTTGTTATGCATATACATGTATTACATTTCAAACGCCTGAACAGGCAAATTTTGGTGGACCAATATTTGTAACTTTATGAATAAATGATTTTGATTTGATTTGGAGCCACCAGTAACCACACGAGCAGAGCCGCGATTGAAAGCTATTTAGTATTGACGAAAACCTTTTTTTCACTTTACCATAAATCTTTTTTTTTTCTTCGACGACAAACGGTCTTCTGTCTATTTCTGTCACAAGATGTCTCGGTCCAGCTAAATTCTGAACTATTTTCTGTGTTGTTTTTTGTAAATCTGTTTTATGTTTTAGTTTTATACGTGTTTTCTCGGTAATAGAGGGTTATGATGTAAGTATATATTAATGCTACTAATAAATAAATATTACACTACATACACTCAGCGCCACCTAATCCCAAACTAATTAAGAGTCCAGCAGGACTCGAACCTGCACCCCCTGGGTATACGCCCCAAGTGCTTTGCCAATTCAGCAATTTTTTAACTTTAATATTATATAAAATAAAAAAAGGCATAGCACTGCTAAAATATGCTTTAAAATATTACAAATATCCTTTTTGTTTCTAAATTAAATTCTTATTATACATAGAAACACCCAGACCAAGACAAACCCACATGTTCATGCACACAAAGATTTCTCTTGAGCGGGAATCGAACTGCGACCTCGGTGGCGCAGGCAGATGCACTACCAACTCCGCCATCCGGTTGTAAATAATATTATAGATTTATGAGGATGTTTCAATGTTTTCTCAAGGCCGCTATAACAATTGAAAGCCTGAACAGATTTGGAGGAAATTTGGATTAGTGATAGTTTATAATTTAAGACTTATTATTTTTTAATTGGTTAATACGCTGCTGGTCTCTGCACACTATACTACTAGCGGTGCATTTTAGTCTTGCCAGTGGCGGATTTACCAGGAAGCAGAAGGGGCCCCGAAAATCAAACATTTTTACAAAATTACTAAAAATTTGTTTTTTTTTTAAATATAATAAAAAAAAACATTGACATTTTCAATTATTTATTGCTTTCAAATGATTTGAAATTAGTTTGAAACTGTATTTCGCGCGCGAAGTTGGCGCTTCGATCGGTCGTGTTAGTATCTCCGTCTGATCAGCTGTTATTCTATTTTGAAAATTAGGGGGGAGGGGGGGTTATATTACAACGAAGGCCCCGAAAATCTGTGGTTGCTTGGGGCCCCGTCTAAGGTAAATCCGGTACTGACTCTTTCATGCAAAGACTACTAAACGAATTTTGAAGAAACTTGGCATATGCGTAGGTACTTTAAAACCAAGATTAACATTTACTTAGGTTAATAACTGCTTCGTTGGTCTAGTGGTTAGCGTATGCGCCTCTCACCGCTAGGTCTCGGGTTCGATTCCCGGATCGAGCAAAGTGTTATTGGGCAATTCTCAATAGCAGCACGGAGTTGTGCCCGGTGGATGGCGATATGCTCACCCCATATCCCATGGGGCTTAAACATAGCAGGTGAAATGTGGGAGTTGTACACCTCTGCCACACCCTTCTGGGTAATATAGGCGTGATGTTATGTTAAGTTACGTTTGTATCGACGTTCCACACGGACGGATCTGTGCCATATTTTTCGTCTATCGAGCAACCCACGCTTTTTCACAATAATACTAGTATTTTTTGTTCCTTACCATTTTTAGCTTATATTAGGAATTATTTTTCACTTTTTAGTTAGAAGTACTTTAATAGCGTGTTTTTTAGTTTTTTTAAACCTTTATTTTTTAGAGTTAAAAATACTATCTTACGCTCCAAAGGAGTCGGTTACATACATACATACATACATACATACAGGTGAAGCTAATATAAGCGTGTTAAAAAACAATGCTTAGGGTTTCCACTCTGTATAGGTATTTGTTTATTTACGCTACCAAGCTCAATGTATTCTATTTCAGGCAAGTCAACTGCTGTGAGGATCGGTGGAATTGTATCGGTCCTGATTTCCCCTTATTCCTTCTGAGGCTGCTTAAAATAATAGTAAGTTTTATAAACGCAACTATAATTTAATTGGAACATATTAATTTATTGAATTTCGTCGACCGGGCACAATGCCACACTCCGTGCTAGTTATGACAAGATTGGCAAAACAGACAGATGAAATGAAATGAAATGAAATTTTTATTAGCCTAGAATATGGTACATTAGATGGTACAATGATTCTAGCATATTTAGCCATTAAACAGCATGCAAATATAATGTTAAAGTAAGAAAAAGTTACAAACTGTAATCTTCTTATTATTAACAATTACTTATTCGTATGCTGCTAGACTCGAAATTTCTCAACTCCTTTGTGCCAGCGTCATAGGCATATATATATGGGTCAATTTCAACAAGTGGTGTTTTTTGTACCTTATCGGTGAACTTTTTTATTTATAGCTTTTTTGGATATTTTTTAGATTTATTGTAATCTATATGATACTAAATGTCCCCAATTTTACGCACATGATCGTATCATTTAAGACTGAAGAGAAATTTGAGTTTGAATTTGGGTTGTCACCGATACGATAAGCTGACCACCGATTAGTTTTCTGTACACCGAAATGAAATGCTTGAACACCGAAAAGGTGTGCTTATCCACCGATATGGTAAATCTGACCACCTTTGCACCATTGTTTCGTCAATAACTTTGTTATATTCCAGTTACATCATAAATCAAGGGTCTTGTCTCATAGCACTTTTTTTTAACTTTATTTTATTTATTTTTCTAACAAGTTTAATACCTATTTTAATGAAATCAATATTTTTTGTTTTTTAATCCATATTTTAAATTAAATCAATTTGCTTTTACACTTATTTTTTTAATACTGATTTATAAATTAAATACAAAAATCTATAAAAAATTTATGACATCGTATTAATTTGAATATTTATTATCGTCTTATGATTTATATTGTTTAATTAATATTTAACTTAAATGATTACACTATTATGTAGCAGTTTTATAGTTTAATCATTCAAAAACTAATTAATTATTACTTACTTATTTGATTTCAAAATTTATTATTATTTATATTATTTTTTATATCAGTTTTGTGTTTTTTAAAGTTTGTAAACAGCTTTTATTTATTTATATTATGGTGTATCCTTTCTTTTCTACTCTTTAAATTCAACGGATATTAATTATAGTTAAATTTATTTTAGCGTACGGCACTCGTGGGCTGCAGCTGAAAATCAGCGTTAGGTGACTGTATTTCATTGCAGTCGCTTAGCATTATGCTGAGCTGCTGGCCTTTTGGTACAGACTGTATAACTGTATTTGATCGTATTTCCTGTATTGTTTATTTTATGTTTTGTGCCAATAATTTTTTTTTCTTTCTTTCTTTCTTTTCTTTCTTTACATCAGAGTTTTATACCTTATTTGAAAGCTTATGAAAATTTTTATGTTTTTAGGGTTCCTTACCCAAAGGAAATGGAACCCTTTTACGGAGACTTCGCTGTCCGTCCGTCCGTCCGAACGTCCGTCTGTCTCCAGGATGTATCTCAAGAACCGTGATAGCGAGGTCGTTGAAATTTTCACAGATGATGTATAATTATTTCCGCTATAACAACAAATACTTAAAGCTAAATAAAATAAATATTTAAGATCGAGAGTACCGAACACAATGTTTCAAAAGTTCAATTGTGCGATGCTTTTACCATCGATGCTTTATAGATGCAATAGTACATCGGTCTTCAAAATTTACTGTTTTAATACTATGTTTAATGTAGACAATATTTTGCATCTATTTTAAATTTGCGTATATTTTTGCGACAGGCGTTCTGGCTATGAAAATTACGCAATCTACTTTAACTATGCCCACACCACGATCGGTCTAGAAAATTTGAATTTTTCTGGGTACAAACAAACAAAGGTATTTAACATCGTACAATTTCACTATCGACAAGTGCGTTCGGTATTGTAAAAATCGCAACTTTCGAAAACTCATATTTTCTATACCTAACGAAATTACTGATATCAATAAAATGTTTTAGAAGCAAAATAAATGACACAGGGTCCACCGATGTGATGAACCGACCCACCGACTCGATAAAATGATCCACCGATACGATTAAGAAATCCACCGATATCTTAAAACTGTTAATACACAAAAAAATAATACACTGAGCAGATAAATTATACACCGATAATGTTTGTCACCGATCAGGTGGGAAATTGTCGTATCGGTGGGTAAAATGACCACCGATTCCACCGATAACGGTACAGCGACGAGATAAATTGCACACTTTTTTTTAAATTTCTAATGAACTATAATAACTAGGACAAATTAAACTACAGCCAATAAAGCTAATTCAGTTACTTTCTCTGTATGGATCAAACAAATATAAAATAACAACATATTACAATATAAAAAATCATTCTCCGATAAGATAAAATATTTGTCGCCTAGCAATTTTCATGGTGTACTTACGTTTTTTGCGGGCAAATGCAGCGATGTAGAAAGCGTCTGTCTTCACTGCGCATTAGGGCAGTACTAACATGAAATAATAAATAGGGAGGGGACACTATCGGACTTGCCTATGTAAAGTTATGTCTAAATTACTTTTTGGCACCGAAAAGCCAAGAATTTCTGGGACAAGTACGTTTGTGCCTCTCATTAATAAATTTGGTTAGTTAAATAATAGAATATGCTATTTATCAATGATGAAACTAATATCCTACGAAATAGGGTAGGTTGTAACCTTAATTTACTAATATTCATTAACTTATAAGCCATTTTGTTTGTAAAAAAAGTACTGGGACAGCACCGACAAGCGAAAATTTGGACTTTAGGAATTTTTTTCTACCCTTAAATTTCATCCTAGCCCATTAATATTTTTGCCCCCACCCAATATCTACCTATATAATACTATAAAAATCAATTTAATACAATATTCTTCTTTTCAAATACGAATTTCAACGAGGACAGAAAAAAAAGTCGTTTGGGAAATCGACCCATATATACCTTAGCTAGACGAACCTTACTTGGTTTTAGCGCCACCTATGCGAATCCATAGCTGAATTGGCAAAGCACTTGGGGCGTATACCTAGGGGGTGCAGGTTCGAGTCCTGCTGGATTCTTAATTTATCAACTTTAATATTCTAGCTTAATTCTCTAGCTAAGGGAGACAACCCCGACAGAAAAACCAGCGTGCGGCCCGAAAGGGTCGTCCCAGCGCCGTAAACCTGTCCCACAGGAACGGGGGTCGGAGCTTCGTCACTTCGACTACGAGGAAGGTAACCTCTTCAAAAATCCCCTAATCCTATGGTGTGGTTCATGCCCAGAGGATGAATGACTGGCAGGTTAGCTTAGTCTCAAGTGGCCAAACTCGGCGACGCAGGCGAACCGTCGTTTTAAGTACCGTCTATGGGAATGGGCGTCACCCCTAGAGCGACTGTTATATCGGCCCTACTCGTGGGAACATAATGAGCATGTTTAATAACCCTGAAAATTTAACAGAAGAGATAGTAGATAGGAATAACCCAAAAACCATTACCCAAAAACTTTTACACAAAGGAATGTTTATAAACCGTAAACGATCAGTCGTTTACGGTTGAAGCCGTTCGGTTGTGGAATGCATTACCTCTAAGTATCAGACGAGCACAATCCTTGAATATTTTCAAAAAATTGTTAAATGAGCATTATTTGTCATTATAATACTTTATTTTGTAGTGTATATTAAGTGTGTATAATTTATGATTTAATGTATGTTTTTTATTATTTTATGTTATGTTATTTTATTTTATCTATTGTATATAGTATGTATTTATGTATTGTATGTATTTTTATATTGCATAGTGTGTATTTAAGTGCCTATGCACCCAATATTTCATGTACTATTTAGTATTTTTAATTATTTATTTATTTTTATTTTAGTCTTTAATTTGACAAGCCTTGAGCAAAATAAAAAAGAAAAAGTAACAACAAATCCAATGCAATAAACTACCGCAAATAACCATTATTATGTCCATCCTAAGGTTGCCTGGAAGAGATCGCGTCAAGCGATAAGGCCGCCCTTTGTACATTTTAGTTTTAAGTACCTATTTCTTTGTATGTTTTTTTTTACAAATTTGATGTGCAAATAAAGTTTTCTCTATCTCTCTATCTATCAAGTTCCTTTAGTGGAACAACTAATCAAGAACGGGAGACAACTGAGCGTACAGATAAAGAATCAGAAGAACAGCACTTTACAGAAGTGCACTATGGCAAAAGGCAAAGAACCAGCCCGGATGCAGTTACACGTAACCGAAAACAAACAAAATTGGATTACTGGCTTGCAACACCAGCCGTACCAACATCCAACAGTTTCACAGGACTTGACGATATAGAGCAAGCAGACAAACCAGAAATACAAGCACCAAAACCAATAAGACCCCCTCCACTGTTTATTGATGGCGTCAGAAATATCCAACCTTTGCTAAAATTATTAGAAGAAGTTGCAAAAGGAGAGTATGAAATTAAGGTATTAAGAGATGACAGAGTTAAAATACAATCGAAATCAGCCGAATCATACTCCACTATTTATAAAGAACTGAAAGCCAAAGACACAGAATTCTTTAGTTACCAACCTAAACAAGACCGCAGCTTTAGAGTGGTGTTAAAAAATCTACACCCATCAACAGATAAAGAGGAAATAAAGATAGCTATTGAGGAGCTCGACCATAAAGTAACTAATGTCTGGAACATCCAAAACTCAAGAACAAAGCAGGCACTACCGATGTGGAACATTGAACTAGAACCTCGTGAAAACAATAAAGACATATATAATGTAAAAACTCTCCTTCACTGTCGCATATTGTTTGAAGCACCTAGACCAAAGCGTGGAATCCCTCAATGCACTAACTGTCAAGATTATAACCACACACAAAAGTTCTGCAATAGAAAGCCCAAATGTGTCAAATGTGCAGGTTCGCATCACACCTCTGTTTGTCCGCGGAAAGAAAGATCAAACCAGGTTAAATGTGTCCTTTGCGAGGGCAATCACCCAGCTAATTACAAAGGCTGCACAGTCTACAAGGAGTTGCTAAAAGTCCGATATCCTCCTCCAATTACTAAACACAGAAGAAAATCTGAATACGCGAAAGATAAACGAGATCCTACAAATAAAACGACAAATACCGACAAATCGTATGCCTCAGCCACAAAAGGACCACCCAAACAACAAATGACACAAACAGTCAACGTTGAGGACGAAAACCAACAAACCAATGAGTTCAAAGCAATCAAGGAAACACTTGCTGCCCTGATGAATCAAATATTAATTATGACCCAAACACTAACCGAACTAATGTCAAAAATGTCATTACATTCACAGCACTAAAATTGTGTGTATGGAATGCTAATGGCTTGTCAAATCACTCGGAAGAGTTAAAAATATTTGTTAAAATTCACCACATAGATGTTTTACTAATCTCGGAAACTCACTTCACATCCAAAAGCTTCTTTAAATTACCAGACTACAATATGTATCACACTAACCATCCAGACAACAAAGCACATGGAGGATCAGCCGTCTTCATTAGGTCAAACATCAAGCACCATGTACTAGAAAATTACTGTGAAAAGTACATCCAAGCCACAAGCATCGTAATAACAGACTGGATCAGTGACATAACAATATCGGCCCTCTACTGTCCACCGAGATTTTCTTTAAAGGAAACAGAGTTTAATAACTATTTCCAATCTCTTGGAGACAGATTTATAGCAGGAGGTGACTATAATGCCAAACATACATTTTGGGGATCCCGGCTTGTCCTGCCCAGAGGACGAGAACTCCTTAAATCCGTTCAAAAAGCAAATATGAATGTTGTATCGTCTGGCCAACCTACTTATTGGCCAACAGACAAAAGGAAAATCCCGGATGTTATCGATTTTTGCGTCAGTAAAGGAATTGCAAAGAATAATTTAACGTGCCGAAGCTGTTGGGATCTATCTTCAGACCACTCTCCGATCATAGTGGAATTGCACACAGCCGCCAAAGAGTGCGTCAAAAAATGCGTTTTGCATAATAAAAAAACTAATTGGCCGTTATTTCGAGAGCTTACTGACGAAGCATTCCAGAAACGAGTTAGCCTAAAATCAAATGGAGAAATAACTGAAGCCGTTCTATACTTCAATAACAGTGTGCAGGACGCAGCCTGGTCTTCAACCCCACTACTACCGCATAGAAGCGTGCACGACTACGTAGCAAAACATATTTTAGATAAAGTAGCCCAAAAGAGGAAAATACGGGAACGCTGGCAACAAACCAGAGACCCAGCTGCTAAAAAACTACTGAACCACGCTAGTAGACAGTTGAAAAATACTCTAGAGAAGGATCGTAATGACGGGTTTCAAAATTATCTAGCAGGTCTGGATGCGACTGCTTCTTCAGATTACTCCTTATGGAAAGCCACTAGAAGTCTTAAACGGCCCGTTAGCATTTCTCCTCCCCTAAGGAAAGCTGATGGTTCTTGGGCACGGACAGACCAAGAGAAAGCAGATACCTTCTCAGAACATCTCTCAAACGTCTTTATCCCTCATCCATATGAAGGCTCTCCAATAGATGCAGCAGAAGTTACTGACCATGTAAATACCCCTAGTAATACGGATGAAATGCCTTTTAAATTCACTAAAACAGAAGTTGCGCGTATTATAAAAAAGTTGTACCCAAAAAAGGCACCAGGTTACGATCTAATAACGAACCGCATATTACAAGAACTACCTGATTCCGGCATAATTTTTCTCACGTCAATATTTAACGCCATGACTAGACTGCAGTTCTTTCCCCTGGAGTGGAAGGTTGCACAAATTATGATGTTATTGAAACCAGATAAATAACCTGAAGAAGCAAAATCTTATAGACCTATAAGCCTGCTACCTATACCATCAAAAATATACGAATCTTTACTGCTACAACGAATCCTACCTATACTCAAAGAAAAAGAATTGATTCCTGATCATCAATTTGGGTTCCGCAGTAAACATGCCACTATCGACCAAGTACACAGACTAACAAAAAAAATTATGGAATCACTGGAGGCAAAATCTTACTGCGCTAGTGCATTCTTGGACATTTCCCAAGCGTTTGACCGCGTTTGGCATGAAGGATTACTTTTTAAATTAAAAAATGCTCTACCCGACCACCTGTACGGCATACTGAAATCTTTCCTACAAGAGCGCCATTTTCTTGTACAACACGGGGAAGCTCTGTCTTACCTATGTCCAATTAAAGCAGGAGTTCCACAAGGTAGCGTACTGGGCCCCGTACTCTACTTAATGTTTACTGCAGATTTGCCGACATCTGAATCCTTAACAACTGGAACCTTTGCTGACGATACCGCCATACTGGCTGCACACTATGATCCAGGAATAGCCTCACAAATGCTCCAAAAGGGTCTAAATGACATTTCCCATTGGCTCAAAAAGTGGAGAATAAAAGCAAACGAAACGAAATCAGTCAATGTAACGTTTACGTTAAAAAGAGGATCATGTCCTCCAGTCACATTAAATAACATAGAAGTACCACAGTCAGATCATGTGAAATACCTTGGATTGCACTTGGACAAAAGACTCACGTGGCAAAAACATATTTTCACGAAGAGAAAGCAACTAGGCATCCAAACACGCAAACTCTATTGGCTAATCGGGCGAAAGTCCCAACTTTCTCTCGAGAACAAAATACTATTGTACAAGGCAATACTAAAGCCCGTCTGGACGTATGGGATCCAGTTATGGGGCACCGCTTCTCACTCAAACATAGAGATTATACAAAGGTTCCAAAATAAATCCCTGCGTATGATAACCAATGCTCCATGGTTCGTACCCAATGAACTATTACATCATGACCTACAAATACCCACCGTTAAGCAGGAAATTGTGCGCCATACTAAGTCCTACAAGGAACGTATCGAACAACATCCAAATGCGCTAGCCCGGCCATTAATGAACAATCACAACAAAGCGCGACGATTAAAGCGTAGAACACCTCAAGACTTAATCCAACCGCAGTAAACATAACTACTGCCTAAAAAATGAGGATGTGACACAGGTCACACACTTAGCGCGCCAGCTTCAGCACCAACCAACATACTCCTGAATGTCCCACGAAGGCGACAGATTGGAGTAAATACAAAGAACAAAAAAAAAAAAAAAAAAACTTTAATATTAAATAAAAATACAAAAAGGCATAGCAAAGCTAAAATTTGCTTTAAAATATTACAAATGTTACATACATATTTAAACAAATCATTATTTTATTTCCAGCGCATGCCTCCCCTAAATCAATACTAGTTAGAATGGGAGGAGACGCTGAGGGCGCAGTGACAGCACTAGTCATAGCCGCACTTTTGCCGACGACTCAAGTGAACACTAAAGAACAGAACAAGCCGATGAAACGGACGTTCCAAGGTTTGCCACAATTTATCATTATCATCATCATCATCGTCATCATCATTGTGGCGGCATCCGCACATAAAAAATGACTGATGGCAATGACAACGTCAAGGAGTGATATAAACGTCACAAATGTCAAAGAGCGCTGAATCGCGATAACGAAATGTTCACAGCAAGTATATATAAATACTAACGCTACCGTTGAACAACTGTCCGTAAGGCAATACCGCTGAGCCTGGTCGAAGGATCCTCCCTTTGTGGTGGAGGAACATATTATCACATCTACTTTCATCACCATCGTCATCATCAGAGCGCAGTGAACAGCACTTGTTATCGCGGCGATAAATTAGTATCTCAAATTCACAATTTGCCTTTAATTCTTTCAGAAAAACATTCAATAGCCAACCAGTCTTCAAAGGACATCAGCATTGAAACTATTAACAGAACTAAAATTGACAAGAAGCTTCAGATATCTGATGATAGATACACTAGTTCTTATCAGGTACTGAATACATCTTTTATTATTGCTTCTTGAGGAGTTCTTATCTCGTGGATAAAGCCCTGTTGCCCAAACGATCCTTAGGTTTAGCAGGTCGCAGCGCTGTCGTCTGTGAAGGACGAATCATAAAAACTTGATCAGGATTTAATCTGTGTCTCCGAAAACACATTAAGCCGTCCCGGTCATCAGCATCATTTCGGCCTAACGACGTCCACTGTTGGACATAGGCCTCACCTAATTTCCGCCACAACGCGCGGTTTTGGGCCGCGTGGAGCCAGCCAACGGCTCCTTGCAATCTTAAACAGATTATCAGGCTGAGGCCCGAGCCACGCTGCAACGGAAAATGTCAGATAGTGACAAAATCAATGATCGTGAAAGATGGCCACAGATGTCTGTTCGACCACTTGACGAGCTGCACTCGAGCGTGACCAACCCCGACCCGTGACAAGTCATTTGCGACCAACTTCAAAACCGCCAATATATTTGATTTTATCTATAATTATTTTAACAGGTAGCCCACTGCAGTGCTCGTCCTAGCTCGCCTCCTCCTAAAATAACTGAATTTCCGCCTCAGAGATCAATCTTCAGTTACCGTAAGTAACTTTTAATTCATATATTATGCTTCTAAATATTATAAATATTACATTCGTTTGCTACGTCTTCCCAGCTAAACCACTGAATCTATCTGGACGTAAATTCGTAGGGAGATAATTAAATGTCTAGAGAAGAATACTTTTGTTTCCTTACAAATTATATTTTAATAATGTTCTTTTTTTTCGCGAGTAGCGATAGCCGAGTGGGAGACCGTAGGATTTCTAGTCGAAGGTCTCGGGTTCGAACACACGGCACACACCTCTGTCAATAAATCGTTAATATTCGTCTTTTCGAAAATATGTGTGTATTTGTCATATAAATTATCGCTCACTAACGGTAAGGAAAATATCGTGAGGTAACCTGCATGCCTGAGACTGCCTAGAAGTACTAGAGGTCGTGTTAAGTATAACAATTCGCACTGGGTTAGCGTGGTGGACTATGGCCTAACCCTTCTCATCATGAGAAGAGGCCCGAGCCCAGCAGTGGGATATATGCATGACAAATCTTGGTGTAATTCGCAAATATTTGTTCTGAGACTGGGTGTGCTTATGTGAGTGAATGAGTGTATTTGACCTTGTCATTGGGACCATTGGATAGTGTAATTGCTTCTGGCGTTCTATCTAATGTAAAAAATCCAAATTTATCTAAATTTATCTTTATATGTATTAGATACAGGGCTGCTATTATTTTTTTCATTTTATTAATGGTTTTTGCCTAGATGAAGGAAATTTTGAATCCGTCGACAGCAGCAGGTTCGGCGCCTATGAAATGAAGCAACCTGTTAAAACTTCTCACTACAGAGGAGGTCTCACCTGGACTGACAGAGGTATAAGAACTAGAGAGTAAACCAGTATTTTTTAAGAAACTTTAAATTCTTGTAATATTCTAAAGAAAATGTTAGCTTTGCTATACCTTTTTGTATTTTATATAATATTAAAGTTGAAAAATTAAGAATCCAGCAGGACTCGAACCTACACCCCCTGGGTATACGCCCCAAGTGCTTTGCCAATTTGCCGCTCAACTTTGCTTCGAGTTTTGCTCACAGCTCGCATTTTTTTCATGTCATAAACTAAGCAGAACTTGTACAATTGGTACTATTTCGAGCCGCTGAGGTGAAAATTTGTATGTGCAACACGAGATCAAAGTTATTTACATATCGTGCTTTGAGTCCCTCACTTCGCTCAAGTTTCTTTAGTAGAATTACTCGCTACCCGCTTGTGATTCTACTATAGAATCTTTCGCTTATTCGGGACTCAAAATTAGCACTAGAAGAAAATACGAACTTTGCTTTCTTGTTGCACAAAAAACTACTTCTAGACCCATTAGTAGGGTTCTATAGAAACTTTGTTTTCCAGGGTCAGTATACCGCAGCAAGTCCTCTCAGCACATGAGCGCCTTCGCTCATTCCCTCCGCAAGTACTCTCGCTGTCCTGTCTCCAGTGATCTGGTCAACATGATCCTTAAACGCGCAAAGGGTTAGTATTTTAGGCATCTTTATACTAAAATGTATTATAAACTACATTCGGCCTATGGCTCCGGCCACGTAGTATAGTTATAACCAGATTTCACGGCGGTTCTGGAGTTAAATGTCGCGGCGCTGTCTTGGACGCTCGTTGAGGATTCAAGCTCGCGAACTTACTTAATCTGCCTAGAAATTTGGCATCAATTATACCCAAGCAAATTTAAGCATATGAAACTAAAGTAGATAATATATATCAATCGCCCGATCCTCAATCGATGATAAGTCGTCATCAATCGATAGTTTTTACTTCACAAGAACAATCGATTATTCGTTTAATCGATTTGTGAATTGTAAGCCAGGGTGGTCAACTGGTGACCTGAAACACAAGCCTCGGCTTAGCTTGGGCACCAGTCTCCCACAAAACGAATTTTACTGTACTTTTATCTTAGTTAATGACTTTGTGTATTTAATTTTTGTTGTGGTGAGAAAAATAAATATATTGTCTATTGTCTATTATCGTCGACTCTTCTGCCTTTCTGCCATCGAAAGATTGATGAAATAACACCCTAACTTTTTTTACTTCTTTATAAACAGCTCAAGAACGCGAAGCCTCCAAAACGCAAAGCCTACGTTCCAAATCAAGAGATGTATCCCCCAACAGTATACCTCGCAACTCAAAGAATATACAAACGTATACCCGAACACAGAAGACTAAAGATGGTAATACAATTGATGCCCGTGTTGTTATGGATAGTAGGAGAATGTTGAGGTGAGTTCTCTATCCGCGAATTTGTCTACTAACTTTTGATGCGTTTTTTTTAATAGATATAATAATAATAATATTATAATAATAATAAATTTCTTTATTTCAGAACATTGTCCATATGTAGCTTATTGCGTATCCTTAATTATCTTATATACTAACTATGTTTATTTTATTTTAATATTGTGCACCAGTGGTCCAAAAGTCCAAAGGTTTTAATCTGACAAACAGTCAAAATCATTTGGTTCTTACATTTAATCAAACTATCTCTAAATTTAGCTGCACAATGGCGGATCAATGCATCAAACCCCGGTAAACCGGCCTCGGCAAACATAAGCGACGCGCTACAGTATCTAGGGAGGCGGAACAGCACCCTAGAGGCGTCATTGTATTGTAAAGTGGGCCAAGCAATTAGGTATGCAGGTCAAAAACTTTTACGCCATAGTGAAAACTGACTGCAATAGATATGCAAGAGTGAATTTCATATTTAATAAGTGTAATATACACACTATTCAGATGTGTAACTCACTTATCCATTACTGGTGTAGTAAGTGTTTACTATGATTTAGAAGTTTTTGACCTGCATACCGAACTCGTTGGCCCACTGTACCTTTAAAGACCGGTACTGCTCTTTCGTTTAGTTGTTCCACAGTTGTGAGGTTTATAGTGGCTGGCAGTAAGCTGCAAACAGCTTCTGCTTCACCGCCGGCGAGAACTTAAATTCATAACGAATGTTTTCACTATTTATTTCATTACGTCATCGTCGAATTGCCTAATCGCCTGCATAATCGAATTATTCAACGCATTTCTAGTCGTAGAAGGAGTCCAGTAGACCTCAGCACGACGTACGACTACTTGAAGGCAGGCACACCTGGTCGACAGCCCCCGGTCCGTTTGGATAAAAATAACAAAGAATTCTGGAACACTCTCAGACAAATTTATAAGAACCAACCTAAAGTAAGTGACGGTAGATCTTCTAAACGAGCACGAGGGCGGAAGTACTAACGTCTCGCCTTTATCCTGCCGCCAAATAGTAGTGCCTGCACTGCTATGTTCTAGTTTGTTGGTGAGATCAGGCCCTGGCATATGAGATAGCACCGTAGTCCTCAGATGGAACGATAAATAAATAGATATCACACCACTTACACACAGCGCCATCTAGTCCCAAACTAAGCAGAGCTTGTTTTATGGGTACTAGAATAACTGATACTAATACGCTAATACATATATACTTTTCTTTTGTAAATACATATCTACTTATTATACATAGAAACACCCAGACTAAGACAAACCCCCATGTTCATGCACACAAAGATTTGTCCTAAGCAGGAATCGAACCCGCGACCTCGGCGTCGCAGGCAGGTACACTACCCACTGCGCCATCCGGTCGTCTACTATATAGTATTAAGAAATCAAGTTCATGATACAGTTGAAGCCAAATTTCTAGGTGGCTTAGAGTCAATCGCGAAAGCGAGATGAATGTGAAACGTGAATCCCATTCCAGTGACTGAGACGGCGCATTTTCGCAGCCAACTCCAGAACCGACTAGACAATTGGTTACTACGAAAATAGGCTGATGGGAGGGTGGCGAGATGACCACACCGCCACATTTATCCATTACTGCGTAATATTACTTACTTAGTTTTAATATAAGATTGAGCTGACGAGTCGGCAACCGTTTGGCAGGACGCGCCCCCGACTGGTGGACTGACAACCTAAAGAAGGTCGCTGGAGTGAGGTCCATGTCCAGTGGAATAAGATTGGCATTAGTTATAGTTGATAATAATATTAATTTCATTTTTTATTCTCAAGGTATACCAAATGTGCCCAAGCCTTCAAAAGAGATACAACCAGCACAAAAAGATTTGCCCAAACGCCTCTCATGGCTCCAACATACGAGTAAGTCAATTATAATATTTTTTAGACGCGTGGTCCCTATTTATTTGTCTCAGATTTTTGTTTCATATGATTGTGATATTTTTTAATTGTTTTACTACTAGTTACGCATAATATTAGTTGACTTTTTTATAATAAATGCTTTACGTATAAAATCATTGTTAAGCATTATTTAAAGCATTATTTTCTATATGCATAATGATATTTCATCTTACTATTCTTATATTTTTATTAAAACTGACGTGATATGTAACATTCTTTAAATTATGAAACAACATACTCATGTAATGTTGGTCAATTTTTTCGACCGCGGTTTCACCAATACTTTTAGGCATTTTCAAGAGAGTGCGTCATACTACTCTCTTTTCGTACGAACGAACGTGTAGTCCACCTGATGGTAAGTGGAGTACAGCCCATGGACATCAACAATCCACAAAAGCAGAATATAGATGCGTCGCTGCAGCTGAGGACTACGGTGTTATGCCTCATGTGCCAGTAATTTCAGGGCCTGATCTCACCACCAAACCGGAACACAGTAATGGAAGCACTACTATTTGGCGGCAGGTTAAAGGTGAGACGGTGGTGCTGCCGCCCCCTAGCTCATTCACAAGAGCTCTACCACCAGTACAGACATTATTCCCACTGCACGACCAGAGATGCGTTGATGCGTTTCAGATAAAATTCACGTCAAGGTTTAGAAATATTTGACAGCAGCTACCCGGCCCGGGGAATATTTTCTATGAAATTTGACAGTCTAACCGTTGCAAAAGTATAACCGTCAATTTTCTTCTTAGTCTTTTATTATCTCTGACTTATTCTTCGTCGTGTCGATGGCTGAGTCAAATTTTATTTTGACTTGCCATCGTGGTGAAAGGATTAGCCAATTAACTTTGAAGAACTCGCTAATTGCCCAGGGTGCGCCGGACGTAGTATCTCTGACTATAACTTTTAGACGAAGACTTTCAACTTTATATCAATTAAAATAAGGGCAAAGTAAATACTGCAACTTTTTTATTGTAAAAGTTTCAGGAATCCGATGAAGTTATTGAAGATAAAGAAGATTTGGGTAAATACAATTTTGTTTACTCTTATTAAGGCACATTAAACCAGTTGTATGACGATTTGTATTAATAAACTGGCAAAACCAATTAAAACTTACCTTTTAGGAAAAGTTGAAACTGGATCTTAAAAGCCTTTGTTTCAAGCTTCCAGTTAAAGCACGTGTCAGCGTCAATGCCCGGCGAATTTTCTTTGAAAATATGTTAACATACGCCGGGCATTGACGCTGACGCTTGCTTCCAACTGCAAGCTTTAGCCACACTTTATCTCATCAACCAATCGACGATGTCAATACTGTTAGTATGACTTTGACAGATGTCGACCGATATCAATCGATCAAATTTCATTTACTATAACTTGTGTACATATTAATTTGTTGTTTTTTTAATACGCAGCGCCGGCAACGAGTGTACGTCGATTGCTTTTGTCGTTAAGGGGGTGCGATACGCCTGTAAGTTCATTATTATTATTTATTACATAATATGAGGGCGGATCAAAAAGTTCGTGAAATGGAGGGGTTAGAGAGAGAAGGGGTTCGAGAGAGAAGGGGTTCTTCTCAACAAGTAGCGATGACTTGTTGTCTCAATATAATTATAAATACTAAGTTTCACCCCAATCGGTTCATTAACCAAAATAATTTCATGTTTAAATTCACTCCCCTTCCCTATCATTCCGCGAACTTTTTGACCTCCTCTTGTATAGCAAGTGAGTACGTAGAAGATTAATCTGATGTTAGGGACAAATACAGCCCGAACATCCACAATCCGCAAAAGATTGCTAATGTGTGAAACCCCGGTGGTGGAAGCCCTATTCTGGGCACAAGAGATGCCTCATGTGTCCAGGGTTGGGCAGGTCTTGAAAAGCCTGGGACTCAGGAGGGTTTTTCTTCTCTTTCCACTGACGAACCTCGCCAGCCGGGACTGAAGGCGCCAAGCATAGCCCTACCCCTGCTGGTGATCGTCACCCTAAATGTATGACCAGTCAGTAGATCTCTATGTGCCATTCCTTTATGACTCTTCACCAATTTTGAACAAAGTCATGCAAATACTTTAGCGACAGTTTAAAGGTGAGATGGTAGTCCTTTCTCTTTCGAGCTCGTTCACAAAAGCTCTAATTCTGATGGCTATTTTGGGTGTTAAAGTTTTTATTCTTTGGCCAGACCTAGCTTATCGCCATTCTTTTGATTGGATTTAAGATAATTATGAAATCGGTATTTATTGTGATCAAAGGTTTATATAATCCTTAATTTATAAAATCAATAAAAAAAACAATGTTCGTTAAGGTAATGAATATTTCTTGCTGCAATATTCATCAAACCCTTTCCTTTATTTTCCATCTAGTGTAAACCAATCCCAAACCCAGACAAGCCATCGTATTGCATCTGCTCGGACACGTGCAAGTGTGGATGTAACTACAAATCCATCAAGAAATGCCAATGTTGTCTCAACAGACTGAACAAAGCCCCAAAATGTGATGGATGTAAAAGCAAATACATCACCGAATCATCCGAAGAATATTACAAACGAAGGATTGATGAAGAAATTAATAAATGGCTCAGTGAAATCCCTGTTCAAAATAATGAAGATTCAAGAGCTAAGAAACTTAGAGAAGACAAGGCAGCGAAATTAGCTAAATACTTAAAACAATTACCAGATGATGATAATTTTGAAACAGACACTAATACTGCAATTGATAAATGTGTTTCTGATATGCCAATGTGGAGTCCTGCTGATAAAAAAGATAGTGATCAAATGAAGGATAAACTTGCCAAGAATCTACTAGACAGAATTCTCGGTATACCAAAAAAAGCTGATGTTTTTTTCATTCTGACAGGCGGTCTTTCAGATATAGTGTCAGAGTTTATCGATACAATTAAGTTTACTGAGAACGTGAATAGAAAAGAGATCGTTGATAATATAGTTAGAGAAATAAAAAGTTTGGCTGTGAATTTACCTGACAATGAAGTAGAGGGCAAAGATTTTTTACGATCTGAAATTTATGATATGCTTGAAAAACTACCTATCGAAATTGATAATGACAAAAACATAACAATTACTAAGCTAGCTGATAAGTTGACAAGTGATGTTGAAGACGTTTTAAGAAATTTAGGATCACAGTCTGGTCCCAAAAGTTTGAATGACGATATTAGAATACCCATATCTGATTGGTTTGAAGAAGTAGTGGAGTTAAGTGAAGTCCCTCCAAATAGCCAAGAAAGTACAGACATTATTGATGAACTGACTAGAAAATTACGCAAATTGCAATCTGCAGGTATTTATGAAAGTAACAGAAATCAAATGGAATATGAAATCAACACTGTCTCAAATAAAGTAAATGCACCTGCTAAACTAGCTAAAGCATTAAACGAAGAATTAATGGATATGCTTACAGATATTATTTATACAAGTGAAAAGGCAAATAAACTAAGTTACGACTTAGATAACAAATTTAAAGAAAATATAGAGAGGTTAGTGGTCGCTAAAGATAAAGAAGCCATTAAATTCTTGATGTCAAAAGAAATAAACTTTGCAATTAATTTAGAAGACATATCTGATCAAGAGAAACAAGATTTAAGGTACAAAGTTAAACAACTACTCAATGAAAATTTTGATATGCCGATTTCAAAAAACATCAAAATAAGTTTAATTGATGGTTTTCGGATTGCACTCAAAGAAGCCGCAATTGGTAAGGCAAAAGACGATTTAATGCTCAAATTAACAAACATTGCTAATCAATTAGATGAAATTCAACCTGAGAGTTTGAAAGAGCATGTATTCGGTAAAGTATTAAAAGATGTAAATCTTGTATTACGAGAGATGGACTTACCGGCAGATGTAAAAGATAGTTTAAATCAAACATTCAAATCAATGCTCAATAATGAGTTAAGACCTTTCACGGACCACGTAAAAAATGGCGTATTAGACGACATTAATGTTATGGTAAATGATTCGACACTGGCTAATTCACAGAAAAATGATCTCTTAGAAAAACTTAAAAGCGTTATTATAGAAAATTTGAAAAATTTCCCTGACCAAACGCTAATTGATTACGCAAAAGAATGTATGATACATGACGTCAATGACTTGTTAAATAACACTTCAGCCCCAAAAAAGGAATTACGCAATTTAAAAATCGATCTAAGACGCGTGGTGGCTGAGCGCTTGGATCAGCCGTGGTTACATTATATGATTGGTAAATTAAAAAGTGCCATGCACCATGAAATACTGAAATCCACGTTACGTAGGGATGAAAAAGACAATTTAGAAGACTCTTTGGCTGATAGTAGCAATAAGCATTTAAGCCAATTACCCCAAGTATCAGTCGAAGAACATGCAAAAGATGCAATACTGAGAAATTTACCTCGCATGTTTGGGAAAATAAACTTACCAGTCAATGAACAAAGTAAGCTAACAAATGAAATTGCAGATATGATAGATGAAAGTTTTTATAATGCATATTTGAGTGATATCAGAGACGGGATGCAAGAAAACATTCGGAAGTTGTTCCACGAATCGTCAATAGCATTTATGGAGAAAGAAGAATTTATTGATACAATGATAAATACCGTCAATAATATTTTAGACCAAACGCACTACGGAGAAAAAGAATGGGACAATTTAGATATCATGTACGATATGATAGATAAAATACCAATGGACAACGAAAGCAAAAAAAGATTAAAATTCAAACTAAAGAATATAGTTGACGATTATTCAGATAACCCTGATTTTGTTAATTTAGTTAAAGAAGGTTTGGGTTTTGCTGAAAGTAAGGTATTAATAGAACATAACGCAACAGATGAAATAATAGTAAAATACATCAAAAGTGCATTAAACGAAGTCTATGTACCAAATGAACAAGAGCATATTATTGAAAATAAGCTAAGCGAAGTGTTAATTAAAAATTTTAATCAACCAAGAACCGCATCGAAAGAAATTGACGAAATTATTGAAGAACTACCTCTGTCTTTACCCGAAAAGAAAAAACTTCAATCTAAATTAAAAGATTTATTTGCTAAAGAATCTGATGAATTAGAAAAAGAAATTGAAACTGCTATATTAGATATCCAAGCTGCTATAGAATTGTCATCACTGCTAAAGCAAATAAAAGATACATTAAAGAGTAATATCAAGGACAATATATTTATCCATTTAAATAAACCCATATCCAGTGACGATAAAGATAATTTAAAAAACAAATTAAACGAAATACTAGAGAACGATGTTCCGTCAAAGGAGGTACAAAATCATTTAAAAAATACATTATTAACTGTAATAGATAAAATACCGACTCATCTGCAGGACAAAATTATATTCCAAAAGAAAGTTGTTGAACTTGGTGATAACATAATTGACGACGCACCGATACGTGACAACATAAAACATCAAATGAAGTCAGAATTTAAAAATGTTATTTATGACAGCCTCGAAGAACCAATGCAAGAAGATCAAAAGCAGCAAATTAAAGATAAAATTGATAATATAATTAACGAGTCACCTATAACTGAGTATCATAAAGAAGATTTAAAACAAAAACTAACTAGTTTTGTCTCGAAATTGTTAGATCAATTCCTAGGAACGTCAGAAATTTCCAAAAATAAAACAATTTTGGATGATATTTTCAAAATACTTGATTCTGAATCTCTCTCGAAAGTAAAAAACAGTAAGTTGAAGGATAAATTTAGAAAAGCACTCATCGATTTAGATAAACATCCTTTAGTCGATATGAAAAATAAAACAGTGCAAACTGTGAAGAATGCGATTGATGATACTGGGATTCCAATCGACCAAAAAGCATTTTTAAAAACAAAACTAGAAAATACGTTGGGTAATTTTTTCGATGAACTCCAATCAGATATTTCACAAAATAAATTTAAATTACCAAGTACGAGTAATGTCAAAAATGCTTATGTAAAAGATTCTATATCTGATGAGTCAGATTTGTTGTATCGAGAATTTAAACCAGTAACGAGCAACTCTGAAATCAAAGCAGAATCATTAAATTCACTCATTTTTAACGTAGGTACCTCAAGGAATGATCTCGAACCTTATTCTGATATAGTAAACAAATTTTGTACAGAAAAGGTCCTCCCTGTCCTTGATAAAGCAAATATACCGCAAGTAGATAAAGATGAGGTAAGGCGCAAAATTAAACAGCTAGTGATTAAGACAATAGAAAAGCCATTAAAAAGTGATACAATGCAAATACTTACAAACAGTATCACCAAATTGATTCAAGAAGCAATCCAATCAAAAGATCAAAAGGTCGAGCTCATTAACATAAATTACGGAACGACGAAAACCATGATAACACTAGTTCAGATCAATGATTCTATTTTACCAAGGATCAGTTCTTGCCTTAACAATGCACCAGTAACTGAAAATGATAAGAAATACATTATGAATAAAATAATTAACACGTTGGTTGATTACCTAAATAAACCAATATCTATGGATACTTTCGATACACTGAAGAAAATTATCGATTCCGTTCTTAATGAAACAGTTAAGAATGTTAAAAAGAGAACGACGCTAAGAAGAAATATAATGAATTTAATCAATGATGGCATTAGTTATTTGACTGTTGAAGGTAAGTACAAAGATAATAAAAAAATATATTAAAAGAATAGAACCTTTTGTGAACGAATTCAAGGGAGGAAACTCAAATAGCACAGCCACTTTACCTATAAAGCCCAAAGCACATACGATACTTTTAGCGATTACCGAACGCAAATTCACCAAAACGTTATGCAGTGTTGATTTAGTCGCAAAATCACTGATCTCCAATGCTAAAATCAGGGTGTGTGCTATGTATATACACGGTAAGTTGAATTGACGCTGCGCTTTTACAGTCAAAGTCCCATCTTTGGTGTCCATCGTATACGTGCACTTTTGTGCAATTCTTCCAAAATATTTTTACTCAAATCTACTCGTATCTGTTTAGGGTAGTAACACTTGACACACTAACAAACTTTGTATATTTAATATTAGTGTAATTTATATGACAAAATGGCTGACAGCTTAACTTACACAATGAGGGCTATCGTATTTTGTCCATCACGTGGTGCCACTGTACATTAAGACTTGTAATTTGTTGACAGACATTGATTTATCCCAACCATTGAGTTTAAACGTTTTTAATAGAGGCACTGTTCTTTAGGGCGTTTTGAATACAATCACTTTGGAAAAATACGGCTTTTTGTTTCAATTTCAAGTGCGGACGTTTAAACGCCTGTCTCATTTGCTTGTGTCTTATGCACAAGTTATGTTAAGTGCTCGTAAAAGTTGTTCTTCAGAATGCCCGGCGCCTTTTAAACTGTGCCTCTATATACACTAATAAACTCATTGACCGCATAGCCAACACGCAAATAGTGACATTTGACATTTCGGGGCCCTCACACTACACAAGCAAACTCTAGCGGTGAATCCATACGCGATAGCCCTCATTCGATGGTAGATATTAAAATATTAATACGAATGCATTTTCTTTCAGATTATTCAGAAAATATGTATAAACCGTCAAATACAGCTTTGAACCTAGTAGACGCATTTAATCAAACTGCAAAATTGTACGTTTCACGCACTGTAAATTATGAAACCGACAAAAATACAAAAATGTCTCGAGAATCTTCAAAGTTAATTAAAAAAGCAATCATAAAACAGCTCCTTGATATAGTTAATGAAACAAAAGCGTCAAAAGAAAAGAAAGATATCTTAAACCATGGACTCAGAGGAATAATAGATGCTAATGTACACGAACTATTTTTAAACACATATAAAGAAAGATTTGATACGAAGCTAGCTATTGCTGAAGAAATAAGACGGTTTTTAGATCGAGTGGATATTCCTGAACAAGCCAAAAATGCGTTATATGAACAATTCGTTCAAGTAGTGAATAAAGAAATTAATAAATTCTCAACCCATGATGTACAAGCCCAGTCATCCAATTCTGATCGTTCAAAGAAGTCAGTCACACTAAATCTAGATGACTCAGAAATGGGCCCTCCTACTGACAGTTTTACTCCTGTCAAAAAACAACTATTTCCTTCCAAGTCTCCTAAAAATCTCGGCAAGTCTAATACTGCTGAAAGCCAGAAGCTAAAACGGCGGACAGGCAATGCAACAACTTCCTCAATGTCTTCTAATAATGCAACAAACAGGCGATCATCTACAAAATATAGGACAATACCGTCTGCAGCAGATAGTTTTATGGCGGATGAGTTACCTACGAAAACTTATGTGGACCAGAAGAGCTTTAATTCTCCTATAACTCGTAATCCAGTCACATCTACACCTATGAAAGGTCGCAAAGGATGGGACATGCCCAACTTTTCCGCTATAGACGGTGATGAAAGTGCTATGAATTCTACTGTGGTTCCGGAGGACAAAAGGTATTGGGAAAAACTTGAAAAGCTGATCATGAAATGGATTGATAGGTTACCTGTACATCTTAATGAAGAAACAAGAGAGATGGTTAAAGCTGAAGTACACAATGATATAGAATATAGACAGAAATACCTGCAAATGAATCCGTCAGTCAAGCCGACAAAAGAAGCGGAGATAGAATGTCTGATGTATAGGGTATATAGGTTGATCAGCAAAGTGTTAGCTGCAGCGACTGAGTTGAATGTGATGCATGGAACTGAAGGGTTGGTTCAATCTATGCTGGATGTCGATGAAAACGCCTTAGATGAAGGTAAAAATCTCTTACTAAGTTATATTGAATGGTAGGTACTAGGCTGATATTAGAAATAACTAGTATTCCATGACTGAATATCAAAATAACTCTGACAAAACAAAAACTGACTAAATATAAATTATTGAACTAAAATCGGTTTAATAATGTTTCATTTATTAAATTTATTCTTGACAAAACAAAAACTGACTAAATATAAATTATTAAACTAAAATCGGTTTAATAATGTTTCATTTATTAAATTTATTCTAATTAAAGTACACATAAATGAATACAAAGTTATTGTAATTTTTTAAAGAAACTATTTTCCCTCACAGATGACGAAATTGATGAACAACTACAGAGCCATATTGAAAACTTGGTTAGCAAAATTCCGACGGGTGAAAAAGACTTCTTCAAAGATCAAACAATAAGACGTAACATTCAATCAAAATTAGAAGATAAATTAAAACAGTTAAATCCAGAAGAACTTGGAGATGACTACGAAGATATAGTGAGAGATGAAATTGCAGCTATACTTGATGAATCAGGCATTACTCCAGATGATGAAGTCACAAGCCATATTGACTCTTTCATTAGGAAAGTAGGAGGTGAAACTCCACATGGTGGCAAAGAAAAACAAGCGTATAAACAGCAACTAAGGGATACTTTATCTACTAGTTTATCCGATAAGCTTGACGATTCAGCTGAAGAGCAAGAAGCATTGGAATCGTTGATAGACGACCTCGCTGATGCATTTATTGACCTACGTTATGCAGGTGATGACAAAAAACAAAGAGATAAATTGCAGAAAAAAATTAACGATAAAATCAGTGAGTTTTGCGATGACCACTTAAACAGACATCCTGATAAACCAATTGACCGACATAAATTGACCGGCGATCTGTACAGTGCGTTGCACAATGTCTCCCTACTACCTGACGAGTCGCTACCACCAGAAGAAGATCTGGATGCTGCGTTAAATAAACTTCTTTTGGAATGTGAACAGCTTAAGGAACGTCAAGGATATAAAAAATCGCCAATACAGGAAAAAGCCGACAAGGTGGGCGGGGCAGTATTTGATTTCCTCAAAGAATTACCAATTGAAGAACAAACCGCTCAGCAGCAGTTGGAAACAGCACGTAAAATAGACACACTATCAAATAAGCTGGCGAACATAATGCATAATGAAAAGTTGACAGAACCTGAAAAACAAGCTGAAATGGAGAAGGAAGTAACTAGTTTTATTAAATCACTACCGTTGAAACCAGGTCATGAGAAGAATATTGAAGAATTTACGAAAAAAATTTTGGGAAAGATTGCAGCAGTCGATGAAACTGCGCCTTCAACATCTTTAGCTGCTACAGGATCCGATATATGTCCGACATTTAAATCTTTGATGGAAAGGAAATGCAAAGAATGCCAAACAGAGTATCCTCCATGTAACATAACCGAGGAGGACAAAGCCCATTTGGAGCGGATCAGGCGACGAACCTGCATGGCTCCTGACTGCTTGAACTCACTGTTGAAAGACAAGCAACATGCGTCAGTCAGTCCGATGCCTCTGGATAACGAATGTCAGACACTCGATTTTTCTCAGCTAGAGCCTTGTCCATCCGCTCTTGGCAAAGATTCAAAACCATGTCCAGGTGTTCCACCTATATGTCCACGTGCTCAACCTATATGTCCAAGGGTATCGCCGATATGTCCCGGGGTTCAACCCATATGTCCGAGGATTTCACCGATATGCCCAGGGATTCCAACGGTATGTCCAAGGAGCTCTTCGATATGTCCAAATCAAATCATACCTAAGAGGAGTACATGTGTTCAAAGTGACGATATACAACCGCAGGTCAGTGGGGAATTTATATATTTTTTAACTCTACGAAACTCACTTTTTGGCGTTCTCAAAATATCTGAAATTACTGACTGTCATAGGAAAACAATCATGCCGTCTCTCCAAAGGTAACCTATACGGGGCGTTTTAAAGATATACGTTAAGGTAAAATGAAATCTCTAATGACAGCATCTATAAGTGATAAATTTGTTGCCCAAAATTTAACCAAAAAAAATCTCATTTACCCGCAACTAAAATTATAACAGGGCTATTGCACTGTTTGCGAATAACCAAGAAATCCCTAAACTTTTGCAGGTCATCATAAAAGAATACTTCTGGGACTCTGATTTACCCGAATGTCCAGGCAGAAAACCACCATGTGCGCCACCGCCTTGCCCACGTTCCCCACAAAAACGAGTTCCATGCATACCATCTACTAAAGTACCATCAAGAATTTCCATAAGCCGTACTCCATCTCCCTGCTCCCCGATGCCTTGTGTTTCTGGAGTATGTAGTCCAGCAGACCCTTTGTCACACTTATTTATACCTCCAATGCACTCGACTCCAAGAAATTCGTACATTAGAACCTCGAAAAGAAACGGCTTACAAGACGAATTCTCTGAGCCTTGCACCAGCAAATGTCCAAGGAAAAAACGCGTTATTGAACTTGGTTCTTTGGATGATCTCAGCAACCCGTGTCGAAAGAAAAAGTATACTTGGGATTCCTGTTCTCGGCACTGTAGTGATACTGAAGAGGTTGAAGATACATGTAATTGTAAAAGATCGCCAAAACCATGTCGCAGAAGAGACTGTGCTGTTGGGTCATCGTGTAACGATAAAATGGTCAAACGCTGCCCAAAATGCTGCGGAGTCCACTATCCCCACTGTCCTTACCCCAGCCATATGTATTTTAAATCGTGACTCCTACTGTTCTTCAAATCTTGGTCATTATTGCCACAATGTTTTAACAAACTTATGTTTACATTCAATAAATTGACCTGAAAATTATTGTCTCGTGATTTTTCTTATTAACTGCTTCGTTGGTCTAGCTAAGGCCTTGGTTTAGAAGTGTTAGGAGGGTTTAAGAGACACTTACCAAATGCTTAGTTAACGTTTTCTAAACTATACTTTCAGTCATTGTATAAAACCATCCAACATTGTGATCCGATAAATTTACGGCGTAAACTATAATCTTCAAGCGCCTACGTTTTTATGATAGCAATATTTTCTATGCCAAATTCTTCAGTTTATATATTGTAAAATTGATATTTAGTCTTAGTCTTTCTCTAAGATATGTTTTGGTTTAGTATATTATACCTCGTGTGAGTTGCATGTGTCAGTTATTTCAGGATTGAATCTACCCATACAGTTAGTACCGCTTACCAAGTGATTCAGTATATTATTCTGAGACCCCTTTTACGCTTAAAAATTTTCACACCCGGAGCTCAAAAAATCTGTTTTAAATTACTGAAAAGCATTTTCGCAAGCTTATTCTTATACATTGGCGAACAATGGAACGGTGAAAGGATAAATCTTTGAATGATCCATAAATTCAAATTCAAATTCAATTTTTTTTCAAATTCAAATTATTTATTTTCATAGGATATGGATAGGAGGCGTCACACGTCAAAATATTACAAACAAATGATATGAAAATAAATTATAAGTAAAACTAAATTATACTAATTACAATTATTTGAATAACCGGGGCTTAGATTAATTTTAATGCAACTGTTTAGAATCTGATTAAAGAGAATGATTTGTTCTGACTCTGGGTGTGCTTTGTGTGTGTGAAATGTATGTTTGTGAACACCGCGACGCAGGAGTAATTCCTAGTGCGGGCGAAGATTTTAGTGTATTTAAGTATAAAGACAAGATGGCATCTGACAAATCCGTAATGGATAGCCTATTATCTAAAGAAATGTTTGTCTTCCTCAAAACAAATGTTCAGAGTCGGTTATCAACTGACACAAACGGTCACCAACGGATTCGACCCGAATCTTTAATGATATAATGTGACAATCATTCTATTATCGCATGTATATAAATAAGAATAACGGTTTTTTGTAGGAAATAACATATTAAAAAAATTCTCTTCTTCGTCGTGTCGATGGCCGAGTCAAATTTTATTTTGACTTGCCATCGTGGTGAAACTGTGAAAGGATTAGCCAATTCGCTTTGAAGGACTCGCGAATTGCCCGCGTGCGCCGGACGTAGAGAGTCGCTGTGTACGTCACTCGATGCTCCTTTCATGCAAGAAAAAATCTAATAACTATATTACATTGCAAAACGCTAATCGACCCAGAGATTTTGCATTGCCATTCAACGTGGCAATACTGCCAGCCTTCTTGCCACGGTATCTGCTGTGGACAGTGATGCGGAGGAATTTTATAATTATTTGTTTTTTTTTAAATATGTTATTTTTAATCATATTTCATTGTTGCAACTGGCTCCTTGGTCAAGCGGTATATTGTTTGTATAACTCACCGAAATTTTCTTCAGCTGCCAAGTAATTCGCAGATACAAATTACTAGTTTTCCTTTTTATCCCCCTTCACGCCCGTGGTGTAATAGCCAGGATTCGAACCCACGATTGTAAGGGCGATGCCTTATCCCTCCTTATCCATTGCGCCACGTACGCCATACCGTCAGGGATGCGTGCTGTCGAAATAGTCCTAATTTGTCCGCCACACACACTTGTTTATCTTTTGGCTCGATACTTATGAACATTATTTGCAATACATATCAAACATATCATAATACGTAACGTATAACCGTCGAATACATAATAATAATGTAATTGTAAACTAACCTTGACTTCAAAATTCGCGCAGACTGGTTTTAATTTACCTCAATTGACAACGAGTTTTAAATAAACGTTATTTTTTAAAATAACATTCATTTAAATCCTTTCCGTAGTTTAAGCGCTACGGTGGAACATACAAACAAACATCAAAACATACATACAAACATACATACAATGGCATACAAACAAACATACTATGACATGTTACGTATGCGTCAGGCATACCGTTGGAGCTTGGAGCTACATGAGCCGTGGCGCAGCGTTAGCAATACGAGCGGTGGACGTCGCGCCATACAACCATTTTTACCGGATTGGTGCACTTTCGTTTCTAACATCGAGCGTTAGTCACCTATCTTAGGATGTAGGCCTTAAGTTTAATTGCAATTTCGTTATTAAAACGTTTTTTTTAAGTTAATTTGGTTTCCTTTCGACCCTCTGGCAGCGGCCAACGTAATTGACATATAAACAAACATACATACAAACAAACATATAAACATACAAAGACTGCCAAATTTATTACCCTTCCGTTTGGCCACGCTTTACTCGGGTACAAACTAAACCATTAAAAATGTACAATATCTAAAGATATTCACGCATATGGCATTGGACTACGTAGGATTATTCACAGATCGTGAATACCTTGGATTAAAATCAATGAAATAAATAAAATATGAATGGTCAGATGTCCACACCTTTTAGCATAGAATTGACCATGTTTACTAACGATTCCAATTAAATAGAGAATAATAAAGATAGGTATAATATTTATACTATCCTTCGTATGTCGATAAAACCTACAACCTATAATTCCCGGGTACCATACCAAATATGACAGCAGTGGGAGACCGTAGGACTGCGATGTCAAAGGTCTCGGGTTCGATCCCACGGCACACAACTCTGTCAATAAATCGTTAATTCGTCTTTTCGAAGATATATGTGTGTATTTATCATATTCTTCATCGCTCGCTAACGGTGAAGGAAAACATCGTGAAGAAACCTGCACGCCTGAGAATGCCTAAAAAGTACTCTAGGTTGTGTGAAGTCTACCAATCCGCCCTTGGCCAGCGTGGTGGACTATGTGTGATGTTATATACACATATTCCATTAATGAAATCACACGAAATTTGAATTTCTGTCAATTAAATAACGACCGTATTTATATGTGGATAAGGTTGCACTAAATATTCGAAGCTATAATCGCAACACCGAATAGGCTCCGAAACTGCTATAGATATATCTGTCGAGATAGTTCAAGACATAGGCTACTTTTTATCGACTTACCACGCCGGCAGAGCTGTAAACAGAAATAAGTCATATTAACTAATTTTAAATGCTTTTCAACCCTGTGTTTCCTCTTAATTAGCATGCATGACTGCACAAAAAGTACAAAAGACACTACATTAACTACATACAATTATTTAAATCGTGGGAACGATCTAACCTTGGGTCCGCCTTGGAGTGACCGTTATGTATTACTTGTCTTATTCTGTGCCATTATGTAAGAATTTAAGTTATCACTTGAGTGGGTAATTTAAGAGATCGTTGTGGTTTGAAAAATATATGGTGACTAGGATTGAAAAAGGTAGGCTTTGATCGTTTTTACTACTAGTATTATATTATTTGTAGTTTTTACACGCTTTATATTAGCTTCACTTGTATGTTTGTTTGTATGAAACACATTTCAAAGGGTGATGACAATGCAATAATTATTATTATTATTATTATTTTTTTATATTGTAATAAACGCTCTTAAATAAACCAAACTAAAAAGTAGAAAATAAATAATAGTAAAAAAACTAAAAAACACGTTTAATGTAGAAAACCAGACTAAAAAATAGAAAATATTTTTTTCATTTCAAAAAAAGCGTGGGGTGCATGGGTCAATATTTATACATTTTTCATTGACCGACATGAGAAGAAGGATTATAATTGCCATAATATATCCTAAAAAGCACCCCACGCTTTTTTTTTTAAATATTTTTTTTCTTTGTGATTAAGAAAGAAAGAAATCAAGAAATCAAACCATTTTTCCCACGGGCTCCAAGGGGCGCTTGAACACGTCAAAGCAAACATCAAAATAAAAAAATATATTGTTAAGTAGGTGCGTGAGGTACGTGTTAATGAAACGACAGGTTGCTTAGCACTGATGATGTATTCCAATATGGCGGAGATCGGGAACGCAGCCCGCGTTGACATAGACCATAGATAATTAATCTAGATACATATGTAACATCCCTTCCCCTTTTACTTACAATAATACTATAGAACTAAAACTAAAAGAACTGCTTATAATTAAACCTAGGACGATCGCGTTTGCCTCTTGTTGAAGATTGCACAACATCTTGATGCGTGACTGTAGGAGCAGAGCTATAGCTAGTAGCCGTGTGACTGCTTTCCTCCTCTTCCCCGACGTTAGCCTCATGCAACTGGTTCGCTCCACTTGGTCTTGATGAGCAGTCTATGCCTTGCGATTGAGAGTCATCTGCAGCCTGCGGTTGAGAACCAATGCCTTGCGATTGAGAGTCATCTGCAGCCTGCGGTTGAGAACTTGCTTGAACCATTTCTGGTTCAGAAACATCAGGTAAACTCTCTATGTCCCATGTTGGGACCGAAGAGCTATGATGGTAATTCTTAATCTGATTTTTATGCCGGGTAACATGAGAGTTTAGTTCTGGCACAAAAACTTTGTATAATAGATTGCCAACTTTACTTATTATAATTCCTTGTATCCAGTAGTACTTCTTTGCATTTTCAAATTTTTTAATCAAAACTTCTTCATTTAAAACAAAATCTTTTCTCTTTGTTCCCCCGTAATATTTACTCTGTAACGCCTGCTTATGTTCAATAGTTGCAGAAAGTTCCGTTATGGAAGGCGAAGGAGTTGGGTTTAACAAATCCAATCTACTTCTAAGTTGTCGACCGTAAAGTAGCTCAGCCGGTGTGCGTTCTGTCGAGCTATGCGTTGAATTACGATAGTCAAATAAAAATTTATTAATTTTGCTATCCAAATTCTTCTTATCCGGGCTAGACAGTAATATACTTTTAATTCCCCTTTTTACTATTTTTACCGCGCTCTCAACTTGCCCATTACTGCTGGGATGATAAATTGGTGAAAAAAAGTGTCGTATGCCATTCAGTTTGCAAAAGTCATTAAATTTTTGTGACGTAAACGACGTACCGTTATCACTAACGATGGTTGCCGGTATCCCCACCCTAGACATTAACTCATACAAGCGCTCGATTACTGCATCTGAAGAAATTGTGGACTTCATAGAATAACATTCGACCCATTTCGAGTAAGCGTCAACAACTATGAGGTACATTTGATTATACAGCGGACCTAAGAAATCAATATGTATTCTATAGAACGCGTGCGGTGGATACGGCCAGGGTGCGAGCGGGGCACGGGGCGGCGCCGGGCACAGCTGTGCGCACACGGCACAGGCTCGCGCCGCGCTCTCAATTGCGTAATCGATATTCGGGAACCAAAGTCGCGAGCGCGCTTCGCACTTCATTTTTATTACCCCGTTATGCGACGAATGCAATTCAGCTATAATTTTATTTCGCAATTCATCTGGAATTACAATTTTATGACCCCGCATAATGATACCGTTTTCTAGAGATAACTGTGTCCTACATAGATAATACGGTTTTAATTTTAAATCTTTATTCTTCGGTGGCCAGCCACTCTGAATATAACCTTTTACTTTTTGTAACATTATATCTCGGTCGGTTGCCTCGCGTAACTGAGTTAATGTAACAGGTAAATCACCTTCTACGATAAAGTTAACATACGCGGCGCGGTCTTCATTTTCATACAGCTGTTCGGCCAGAGACATATTTGGGTATGCAATCGAACGCGACAAAAAATCTGCAATATTATCGGCGCTCCGGACATACAATATTTGGTAATTATAAGCCGCCAAAAATATTGCGTATCGTTGAAGTCGATTAGCTGTGACCTCTGGTATTCCCTTTTTAGATCCGAATATTGACAAAAGTGGTTTATGGTCAGTTCGTAAAATAAACGGGTTTTCCCTACCATATAAATACTGATGAAACCGTTTTACCCCAAAAATTATAGCGGAAGCTTCTTTCTGTATTTGAGAATACTTTTTCTCCGCTGACGATAAAGATCGCGAGGCAAATGATACTGGTCTCTCGAGTCCGTCTCTGTCTATCTGTGATAGCACCGCGCCGAGGCCATACGGTGACGCATCAACTGTGAGGATAATCGTTGCGTTTTGATTGAAATGAGCTAACACGTTATCCGATATTAAATGTTCTTTAATTTTATTAAATGCTTGTTGATGTACATCAGACCAATCCCACTTGGAATTTTTGTTTAGTAATTGATACAGAGGACTTAAAATTGTTGCCGCTCTAGGTACAAAATTTCTATAATAGTTCGTTAACCCCAAAAAGGATTGTAATTCATTCACACTAGTGGGGGTCGGAGCGTCCCGAATAGCAGTAACCTTGTCGGCCGACTTTCTCACTCCGTTTTTATCGATTACATGCCCTAAATAATTAACTTCTTTTTGGAAAAAAACGCACTTATCTTTTCTTAACGTTAACCCAGCTTCTTGCAATCTTTTCAGTACCGTTTTTAACCTATTTAAATGTTCAATTCTGTTGCTACCCGTTATTAATAGGTCATCCATTAGACACAGGACCCCGTCTAAGCCCGCAACAATGCCTTGCATAACTTTTTGAAAAATAGCCGGAGCGCTAGACAAACCAAATATTAACCGAGTATACTTAAAAAGACCTCTATGGGTATTTATACATGTCAACATTTGCGTTTCATCATCCTCTGCCAATAAAATTTGATTATATGCACTTTGCATGTCTAATTTTGAAAATTCTTCACCCCCATGCAACTTAGTAAATAAGTCATCAACAGTTGGTAACGGATATTTTTCAATAACAAGTTGCTTGTTAATAGTCGCTGAGTAATCCGCACAAATTCTGATTTCACCATTTTTTTTTAAAACTGGTACGATAGGTGACGCGTAATCAGAATACTGCACAGGTGATATGATGCCCAACGCAACTAAACGATCTAGCTCTTTATCTATCTTGTTTCGGAGCGCGTATGCTACCGGCCGCGCCTTACAAAAAAAAGATTTCGCGTCAGCTTTTAAAGCTAATCTAACTTTATATTTTTTGAAAGCACCCAATGTTTCGGAAAATACTAATGGAGAACTGGTCATTAAGTTGTTTACTTCAATTACATTATTGTAATATTAATATTAATTTCTAAATTGAAAAGTTTTATAAAGTCCCTGCCTAATAACGGCGGTCCCCCATCACGCACTACATATACTGTGAGATTATGTGAGTGGCCTAAATAAACTACCGGCACTTGTATTATACCTAAAGTAAAAATCCTAGCCCCGGCGTACCCCTTTAACGTCTTTTTCGCATGTGATAAAGTTAGAGCTCATTCACACGAAGACGAATCGTGATTTTTCACGAATCGTGTTTTTTTACGATTCGTTATTTTTTTTGACGGGAGCAATGCTTTTTATATACCCATGTTCACACGCTTCACGAATCGTGAAAAAAGACGTAGACGGATACGTCGGTCACTACGGTCATTAGAATGACGATTCGTTAAAAATCTCGAATCGTGATTGGCGCTCGCGCCCCGCGCGCCTGCCTGCTCCGCCCGCCTGTCTGCCCCACCCGCCGCGCGCCCGCTCAATTCAGTACATTCCTTTGACTTGTTAAGACGTGTAGCGCTGCGCTTCAATAAAATCATGTCGAAAAAAGAAAAAGAAAAATTGTATGACCAACAAATAAATCGCGAAGTTTTGATTGCTGCAATCAAAGACAGGCCAGTTTTATGGAATAAATTTTTGGAAATTTATAAGGACAAAACCGCTAAAACAGCAGCATGGCGGGAAATATGCATAATTTTGAAAGAAGATTTTGAAGAAATGGATCAAAAGGACCGACAGTTGTTTGGTAAGTTTTTATTGAGAAAATTTTAAATACAAATCTATACTGCCTATATTTTGTTGTCTTGCCATGGTACTGATCCAGTTTCTGATAGAAAGTAGGTCATAAATTCATTTCTCATTGAATTGCCAGTTCCGACACTCGGTGATACTTCCTGGGGTAGTAAATTTTCAAAATTAAATTCTTTTTCTAATTCAATTCCCTCCTTTTTTATAATCAAATTGTGGAGGACAGTACAAGCTTTCACTACTGAAATAGCTGTTTCTCGTTTAAGGTCTATGGGTCTATGTAAAATTCTCCACTTATTTGCTAGAATGCCAAACGCACATTCCACGTATCTTCTCGCTCTGGTTAAACGATAATTAAATATTCGTTTACCTCTGTCAAGATGCGTTCCACCAAAAGGTCTTAATAAATGTGTGTGTAAACCAAATCCCTCGTCGCCAATAATTACGTAAGGAACTTGAACTTCTGATTCTGTAAATAAAGGCCTTGGTTCGGGTATATTCAAACGGCCTTCTGTCAACATTTTCCAAAAACTTGACTCTTTAAATATTGATGAGTCGCATTCTTTTCCATAGGAACCTACACTGACGTAAACGAATCGATAATCTGAATCTACGACTGCTAATAACACTATTGAAAAGAAATCTTTGTAGTTCATATATACTGAACCACTATTTGACGGCTTTCGAAGCCTAATATGCTTCCCGTCAACTGCTCCAAGGCAGTGAGGGAAATTGGCCTTTTCATTAAATCCACTTGCTATCTTTAACCACTCTTCTTCCTTATTAGGAAGTGGCATAAATTCTTCATATAAATTATTCCATATACTTTGCGTCACTTCTACTACGATGGTGGAAATGGTTGATTTGCCAATTCGATAACTAAAATGAAGATCTTCATAGGAAAGTCCTGACGCCAAATACCTAAAAAAATATTTCATTAAAACCAAATTAGTGGGATGAAGAAGTCGTATTTTCATTCAGAATAAGCGTTCCCACTAGGCACCCAAACGATTTCATATGTTTGACTGGCTGCCTAGTGGGATAGATTAGTCTAAATGAAAATACAACTTCTTCAAGCGCTTCTTCAATTATACAAATTCAGCTTACTAAGCATCCTCTTTTTACGAAAGCAAAAACCGTTATAAAACGTATGGGGCGTAGCCCGTACAAAACAACCACAGATCAGGTCCCTGTATATTTTATTTATGTATAATAATTCATAAATACACAGACGGACAGCGAACGGCGTTTGTGAATAGATATTCGCCCGACAACAGACCGCTCGTCTTGTCGTGACGTGTTTCGAAACCGTGTCCTTATTATTACAGTTGTTTTCTAGTATATATATATTCATCTGTGGTTGTTTTGTAATATTGGGAATAATGCGATGTAAATAAAAATCTTCTTATAAAACCGTTCATACAGTTTTATGAATTATTGTTTCAGGAAGTTCAGTGATGAAAAGGTGGACACAATTGAGAGACACTTGGAGGAAATCATTAGATGAAAACAAAGAAACAAAAAAATCTGGGTCTGGTACAAAATCTAAGCCCTACAAATATAATCAAGAGATGAGCTTTTTGAAGCCAATTATTAAGCCAGGTGAAACATATGACAATAATCCAAATACAAGAGATGAAGCCCAAAGAGAAAATGCAGATCAACAAGAAAATCAGAAAGAGAAACACTTAGAATCATCATCAAAAAAGAAAAGAATGGATAGTGGCAGCGTATTGGATGATAAAATGATGAAACTTGTTGATCATCAATTAAACACAATTGGAAGTGATGACCGTAACATGAATTTTTTTAAGGGGGTTCTGCCATCCCTTCAGCATTTTGATGATGATCAAATACTGGAATTCCAATCTGGGGTCATTAACCTAATACAGAGTATTAAAACTGGACGAAACTATTCGAATTGGCATCAAAATTATTACAATTCACATCATCACAACTATAATAGTGGTGGTTATTATACTAAGTCTCAAGAATCACCGGGAGGATCGTCTAATAATAATAATACTCGGCCTCTTCCTGAAAGTTCATCGATAGTAAATGCAGAAGTGTCTGCAGAAACGCCCACCCCTCTACAACCTGGAACATCGCTGATCCATCGCGATGATCCAAGTGCATCACCGGCACTATCTACAGCTCTAAGTCAATTAAGTGATTATCTGGATCTATCAAATTTCTAAAAACATGTTCTAAATTATCATAAATATAACCAATAAATAAGAATAATAAATAATATAATTAGTTTTTCTTGCCTTATAGTTATCGCCAACTTTTCTTCAGGGCTAATGGCCTTTCTCATACATGTATCCTGTTTTCTCAAATCCGTATCCAACCTTTGGAGAAGGAAGTCAAAGGTATCTTTAGACATTCTAAAATAAGTGTAAAATTTGGTATCATCTTCTCGTAACGAGCTCATCAAAGTATAAAAATCCCCAACACTTTGTCTTTGCCTTAAAATTGGATGCACCCAGTGTATTCTTCTTGTTTTTCTTTTTTTAGATCGACGATAATACCAGTACAAAATTAAAGTATTCACGTCCATTGTCTTTGGTAGTTTACTCTCAACTGAACACAATCACGAAACAACATGTGAACATCAATTCGGATATTTTGACGAATCGTGAAAAAACACGATTCCGTATTCAATGTGAACATCTATCCGTCAAGGCGAATCGTGTTTTATACCGAATCGTCAAAGACGTATCCAGTGTGAATGCGCCCGTACGTCGGCAAAATGTTTGTAATAAGTTTCATCAGAGATAGCAGTAATAGCCGCTCCTGTGTCCATTTCACATCGTAAATTCACGCCGTTGATAAGAACGCACACAGACATCGGCATCATCTCCGATTTACAACGAATACTATTAATGACTATACCTTCTCCCTCGGAAATTTCTTCAACGTGTTTCACATCTTTAGTTTTGTTAGAACACATGCGACGTAAATGTCCCTTCTCGCCACATTTACGACAGCTATAACTTTTGAACCGGCACTCGGTTGTTTGATGGTTTTTATAACCGCACACTGCACATTTTTGCCCGTAATTCACTCGTTTTTTATCATTTATTTTGTAAACACTAACACTAGACGCCGGCGCCGCTGGCACACTGGCAGCGGCTGCGCGCGCGCTGCGCACGCTTGCCGCCAATTCAACCGCTTTCGCCAACGACAATTCCTTGATATCCTTGGAGAACAGTTTGTCCCGCTCGGGTCCGCTTGTCATTCCCATGACAAACCGATCCAACAAAGATTCTTCTAGGCTTCCAAAACCACAGTACGTCGCTAGCCCCCTCAAACGAGCCGCCCATTGCGCATGACTTTCATCTGCCCTCTGTGTCGCTGCGTAAAATTCAGCACGTTCGGCGAATCCATGCCGCTTGGGTATAAAATGCCTGTCTAATGCCTGCAAAATTGCTTCGAACTCTTCCTCTTCAAGCTTTTTAGGCATTAGAAGATCACTTGCGAGTCTGTAGGTTGGTTCGCTGAGTGCCGTGAGTAAAACCGCCCTTCGTTTTACTTTCGCCTTGTCGCCATCCACCAAATCGTTCGCAATAAACCATTGTTGCAAACGATTCCTAAACGCCACCCAATCTTGTGATACATGATCGAAACTATTTAACATTCCGAAAAATGATGCCGCCATCTTGAACAACGCGCGATTCGCTCGTCGCCACTGTTAAGTAGGTGCGTGAGGTACGTGTTAATGAAACGACAGGTTGCTTAGCACTGATGATGTATTCCAATATGACGGAGATCGGGAACGCAGCCCGCGTTGACATAGACCATAGATAATTAATCTAGATACATATGTAACATATATAAAATTAAAATAAAACGTAACTAATAAAATTAAATGCTTATTGCAATAAAATGATTTGACACCGGAGCTTAGATTGAATTTATTTCAACTTGAGATATGAATTTAAATCAATCCAAGTACCAGCTCCGATGGGTATTGCATCATGAGAAGAGCTGGTGAGAAACTCATGTGCACCATCTTTTCTAATTCTTACAATATTTTGTTTGTTTTTTGACATTAATTCTTTGTGTAAGTTATTACAACTAAACTCAATGGCTAAAGATGGTTATGGAGAGAAAATTAACTTAAATATTGCTATGGAATTAAATTTATACTTATAATTAAACTAACTTCCGCCCGCGGCTCCGCCCGCGTGGTATGTCAATTAAAAGTAGCCTATATGTTAATCCAGACTATAAGCTACATGTGTGCAAAATTTCATCGAAATCGACCCGGTAGTTTTGGCGTGAAAGAGTAACAAACATCCATACATCCATACATCCATACTTACAAACTTTCGCATTTATAATATTAGTAAGGATTAGTCCATAGTACATAAGGTTGCAATATCTTACACTTCAAGCAGAAAATAAAGGAGTAAAAGCAATGTGTGTATACTACTGTAATAGGAGGTGGGCTGGTGCCTGTCTACAAGGCACAGTCCTAGACGGCCGAGCCGAGAACACTTCCTCAACCCGGGAATCGAACTCCTAACTGAGCAGTCGCATAAAGACTAAACTAAAGAGGCTATAGGCTATATAATCGTTGCTAATTAATTATATTTAGTTTTTGTGTCTTCAAAAAGTATGACGATATTTTTATCATGACATTTAAAGTTACGAAACAAGAATCAAACTCACGACTTCCCAGTCATAATGTCAGTGAGTTAATTACATCGCTATTATATCGTCACGCTGATTAAAATAATAGTATTGTATAGTTATATAAGCTTACATGCACACATAAAATCACGTCGTTCGCTGCATTAACAGTGATGTATGAAACATCTCTGTATACATGCTCGCCGCTTTATTTTTTATTTATTTATTACTTTATTGTACACAAAAGATTACAAAGAAATATACATAAAACAGTAATTGAATACAAAAGGCGAGCTTAACTCAGTGCTTGAGTTCTCTTCCAGTAAACCTAGAGCAATAGAGGAGACGATGATGCCATAGAGGGCAAGATAAGTGTACAACTTAAAAGGAAAGTACCAAAATATAACTAAATCCGCATACATATTTACATCCTAGTACATATATATACATATATAAATAACATAAACATAATATATATTATAAATATATAAAAATATACATACATATATATTTATTAAATAACAATAAATGAAGAAAGAAAATTAAAAAGAGATTTTTTTTTTTATAACAAAATAAAATTATATTTATTGTCATGTCAAATTGGTTTAAGTTTTATCTTAGAATGAAAATGCTCTTTTACTTTTTTCTTAAATACCGTAATAGATGGACTATCTCGTATTTTATGAGGAAGACTATTCCTTAGCCGCATTGCTTGAATAGAGAAGGATCTGTCATAACAACTTGAATATTGTAATGGAGTGCGAAGAAGAAGAGAAGAGGAAGAACGGCAGGGTTTACCCCTGGGCACTAAGTACTCAAAGCGTTCACTTAGGTATGAAGGAGAATTAGGATTGTGAAGGACGGAAAAAAGAAAAGACAATATGGAGGTCACGACGTTGCCGAATGGGTAACCACCCCACTTTTTTCCGGAATTCGGAAACATGATCATATTTCCGAAGACCGAAAATGAAGCGGATACCCAGATTCTGCAGACGTTCCAGTTTGTTAAGATGTTCCTCCTTTACATCTAGAAAGCAGACATCAGCGTAGTCGATAAGTGGCAGAAGAAGGGACTGGGCAAGAGTAACTTATTTGTATTGATATAGTCCTAAAACTATTTGAATTATGTATCTATATTTAAGATATGTTAGTACAAAAATTGTGCATAGTGATTGCCCAATATTACTAGAGGTATATACGACATTTTGTCAATCGTATAAATAAACATAAAGAATGCTAAGTTTTTTCAATCATCATCATCAGCCTGTAGCAGTCCACTGCTGGACATAGGCCTCTCCCAAGGTGCGCCAGAGTTCACGGCCCTGTGCCTTATCTTATTGTATAAATAATTATAATAATGCTAAGTTTTTCGGAGACGATTGAGTTTGGTGGAAACATTCAACATACATTTATTGTAATCATGCTGATACAATTAAGAATATAAATTGTTTAAAGATAAAGATAAAGATAAAGATACTTTATTTCGCAAATATGGGTGTACAGTATGATGTTACATAAAGAATATTAGTTCCACCAAATTTTACCAATAGGCATGCGAAAGGTTACATAACCATTAAAATACATGTAAGCAACAAAGACAGCATAAAATATTACAAAACTAACGAAGAACAAATAAAAATAAATTTAAACAATAATATAAAACAATTAACTAAAAACTAATATAAACTACACAAATGCACTATCTTTTTCATGCATAAATTCACTTATACTGTAATAGGCTTTATCAGTCAGAAAGTTACGAAGTCTTTTTTTAAATAAATTAATATTAAGTTCTTTCCAACACTTCGGTAATTTGTTGTAAATGTTGGGGGCCATGCAGAAAACACTATTGCGCATTAGTGTTGTGTTAGCAGTTTGAAGGCAAATTTTACTGCTGTCTCGCCTGTTTCTTGGTATTACGTCAGATAGACGCATAAATCGGTTTGGATTCGATTTTACAAATAAAGCAACCTCCAAAATGTAAAGGCACGGTAGTGTCAGTATTTTATATCGCTTGAAATATGGCAAGCAGCTATCTATGGGTTTCAGTTTAAACATCGACCGTATGCATCTCTTTTTTTGTTGTACAAAACAATTATATTCTTAATTGTATACTATTGTGCATAAAAGGAGCCTTCCCGAGTGACGTACACAACGATTCCCTACGTCCAGCGCACCCTGGGCAATTTTGCAAATAGCTAATCCTTTCACCACGATAGCAAGTCTATATAAAATTTGACTCAGCCATCGACACGACAAAGAAAGAAAGATTTGTATACTTTATGTCAATAACGAATTTTTAAAACTCAAACTTAATATACAACCACCAAATTAGTTATTTCAAGGCGAACCATTTACATTTAAATAAACAACTTTAATTTTTGCTTTTTATAACCTTTAAAACATTATTTATGTAATATTTACGTATTTTTGACATAATATAGATAACCTTGACTCCTTCTCTTTTAGGCCACAACTGCATTCAGTTATATGAATGCTGTCGGCCTTAAAATAATGAATTGGGAACATTTTTTTACTTTTGGCTACAATCTGTTCATATTTTTAAGTAGTATGTAGATTTAAATAAATAAATAAATATTACACAACTCACACACAACGCCATCTAGTCCCAAACTAAGCAGAGCTTGTACTATGGGTACTAGAATAACTGATACTAATACATATATTATATACTTTTCTTTTGTAAATACATACGTATTATACATAGAAACACCCAGACTAAGACAAACCCCCATGTTCATGCACACAAAGATTTGTCCTAAGCGGGAATCGAGCCCGCGACCTCGGCGTCGCAGGCAGGTACACTACCCACTCCACCATCCGGTTTTTAAGTAAAGTAGATGCTTAGTGCCTCGCTGGTCTATTGGTTAGCGTATGCGTCTCTCACCGCGAGGTCTCGTGTTCGATTCCCGGGTTGAGAAAAGTGTTATTTGGGATTTTTCTGACAGGAAACTCAAATAGCAGCGCGAAGTTGGATTTATGCTCGGATGTCGCATGGGACCTAAACATATAATAATAAATAATAATAATAATAAATTATTTATTGCAACGAAATACATTTAACAATATCGACGGTTAAAAGGTAATAGGGGATAACCGACAAAAAGTGAAATGTTCAGGAGAGCCGTTTAAAGTTTTAAATTTTAGAAAAACTCACGTGTTGTTGTCATTTATTAACATATCGTGAAAACTAAAACAGTTATAAAATCAAAAAATAATGGAGCATTCACCGGTATTTTTAGTTTTAATGATATGACGCTATTTAAAGAGGTTTTTGTCGCTTATAACAAAAGCTTTTAATTTTCCAATGAGGAAATATGGCATAAGCTACAAATGACAATATAAAATATTAAAGGTTAAGAAGCCTAAGCGACATACCAATTTCTTACATCGCAAGGTTAAAGGATATAAGAGACTAGACAGTTCAATAAGTGTTTTTGGAAAAGAAGGATAAGGTACTTTTCACAGTGGATGTATAAAAGGTAATAGAGCACAAGAAACAGTCGGCTATCAAAACAATAGTAGGATATAAGACATTAGTGACACAGAATGTTGCTTAAAAGCAAAGGAAAAGAAGGATAATCGACATTTGGTATTGCGTGAGTTTATGGAAATATGGATGAAAAGACACACCAAAAATAATTAAGTAGCGTAACCAACACGATCCTACACTAGGATAAGAGCTAAAACTGGTATTACACAACACTGTGATTGAGTTCATAACTCGTAAAATAGGGTGAAGTAAGTATAAGGGATTTCGATTTTATAGAAAAAGACGTATCCTTAGTCTTAGAGGCTTCTTTCAGTGTACCCTACCCGTTCAAGTACATAGGTAATTCAAATTACTAACAAACTACACACATCATTGCCTAGGGATATTTAATTTTTACTATTATATGAAATTCTGTAAATATTTTGTTAAAACAATTATATTTTAAATTGAAGTTTATATTATGGTTTATACTTGCAACTACATAAAAAGAGATGCATCAAAGAGTTTTTAATTTATGATTTTATTTTTGGGTATAATTTTTACTTTGTACATAATGGATTTTATGTAGTAAATTATGAAAATTAAAGTCATTATAATAACAAAAAACGGCATTTAATTAAAGTTAATAATCAGTATTTCCTCCCCTAACATTAATTATTAGAGATCGGCATCCGTTATTCATGCTCAAAATTAAGTTATCCAAATCGAGCTGTGGTATCAGGTCCCAGATTCTTTTCAAGTGCAGGAAAAGTTGTTCTTCTGTTATCAAATTTGGAGAAAAATTAACCATAGCCCTTCGTTGTAACATGTCTCATGCGTGTTCAATGGGATTCATGTCAGGGGACTGAGCAGGCCAGTCCATAACCCTGATTTTAACTTTTGATGTTTACTATGCACAGTTTTTTTTGTGTTTTTATCGTGCATAAATTGGAACTCCTGACCCATTTGTACCCTGTGTGGGATAAGCACAGGTTTCACTACCTCACTGCGGTATTTCAGTGCATTCATGTTCCCTCTTATCCAAATGAGATCGGTTCGCGCACCGATACGAATACCAGCCCAGACCATAATAGTGCGGCCTTGATATGAATGGACTTCTTGTGGATGCTGGAGACGGCTTCGTCTACTCGCCAAACCCTTAATCTTCGTGAATCCGGATAAAATCCAAACCGAGACTCATCACAAAAAAGCACCATGGACCATTGCTCGTCACTCCATGCGAAATGTTCTCGAGCCCACAATAGTCTCCGCCCGCGATTGCCACGCCACAGATTGTAGCCTTTGAACCATTTGCATAGCCGTAATATTGGGTTGTCTCCTAGCAATATTTTGAAGAAAACGGTCCTGCTTAGGAGTGGTGATGCAATTTTTGCCTGAATGCCGTTCAGCGACATCGCCTGTAGCACGATATCCTGACCATAACGTGACCAACCACGCGTTGTGTAGCGCCCGCTTCCAACATGCCTACAGCTCTAATGTGCTCTTTCCTTGTCAAATGTCGACGTGACATAACAATAAATGTAACACACGTTGAAATTAGGATAAAAAAAATGTGTAATCGCTTTTAATTTTTCAAAACTTCATTGTTTTATTGTAACATGAACTAACTTTTCGACCGCCAAATTCGAACAATCGATATTCTTTTGTTTCAAAATGAGTTTTTGTTTTTTATTTTTTTGAATTTCAATAGAAGTAGAGAATATTTTATGTACAAACTTTTTTATACAGTAAATAGTTTTTAAGTTAGGAAGTCTTTCGTGTAATATCACTAGACATTGCTGATGTGTTTAGATAATAACACTGCCAGTTTTCAAGAAAATGGTACTTGAACACTACCTGTCTACAATTAAATGATATCCCTACAGTTTATTGCTTTATTTATTTATGTGTTGTTTCACTTAATTTTGCTACACATCTATATTTATTTTTGAAATATTATATTTATCACCATTATTTATATAATATTGTTATGTATTTATATAAGTACTATTTATTTATATACGTATTAGTACAGTATTACTATATTTTATTAATTATGTGTAATTTGATCAACTTTATATTATATAAAAATATTAAACAGTTTAATTTTTAAATTTTCTCATCTTTATACACCGCGCGCTCCCCTAAATTCACACTTTTTAAATTTCTTTCCATCCAATGGTTGCCTGGAAGAAATTGCCACAAGGCGATAAGGCCACCACTTGTATAACCATTTTGTGTAAATATTTTTGTTATTATTTTCTTTTGTTTTGTGTTTGGTGTACAATAAAGAGTTTTATTATTATTATTAAGTAGGATGTTCTTTAAATAAAAAAGGCGTTTTTTAAAAAAAACAAAGCTTACTTAAAAACAGTAGAAAAGTAATAACCTGCTAATTATTTTTTTGGAAACAATAATACTAGGTAGGTAACTGTTTGTAGGATGTATAACATGTGTAACATCTTTGTAGGATGGGCTGTTCTCAATGTATAGGCTTGAGGATTTGTGGTGTCATCGGTACCAGATGATGTACGAGGACGAACGGCAATGGATTGCTTTGATTTTCTAGTTTTTTTTTTGATGCACGAGGCAAAGTTATTTCTGAAACTGTTGGCGTAGAATTTTTATTGGTGGCAGATGTGACGTCCATATCGTTGCCCGTTGCAGAACTAGTAATAAGATTTGACTTAAGTTCTAGGGCAGAACGGGTGAGGAAAGTTGTCACAGCACCAGGCACACAACAGGTAGGATTTTCTAATACAGCATCCAGTGCAGAACTGTTAAAATGTTCCGTTCAAGTTGTTGAATAAAGAAGACTCAGGCTCAGGGCTATTAAAGCGGTATGTTTCTGTATTTGGTTTAGGGCTGGCATGTACGGTTGTCGCAGCATCGGCTATTGAGCTGGAAAAGAGGTCTAACATAGCATTTGTTGACGATTTTGCTAAGATATCAGTTGTAGTCTGGGTAACATGGGCTGGTGCAGCATCCGTTTCACAGCTTCTGAGGTCTGACGCCGCGTCTGGTACAGGGCTGGTAAAAAGCTCGACACCTTGGTCAGAAAACGGCGTGCGCTGCTGCGAAAGAATAGATATTATCTGAATTCATTAATAAAAGGTAAGGTAAAATAAATTAAGTACTTAGGTTTAATGTTTGTGACAATTAATAAGGTAAATCATAGGTAATAGGTAGGTACAATGTTTTCATAGAAAGTTAATTCAATAACTACAAATTTACCAATGATTTGATTTGACAATTTAGATGACTTCAAGGCCATTTCCAAAATGTCTCTATTTCGGCCTTTCTGTTCCATTTTTAAACATACAATAAATACCATTGAATGAAGTACGTAATCATAAGAAATAAAATTAAATTTAATTTATTAACAATTAAATTTCTTAATTAATATTTTTTTTAGAAAAAATAAAATAGAAGAATATTTGTAAAACAGATAGCTTACCGGTCCTCAGGTTCCGTTCTTTTTCTCGCCGTCACAGCACGCGTTAGACTGTTTTTCGGACAAGCGACGCGCTTTAAACCTACTTTTGTAATATCAAATGGTGTAAGTACCAACTCATAATTAAATCCTTATTGAGTATTGTAGTATAAATGACAGATAAATAAGATTGTACAACATGGAAGTAGGTTATAATCGACACCCTGTCATCTAATTTAATTTAAGTAATAAGGTATTAGCGACAAAACTGTATTTAAAATGTAAACGGAAGTAAGGTATAACCAACAGTGTGATATTAAAATAAATTTAGGTAATAGGGCATTACCTACATAGCTGTCATAAAGAACTGAATGGTAACAGGGCATAACCTACATAGCTGTCATAAAGTACAAAATAGTAATAGGGTATAACCGACAGAGTCATATGAAAATGAATTTTGTAAATAGGATACAAGCGCCATAGCAATGTTATATTAAAAAATGGAAGAATGGCATAAACAACCAAAAGCTCGATATCCTTATGAAGTAAAAAAGCATTACCGCCAACAAACCCAAAAGAAATCATTTTTGTAGGGGTACAAGCACATTTGTAACAAAAATTACCTGATTTTTTGTCGGTTACGCAAAGTAATACTAGGAAAATGCATTTTTTTGCTAGGGCATAAACGCCAAAAAAGTCGTCGTAGAGCCATGGGAGTAAGTGCATTCGAAAGAGCGGAAAATTTTACGTCGGATGGCATATATAACTCATTTTTGCCCAAAATGTCGCTTATGCCCTACTTCCTTTTAACCGTCGATATAAATATAAGCCCTGATTCCCAAACTAGCGTGAGCTGTGTGTTGAGAACCAGTTCCTTCCCAAATAGAGTTAACTTATTAAGGTATGTTTGTTACAAATGACAATAAAATAAAATAAAAAAAACCGGCCAGTGCGTGTCGGGCCACGCGCAATAGGGTTCCGTAGCTAGTCGTAACAACATATATTTGGACTTAAAAGTGATTTAATATTGTTTAGTTTTAGAAATCATTAGCAGTTCGTAAGATGTTAAATAATACTTTAATAAATAAAACGTTTTTTTCATTTAGTTAAACATAAATAAATAAATAAACGTACCGATTACCGACAAATAGCCAAAATACCAAAATTTTTTCGCTAGCACAAATAACTTTGTTTTTCATAGTGTTTTATGGAATTTGTATCAATAACAAAGTTATAATTTGCGGTTGCTGAAAAGTGCTATATCTCAAAAACTGCCGACTGTATCTCATTCAAAACAATTTTGATTGAAAGTTTTTATTAAGATTTTTCGCTCCTGTGGTTTAAAAACTAAAAGACACTCATTTTAGCACTTTTAAAGTGTCTATCTTTGGAACGATTGACATTGAAAAAAAATGGTTCTAAAAACCTCAATGTAATTTTTAAACACTGTATGTGATGTGTATCTATAGACATGTGTAATATTATTCATATTACAAATTATGAATTTAAACTGCTGATTAGTTTTGAGTAGCTAATTAATCTTGTGTGATAATTGGCCCTAATTGACGTTTAGCGGTGTCATTCGGTTGTTACAACACATACACCTATACGTAGAATGAAAAAAGAAAAATTGTTTCAGTTCAATGTATGGGGAGCCCCATATTAATATTTTTTTTTGTGTAAATATCGTAAAACGGTTAACAGAATACATCTACCTACTTAGTTTCAATTGTGTAGTCCTAATAGTTTCGGAATAAAGTGGCTGTGACATACGGACGGACGGACAGACAGACAGACAGACATGACGAATTTATAAGGGTTCCGTTTATTGCCATTCGGCTACGGAACCCTAAAAAGAAATCCTTACAGTAAAATTATTAACAATGTAAGCAATTTTTGTATGAAATGGTGTCTAATATGGAAATGTGGGTTTATACACTTCTGCCACACCCATCTGCGTAATATAGGCGTGATTTTATGTTATGTTTTGGTACCCTTGTTAAGCTCCGTACCCACATAGTTTTACTCGATCGAGTGAAAACCTGGCAATCGTCCACTATCCCACAACAAGGTGTACAACACTCAAACTTCACCTGTTATGTTTAGGTCCTATGGAATAGGGGGTGAGCCTACCGCCATCCACTGGGCACAATTCCAACTCCGTGCTGCTATTCTGAAAATTCACAAATAACACTTTGCCTGACCCGGGCATCGAACTCGAAACCTCGCGATGAGAGGCGCTTAGGCTAACCACTAGGCCATCGAGGCAATTCCAATGGTTTGTCTTACATTATAGGCTTACACAAACCAACCATGGAATTGTGTGTATGTTATTGAAGCAATTTGAAACGCATCTAAAATTTTACAAGCATCAAGAAATCAAAAAAATATCAAGCTGTTATAAAATAAGCTCGTATCCGTTTCACATTAAAAAAAACATTATATTTTATTGATAAAAATTCAGGTTAAAATACTTCAAAATTGTGTTATTTTGTAGTACGACTGTTTGTGAGGTCATTGGAGGTATAAAACAAGTACACAACGAAACGTTACTCCCCGAGTGACGTACACAACGATTCCCTACGTCCGGCGCACCCTGGACAGTTCGCGAGTTCTCCAAGGCGAATTGGCTAATCCTTTCACCACTCACTCACGTATCGAAGAATCGATTGTGGACCGAGCATTTTAGATAGTTGGATAGGTACTGGATCAAGGATACTGGTCAAAGAAAAATTCTTTGTGCCTCGAAAAGTACGAGAAGCGATTGAAATCAGCAAGCATCCAAATTTCAACCGAGATACTGGCTGGTCAATACCTCCCGCCTGGAAACCGGTACTTCAATGCGAATCGGGTACGTTTGACAGACTATCGCCATCTGCCGACACTGTGAGCTCGTTCCACACTGCCCCGAACACGCACGACAACACTGACGGTGATGACAGTGAAAATAACAGTGACATTGACAGTGAAAACATCACAAAAACGCTACCAACAGACACCAGTGTAGCACCGCCCCTTACTATGACGTCACAGCGCGCGGCGCGCGTCGCTGCCCGCAGTGCAAGACTGGCTGCGACTCAGACGCGACGTATCGCACTCTCTTGATAATGCCTAGACATATAGGCGAAACCGCGGTCGACTAAATAGACCAACATTACGTGAGTAACACCCGTATTTTCATAATTTTAATAGATAGATAGAATATATAGAAAAATCTTTATTGTACCTACACCAATATTAACAAAGAAAATATGTTGTAAATTTATATTTTAATTCATTTTTTAAATTTAATATAAATAATAATTACGATGTCTAGGTTGATTCGGTCACGATTGAAGGTCCACGATCAACTGTCTGGTTTTATTTGAATGGTGATGAGTAGTGATGAATTATATACTAAGAAATAAATAAATAAATATATCACAATTTAGACACAACGTCATCTAGTCCCAAACTAAGCAGAGCTTGTACTATGGGTACTAAAATAACTGATAATAATACATAATATAGTTTTCTTTTGTAAATACATACTCATTGTTACTTACTACACATTCTTCGTAATGAGCGAGAAATGCTCTCAATATCATGTTCATGGTCTGTAGGTATACCGAAGATCTCCAGGGAAAGTTACAATACAATATTGTTTTAATATCATGGGAAGAAAACGAATTGACAATGAACAAACGTGAGTTCATTTACCTTCTCATTCTGCCAAATTACCAAGTTTGTATAACATAGCCAATTATTTCGTTTTATAAACACATAACATTAAGTCTATATTATCCACATTTCACCTGTTATTTTTTGGTGGCTATTACATAGTAAAATCTATTTTTACTATGGCTATTATTCGCCATCGACGCCATCTTGGTACCCAATTTTTAAACTCCGTGATGTTTCTTTATCTCATTTGATAACATTACATCACGTGTATATTACCCAGAAGGGTGTGGCAGGGGTGTACAACACCCACACTTCACCTGTTATGTTTAGGTTCCATGGGATAGGGGATGAGTCCATCGTCATCCACCGAGCACAATTGCAACTCCGCCGCTATTGTTAATTTCCTGACGAATGGTTCTGAAATATAGCTTTGCTCGACCATACAAAGCGATCTTGAGCGATACACAAATTATACCGCTACAACAAGGCAGTATCTAATTTCCTGACAGAAAAATGGCAATCTTACTCGACCCGGGACAGGAATCGAACTCGAGGCATTGCGGTGCGAAAAGCGAGGCGCTTACGCCCCACAAGACTCACGAGGCAGTTATAGTACTTATAAGTACTTAATAAACTGCCATAAACACAGCATATAACCAGTAATTCAAGTCGTTAGCTCATCGCCATAATACGAGGTGGTGACCTTAGCCAAGATTCCTTGTTAGACTTATATAGGCTTAGTTGCAATGCTACTACTTAGATAACTAAGAGCTAAGTAGATAGATAGATATATAGATAAAACTTTATTTGTGCATACCTACATAGTTTTTAATAATAAACAATGTTCCGTATGTTGCAAAACGCTGCAAATTTTATACATGTTTCACAATAGTAAGAACAACATAATTGTAAATTTGCAGCGTGTTTCTATTTTTTTTTGACAATGTTATTAACAAAAAACAGTTTTCATCCCTTTTCAACCCTTTCCGTACACCCAGAACGCTGCAAAATCACACGGTAAGTTATTCTACCTCCTTTAACAAAACCTAAAAATTTGAGCGAGTTACTAATTACTTACGGGTTTTGGCTTTAATGACTGTGGTAGTAGATATGTATGAAAAACCGTGCGGACGCAAACCGCGCCGTGGATTTTTTATGTTGTCCCATTTTCTTTTGGTCTCGGGGATCCTACAGAAATCGGGCAACCCTCAAATTTTAAAAGCTTCTATATTGTTTTTTGTATATTACCTAAAGCTACTCGGATATTTGCATCAAGCAGTCTGCATTACATGTTATTGAGCTGATGCTGCAAGGTACAACTCCTCAATGATAAGGAGTAAGGGGATATTTTTTTAAATATACGTTTTCTTTATTCTTTCAAGTTATACATAGATGAGGCGAGACTAGACATAGATTAGACACTTTGTCTATATATTTGGCATTTCTCAGTCGCCCGCTTCGCTTTGGAGGGAAGTAAAGATACATACTTTCCAACTCCAACTATATACTTCTGATTAAATTCGTTGCGGGTTCCAAGACAATTGTAACTCTCCCTGGGATTGCCCGTGTGTCATGCACGGTGCCTTTCAGTTGGTTACCGCTGTAGATCCTGGCGTCAGGAGTCACAGTGGTGGGGGTGTGGGTGGGATTATATCCCGTAAAAAAAAGATGAGGCGAGGCGTTGAATATTACTTAAGAGCCCTATTACAAAAAAATGCGTATGTGCAAGGTTTTCGCCGTCGTAATTGTATACTTTTTGCTGTTTATTACTTAAAAAAATTACATTATAAAGATAGCCCATTTCTTCGTCTTAAACATTAATACAACAGATATTATTTTTTTAATTTAATTATGCAGTAATCATCATTCTGCTGATGTATGATTCAGTAAAAGAGGGGAACAGACCTTGTTTGAGAGCTCTAATATGTAAAAACTGGCTAACACTGCCCATCAAAATATTATTTTTTGTATTGAATGTATCCTCTACTAACATCATTATAAAATATATTTTTAATATTGACCTTTTATGAGTATAAAAAAAGGTCTGGAATTGATACAAGTTTTAATCAAAATTACCTCAAAACAAGTCAGAATATCTCTGGTATTTCGTATTATTTCAATATAAAGTTTTTACTAAAATAATATTTCACTTTTGCTTTATCCTATAAATTTTTTGTTTTATTTAAAATTGCTATAGTTATTTTGTAATAAATCAAATAAAAGTAGTACTTATTTGACTGCGCCGGGGCGATGCAATCAGATGCGCACGAGCGCTTGTCGAGGTCGGACCTATGTCAGTTTATTTCGTGCGCTAGTGTGCGTAACTAGGCAAGTAAACGCTACGTCAGTGTGTGTGAGTGTGAGCATCTCATAGTAGTATCGCGATTTCTTGATCGTTGTGAGTATAATATTATTTTGGTATTGTGTGTTGTAGTAGCACAATTATTTTACTTCTTTTGTATTATACAGATAATTGCGTTTTATTGTAGTTGTGCTACAGTCAATATGGGTAAATGTAAATACCAATGCTTAAGGAAACGTAAAAGGCATAACATCGAAAACCTGAGCAAAGCTAGAGAAGCAAGGTATGTATTTAATTTCTTTTTCGTCGTTATTTAATTGGTCGTGTTTGTTATGAATTGTTAGAAGGTTCTAATGAAAAAAAAAATAGAAAGGACATCCGCTCCCCTCAATACCTACTTTTTCGGCGTGTTCGAGAAAGTTCTTATGAAAGAAAAATAAGAAATTTGCTCATATTTCCCATTTCTATTAAAACATACTTATACGGGGTGGATGCGACATAGCGACATTTATTGAAACCACAGCTTCTATACATGGTAAGTATCAATTTCCACCGGATAAAAATTCTCTGGCGAAAAAAAAAAATCACGTTCTCCAAACAATTTGAACATTGCGATCGTGCAATTTGTTCGGAAGACGTGAATTTTTTTTTTCGCCAGAGAATTTTTTATCCGGTGGAAATGCATACTGGCCATGTATAGAAGCTGTGGTTTCAATAAATGTCGCTATGTCGCATCCACCCTGTATATTCATAATTTATATTTTTTTATAAAAATAATAAAAAACAGAATCTGGAAAACTTTGAAGCTTCAACATCTAGCAACATCAATGAAACTAAGGACATGGTAAAATAATGACCTTTCCTAATATGAAATACTTCGTATTGAAAATTTAATTTATTTCATGCTTTTTTTAATTTTTTAGACTTTTGACAGTGAATACGCAGACTTCGACACTAATGATAGTTCAATAATTGAAGAAACAGATATAGAAGAAATATCTGTTAACTGTAACGCTGACAAGGTATATATATTATACATTGTATACCAAATAGTTTGGTAAAACTTAGGCAATCCCCATAAGTGATCTTTGTTTTACGCTACACAATGTACTTATATCTTTTTTCTAGGTAATGCTTCGTTTGGGAAAATTATTTAATATTATGTTTTTTTTTTTTAAATTTTTAGAGTGTTGACAATGAAAATCCAGGCTTCGAGACTAATGATAGTTTAATCATTGAAGAAATAGATAAAGAAGAAATATCTGTTAACCGTAATGATGAAAAGGTATGTACGCTAACTAGTTGCTTAAGACTTAGGAAATCCCTATTATAACTAATCTTTGTCTTACGCTACACAATTTACTTATATCTCTTTGATGGGTATTGCTAATGCTTTATTTTGCCTTGTTCACAGGATAATATAGATATTCAAGGAAGACGCTTAATTGATTTTCGTTTCTTCATGAATCAGTTGGTTGCAATTGATGCGCATAGCGAAAAATTGTCATCAAGTCACTATAGTAAACGACACTTATCGACATATTATAATGTATGTATTTATTTTTGTGGATCACACCTACTTTAGCATAATGTTCACGTACTGTAATATTTACTTTATATTAAGTTTCATAATGTTATCAAAAGTAAACGACACTTATCGACATATTATAATGTATGTATTTATTTTTGTGGATGACACCTACTTTAGCATAATGTTCACGTACTGTAATATTTACTTTATATTAAGTTTCATAATGTTATCAAAAATATACGAAATAAAATAATTTTAATGTGTTTCAATTGACTAAATGTTGTAAAACTGATATACCTGTTATTGATAAGGAGCCAATTCTGCAAACTACTAAACTGGTAAACTGAAAAAATACTTTTTATTCTAACAACAAAGCATACTTTACGATTCGTTTACCGTGGAAGTGCCATAGGAAATCATACTACAGCGGATCAAGATTATTTAGTCACTGTTCACGCAACATGTGCATCGAGTGTCGTAACTTGCCGCGCGGTCGCAGAAACACCTTATTTGGCGCAACGTAAAAATGTAATAGGGCTCTTAAGTATTTCTTACTTTTAAGTGCATTATTTATAATTGAAGTCGGTTTTTATTTGAAAACAAAAAACCCGACTGCTTAAAAAAAAGAACTGAAAAGATAAAAACAAGTATAGCATTATCTACATTAAATTCATTAACAACAAATGAAATATGTCAAACTAAATTCTTTATGATGTTGCAGGCGGGGACAAACAATACTTTGTTACTACTATATAACTTCGTTTGTCTTTTCAGTTCTTTTTTTAAGCAGTCGGGTTTTTTTATTTGTAATATTGCCCTAAGCCTTCTCTCATTTACATAAGGGATGAATTTAATTGTAACAGGTTTAGTTGATTATTAGTATTTTACGCAGAGGGACTGCTATAACTTTCGCCCATTAGTCTGGTCAAACGGAGACTACCTTTTTTAACACGGCTTGTCACTCTTGACATTTAGATTTTAGATAAGTGATTTAGTTTTCAACATTTAACTTAAAAGTAATCTAAATCGAAAAAAGAATCCGTTGGAAATGATGAGACATAATATCGATCGATAACACAAAAAGTGGAATACCGTAACATAGCAAATTCAAATATAAGAAAAAACCGGCCAAGTGCGAGTCGGATTTGCGCATGTAGAGTACCGTACCACTATACATCTAAATAAATACGACACAAAACGTAAAACAAAACCAGTCTGTCACAACATCGTACACAACACGACATTCGCGAGGAGACAGTACTATGTAATAAGTACAGTGTTGTACAACAAAATTAACAAACAATTAAATATAGCACATTCTAGTAAACATGAAACTAAGCTGATGGTTAAAAGATGGTTATTAAAATTAAACTACAACGAAACTGAGAATTTGCTAACATAATTACTCAGGAAATAAATACTAAACACACACATACACCCATACAACGCAAATACAAACACTCATATCCACTCCCACTCACACACACACTATTACACACACACACACCCACACACACACACACACACCCACACACACACACACACACACACACACACACACACACACACATAAACTCAAGGCAGAGTAGTACGCAATACGTCCTAAGTTATTTTTTTGAGCGTCGAACGCTATCTTCTGAGATACAGGCTACAACCTAGTTCAGAAGATAGAGTCACCATTTATTAGATAAATTTTACCACCAAACTAACTATGTACTGCCACACATAATATTGTATAATTTACCTATTAGTAAATTATTTGTATTATACAAGAGATACATAGATATACAAAATGTTATAATAATATAATGTAAAATACTTATTACATACGTGAATAAATACAATAATATAAAATGTTTTTCTTTATTCTTTATTATATTAGAGTTGATTGAACGAAAGGTAAAATGCGGTTTACGATTTATAACGTATTAAAAAAACTAATTATTAGATCTCGTATAAACCAATTTTCGGTGGAAGTTTGCATGGTAATGTACATCATATATTATTTTTGCATTTATCATTCCCTTATTTTAGAAGTTACGTCTCTAACGCAAACTATTCAGTTTAGAAACAAATTATATTTGAAACCTCAATATCATTTTTGAAGACCTATCCACACATATAGGGATGAAGAAAAAAAAAATTGAGTTTCAGTTCTAAGTATGGAGAACCCCAAAAAATAATTGTTTTTTTTTTCTATTTTTGTATGTAAATCTTAATGCGGTTCACCGAATACATCTTCTTACCAAGTGTCCACAGTATAGCTCTTATAGTTACCGAGACGAGAGAAAAAAAATAACTTTACTAAAATGTTATAAAAATAAGGGTTCCTTGTACTTACTACGGAACCCTAAAAACAATGATTAGTACTTCTTGTAGCAAAAAAATAGGATGTAAGTAATAAGAAACGGTTTTTGTCTGTCTGTTCGGCTGCTAGTCACCCCGGTGAGTCATCAGGTGTCGGATACTAAGATTGTAACATGAGAAGTAATGGAGGAGCTCTTGGCTAAGTTGGATTTATCCATCTACATCTACAGCATTCTATAGGTTTTTTTTTTTTTTTTTTATACTACTCCCACAGCGAACGAACGTGTAGTCCACCTGATGGTAAGTGAAGTACAGCCCATGGACATCAACAATCCACAAAAGCAGATTATAGATGCGTCGCTGCAGCTTAGGACTACGGTGTTATGCCTCATGTGCCAGTAATTTCAGGGCCTGATCTCACCACCAAACCGGAACACAGTAATGGAAGCACTACTATTTGGCGGCAGGTTAAAGGTGAGACGGTGGTGCTGCCGCCCTCGAGCTCATTCACAAGAGCTCTACCACCAGGTTAAGCAATGTTAACTGCGGTCGTGCGTAGGATGGGTGCGTAGTATTGTAGTTTCGTGCTGAATGTAACTCCGCTATGTTGGTTTTATCCTACTTAAGATAGGAACAAATGGATGAACGTGACGTAACATACAGTTGAGAAATTTAGGGTCCTGGCAAGAGGCGACCGTAGCTGGTTGGTTAAAGCGACTGCCCGGTGTGCAGAAGGTCGCAGGTTCAAATCCTGCCGATTCCATATCTGTTTCAGCTTTTTTTTTATTATAATGAGTACTGCTTCTTAGTATAACAAGTCCGACATCGTTACGGATAGTCAGAGGCTAGAATGTAAGACAGCTAATCTTACAAAGTGTCTCGTACCGGGTTGTGGTTGTGGAGGTCTGATATCTGTCGCTCCTCGTAAAATACTGATGCTCAGCTGAATCCATACATCTATCTCTGGCCTTTGCATCTCTGTTTCTATGTATAATAAGTATGTATTTACAAAAGAAAAGTAAATATGTATTAGTATCAGTTTATTCAACACAATGCATGCAATGGAAACAATTTAAACTAGTTGTTTTTCCATTGACACGAAAAGAAGAAGAAGAGTTATTCTAGTACCCATAGTACAAGCTCTGCTTAGTGTGGGACTAGGTGGCGTTGTGTGTGAGTTCTAAGATATAAATAAAAAACCGTTGGACAAGAAGCCGTCCCAATGTAATTAGAAAAAGGCTTATAATAAGTATGTATTTACAAAAGAAAAGTATGTATTAGTATCAGTTATTCTAGTACCCATAGTACACGCTCTGCTTAGTGTTGGACTAGGTGGCATTGTGTCCCCACCAACGGGTCCCGCGTTGTCGTCGCGGTGGGGCTTAGTACCCGTGGCGCCCTCCACGCCACGGCGAAGCCAAGTGGACCCCAGAGGGGGGCTGCTCCTCGGGTTTTGGGAGTGAAGCCCTTGTGGAGCGGCCCATGTTGCAGGGCCCTTATGGGGGGGCTCTGCAACAGGAGGGCCTGCGGTGTTGGCGTGAGTCGGCACCGCGGCCGAGGAGTTGCGGGGCCGCGGCGGGAGAGGACTGTCGGTGTTCCGTTGCCGCTTTCCCTACCTTCCGCGGTCCCGGCGGGGCCGCAGCCGTCAGTACTGCGGCGTGGTGGGCGGTGGGACGAACATCTGTCTCACCGCGGAGGGCCAGGCCGTCAGATACGAAAGTGTCTGACGGCTTTGCACGCGGCCCTCGGTGCCGGTCCCCCCACATTTTTGGGGGCCATGAGGGGCCTGCCTTGGCGGGCAAGGCCGGGCTGCGGTGTTGGCGCAAGCTGGCACTGTGGCCCGGTGGTTTACGGGGCCGCGGCGGGAGAGGACTGTTGGTGTGTCGTTGCCACTTTCCCTGCCTTCCGCGGTCCCGGCGGGGCCGCAGCCGTTGAACTGCGGCGTGGTGGGCGGCGGGACCGACCACCTGTCTCGCCGCGAGAGGACCAGGCCGTCGGACATGGGGAATGTCCGACGGTTTTGCACGCGGTCCTCGGCGCCGGTCCCCCCACCTTTTGGGGGCCATGAGGGGCCTGCTTCGGCGGGCATCGCCGGGGGGGTTGTGGATGTAAAGGCTGTGCCGGATTCCCATGACCCCCCCATCAAGGCGAGTGCGGGAGCACCGTGGGGTTTTAGTGGGTATTCCCGTGCCGTTTACCATCTTTAGGCACGGGCGAGTCCCACATAACCACTCTGCCCTTCCCCGGGGTGGGGTGGTATGCGTAAATGCATTTCCCCACGTAAAAAAAAAAAAAAAAAAAAAAAAAAAAAAAAAGGTGGCATTGTGTGTTCTCGGCGTCGCGGTGCGTTTCCGCGGTGGGCTGTGGGGCGGATGGACAGGGATCTGCTGGAGGAGGCGGCCATTATTTCGAATTGGTTCGCCTCCCCGCCTTCGTCCGAGGGAGCCAACGCTGCGGCTGGCCGCATTCGCGATGCGATTACGCAGGTTTGCGATGCGGCCATGCCCCGTGCCAAGCGTTGGTCCCCGAAGACGGAGGTATACTGGTGGTCCCCGGAGATAGCCTCCCTTCGCGCTGCATGTTCTGCGGCGCGGAGGTCCTACGGCCGCAGCCGGCGACGTCGCCCTCGCGACGTCGAGATGGAGGACCGGCTTTACGCGGCGTACATCGAGCAGGTGTGCGCCCTAAAGCTGGCCATTTGCCGCGCCAAGGAGGAGGCGCGGCAGGAGATGTTGGAGGGTCTCGATCGTGACCCCTGGGGCCGCCCCTATCGAGCTGCGCTGAACAAGCTGCGCTCGCGGGGCGCCCCCCTTACGGAGACTCTCCAACCCAGCTTCCTCGCAGAGGTGGTTGAGGGCCTATTCCCGCATCGGGCGGAGCACACGCCCCCGGCAATGGTCGCAGAGACCGACGACCGGGAGGCCGACCTCAGTGCACCGCCCGTCACGGACGCGGAAGTAGGGGCGGCTGTTCTTCGGATGCGTTCCAAGAACACCGCCCCCGGGCCCGACGGGGTACCCGGACGGGTGTTGGCCCTGGTCCTCGACCACATGGGGGATCGCCTCAGGGAACTGTTCGACGTGTGCCTGGCGTCCGGACGGTTCCCTGACTGCTGGAAGGCGGGGAAGCTGGTTCTCCTCCCGAAGCCGGGACGGCCGCCCGACACCGTGGCGGCCTACAGGCCTATCGTGTTGCTGGACGAGGCGGGCAAGCTGCTCGAAAGAGTGATTGCTGCCCGTATCGTCCGGCATCTCGAAGAGGTTGGCCCCGGTCTGTCGGATGCCCAGTACGGTTTCCGTGCTGGACGTTCGACGATTGGGGCTATCCTGCGCCTGAGGGCTGCTGCGGAGGCGGCCGTCATCGGCGGAGGGGTGTTGTTGGCGGTATCGCTGGATATCGCCAACGCCTTCGGGACTCTGCCATTCAGCTGCGTCAGCGAGGCACTCCGGTACCATGGAGTGCCGGTTTACCTGATGCGGCTGGTGGCCGACTATCTCGAAGGCAGGGGGGTTCTGTACGAGGACCGAGACGGAGCTTTGCTCCGCAGGCCCGTGTCGTGCGGTGTCCCACAGGGTTCGGTCCTAGGACCGCTCCTGTGGAACATCGGTTACGACTGGGTGCTGCGTGGAGCTTTCCCCCCGGGCCTAGACGTCATCTGCTATACGGATGACACGCTCGTCACGGCCCGGGGGCGAAACTTCGAGGAGGCGGCGCGCCTGGCCACAGTGGGTGTGTCCCAAGTGGTCGGGCGCATCGAGGCGCTGGGGCTTAGGGTGGCCCCTGCCAAGACTGAGGCCGTGGTTTTTCACGGGCCTCGTCGCGGGCCACCTGCTGGCGCCTCGATTACCGTCGGCTCGGTCCTCGTACGGATCGAGGCCCAGATTAAATACCTGGGCCTAGTGATAGACAGGCGGTGGAGCTTCGACGAGCACTTCCGCATTTTGGTGCCCAAGCTGGAAGGCGTGGCTGCCGCTCTCGGTCGGCTTTTGCCGAACGTGGGCGGCGCCAGCGTCGCCAGCCGACGGCTTTACGCGGGGGTGGTACGGTCAATGGCACTGTACGGCGCACCCGTGTGGGCGGAGGCCTTGTCCGCCGGGAACAGGGCGCGGCTATGGAGACCGCAGCGCGTCCTGGCGGTCAGGGCCATTCGTGGATACCGCACGGTGTCGACCGACGCAGCGTGTGCGTTGGCCGGAACACCCCCGTGGGATTTGGATGCGGAAGTGCTCGCCGAAGTGTACAAGCGAGGCGCGGCTGCTCGAGCCGAGGGTTCTGTCCCCATGCCCGAGCAGCTGCGAGCTTGGCGGGAGGAGGCCCACCGGACGCTGATGGTCCGGTGGGGGAATCGGCTGGGGGCTCCACGGGCTGGTTTTCGCACCGTGGAGGCGCTCCGGCCGATTCTTGAGGAGTGGGCAGGGCGGCAGCATGGGACTCTCTCCTTCAGGCTGGTGCAGGTGCTGACCGGGCATGGTTGCTTCGGGAAGTACCTGCACAGGCTGAAGAGGGAGGCGAGCCCCATGTGCCACCACTGCGACTGCGGTGAGGACTCGGCGCAGCACACTCTCGAGCAGTGTCCTGCTTGGGAGGTGCAGCGCCGGGATCTCACCGCGGTCATTGGGAACGACCTCTCGCTGCCGGCTGTGATCGCGGCAATGAGCAGCGCGAGGTCGTGGGATGCGGTCGCATCCTTCTGTGAGGACGTCATCTCGCAGAAGGAGGCGGCGGAGCGGATCAGGGAGGACTCACTCCTGGCTGATCCGCTCCGCCGCCGGCGAGCTGGGCGGCGAAGGCGCGCGTACGCCGCGAGCCTAATGCCGCCCTAAGCGAGGCCGCGGGCGGTGGAGGGGGTTTTCCGCCGCCCGCTGATGCCTTCCGCGACGGAGTGACGCCCTGGGTGTGCCCGGGGCGTCGCTACGAGAGTAGGACTGAGTAGAGTCGGGTGCCCGGTCAGAGGTCGAACTGGGCACGGTCGCCGCGGCGAGCCCTGTGGATATAATATCGATCCGGGGCTCGCCGACCACCATCTTTCGGCGACGAGGGCACACCGCGGGGTTTTAGTGGGTATTCTGTGCCGTTTAACATCGTAGGCACGGGAGTCCCACATAGCCACTCTGCCCGTCCCCCCACGGGTGGGGTGGTATGCGTAAAAGCATTTCCCCGCGAAAAAAAAAAAAAAAAAAAAAAAAAAAAAAAAAAAAAAAAAAAAAAAAAAAAAAAAGGTGGCATTGTGTGTAAGTTCTAAGATATTAAAAAAAACCGTTGGACAACAAGCCGTCCCAATGTTATTGGAAAAAGGCTGCAATTAATGAGTTGCCATCTTGAATTTCATCAATCATTGAATTCTCTCTCTCTTTGTCAAGGTGAAGATCTAATCGGACGTCCTCAGTCTGAATTATGTAATTCTGTGAACAGCTGTTTTTGACAAGGTCTTCTTATTAACTTTAACTTTAACTTAATTTATTTATTAACTTAAAATTATACATGTACACAAAGAAGTTAAATACATACTTGCAGACTTATTCTATTCTAAATAATTGAATGGAGACTTTAGAACATCAGTATAATTGTCTGCACGTGTGGTATAGTGGTTTAAGTGGTCGCCTCGCCGCTCTCCGCTGCACTGGTGTTGTGGGTTCGATCCCCACATGGGACAAATCTTTGTGTGATTCACAAATATTTGTTTTGTGACTGGGTGTGTCATTGGGACCATTGGATAGTGTAATTGCTTCTGGCGTTCTCTCTAATGTAAAAAATCCCAATTTAATTTATTTTTTATTTTTTTTATAAACATTTCAACTTAAATTACTTTTTGTCCATAATGTAAATAAAACATAAGTCTAATACATTGCCAAGTTGATTGATAACCGGTAGTGTAGGTACTTAATTATTTTTTTTTGTCGGTTAGTTCATTTGTGCAACTGCATTGAAAACCCATAATAATTAAAAATAAAAATAATTGACGGTATACAGAAATAAGATTCTTTACCTTCCGTGCTAGTCGAAGACTGCTACGGCAAGGTAAGATTCTCGCACTGAGAATAGCAAATCATAACGTATTGAATACAAGACACATTTTTGCATATGCCTTTCTAACAGAGAAACAAAGGATGCCAATATACGAGTTAACGAGTTTAGCGTAAACAAGTAGTGTAAGCAAGATTATCAGATAAATATTGATGTACTAGCTGACCCGGCGAACTTCGTACCGCCGAAGCGTAAATTTGATGCACTACTTTATTTTGTATAGCTGACCTATCTTATGTATGCGTACCTATTCAATTTGAACTGGAATCTATAATATCCCCCATATAAAATGAATACTTTTTTTTAAAAAATTTTTTTTGCCGTAACTACCTTGTACAGAGTATTAGAAAACTACAAAAAAAAATATCAGCCAAATCGGTCAAGCCGTTTTCATGCCAAGTCGTGACAACGGAAAACGGGTTTCATTTTTATATGTATACATAGATTTGGATTTTGTGTTAGGATCAAAACTATGTGACATAAAAAGTTAAACTCCAAGAAAGTTAAGTATCTAATAAAACTTTAAAATGGATATTATAAAAGATAAAATATGATGTAATATTATGTAACAGACCCATAAACTAATACAATTTATATTAATATTTTAAACAATAAATTATATTAAGTGGTTTTACTAGTTTATAGTAATAAAGATATATTTATATTTTATATATATATATATACAGGGTGTCCCATATTTAATGGATAATCCTTTACCTGCAGATTGGGGGCATCACGCCTGATAGGAAAATGCAAAATTTGTAGAAAAAAAGTATCATGGATTTTTAAATATCGAACATTTTAGATTTTTTCACAAATTAGCCACTTTCGTCCACTCTTCTTGATGCCATGTTCGTAAATCTCAGATTTTTTCAAGTCTGTTTTTGGAATTCAATTCTTGAATAGATGTACTATCAAATTTACTATCTCATTATTGTACAATTATTTCATTTAAAAAACTACAAAGATTAATAAAAAAAAAAATTACATGACATTTTTTTTTACAAAAAGTTTGAACCCTCATGGTGTAAAAAAAATGTATGGAGACCTGTGTGCCCATCACGGAAAAAATATGCCAGTTTCATTGTGATTCTAAAATGGTATAAAATATTTTATATTTTTTTTTATTTAAAAAAATAATGTGAGAAATTATGACCAGGGTCCGATTTTTTTTAAATCACTTTCTACCAAAATGATATCCTAGTTGATAATACTAACTACTTAAGCGTATTAAACTAAACTAAATAATTTCGAATCGTTCCAAATACTGTTTTTTGTAAAAGTTATGCTTGATAACTTTTACAAAAAACAGTTTTTGGAACGATTGACAGCGATTATAAATCTTATAATACCTATCTATGAAAGTATCGATTAAGATCAAAATACTGAAAGTAATTAAACAATATTTTTTTTAATTTTGCTCATCACTTATCTGGGTAACGAAAAAAAAACGCTGACACTCAAATGTGTTCTGTAAAAAAGGCGCGCAAAATTTTTAAATTTGCGGATGCGAAATTTTCAGTTTTCTCTAAAAGATTTTATGATATTGTGCTGTGACTTCAGACTTGTTTTTTGCTACTTGAATTTGGACTTATCAACATCGGCAAATTAACAAACGATATTGTGCTGTGACTTTGGATTTGTTTTTGCTACGAGAATTGAGACTTGTTATCTTCTTTCGTAAAATGCCGCGATATCTGTATACACCAGGAGAGTATACACAAATGCTTTGCTCTACCGAGAAAGGTTTCCGAACGTTTTTTGTTAATTTGCCGATGTTGATAAGTCCAAATTCAAGTAGCAAAAAACAAGTCTGAAGTCACAGCACAATATTATAAAATCTTTTAGAGAGAACTGAAAATTTCACATCCGCAAATTTAAAAATTTTGCGCGCCTTTTTTACAGAACACATTTGAGTGTCAGCGTTTTTTTTTTTCGTTACCCAGATAAGTGATGAGCAAAATTAAAAAAAATATTGTTTAATTACTTTCAGTATTTTGATCTTAATCGATACTTTCATAGATAGGTATTATAAGATTTATAATCGCTGTCAATCGTTCCAAAAACTGTTTTTTGTAAAAGTTATCAAGCATAACTTTTACAAAAAACAGTATTTGGAACGATTCGTAATTATTTAGTTTAGTTTAATACGCTTAAGTAGTTAGTATTATCAACTAGGATATCATTTTGGTAGAAAGTGTTTAAAAAAAAATCGGACCCTGGTCATAATTTCTCACATTATTTTTTTAAATAAAAAAAAATATAAAATATTTTATACCATTTTAGAATCACAATGAAACTGGCATATTTTTTCCGTGATGGGCACACAGGTCTTCATACATTTTTTTTACACCATGAGGGTTCAAACTTTTTGTAAAAAAAAATGTCATGTAATTTTTTTTTTTATTTATCTTTGTAGTTTTTTAAATGAAATAATTGTACAATAATGAGATAGTAAATTTGATAGTACATCTATTCAAGAATTGAATTCCAAAAACAGACTTGAAAAAATCTGAGATTTACGAACATGGCATCAAGAAGAGTGGACGAAAGTGGCTAATTTGTGAAAAAATCTAAAATGTTCGATATTTAAAAATCCATGATACTTTTTTTCTACAAATTTTGCATTTTCCTATCAGGCGTGATGCCCCCAATCTGCAGGTAAAGGATTATCCATTAAATATGGGACACCCTGTATATATATATATATATTCCTTTTCTAGTTATTTGACAACTATTATGATGGAAGAGTATTTGTGAACGACCCTGTCTGCTTACACTTTTGTTTTAGAGTTTGTGGTAAGATTAGAAACTCAAATAACTGACACTAAAAGGAAGAAAGAAAGGAAAGTGGTTTATATTTCTCACACAATATCATAACATACTATAACATCACGCCTATATTACCCCAGAATGGTGTGGCAGAGGTGTATAACACCCACACTTCACCTGTTATGTTTAGGTCCCATGGGATAGAGGGTTGGCCATTCGCCATCCGCCGGGCACGATTCTAACTCCGTGCTGCTTTCGTGAATTTTCTGACGGCAATTGTACCCGAGACCTCGCGGTGAGAGGCATACACTAACCACTAAACCATCGAGGCAGTTCATAAAGATGTCAAATTCTCGTCATTCTCCGTCAAGGTAAAGATCTCGAATCGATTGCCCTCCGTCTTAATGATGTAATTCTTTTAGGTAACGTAAACAAGGTCTGTATTAAATACTTTTTACTTAAAAACTAACGGTCATGGCTTTATTTGAGGTCATAGTTACCTAGACAAGTACCATGTTAAAATTATTTAAATAACTTAAGAAATCGTTTAAGAGAGTTTATTCATCTTATAATAAATAATTATTATAAATTATATTTATTTACTTATTGTGTCCAATCGGACCTTTTTGTATATTTTTGTAAAATATAATATTTAGTTTTTTTTTATATGAATTTGATTTTGTTTTGACTTTTAAGTTCTATGTCATAGAGTACATATGTAGTCTATGTTCTATGTCAGTCTTTAGTTTTTCTTCCATAAGTTCAGTGTTCTTTTAGTTCTTCCTATTTTCCTAATACAATTTATTACCTTATTTTGCCTCCATATTCCTAGTTTATTTTGCCTCAACCCAATCCACAACACTTATATTAGGTATTTTCTTTACCTATCTATATTTTAAGTAAATGGAAAAATTAAAAATGTTTTTAAGTTCCACACACCCTGAAACTACCACGCTTTCTCTTTTCAATCTGTCCATCCAAAGGTTGCCTGGCAGAAATTGCGTCAAGCGATAAGGCCGCCCTTTGCAAATTGTTATTATCTTTCAATAGTTATCTTTAGTTTGTAATGGAATGGTATGCAAATCAAGTTTTATCTATCTATAAATAAAATAACATTCCTTAAACTAAATTAGTGAAATACCTACAATGTAGAGAAATACCTCAATTTATTTATTTGTATTGATGATGCTTTAATTCCGTCAGTATTACACTCGATGTGCATGAGCACACAGCTTGTTAGCTACATAATTTGCTGCAATCAACCATGACATACGGATGCACCATGGAAAGCTACATACCATGAATAGACATGACGACTATTTTTATTTTTAAATGCAATTGAAACACCGTTCGATGTTAGAAACATCATTACAGGAAAAAAAAGAATAAGAATCATTTATTCGCATTATCGTGAGTTTTACTGGTGGTAAAGCTCTTGTAAATGAGCTCGAGGGCGGCAGCACCACCGTCTCACCTTTAACCTGCCGCCAATTAGTAGTGCTTCCATTACTGTGTTCCAGTTTGGTGGTGAGATCAGGCCCTGAAATTACTGGCACATGAGGCATAACACCGTAGTCCTCAGTCAGCTGCAGCGACGCATCTACAATCTGCTTTTGTAGATTGTTGATGTCCATGGGCTGTACTCCACTTACCATGAGGTGGACTACACGTTCGTTCGCTGTGTGCGTAGTATAAAAATATATACATTACAATTGTAGTCTGTCACATTCTACCTTTTAGGTGTGCTAATTTACACACAATCATGAATAGCAAAAAAATACAAGATAAACATAAAAATTAAAATTGAAAAAACAACAGAATTACACAGAAATGCATGCACAACACTAATTTTGCAAGTTACATTTTTTTCTGCAATAAGCGAGGCATTTTAAGGTAATGTTTTATTGTTTAGGTAATCAGTTACATTATTATAGATAGTTTATAGATACATAGATATCACACACCATTTTGTTTTAATGGTGTGTGATATCTATGTAGTCCCAAGCAAATCTTGTGATATGGGTACTAGAATAACCAGGGCCGCCTTTATCAGGGGGTGCAAGGGGTGCGGTGCACCCAGGCGCCTTTCAAGCGCTGAATTTTTGGATACCTACTTCATTAAACTTTGCCATAACATAAACGCCATTGCAGTTTTATAAACTAGTTACTTACGACAAATATATTTGCGCAAGAAAAAAATAAAAAATAGTCATCAACAATATTTTTCTTCTTTTATTACGCTTTCGGCGCTTGTCGTACCGAATTACTACACTAAAAGTAAAAAAAAACGAGGGCGCAGGCTGAGTCCCGCACCCCGGCGCAGAATAGACTTAAGACGGCCCTGAGAATAACTGATACTGATACTTAAAATACTTTTCATTTGATAAATAAATATTAAAAATAACATTTTAGCACAAGATGGTTCCTCAAACCTTTTTTTAAATAGTCTAGTACTTGACACGTCTTTCAGAAGTCAGTCTGAAAGGTAAATGAATAATAAAAATAAATAAAAATTTGATTGGAAACAAAAAACACGGTACATAGTGTCACGTAGATATACGAAGATAGCCTCTAAAGTTAGAAACTGTGGTGCAGCTATCATAGCCCATATAACAATCTAACCTAAGTTAAATAAGTAGGTTTTTCTTTTTTTTTATTATTATAATAAATCAATAATTAAAATTATGATATCTTATTTACATTACAATCTAGCCTATCGAGACTAATAAGTACTTAATATTACGTTAACCTAAATTGCTACGTTATATTATAACGTAAATAAGTAGTGACAATTAATTCGTACTTTAAATAGAAGAAGTTTCCATCAAATCTATACTTATAATAAATCTGTAGAAGTAAAATTTCTGTACATTGAAAATATCCAAAAAATTAATGGCAGGGAGTGTTACGTGTGAGATTAAAAAATTTTTGTCTGTCTGTTTGTTCAGGCATCACGCAAAAACTACCGGTTGATTACGATGAAACTTGGTGTAATAAAATTATTCTTTATCCTGGAAAAGTATATACAATAAAAAGCAAACTTAATTTTGTGGTTCGATCCCTAGACCCGATTATTGTACCAACCGCATAAATAAGTTTGTCGTAGGTTACGTCCGTGACGTAACCTCTTTGGATATTTAACATCACTCCACGGGAGCGGAGCAGTAAGGTTGAACGCGGGTCATAGCAGCTATTATTTAATGCAACGAATTCCACGCGAACGAAGTCGCGGGTAAAATCTAGTGTAAAATAATGTTTTACAAATCTTTCAGAATGTTTTGTGGTGAGTATATCAGTAAGGACTAGAAAGGATAAGGCAGTAAGTATGGAAACGAACCACCGCCGTTGAAGTAAGAAGAGAGAGAATAAAGGAGCTCATGACTAAGTAGAAGCCGGGCCGATCGATCTTATGTCAGCAATGCTAACTGCAGTCGGTCGTGGATGGGTGACCGTAACCTCAGATAATATAATACTAGTACCGTAACATAGCAAGTTTTCCTACATGTCAAGGAGGTACTGGTGGTAGAGCTCTTGTGAATGAGCTCGAGGGCGGCAGCACCACCGTCTCACCTTTAACCTGCCGCCAAATAGTAGTGCTTCCATCACTGTGTTCCGGTTTGGTGGTGAGATCAGGCCCTGAAATTACTGGCACATGAGGCATAACACCGTAGTCCTCAGCTGCAGCGACGCATCTACAATCTGCTTTTGTGGATTGTTGATGTGCATGGGCTTTACTCCACTAACCATCAGGTGGACTACACCTTCGTTCGCTGTGGGCGTAGCATAAAAAAAAAAAAAAAAGGCAGGGTAAGATTTGCTGACGCCAATCCTGGGACAAATCTAAGGTGGGCGAAAAGTAAGGCTCTTAGGACAAAATACTGGCGGGGGGGTTGGCATACCATGTCCCAAATTACGGGTACTTCATGCTGGCGAAGAAGGGTCCCACAAATACAGAATCCGGGATAAACGACTCCAATTCCGGGACACGGGATACGCACAGTTCCGTGACGATCCCGGCAATCCCGGCCATCTGGCAACCCTACTCGGAGAGTAGGGTGAGGTGTCCAACAATGAACCACCAAAAATTTGTTACTTCATAAGTCGGATTTTTGTGAATGTATCTCAGCATAATTTTGTGTGATCATACCCTGGTTATCAAGCTTTAATTTGGCGTTAAAATTATATTCTAAAATCTAACAAAAAATATGTTATTTGATTTCCAAGCACAACCAAGAAATGGTTAACTGTGTACCAACACCGGTATACAGTGAACCAGCGTTAGGTCTACAATGAACCGGCCGTGTACACAGTGAACCATTAAATTAATTTTATTTAAATAACATATCTGGCTGTAAAGTCATGCAGTATAACGATAGGAAGGTAAATAAAACAATATGTTTATGATGTAAAAAAAATATTTTTACTTTAATTTCTCAAGCCAATGTTATATTTTACTTAATATTCTTTTATAAACGCATAAATCAGTCTCGAACATCGTAATTTTAAATAGAAACACACTAGCATATCAATTTTATTGTTATTATTTTGTATCTATTATAACCAGAATACAAATTAACAATTCTGTACCTAAACTCTACCTACAAAATCCAAGAGATCTAGATATCTGCATTGCTTCTTTGGTATGCCCACCTTTCTTCCTTTTCTCGACCTTCGATCGCCCCATTCTAAAAAGAACATTATTTTTTACAAGTTTGAGCAATTACAACAGCTTAGCTAACTGTTTCTGCCAATAAGAGAAAAACAAATTAAAATGAAAATGTGGATTCATACGGTTCATTGTGTACCACGTCTTTGTGGCTCATTGTGAACCAACTTCCATTTTAGAGGTTTTAGGTTATGTAAAACAATAACAGAACAACATGGCGGCAAATTGATATTCGGCAATTATAGCCAAGTAGCCATTCTTCAAAATGAATTAATTTCATGTGTTATAAGTGATAAAAAGTTAGCAATATTAAATAACACAAAACTTACCTTTTTTGTTGTTTTGGTGTCGAAAACTGTTAAACACGGCACCACACGTGAGCTTCTGGCGCGAGCTAACCGTCGACTGGGGAGCGCGGGGGGGCACTATATTGGAGCGTATTTTTGCCAATAGCACGGTTGGTCAACGTCGCAAATTCAAAATACAGCGTTGGCTCAATGTGTACTACTGGCTCATTGTTGGACACCTCACCCTACGTTAACAATTACTGGCAGCAATCAGCCATGACGAACGGATGTCATGGGGAAAGTACCATTGACTATTACGAGGGGACTTGTTGGCCCATTCGTTGATTGAATTGAGGCCCCCCTTGCGTTCCAGGTCTGGTAGACAGAAATAGAAATAGAAATAGTAACGTTTATTTACCAAAAACTTGGTAACAAAAATAATTTTTAACAAAAAAAAACCGACTTCAAAAAGAAGGTAAACTAAAAAGCATTCAACTGTTCTCCTCATAAGTTTAAGAGTCTAGTTCTTACGGTACTATCAAACTAACTTTTGTAGGTATGTCATGTGACAAATTATAGCGTTGGGTAGGCTATTGGGTGGTCTGAAACACTGCTTTTATGTTGATACGTCGTTTATTGACTAGCACACTAACATTAAGTCAAACAAAACACAACTATTACACTGAGCGCGAGCGGGAATGCGTGGTATAGCGCAGCGCGTCTCGTCGAGTACTGAATCAAATGCGCGCGCGCCGCGACGGCTCGTACCTCGCACGCGCGTCCTCTATCGCGGCTAGCGGTCAAACGCTAAGGCTGTCAACAGTGTCAACTACACAATATGTGACAATACTATGACAGTACGTATGTATCTGTGGTATCACGCTATACACTCCCCCTCGAGTCGTGAGAACGCCCACGCTCACGAACTCGCACAACGCATAAACTAACAAACGGGACAAACGTGCTTCCGTGGACGTCCTCTATTTCTTTTCGGAACTACGGGACGAGGAGGCGAGTCACCGCGGGAATGAAAACGCGTGAGCTCTGATACATGAAACTTGCCTAGGTTACCCTCCGGGTTATCTAACTCGGCTATGCAGTAAGCTGTTGGGCTAACCCTTTTTGCAATAACATATGGTCCATCTCTTTTCGGAACGAACTTAGCAGAAACATTCTTAGCTGCATTACTAAGGACATGAGACTTAAGGAGCACCTGATCTCCTACCTCGAAAACTTCAGCAGGCTTCTTCGACTTATCCGCACATTCCTTGCGCCGGTCCTGCTGAGCTTCAACTCTTTCTCTTACAGAAACTAAACTATTAATAAAACTTTTCAAATAGGGCGTCATTTGAGGAACAAAGTTATCCTTGTTAAGAATCGACCTAATGTCATGCTTCACGTCGAGTGGTGAACGAAGCTCCTTAGCAAACATGAGGTAAGCTGGAGACGAACCAGTAGTTTGACACACCGACGAGTTCATGGTAAACCTTATCGCAGGAAGGTGCTGTGGCCATGACGAGTGGTTGGTATCAACTAGACGTGATAACTGAAACTTCAAATCCCTATTTTTACGTTCAGCTGGATTAGCTGACGGATGGTATAATGGTAACAACTCTTGACCGATACCTAAAATAAACATACACTGCTGCATAACAGCTGAAACAAATTGGACACCATTGTCCGATACAATGCGTCGAGGAAAACCATAACGAAGAAAATATTCTTCAATTAACGTACGGGCGCATACCTCCGAGGTTGCTTCTTTCAAGGCGTACAGCTCGGTCCAACGAGTCGCTGTGTCCTCTACCAACAATATCCATTTCTCATTATTTACTCCTTTAGGAACAGGAATGAACTGAACTAGGAACAGAACGGGCCGAACAGATCTATAGCCAACACTTCACCCCTTTGGTTTAAAACAGGAGTCTGTAGGAGACCCGATGGTTTCGTGTTTGAAGACTTATACCTTTGACAAGTGGTGCAGGTCTTGATGTAATCTGTGATGACTCTGCGCATACCTGGAAAATAAAACCCTTGAGCGACCCTACTGTAAGTTCTATCGACTCCATGATGACCGCCTAAGTCAGAGTCGTGACATTCCTTCAAAATTTCTGAGCGGAGAGAGACCGGAACTACTAACTGCGGCTCTTCACTATCCACGTTAGGATTATACCTATATAACACGCCTTGCTGCAAGAAATAGCCTCTTTCTGACCAACGTTTAACTCCTATAGACTCAGCATCAGACGTATCTTCCATATCACTAATAATTTTCTTTAGCTCTATATCATCAAGCTGCGCACGCCGGAGATCAGCTGGACTTTTAGCAGGTAAGTCTACAACGATAGAACAAATTCCACACTGACTTTTCTCTTCTTCTTTACAGGGCGGACTGCTGAGTGTGTCTGCGACCACATTGGCTTTTCCAGGCGTATACTGAAACTGTATGTTAAAACATTGTAGCTTAAGAGCCCATCGAACGAGCCTACCCGATGGCGATTTCAGAGTGAGGAGCCACTTTAACGGCTGATGGTCGCTACCTATGATGACCTCATGACCCTCGATATAACCTCTAAAACGTTCGACGGCCCAAACAACAGCGAGCGCTTCTCGCTCCGTAGTGCTGTAATTCCTCTCGGCTGGATTGAGTAGACGGCTAGCATACTCTATAGGACGTTCATCTTTACCCTCGCCCTGCAACAACACAGCACCTATGGCGTAGCTGCTAGCATCCGTCCTCAACACAAATGGCTTACTATAGTCAGCTTGAACAAGAATCGGTGCCGAAGACAAACGCGTCTTCAACTCCTCAAAGGCACTAACCTGGTCTGATTCCCAAGACCATGGTTGATTCTTTTTCAGTAAGCGTGTCAGCGGCTCAGCGACGGCAGAAAAACTAGGAATAAACTTCCTAAACCACGAGCACGTCTGTAAAAAGATTCTAAGATGACGCAGCGATGAGGGTGCCTTCATGTCCAAGACAGCACGGACTTTATCTTCGTCAGCTGACACACCATCCTGTGTTATAACATGACCGAGATACTTTACCTTGTCTCGTGCAAAGACACATTTTTCTCTATTTGCGCGTAACTTAAACAAACGTAACCTCTCGAATACTGCGCGTAGATCTGAGACATGCTTCTCGAAGCTTCCCTCTGATATCAACATCAGATCATCCTGATATGCTAACAGGGTCACGTCTTTCAGTGAGGCACCTGCTCGAAGTCTATCTATTAAACGCTGAAACATAGACGGCGCGTTTTTCAAACCAAACGGCATACGCTTAAAACGGAACGAACCAAACGGCGTCAAAAATGCTGTTTTGTCCCTGTCCTGTTCGCGAACAGAAACCTGCCAGAAGCCACTGCGCATATCAAGGGTACTCATGAAACAATTCTTTTTTGTCGACTGGACAAGCTCGTCTATTAACGGCATCGGATAGACGTCGGTTTTTGTGACCGCATTGAGCTTTCTGTAATCAACACAAAAACGAACCTTACCATTAGCTTTCGGCACCAAAAGCGCGGGAGATCCCCAAGCGGACTCACACTCCTCAACTATACCGTCAGCCAACATCTTGTCGAGCTCTGCCCGCATAAGCTCCTTCTTTGCAGGCGTCAACCTGTAGGGCGGGACAGCAACGGGGGAATTATCACCGGTATCAATAATATGCTCAGCATACGGAGTCGCGTCTCCCCCTGGCTCAAAGATATCCTCATATTCTACGAGGAGGTTGGCAAGTATCTGACGTTGTTCGAAAGTAAGCGAAGTCGCCTCATCGTCCCGGAGCACCTCTAACGCGGCACACGAAGATACAGGTGACGAAACCTTCTCAAACTGTATATCGAATTTTTGTTTACTATTATCCGCAAAATGCCATTTATTTTCACCAAAATTAAACACTAGGTTAAATAAAGTAAGGAAATTAATACCTAACAAGCTTTCATTATTATTAGTTTCAGGAAAAATCAAAAACTTTACTACTCTAGTTTTTTGGTGTAACGTCACCTTTACCTCCGTGGTAAGTACATTCATCTCCCTACTAACACCGTCCGCCAACCTAACATTTTGTGTCGACGGCACTAACGGGTGTCCTAACCTGAGTAGGAGAGCGTAGAGCGTGTGACCAGCTATACAGCTCGAGGCTGCAGAATCAACGAGCGCAGTACCACAGTTTCCCAGAATGTTTATATTTAACACGGGGCGACGAAAAGGTAAGTTACAATTATAACCATCATTTAAACTAGATATACAAGTATTATTAATACACGAAACACATTTCTCAACGTTAAAGTTACATAAATCTCCTACACAACACGTAGGGTTAACTTGCACGGGCGAATTAGTGTTATTAACCTGTGAAACATTTTCGTCATAATTATAAGAATTACGTAAATCACCCACGGTACACGTAGGGTTAACATTTAACAATACACAAGAATTATCATACATGACACAATCATTATTATCATTACAATAACTTAAATCACCCGCGGTACACGTAGGGTTAACATTTAAAAATACACTAGATTTATCATACATGACACAATCATTATTATCATTACAATTAATACAATAACTTAAATCACCCGCGGCAGGCGCAGGGTTACCTTGAACAAACATACGCGTTGACGGGTTAACTCGCTGCGACGCGGGAACGGTAGCGGTGGCACCCGTGCACACCGCGCACCTCCGATGTGGGGCAGAGCGGGCGTCGGGAGCAGGTGCGCTTGAGGCGGCGGGAACGGCGCCGGCAGCGGCACCCGAGCACACCGCGCACCTCCGAGGCGGGGCAGAGCGGGCGTCGGGAGCAGGCGCGCTTGAGGCGGCGGGAACGGCGATTTCGCGCGCTTTGTAACCACCGTTGCTGCGGGCTAGAGCTCCGCTATGCGACGTATTGTGTACTGAATAAAACGCATGCTGACCCGAACAGTTTTTACACTTCGACTTTATGACATTTTCCGCACCACATCCGTAACACTTTATAGCACTTTTTGGTTTTAAGTTATTGTCGATACTGTTATTTTTATTATCACTATTACGCTTAAGTTTCTCACACATATCCTTTACGTGGCCTGGACGTTTGCAGTAAGTACAAAACTCCTTCTTGTCCTTGACGACGGCGGCGGTAGCGGTCTCGGCGGGCTCGGCGGCGGCGGCACCAGCGCCAGCGGCCGGTACATTCCGCAGCGACGATGACGTTGACGACGATACTACGCGCGTATTCGTCTGTGTACGTGACCTCGCGAGAGACGAGCTACTAGCCTCCTTCAGAGAATCTTCCACGTTACGGCACTTGTGCAATAACTCTTCGAAACTGTTGACATTTTCCCTGCATACACGCTTCCTAATGCGTTGACTTAGCAGTCCATAAGCCATATCCAGCTGCACCTTTTCCGATAGGTCGTCCCTTGGAAACTTGGTTAACAGCGCACGTACCTTGGCGATGAACAAGTCGGTATGCTCCTCTCCTTGAGTTAACGAAAACAGTCTAACGTAAAGTCGGTGTGGCGGGTCGCGGTCGCCGAAGGCACTCTTGATCCTCTCTAGGGCTTCCGACCACGACTTGGTAGTCCGCTTTACACCTTGCCACCATACTGCAGCAGGTCCCTCCAGCAACATCGAAAAACCGCGTAGGGCGTTTTCATCAGAGACGGCGACGCAATCCTTATAGATAATTACGGCATCTATAAAATTTTCTAATGATTCGTCCGCGCGTCCGCCATAGCGCGTCGTACACTTCGCAAAGTTTCCATTCGCGCCAAAAGCGAAGCCCGACGCGTGGACGTCAGACACGTTGTTATGCGGCGTTGACGACCGCACCTCGCGTAACAATTGCTGGCAGAACTCTTGCTGGGATTGCTGCATACTATTGAGCAAACTTGTGAGCGACTCTTGAGACATTGTAATGTTGGTGGATGCGGCCGAACCGCCATCATTGTTTGACTTTGAGCGATCTTCAGACCGTGTTCGCGGCATTTTCATACGATGAGACACACGCTACTCGTAAAACACCGAAAAACACAACATAGGGTTCGATATAATTCCCGGATAGACACTTTGTAGTGTTTGTTGCACACACGACAAACTTTTCACTACTCAGTATATACCTACACACGTTGGGGGCCACTTATAGCGTTGGGTAGGCTATTGGGTGGTCTGAAACACTGCTTTTATGTTGATACGTCGTTTATTGACTAGCACACTAACATTAAGTCAAACAAAACACAACTATTACACTGAGCGCGAGCGGGAATGCGTGGTATAGCGCAGCGCGTCTCGTCGAGTACTGAATCAAATGCGCGCGCGCCGCGACGGCTCGTACCTCGCACGCGCGTCCTCTATCGCGGCTAGCGGTCAAACGCTAAGGCTGTCAACAGTGTCAACTACACAATATGTGACAATACTATGACAGTACGTATGTATCTGTGGTATCACGCTATAAAATTAATTAGATTTTTTTGTAACTTGTGCTTTTTACTAAATATTTTATGGGCTGGTTGGAGTATTTTTAGAATAAGTTTATTTTCTTTTTAAGCCTAGTGCTTTGTTTCTTATTATTCATATCCTATAGTTAACATGTGAATAGCGTCGTGGGCTGCAATATTGTTGATTCTCTTTATAAGTTTGTATCGTATTTTTAAGTTTTATATTGTAGCTGTTTGCTGTTCCTTTTGTACTAAATAAAATAAAATAAAAAATAAATAAAATAAAAAGCAAAAAATAAATTTACTTCGCACAAAATATTTTTTTTTTTCATTTAATTAAATAGAAATTATTAAATAATTATTTTATAATTCTGAAGTCGGTGCCAAGTAAACAAATAATAACTCCTGTGTCGCGGGGTGTTCACAAACATACATTTTACACACACAAAGCACAACCAGTCTCAGAACAAATCTTTGCGAACCACACAAAGATTTGTCCCATGTGGGGATCGAACCCACAACACCAGTGCAGTGGAGAGCGGCGAGGCGACCGCTTAAACCACTAGACCACACGTGCAGACAAAAAAATGACACGTTTGAAAGCAATGTTCTATTAACCATTTTTTTACTGTCGTATAATATATATTTATGAAAGGGCAATTCTCTTATATATTTTGATATCTTGTTATATATTTGTACACACATATAGCTACTGTTCCGTGGGTCTAATGTGATTATATAATTACTCCTCCCTTTTACTTCTAATGTACCTGACTGTCATAAGCTTAGGCTCATATAAATTCCTGACCGCAGGCCTTGAATAAATCATTACAAACAAAGACGCCAAGCAGGTAACTTTTTTTTTTAATAGAAACCTCTAACCACTTTTTTTACCCAACATAGAAATAAAACCAAGGACCTCGCCTTAAAACAAAGCTGTAGGTATTCGTCATCGCGAATACCATATTGTACTTACTTACTACACCTAAGTTGGTATTATGTTCACTTGAAAGATATCAGAGGCGTAGCTACCGCCGTATCTGCCGTAACTATATGGGGCCCCCGGCACACGAGGGCCCCAAAGTGCGTAGGTAAGAAAGTTAAAAATTACCTAAGAACATCGACGGGACATGAACGACTGTCAGACCTCTCAGTATTGTGCATAGAAGCAGAAACTTTAGAGAAACTAAAGTCTTCATCAGTACCGGATTTACCTTAGATGGGGCCCCAAGCAACCACTGATTTTCGGGGCCTTCGTTGTAATATAACCCCCTATTTTTTAAAAATAGATTAACAGCTATTCAGACGAAGAAGACGAAGAAGACTAACACAAGCGATCGAAGCGCCAACTTCGCGCGCGAAATACAGTTTCGAACTGATTTCAAATCATTTCAAAGCAATGAATAATTGAAAATGTCAATGTAATTTTTTATTGTATTTTATTTAAAAAAAATCATTTTTTTATTAATTTTGTAAAAATTTAAATTTTTGGGGTCCCCAAGCAATTGCTTCCTATGCTTCCTGGTAAATCCGCCACTGGTCTTCATCAGTTACAAATGATTTAACAAATCAGTTTGCCGAAAAAAGGCAAGGAGAGTGTATATTTAATTTGAATTGTTTGTAAAAAATATGGTAAAAGTCACAGATATCATGATAAATAAATATATATTTTTTTTTGTGAGAAATCTTTACCCTTCATAAGGGCCCCCAATTATTTTTATACGGGGCCCGTCAAGGTACGCTACGCCACTGCTTACTTACTTAGTATTATGTTCACAAACATGATAGAAATACCAACTTAATTGGTTGCAAGCTCACTTAAATAACACCTAACTAACCTGATATGCTAACTAAATGATCGACACTACTGTTTTTTAATACCACGGTAATTAAAACGTTCAAGAAAATATGAGAATGCACTTTCAACGAAGATTTATCGCAAAAAGTATCGCGTGCGCACGCCTGCACCTATTCAACTTAAAAACAAACATTAAACAACTATTTTGCGTTTTGTTAAACGAAAAAAGTTATAACATAACCTGTATATCTCTAGAAATAAAGTTGAAACTTGTTAGTTTATGATTTTCAAGATGGCAGGCGCTTTAACAAGCAGTTGACGCCATGTTTGACTGTGGCGAACTTCAGTCGATTCTTACAACTGTTACCGAACGCACGCCGCGAGTGTTATTCAAATTAATTGATGAAACGTACGTTTTCTATCAAAGTGTAATCACAAACTGACTCTTTTAAGTATTATAGGACAGTTTTTTATTTAAATAAGTGTGGAAATACGTGTTTGGATGGATAATTTGGTGGTAAACTGACGTATTATTCGTGCGTGCACAAAAAACTATTTTGGATGTGTAAACAATGATTGGCTAGCATAATGGAAGACGTTTACACGATTAAAGTTAAAACAAAACCTGATACAAGAAACTTGTATCCATCTGAGAGGCGATACTCTGCGTCGACTGTGTCCGGACTGGCATGGGTACATATTGCATTGGCGGCTACTTCCCTTTTACTAGCCTGCTTGGCTTTAGTAAACCCTAGTGTGGCGATACAGTCAAATCCCTTGAATAAAAGTGAAGATATAAACCAAAATGGCAGTTTCAACGGTCTAATTCAAACTGAGAATGCGTCCGCATTCGAAAACGACTCAACTCAAACAAATTCGAACGATTCGAATTATGAATTGAGTAATGGAACGACGGTTATTAACGGAAATAAAAGTGACAGTAACTACATTTTGGTGTTAGCGCCTGCTTTGATCACTGTGTTTGGTTTGTGTGCCGGTTTAGCGAGTATTTTAGCGTCCGTGAAGTGGTATATAGACCATAACATAACATGGCTCTTTGTCATGTCCTGTTTATCTACTTTAGTTTCATTAACATCCTTCACAATGATCGCCATTTGGTTCATTACGACTTCCGAAGGCGATATTTCAGAGTTTTATAAAGACAAAGTGCCGTTCAAAGATTATTTGGTGGTGAAACACACTGATGTTATTGTTAAGAATGAATCGCACATGGTCATCGCGTTGAACCCCGTTGCAGATAACGATGAGTCTTCGAATTTGTTTACTAAAAGAGTCTTATCTATAAACATATTGATAGCTGCGTTTTTGGAGCTCCTCTGGTCAATTTTAAGCGTCAAAATCTCGTACAAAGGCATGAGAAATACTTACAAAGAAGAAACTGAACGACGAGGCAACACTATTTCAGTTGTGACCAAAATTAAAGGGAATGACACGAGAAAATTTCCTAGAAACGGCAAGCTTGTTCCTCCAAAACCTGACTTGATCGATCACTACCCTAGTAAGAAGATATTTCTGGCGCAAAGTGAAAACGGATTTTATTTGAAAAACCAGTCGAAAGATACCAAACCCAATACGGAAACTAGTTCAGAGTTTTATAAGGAAAGAATGTTAAACTTTCTGAATCGCTGCGCTTCATCAGAAGGCGTGTCGAATCCAGAAATTTCACCAAGTGTCCACTCAGAAAATTTGAACTCGATCCCTGAAGGTATCACGGTAGAAACCTCAACTGCTCCTCAGGCACCAGTAACTCCGGAAGTGAGGGAGAGAATGACTCCTATAAGCTGGGGAGACACGCCAGATCACACGGTATACAACCAGAACACGTTGAATTTGGACAAAATATTCAAGTTTATGCCAGCCAAGAAAAGTGATACTGAAGAAAAGTGAATGCGTTTTCGACTCGCGAACTGTTTACGAGAAGGTATTTGTAAACACACGATTTATGGTGAAAATGGCAGCTATTGTGGTAAATTGTACACTGTTTACGAAATTATCGTCTCACAACTTTATTTATGCGGCCGACCAAATTGCTGTTTTGTACGCAATTGTTCTAAGTTTCGTACCTTTTCAATTGTTTTTCAACTCGGTCGGATGCTTGAATAAGTTTGTCGAGTACTTGTTTTGGTAATATTTCTATGGTGTTCGTGTTATACCGTGAAGTCATTTGCTTAAGTCGCTCATGGTCATTCGAGTTGAAACAAAAGATTTGGTCCGATATGACTGAACAATACGTACCTACGAAATTTTGACTTGTGGTTCTTTACTAAAGAAATACGGGTAACTCACGTGTATCTTACAGTCGGTATATTTTGCCGACCGGTGTTCGATTTTCAATTAGAAAAATCTTCATCTGGGCTGTGGGTTACCCGTATTTCTTTAGTAATTATTTCATCTCACGTTAGTATAAATAATATTACTGTGTTTATTTATTGATAATGGTATAGAACAAGATTATTTTGTTTTGTACGAAAGTTAACTGCAACAAGGTTCCATCGTCCAGTTTGATACGGTCTTATATTTATAACTTTTTTTGCTTTGCTTTGATATTTAAAAAATCGACGCCCGGAATAACTCCTATGTCGCAGCGGTGTTTACAAACATAAATTTAACACACCAAGCACACCCAGAGTCCGAACAATATTTGCGGATAACACAAAGATTTGTCCCGTGTCGAACCCACAACACCAGCGCAGTTGAAAGCGGCGAGGCGACCGCTTTAACCACTATGCCAACCTTGCACTAAAATAAACCTAAACGTAGAATTATGACGAGTTCCTATCCCATTATCAATTTGCTTTTACAAGTTTTAAAAGATGCAGTGTTTCTTACGACAAAATTTAATATATCCTCAAAATTGAGTCATATTACTGAGAAACAATTAAAAAAAATATAGGGCTGGCGGACTTGAACCTGCGTCCTCGGAATACCTTACCACCGCGTTAGCCAACTAAGAACCTAAATTCCTCAATTGTATGTTACGTCTTTACGTGAAAGATGAGAAATTCAGGCTCCAGGCTAGATGAGACCGTGGCTTATACTTTGTCCATTCCTTTATTTTCTTTTTGACAGATCACGCCTATGAATTACCGTTTCTTTTTGTCAGATTAATGTACTACAATAATATTGTACTTTATTGACAAGCGGCACTTTTTAGGGAAGTTCACTGTTTGTAACAAACAACCACAGACTATAAATCAAATCGTGAAATGAAATAAATCGATCATTATGAAAAAGAATAATTTGGCTTTTTTTGTGTATTGTCTGTATTTATTTAAAAAAAAGAATATAATAATAGTATCATGATTCCATAAATAATTATTTGCAAGAAATTAAGTCGAAATCTTGGAATTAAAAAATGAAAATGTAAACAAAGGTAACTAGGAAACCGTCATAGACTAAGTAGGTATGTGACATTATTATTATATTATTATTTTGTATATTTATTTCATCTAATAAAAACTACTAATAAACGAATAATTAATAATGAACCATACCATTTCGATGTAATTAATCGATTGAAAGTTCTTCTTAGACAACATCGATTATGATTTCAAATCGAATCAGTAACGTGTGAAGGCATCCCTAAATGTAATATGTCAAAAAGAAAATAAAGAAATGGACAGAGTATAGTTGTGCTAATGCGTTGGAACGGTATTCCGATGTCACAGGTTCAAGTCCTGCCGGTACCACATTGTTTTCAACTATTTTTTAGTATATTTGCTAAGCATAGCTTAATTTCAACTCCATAATGCATTAGCAAATTATACTAAGAAACAGTTGAAAAAATTATGGGACCGGCAATATTTGAACCTGCGACCGTTTGCACACCGGGCAGCCGCTTTAACCAGCCAGCTACGGTCGCCTCTTGCCAAGATCCTAAATTTCTCAACTGTATGCCACGTCATATTGTCATAGCTAAATGCTATAATAATGGACTCACATTGTTCAATGTTAGTAGAAAAATTAGGTCGCAAAGACGTGGCTTCACCACGTGTTTACTGTAAATGTGTGATTGTCTATTTTAGTGCCGATTCCACCAAGCTGATAAACGCAAGTTTAAAACTAAGCTATAGCATTCAATTACCTGTCCCGTACAAACATTAAATGAGAAAGAGAGATGCAAATACAGAATGATTGACATCGTAAATTAAAAAGTTTCGTGAAGGCTTCCAATTAACAAACTTTAAATTGCTGACAGTTGACCTGAACAAATACTTAATTGGCTACGTAATAAAAATGTACCTAGCTAAATCGATAGATACCTATGCCAATTCAATTTATTTGACACTAGCTGACCCAGCGAACTTCGTACCGCCTGCGCCTTAGCGTAAATTTGATGCACTTCTTTATTTTGTATAGCTGACCTATCATAAGTATTCGTACCTATTCAATTTGAACTGGAATCTATAATATCCTCCATTTAAAAATGAATACCTATTTCCCTGATGCAAAATTAAATGTATATTTTTCAATCTTTCTGAGAGATTTTCTTAATATTTTTTTCGGTAAGAACCTTGTACAGAGTATTAGAAAACTACAAAAAAAAAAATCAGCCAAATCGGTCAAGCCGTTTTCATGCTATGTCGTGACAACGGAAAACGGGTTTCATTTTTATATATATATATAGACTAGATGCATACAAAATCTAATTTACATAGCAGGCAGGATAAACAATGACTTAATATCTAAATAAATAATCTAGAACAATTTAGATACATCAATGTTTTCTTTTATAATTTTGTAATTTATTTTTTTCGGAAGACTGATGAACAAAAATACAAATGACATTTTCGGACACTAAAATAGATTTTTTTATGAGTATGATTTAAATGGCTGTCCCGCCCGGTTATTGCGCGATATTTTATAAGTAGTAAAACATCCGCCTAGGACTTTGTATTTAAACAATGGCGTTTTTATGGCAACACTTGGCAATCAACAATGGTTTGTGTTTAGTCAAATCAGGTTCAATACCCGGTTGAGACAATACATTCCAACAATTTCCGTTAAAATACCATTTTTTTTTTGCTGAAGAACTAATGGACATTAAAAACTAGAGATTGGCAAAATATTTAAGATTAGGGACATTTTTATTGGGTAATTTAGGAATCCTAAGCTATTTTAATTTATTAATTAATTATATACACAAAAAATTGTTCATAAAAGCAGACTTAATGCCTGAGGCATTTTCTACCACTCAAGCCATTTGTTTTATATCAACCAAAGTTGATATAAAACGAATATGTTGTTTTGTTTAGATCCCATGGTATATAGGGCTAGCCTATCGCCATCCACCAGGCACAAAGTCCACTCCGTGCTGCCTTTGTATATATTCTGACGGAAAAATCCCAAATAACCCTTTCCCCGACCCGGGAATCAAACCCGAGACCTTGCGGTGAGCCATTCACTAACCAACAGACCGACGAGGCAGTATTCGAATCGTGTATGTTTGTTTTGTATTCGACCAAATTGTAATTATTTTGTGAATAACTCTTACATGGATATTGTGAAACGGAGCCTAAAATTGCTAAATTATAGACGTAAGCACTATGAATTAATGAAATAACAATCATAATATGATATCATAGTTAATCGCAAGTTACTTTGCTAGATATATTTTTTTGCAACGGATACTCCAAGGCTTAACTGTGGCATTGCTAAACCGCGATAATCTCTCGCATTTATAATTAGCCTAAAGATCAACATTATTCAACTAACTGTTGGCCGCGTTCGTCCGCGTGGATATTGATATTTTCTAAAAAAATATAAGGGACCTCCCCAATAGACTTCCAACTTTTCTTTGGGTAGTGTAATGTTCACAAAATCTATCTTATTTTTAATTTATGTAGGGCACAATTTTGTGCAATTTTCTTTAAAACTGACTAAGTGCCCGTATAAACTTTTATCCCCTAATTCCCCCAATCATTTTGCTGGACAACGTACTTAGGAAACACATCCGAACATACAAACTTTTTTTTTGTAAATAAAAAAATATTTAAGTAAGAAAAAAATCTAGAAAGGCGTTAATGTCTTTTGAAGGGCAAGTTTACAAACCGAAATATTTGAAAACAGGTTGATATCAAGGGCGGATCCAGCTTTGGCGCCAGGAGGGGGTCACATAGTCGTGGACCGTGGTCAAATCAAGATCTTATAATTTTATTTTGATAACAATAGATAGATACAAGTTAAAAGTAGGTATTTTATTAATGTACGTAAGTACTGTACTTAAAAATTATTCTTTATTGTACATTTGAAAAACTTAACACTTATCACATACTTGACTTGTAGACTTGTACATATTGCCATCTTCTCTAGAAGACCATCCAGAGAAGCACTATCACGCATGGAATGAGGCAGCCTATTTATATTCCATAACCGTGGTGAGTGATTTGTCATAACAGACAGCTAGAGGTATGTCGAGGGGTATGACACAAAACTCCGTAAAAGTGAAGAGGTGGTACGACATGGATTTTAAACAAACAAAATAGAAACAGACAAAATACATATATTTAAATAACAAAATCAATTTTTCTTTTAAGTCTTCTCCCGAAACGCGTTATTACCATTTACGGCAATGGGTACGTTTTTATGAACGTGGAGAAGTGCCAGTCTGGTTAGGCGATCTTCAACCATTGAAGATCTTAGCCACGATTTAATTCTGCGCAACGTAGAGAAAGACCTTTATGCTGTTGCTACACTGACAGGTAGTGTAGCCATGATACATAGAAATTTTCTTATATTAGGATACATATCGATGTCACAATTTAAAATAAGATCAGAAATCGACTGCGGTATGTCCTGGCTTCGCCACTTCACCATCCACAGCCGATATTCATTTACAATGACAGAAACTGAAGTGTTATCTAGTAATAATGTATAGTCGGTAGCTAGTTGTTTCACAGTCTCAATGTCTTCATTACTATATTCGCTTTTTGGCATGAAAACGCTTAGCTGAAACAAATTAAGTACATCAGGAGATAGGCGGTCTTGGAGATCACTTATTATTGTATCTAGAAGAGCATCCCTCTTCTAGATTCAATAATAAGTGATCTCCAAGACCGCCTATATATAGCTCTGCGAAAATACTCTTCAGCTGATTGAGCAGGTTGGTTATTGGCCCTATGTATTTGTTTTGATACTATTCTGGGGCATTTAATTTCTACATCTAGCTGCTCAGCTACTTCTTTAGCCTCTTCAAAAAGCTGTCGGTAGATTACGTCCACATTTTCTCTTTTATTTTGTAAAACACTTAAAGTATCATTAATAGCGTCCGTAGCTTTTTTTAAATCAATTGTGTTCGATTGCAGTATTCTGCATAAAGATACAGTAGTATCTGAAAAATAAAAAGTAAATGACTGTAACAAACTGTAGTACATAAGCTAAGAATTTATAACTTAATAATATAAACGGTATGTACTCGTAGTACCTACATATCTACCTATGAGGTACTTTATGAGCATTAACAAACAACAATAACATTTAAGTTAAAAAAAACACACGCACTGGAATAATGAGAAACTGATTACTTACCATTTCTTGTAATTAATGAATTTGCAGATATATAAAAATGAAACCCATTTTCCGTTGTCACGACAAAGCATGAAAACGGCTTCACCGATTTGGCAGATTTTTTTTTGTAGTTTTCTAATACTCTGCACAAGGTTCAAACGAAAAAAAAAAAAAAAAAAAAAATCTGTAAAAATATAAGTTAATTATTGAACCCTACGGAATAAACACTATTATGAAAATAATTATATATTTTGTATTTTATTTAATAAAATTAGTAAAGTCCTCAGGTATGACGAGACCAGGGAAATAAATATTCATTTTTATATGGAGGATATTATAGATCCCAGTTCCCAGTACAAAATAAAGTAGTGCATCAAATTTACGCTAAGGCGGTACGAAGTTCGCCGGGTCAGCTAGTAAATTAAATAAATATTTAGAGGTTTAATTCTTATATTTTGTTATTTGCTGCTTTTTACCATCAGGCATAATTATAGGTATTTAAGGTAGTTTCATCAGGAGGGGGTCATGACCCCCATGACCCCCCCCCTGGATCCGCCGTTGGTTGATATAAATATGTTTCTTATTACCGCCTATTTGCTATGTGTAAATATTACAAACGGGTCCTATACAGATTATCATTTTTATTCAAATCACGCAAACACTTCGAATTGTCAGTTTCCGTAAAGTTTTTCAATAGAAACACTTTTTAAGTAATAGAAACATTGCATTGCCTATAAATAGCAAGTCATTCTATGAATTACTTTAGGTTTACGGACAAAATAATACGAACTGTACTTTGATATAACATCGCGTCTATATTAACAAAAAGGCGGAGTTCAATAACACACAAATTTCACCTGTTATTCTTAGATCTATATCACTCTGTCTGCACGTGTGGTGTAGTGGTTTAAGCGGTCGCCTCGCCGCTCTCCACTGCACTGGTGTTGTGGGTTCGATCCCCACATGGGACAATTCTTTGTGTAATTCGCAAATATTTGTTCTGAGACTGGGTGTGCTTGTGTGAGTGAATGTGTGTATTTAGCCTTGTCATTGGGACCATTGGATAGTGAATAATCCAAATTTATCTTTATCACTAAGCGTCAATTAACGAGCAAAATGTCAAATTTTATGCCGAATTAATAAACCTAAACAGATTTGTTTGTTCTTCATACTTATTGTAGGTACTAAACAGGATGAAACCGGTACTAAATTCCTGTAAAACCGGCTTGAGGCGGATTAGTTGTAACTATTTATATTACCATCTTACTTCCAGTGGCGGATTTGCTAGGAAGAAATTGCTTGGGGCCCCGGTTGAACAGGGGTCCCGAAAAAACATACACAATTAATAAAAAAATGTTTTTTTTAAATAAAATAAAATAAATAATTACATTGACATTTTCAATTATTCATTGCTTTCAAATAAATTGAAATTAGTTCGAAATTTTATTTCGCGCGCGAAGTTGTCGCTTCGATCGCTCGTGAACTGAACAGCTGTTATTCTATTTTAAAAATTAGGGGTTGCTTGGGGCCCCGTCTAAGGTAAATCCGGCACTACTTACTTCCGTATTGGAAACCGGGAATACTTGTTTGTAAGCAGTACTCTCGAATTGTTGAGTACAAACGGCTAACCATCAACATAAATTATATAAAATATTAAAGTTGAAAAATTAAGAATCTCGAAAAAATTTCGAAATTTCTCAACTCTTTTGTGCCTTTGGTTTTAGCGCCATCTATGTGATGTGATAAGTCACTATTCACATACTGTAAGTTTGAATTAAGATCAACACTGTTACTGTCAAGAGATGACGCATTTTTATCAAATACTTGTAATATTTTAAATATTTAAATGACAATGAGTTGAGAAATTTCGAGTCCGGCAGCATACGAATCCATAGCTGAATTGGCAAAGCACTTGGGGCGTATACCCAGGGGGTGCAGGTTCGAGTCCTGCTGGATTCTTAATTTTTCAACTTTAATATTTTATAAATTACAAAAAGGCATCGCAAAGCTAAAATTTGCTTTAAAATATTACAAACATAATATATATTTCCAATATAAGCTGGTCTCGCATTGCATGGGAATCCTATACAACCCCAGACCATCTTAACTGGCAACGTATAGCTAGATCTGTAGCCGTATGTACATATCTATCTACCTATATTAATAGCACAGTCATTTAAAGCAATCATAAGCGTAAATGAACCTAGAAAGCTGATTTTTGTGTTCGAGAAATCGAAAAAAAAAATCTAACAATTTTTTCCAAGATGGCGGCGAAAGCTCGTAAGAAAATTGTAGGGTATACTTCTTCTACAACATATCCAAAAATTGTATTAGTTTAATTTGCATTTTTCCAGGCAATTCACCTACAATTAAATTGTGTTATACGTTACAGACATACGAAAACATTGTCATTTAAATATCTAGACTAGACTTCGCGTGTAGTAAAATGCTATAAAGCCTGACTGACAGCTAGTCTAGCAAAGAGTATCGTATCACCCCGTCTGGGTTATGGAGGTCTAACTACACGAATATCAGCTATCTACCTGTGAAAATCCCATCAAAATCGTACCAGCCGTAACGTAGACTACGCGACGGAACGGACCAGATTATTTCACAAGGTCGTTCACAAAATCTCTCTCTCTCTATTTAGTGCAAAACAATACTTACGACTCAGGAATCGAATCTTATATCTAAAAGACAAGTCCTGTACTTGCGCTCATTGGACTGCCATTGTACTATCAGCAAATTGAATTGGACAAATATTATTTTTATTAAAACTGACGTGAGTTCGTAACATTATTCAAATTATGAAATACGGGTGTTACTCACGTAATGTTGGTCTATTTAGTCGACCGCGGTTTCGCCTATACGTCTAGGCATTATCAAGAGAGTGCGATACGTCGCGACTGAGACGCGAAATAGAAACCAACATTACGTGAGTAACACCCGTATTTCATAATTTGAATACTGGAAAAATATTGCTTTTAAAATTGTTAATGTCGATAAGTTTGACATTTGCTGACAGAACAAGCTAATTTAGACATTAATGTTTTAAAATGTCTAATCAAATATAGTTATGGAGGATAATTAATCTATTTTGTTAATAGACATCAAATACATGAAATAAAAAAAAAACTATGTTTTTTCGTCTCTTTATAAGATCGACAGCGACAAATGTTGTTATTTATAATTCCTAATAAAATGTAAGGTCAACGATTTTTGTAAATAGTTTTAATATTTTAACGAAATAATTATATATTTAGGAATAAGACTGATTTCATACTTACCTACTCTTGTGTATAATAAAATAATAATTAATTTTGTATTTTTTTGTTTTATTTCATTACCTTGCATGATATTTGATATTGTTTATTTTAAAAGTTTTTATTTAGCTTGCAATATTGGTATGTATGTATGTTTGTTTGTGGGTAACAAATCTTGCAAAGCATTTTTCGACCACTGCTAGTTGCCTGATCGAGCTGGCAAATTGGCACACTTAAAAAATAGTACCCCACCGGCATCGGGTGCAGGGACCAAGCTACCGGTGGTTAGGGCTCCAGAGAGAGGATCCTCCTCACAATGCGTGCCGTGTCGTGTAGCACCGCCTTCTGCATCAGACTCTTGATCCGGCCACCCAATGCGAGTCTCTTTAAGATGTTTTATTGTAAACATTATAAGTATCTAAAGCAAAGGGGTGCATGAAAGGAGCCTCCCCGAGTGACGTACACAACGATTCCCTACGTCCGGCGCACCCTGGGCAATTCTCGAGTTCTTCAAAGCGAATTGGCTATTCCTTTCACCACGATGGCAAGTCAAAATAAAATTTGACTCGGCCATCGATACGACGAAGAAGATTTTAAGCAAAACATATTAGGATACTTAATCTGTCTAAAACCTATAAGGAATATACATAATATAAAAAAATATATAATAATAAAAAACAAAATATCAATAAAACAATTTATTTGGCGACAAAAATATGTAAAAATGTATTTAAAATATTAACTTATCATTATTCTTAACATTAATTAGGTAAAATACAAAAATAGAGATTATTGTCAGTAATAATTGACACATTTACAATTAATAGGATCTATTACATTTCTATCGCTTTATTTACCTATAATCTATGACATTATACTATAATAGTGTTTTTACTAATATACGAAATAACATTTTATTATTGATTTTTTATAGCATTTAGCTATGCTTAGAAAATAATACTAATAAATTCAAAAAAATACGGCACCGGCAGGATTTGAATCTACGACCGCATCTTGCCAGGACACTAAATTTCTCAACTGTATGTTACGTCATTTCGTGACGTCACGTTCATCCATTTGTTCCCATCTTAAGTAGGATACAATAGGTAGTTGGATCAATAAGTTAAAATATTGTACGCGTTCATTCTTTACAACATTTGTGCCGGTCGTATATACATACAGTTGAGAAATTAAGGATCCTGGCAAGAGGCAACTGTAGCTGGTTGATCAAAGCGACTGCCCGGTGTGCAGAAGGTCGCAGGTTCAAATCCTGCCGGGCCCATAATTTTTTCAACTGTTTATTAGTAACAAAATCAGAATTTCCTGACGGAAAGTTCACAAATAACACTGCCCGAACCGAGAATCGATCCAAGACCTCGCGGTGATAGAAGCATACGCTAACCACCAGACCAACGAGACATTTTCATTGAAGTATAATAAATAACTGGTGGTAGAGCTCTTGTGAATGAGCTCGAGGGCGGCAGCACCACCGTCTCACCTTTAACCTGCCGCCAAATAGTAGTGCTTCCATTACTGTGTTCCGGTTTGGTGGTGAGATCAGGCCCTGAAATTACTGGCACATGAGGCATAACACCGTAGTCCTCAGCTGCAGCGAAGCTTCTATAATCTGCTTTTGTGAATTGTTGATGTCCATGGGCTGTACTCCACTTACCATCAGGTGGACTACACGTTCGTTCGCCGTGGGCGTAGTATAAAAAAAAAAAAAAAGTTAGCCGTTTTAACAAATACTCATCTATTTAAATCATTATCTTTTAATTTCATTTCCTTCATAAACGAAGGAATTAAGTAATTATGAAGTTATTAACAAGAATGAATACTTTACTATGTTAAAAGATACACAGCAGGAAATATTCTGTCTCGCTTATGCGTAATACTTTTTGCTGATTGTGCGAGTGAGACTGTCCGGTGTGCAGAAGGTCGCAGGTTCAAATCCTGTCTGTTCCATATTTTTCAACTGTTTGAAAACTAAATATTATTTTCATTTATTTTTGTTAATCCCAAAATGGACACTATAAACTATGTTTCTGTTAGTACAACATTACAAATACAAATGTTTATATTACAGAACAAATATGATAAAATCTGACGTTGATTGATTGATCTTAACTTACCACTATTTACAACCAAATACTAAATATCAGGTCACGGGTTCGAACCCGCGGCACACACCTCTGCCAATAAATCGTTAAGATTCGTCTTTACGAAGATATGTGTGTATTTATCATATAAATTATCGCTCGCTAACGGTGAAGGAAAACATCGTGAGGAAACCTGCATGCCTGAGAGTGCCTAAAAATACCTCGAGGATCCGCACTTGGCCAGCGTGGACTATGGCCTAACCCTTCTCATCATGAGAAGAGGCCCGAGCCCAGCAGTGGGACATGTATTAGATACAGGGCTGAATATATACTAAATATAAATGCGAATTTTATTGGCTCTAATCTTAAAACCTAATTATTTCATCTTAACAACTTAAATTGGGTGGGAGCTTGTATCTTCCATAAGACTAAGTCCGAACAGGTGGCTTGCTTAGCTACTGGAACCTACCAGTTTGTATTATTACGCACTAAGCATTTGGCCTCTACATTTCTTATGCGAACTGCCAAAGAGTGGAACGCCTTGCCCGAGTCCGTGTTTCTGCATGAGTACAATTTGGATCTCTTCAAAGCAAGAGTTAATAGATATCTCATAGGTAAGCGTGCCCCACCGTAGACCGCATCATCACTTAACATCAGGTGAGATCGTGGTCAAACTCGTGCCTATCCAACATAAAAAAAAAATTGCTAAAATTCCAATTTGCGTTTGTTTTCGCTTAGTGACTCACAAAGTTTGAGGCGCAAAGCAAGCCCGCCTATGCAGTCTTAGCCTAAGGGCTATAGCACACACGCTATTTTTAGCATCGGCGATTTGTGATTTAACAACTGTTTCTATCAAAATAATAGGATATTTTACTCCATCAACAAATAATTCTATGACAGTATTTATTTAAATCTTTAAAATATATATACACAATTCATTGTTATTAATTTATTAATTAAATTCGTTTATACGCTTTTCGAACCATAAATAGTTCGAAAGAACAAATACGTAGTATACGAAACTTGCGAGCATGTATGACGAGATGTATGAATGTTGAGGAAGCGAAAGAAGTATGTAAGGAACGTAGCTCATGGCGTGCCATCGTCTCTGTCTACCCCCGTGGGATAACAGCGTGATTTTATGTATGAATGTATGTAATGTTAACATTATGACTTTTGTGTCTAGTTTATAAATGTATTGTTACTTTAGTTTAAATTCTTAAGTCCATTCTGACGACCGGATGGCAGAGTGGGTAGTGTACCTGCCTGCGACGCCGAGGTCGTGAATCTTTGTGTGCATGAACATGGGGCTTTGTCTTAGTCTGTGTGTTTCTATGTATAATAAGTATGTATTTACAAAAAAGAAAAGTATATATGTATTAGTATCAGTTATTCTAGTACCCATAGTACAAGCTCTGCTTAGTTTGGGACTAGATGGCGTTGTGTGCGAGTTGTGGAATATTTATATTTATTTATTTATTCTCTGTATATCGCTCTTAATAACCACGATACAGACTTTGCCTAGTGTGGATATTATTGTTATATCTTTTTATGTACTTGTGGACTGTAATAAAGATTATTCTTATTCTTAAATAGTTTGTCTGTTTAGTACAAAACGCTATGACGTTACTAAGTAAAATTGCTATACAAATTATACCAAATATGCAATTTTTTTGACAGGATTAAAGAGTATGTCAATTGATTGGTGAAGTAAAATACTGTATTGTCTGCTTCCATTGAAACAGTTCTATCGCGGCATCAGAATCGCGCGTTTTAACGACCAAAAATTATCGTGTGTGCTGTGGCCCTAATTCTATATTTTACGTGAGTGGTTCGTCTGTGAAGTAAGGGTGTTCTAGGCAGTCCAACGCGGTCAGGCGACGAGCTGGGTCGAATACGAGCATGCCCTGAAAAAACATTACATTCATTGGATATAGTATAATAATATAACATAATTATTTTCGTACCACTTGCTCAAAAAAGTGACATTCTATGCCACAAAAAGCAAACATAATAATAGTCATTTTTAATCTGTTAAAAACAGGTAAAGAAAATTGTGCTCTAGTAATTTAAGTATTAAATTAATTTAGAGTATTCCAAATTAAAATCACATTCTCCCCGAATGTGATTTAAATTTGGAATACTTAGCGAAATTTGTACTGAACTATAATAGTAAGGCCAACCAGGCGAGATAAAAAATGTAAACAAATGTTCAGGGGTTCAAAACATTTTTATTTGAATAAATTATTATTGTTGTGGATTGGGTTGAGGTAAAGAAACCAGGCGAAAAGGAAATAAATTATATTAAGAAAATAGGAAATAAACTAAAGAAACACTAGATAACTAAAAGACTGACAAGGAACTTATATTGTCAAAAACATAAAAAATATAACATAAATATATTAAAACTAAGTAATAACAGCAAAAATCAAAAATAAAACTAACAGAAACGAAATAATAACAACAAAAAACCAAGCAAATACGGAGACGAAAAAATATGTATCACTTCCAACGCAATCCAAACAGGAATGAACTTGATCACAAAATGGCAGACCAAATGTTGACAACTGCGGTACTGACTGCTTTCCTGTACCACGAAACACACAACGACAGCTGTTGTCGATCAATTGACGTCAACTGCGCGTAGGAATGATAAGGACAGAGATAATAATCCCTCGCTATCGCAATGTAACTCAGTAACGGTCCGTTTGTTTACATTCTTTATCTCGTCTCGTTGGCATTACTATACATCTGTGTTTACACCATTGAGTTTGTATATATATAAAGCATTAAACATCTTTTTAAAAAAGGAATACGCATGCATGGTGTCACCTCGTTTATGAAATTATATTACGAAAACCGACGAGGCCGTATGAGCTTGATGCCTTTGCTTTTCCGACTAAAAATATTAGTCTAGGAATTTGCCGCGTATCAATAATAATTAGACCAATGTTTCCAATGTTAACTTATACTTTTAATTGTCATATGATATTATTATTGTGTTATTTTTTTCGCAAATGGTACGAAAGGTATAGTATTTTCCTCGGCGATAAAGCTGTCTTAGCCTTGGGTGAACTTAAATCTCTCGCTACACTCAGGACTCATCATAAATCCCTCGCTACACTCAGGACTCATCATAAATCCCTCGCTTCGCTCGTGATTTAAGTTTTTAACACCCTCGCTACGCTCGGGAGTAAACCTCGAGTCCTTCGTTACGCTCGCGATTCAAATTGTCACCCGCGAAAGAAGACACTACTTTATCCCCTTGGTTAATAATCTACTATTAGACGACCGGATGGCGGAGTCGCTGGTTGGATTCCCGCTCAAGACAAATATTCGTGAGCATGAACATGTATGTTGGTCTTGTTCTGGGTGTTTCTATGTATAATAAGTATGTATTTACAAAAGAAAAGTATATATGTATTATATAGTATCAGTTATTATAGTGCCCATAGTACAAGGTATGCTTAGTTTGGGACGAGATGGAGTTGTGTGTATGTTGTGAAATATTTATATTTATTTATTTTTGTCTCAGTAGTTGATAGTTGTTTTTTGTAGTATGAAAATAGTGAGCAAAACTCAATTTTGCTGAAAGTTTTGCTCTCGCTCGAAGCAAAGTTAACGGTGCTAAGACAGAGAAGTTTCAAACTATGGCATTTATCAAATTAATGGTTCTTACCTTAATAAGTTCCAAAGCATGAGGATGTATTCTAGGAATAACTTCAGCTAGATCCAAAGGTTTGTAGTCAGGAAAACTGTCAAGCATTACTGACGCGTTCTCTGGCCATTCTGCGCGGGACGGACGTCCTATTAGCCTGGAATATAAGAAATATTATTTAAATTTATTTAATAAACTTTAAACTGACGACCGGATGGCGGAGTGGGTAGTAACCTGCCTGCGACGCCGAGGTCGTGGGTTCGATTCCCGCTTAAAACAAATCTTTGTGTGCATGAACATGGGGGTTTGTCTTAGTCTGGGTGTTTCTATGTATAATAAGTATGTATTTACAAAAGAAAAGTATTTTATGTAGAATGAATAATTAAATAAATATTCAACAATTCACACACAACGCAATCTAGTCCCAATCTAAGCAGAGCTTGTACTATGGGTACTAGAATAACTTATACTAGTTATACTATTACATATATATACTTTTCTTTTATAAATACATACTTATTATACATAGAAACACCCAGACCAAGACAAACCCCCATGTTCAGTTCAGTATTAGTATCAGTTATTCCAGTACCCAAAGTACAAGCTCTGCTTAGTTTGGGACTAGATGGCGTTGTGTGTAAGTTGTGAGATATTTATTTATTCTTCTTCTTCTTCGTCGTGTCGATGGCTAGATAAAATTTTGTTTTGACTTGCCATTGTGGTGAAAGGATTAGCCAATTCGCTTTGGAGAACTCGTGAAATGCCCAGGGTGCGCCGGACGTAGGGAATCGTTGTGTACGTCACTCGGGGAGGCTCCTTTCATGCACCATTTTTTTATTTATAACGCTTTTCCTTTAATCTCCGTACCTGAATATGCTGGTGAGTTGATGAGAGTCGGAGGCGCCGGGCAGTAGAGGTTTTCTTGTATGCAGCTGCGCGAGCACACAGCCTGCCGACCACACGTCCACGGCGGTGTTGTACGACACGCCGAGGAGGACCTCTGGCGGACGGTACCAGAGGGTCACCACCTGAAATCATAGAAATACGAATAAAAATAAATAATAGTTAAATAATAATTCCTAATATAAGCTGAAAAAAAAAGCGTGGGTCGCTTGGGACCCACGCTTTTTTCAGCTTATATTAGGAATTATTTTTCACTTTTTAGTTAGAAGTACTTTAAAAGCGTGTTTTTTAGTTTTTTTAAACTATTATTTATTTTCTACTTTTTAGTTTGGTTTATTTATAAGAGCGTTTTTTTTTTAAAAAAAATTTTATTTTTTTTATTTTTTTTTATCGAATTATTGCATTGTCATCGATCTTTGACAAGTGTGCAAAATTTTAATGAAAACTGTCCGTTTAAAGTGGGCAAAATCGAGTCCAAAGGAGTCGGTTACATACATACATACATACAGGTGAAGCTAATATAAGCGTGTTAACAACAAGTTTTTGAGTCTTATTTGACCTAGGATCGACCAACTAATGCAAACGGGGCGGTCGCTTTTGACACTTAGCAGGTAATTCTGTTGGTTCTTATTTTAAGAAAATGTATATCTATGGTCCTATGGCTCTTGGCAATGGGAGCACATCAATGCTGGGTCTCGTTTTGTTAAATACCCTAAGCAACAAAGGCGCTTCTGTGCTTCTTCTTCTTACGAGTCAATAGTCAAAGTTTTTTATACCACCCCGGCCCGGTGGCTACATTAATTGCATTCTCCGTGGCCTTATTCAGATCGCTCAGGGAGCAATTGTCAGGGCAGTTGGGGCATTCAAGGAGATGTGTCATCGTTTACTAAGGAGCACCACAATCGCATTGTGTTTTGCCTGGCTGGATTATTTCCCATTTTTCCAGGTTATATCTACAGCGGTTTCAGTGCTAAAACTTATTATTTAGGAAAAAAATTAAAAGAGGCGCCTAAAACACTCCCTTTCTTAAGCAGCAAATGCACTTTAGTGCAGATACTTATTATTTAAGGAAATAAAAACGAAGGCACCTTTGGCGCTCCCTGACTGTCATTCTAACTTAATTTTTAAATTAAGTATTGAAGGCCTAGAATTCAGAGTATTATTTTTAACTATCTTACCACACTAGTTAGTTTCATATCAGTATCATAGGTCTTGGCGAGTCCAAAGTCCGCCAGTTTGACGCGCCCCGCACTAGTCACCAACAGATTGTGTGGCTTCAGGTCTCGGTGGACTATACGATGGGAGTGGAGGAAGTCTATGCCGGATAGGATGTCGTAGGACATGCTCTGGAAAGTATACAATATTCAGTTAGTAACAGTACAGGTTTTTAAAATTTTCTTGTTTAGCAGATGAGCTTGTGTCTAAGTCGAAGCTGCATGAACCGATAGATCTTGCTGGTTAAGCAATGCTCACTGCAGTTGATTGTGGAACCTTGACCTTAACATGTGAATCATTCCGGTCATTGTCTTCTTAACAAACACCTACACACGATAGGAATAACAGACAGCCCTCTATGCAGAGGATGCATGAAGGCAGAAGATACGCCACAGCATCTCATCAAATTCAAATTCAAATTCAAATATCATTTATTCAAGTAGGCCTAGCAACAAGCACTTTCGAATCGTCATTTTTTAAAAAGGTATAATCATAATATTAAAATTAAAATTATTAAAATTAAAATTATATAAAATTAATATCACACTAGGATCGTCAAATCTTAAAACTAAAAATTGTATACAAAATACTACTTGTGTACAGTAGATGTATGTCATAGTCAGTAAATGTCAAAAGTAAAAACAATAAAAATTAAGACATTATGATTAATTCAAATAATGCAATAAATAATTCATTTTATCAAAATACAAAATTAGTCCCACGGTGCTTTATCGTTCATGTAGTCTTGTGTACTATAATAAGCTTTGGAAACAAGTTTACCCTTCACATATTTCTTAAATTTATTAATTGAAAATTCATCATGGAATGTAGCAGCATGGCCGACAAACGGGCACAAATACTTCAGTCACCAACATAGCTTCCGGAAGCCTGCAGCAGTCTTCAGAGGCTGCTTTCCTTCTGGACCAAGTTAGGCTGGCTGGAGTAAACGGGAAACCTTTCACATACAACGGTCCCATAGGAGGACTAAGTGCGGATACCGTCCAGGAAAACCAAACTAAACCAAACATCTGAATCATTGCGAGATTGCCCCCATACCTTGGAAAGCATGTTATGTCATCTTTTCTTCACATTGACACTTCATGTTGTCACATTCTTAGCATAAATTAAATTAATTTAGTAACTTAGGTCAAAATTAAATTACTCATTAGTCTCTAATTTATATCTAGACTAGATTGTAATCTTGATGAAGTATCTAATAGTTTAGATACATCATAAAAAAAAAAAAAAAAAATGTCATCTTTGAAAATTGTTAAAGGTAGTTAGAGGTCAGAAAATCTGACAACTAGTTTAACTTCTTAGTTATTTCTTTTCTTCAGATAGTTTTTAATTAGTATTGTATGTATACATATGTATATTATAATTTATATTACTGCCACACAGCTTGTACTGGTGTGTGGCAGTTTCATTACTGCACTAGTCTCGCAATTACTCCACTAATACTGATAATAATCTGCCAGACTAGAAGCCTTAAATTCTTGGAAGATGATGATTGAGTATTTGATACTTATGTTTTAAATATTGCTTGACTTACCCTGATTCTATTCTCAGACAAAGGGCCCGGAGCTCTTTTAAGGAAGGATTCCAGATCCTGCTCCACATGCTCAAACACTAAGAACAATACCAGCTGCTGGTCTCTTTCTAGGGATTGTCCACCATGACAAACATCTAGTAGTCTGAAAGAAGAATAAACATTTTAGAAGATTAATTTAAATTAAAATAATTATTCTGCTTTCTGTATCAATCATTTCCCTTTTTTTCCCACTTGAACTGTGTTAGAAAATATCTTAACGGGTATTTGGTAATACAATGAAACTTAGTTAGGACAACTCCATCGCTGGAATTTGTGCTTAGGTACTTTACCACAAACTTCTGGGTAATATAGATGTGATTTTATGGTTAGAAATCACTTCAGAGAGGAAGGGGTCGATTTGTTCAGAGAGGGGGAACAATTCCACTCATTGACCCCACTCTCCAGCGCCGGATTAACCCTTAGTCAAATTAGGCGACTGCCTAGGGGCCCGCATAGATTTGTATTCTCAATGATAATATTGCTAGTAAGCTAACTACTTAAACCATGTTTAAATACCTAAATAGTGTTTTTATATGATGTATACCTAGGTGATAGAGCTACTGGTGGTAGAGCTCTTGTGAATGAGCTCGAGGGCGGCAGCACCACCATCTCACCTTTAACCTGCCGCCAAATAGTAGTGCTTCCATTACTGTGTTCCGGTTTGGTGGTGAGATCAGGCCATGAAATTACTGGCACATGAGGCATAACACCGTAGTCCTCAGCTGCAGCGACGCATCTATAATCTGCTTTTGTGGATTGTTTGTGTCCATGGGCTGTACTCCATTTACCATCAGATGGACTACACGTTCGTTCGCTGCGGGCGTAGAATGAAAAAAAAAAAAAACCTAGGCATGCATTTTATGCATTATGTAAATTGTGCAACCCAGTACTTCCCTACATGACCACCATGTCATACATATTACCCATGTTATACAAATAAGCTATTTTGAATTTTGAATGTTAGTCGGTACTGAATGGCGGCGCGGCTTTTAGGGCATTCTGATCGAAAAATTAGAAAAAAAAAAAAAAATATTTTAGAAGTTACACAAATAGGGCCCAAAAATAGTATTGCCTATGGGGCTCGACATGGTTAATCCGGCACTGCCACTCTCCCTACTTAGATCAGTGCCTGATATCCTGAGCCATCAGCTTTCACTATTCATCTATTCTAAACCTTACCTGACAATATTCTCATGCCGATAAGCTTCAAGCTGCCTCAGCAACGCAATTTCTCTCAATGTAGACAATGGTATACCATCTTCTGTAAGTGCCACTTTCACTTTCTTCATGGCAACGATTTGACCGCCATTGTGTAGGTCCCGGGCTTTGTATACTGTGCCATAGGCTCCTGGAATGTTTTTGTAGAAAATATTAGACAACCATATAATTCAATATAAACAGAGCAGCAATAACTGAGTTGGAGACTGTAGGACTCCAAAGTGAAAGGTCACAACTCTGTAAACCCCTATTGATTATTTCTAATGAACAGCGATAGCTGAACAGGAGGCCGTAGGCCTCCAAAGTCAAAGGTCATGGATTAAAACCCACTACACGCACCTCAGTCAAAAAATATTAAGATTCATCTTTTTACAGATTTGTTTATTTATTATGTATATTATTTCTCATTATTAATTATGTATATTTGGGTGCATGAAAGGAGGCTGCCCAAGTGACGTACATAACAATTCCCTACGTCCGGTGCACCCCCAAAGCGAATTGGCTAATCCTTTCACCACGATGGCAAGTGTAAATAAAATTTGACTCAGCCATCGACACAACGAAGAAGACAATCGCTCATGAATGGTAAAAGGAAACATCATAAAGTAACATGCATGCATGAGATTCTGCTCTTGGCCAGCATAGTGGACTGTGACCCAATCATGTCGAGAGGCCCTAGCCCAGCAGTGGGATATGTTTTAGATATAAATGTATTATATATCATTTGAATGTAATTCTGTCAGTCTGTTAAATTTTCACTGCTGAACCACTCAACACATCTTAATGATATTTTAGGGCAATGGTTGATGGTCTGGAGAGGGAGACAGCTGATTTGTATGAAGTACCAGGATGGAATAGGCACCAATTTGTAGTACAAATTGTCTGATAATATGTAAAAAATAAATAGCTGATAAATAAATTAATGTTTCAAGGTTTAGGTTGTCTGATAAAAATGGGGCAATGACCTATATCTTTAGACATTTTATGTTATCTAGATAAGAGATAACGCTACTTGGAATGCAAATTAACTATGAACTTCGCCCAAAAATGTTTATGGAAGACGTAAAATAGTAAAACTATGACAGAAAATGGAAGACGTAAAATAGTAAATTGATAAATTTCAAAAATAAATTTAAGTTGGTGAACATAAAAAACTCTTATCCTAGATTAGCCACTTTTTAATAGATTTTTTTTCAATACAACATTATTTTCGCCATTCAAATAAAATATTGCAGTCTTAACACTTAAATTATAAAAAGTTCCATGCTTGAAATTGCGCGAAAACAATGCCGACCGGCACATGAGAAATGAGGTTATTACTACAGTTATTTTATGCTGTTACCTGTTCCAATAACGTTCAACTCTTCGTACTTCTTAGCATTCTGAAATAAAGCACTAACATCGCCTACTGAAGCTATCGGAGGACTATGCGAGGAACCCGCTCCCGACATCATGTTTAAAGTTTGTTTTTATTAACAACTTATCACCAAATCAACTCAAAATCACTAGTACACACTAAAGCACACTTCTTTGTAATGTTTTTACATTATTTAACTTAACAACACGCGTTCAAAAGTTTTCATCTCAACATAGTTTGTTTTTTCTGTCAAACTTTATTGAAAGTACGGGTAAGGGTAAGGGGGAAGGGCCGAAGAGGGCAGGTAAGTCGTTGAACTAAAATCAACCACCTGCTGTTTACGCGACTAATTTAAAAAGCAGAACATTCTAAAAAAGCTTTTTAGATTCATGGACTCTTTTTTTTGGTGGATTTTTTGTAATGTAGTTGTGTAAAAAGTGACATCTATATATTTTTTTAAATACTACTAAGAAATATACAAGAATAGTTTGCTTAGTGCTGTACTAGTACTACATTTTGACAATAGATGACGCTAAACAATAGATTACTTGAAAATTTAATAGTCTCTTAGGTTAGTAGAAACATTATTTTTGTTTTGGCCCACACGTTTTTTAGTGCGTATTTAAATAAATAGAAGAAAAAAAGAGTTTCACAAAAAATTACTTTGAATTGAGCGTAACCTATGTTTCGCTCTACTGTACTTCTATAAGTTCTGTAGATTGATGGAAGTACGAAACTTGCGACTGTCCGCCCGGCCAGAGAGTCTGACTCTACCCCAAGACAGTCTTACAACATGACTTTGAACCAAAGTTTTGTTAAAATAACACAAACCAAGAAAAGAAGAAGTTTCTACTAACCTTAAAATACATGCCTTCAAACCTATTTTTTATATATTGTGGCAAAAGAGTACAACACAGGCACAACACAGGCACTAGGCTATAGTTTAAAACACTAGCTGCCAGTGAAATTGATTAGGGACATAAAATAACTTGATTCTGGAAAGGTAAATTAATTAATAATTAATGAATAGGTGTGTTAATTAATTATAACGAATTAAACAGTCTTGTGGTAGAACTTATCAAAGTATAGTTCTTTAGCAGAATGTGAAATAAATTTATTTCAGTGAAAAAAAAAAGTTTTTACGAATTTTCATTAGGAATAGAATGCTGACAGGACGAAAAAAAAAATAACTAGCTAGCTAATTAAATTACAAAAAGCAGCCATTGCCACGGGCTCGTCCGGGATTTGAACCCGGGACCTCTCGCACCCGAAGCGAGAATCATACCCCTAGACCAACGAGCCATGTTGAATGAGGCCAAATTTGTGATTCGTATCTTTAAGCCTATCACGTCACTAATATTCTTTGAAAAAATAAACCAAATCTGTAAAAAATAAAATTGATGATAAATATTTATAATTAATTTCTTTTTTGTTCGTCTATGCTTAAATGTCTCTCTCTGCATGGATATAATAAATCTTAACAATGTAATTTTTTATGGCATTTGTGTGCTTGTTGTTAAGTTGTAAATTTTTCAAACTATTAAATTACGGAAATATTGAAATCAACAACTTTAAAACCACAATTTCCACAACATGATTTGATGTACCCTTTGAGATAGAAACAAAATTTAGTACCAAAACAAGATGAAGAACACCTCAAGGCGTTTAGAAAGTTGACGTTGACGCGCGAAAGGAGAAAAAAATTACCGCTAGCGCTACACACATACACACCCTCTAACCATCTCTTTCTTTCACCAGCTACATTCATCTGCTATCTCGTTTACACATATGAATCGAAGTGAATTTCGAGTCGCCCCGCGTCAGTTGACTTTAGACGGTACTGCGCGCGCATGTAATAAGATGGCGGTATTTTCAAGTGTCTAAAATACACAACAAAAACTTTTAACCGAAAATACCCGTTTTGTATTGATTATTTGTAATTTAAAAGTGTAATTTATATTTATAAGAATATTTTAGTAATTATTTAAGTGAAGTGTGGACGGAAATATAGTGTGACAGTGTATGGCAAAATGTGAAAGTTTCTTACAAGAAAATAGTGGATCTTTTTTACGTGTTATCCTACATATTTCTTGTTTCTACAGCTGTTTTGTATTTAAAAATCGGTAAGTTAATTATTACGTTTTGCTGTTAAATTGTTATGTTTTTTTGTTTAATAAGTTAATAAAAAGTAAGTTCGATTAGAAATTTATGAATGAATGAAAGTTTAGATTGTACGGAAAGGTAAATTTGTATGAATTTCGAAGGATTCGAGGTTATTGACCTCTTTCATTGACCCATCTTTTGTAGTACAACAAATTTTGGTAAAAAAAGTAATCTACGTACGTTTCTTGAGAAATCTAAATGTTTAAGATTTTTGAGTCGATTGTTATTGGAAGATGATAACGAAAAGTAAGGGGAATCGAGGGAAACCTAAGCCCATTTTTTTTAAATTTAGAACTGTTTGTAATCCAAAGCATAGTAAACTCGTTTGCCATCTTCTACACTACATCATGCATAGGTATAATAGGTATGTAGATAATATTAAAATAGAAATTTACAAAAATGTCGGCAATGACCAACGGAATTTTAATAATTAACTTTTATAGACGTAACAATATTCACGCTTATACCTAAGTGGGTGAGCAGAGAGTGTTGTAGAGTAAAATATATCAATTGAAATAGAAAATAATACATTCTGTTGGTAGTAGAGCTCTTGTGATCGAGCCACCCACCACCCCGTCTCACCTTGGCTTTAACCTGCCATCTTCGATTCTTAATGAACGCGTGTTAGAACTTCGTGAAAAAAAAGTGTGTGTTGTACACCTCTGCCACACGCTTCTGGGCGATAATATAGGCGTGAAGTTATGTTACACATTTTTGATGGAGAATTTTGAAAATTCTTGTACAATGGGTTTCTAACATTCATACCAATTTACGGCTAGGTATATGGGAATTTTTCTACCCCTTCTTCTTCTTCGTCGTGTCGATGGCTGAGTCCAATTTTATTTTGACTTGCCATCGTGGTGAAAGGATTAGTCAATTCGCTTTGGAGAACTTGCGAATTGGCCAGGGTGCGCCGGACGTAGGGAATCGTTGTGTACGTCACTCGGGGAGGCTCCTTTCATGCACCCCTATATGTCTTCGTTTCCCGGGTTATAAAAATAGTTGAACAATCATAGATCCGCGAATCAATCTTCCCCTTTTATTATATACTAGCTGACCCGGCGAACTTCGTACCGCCTTAGCGTGAATTTGATGCACTACTTTATTTTGTATAGCTGACCTATCATAAGTATGCGTACCTATTCAATTTGAACTGGAATCTATAATATCCTCCATATAAAAATGAATACCTATTTCCCTGATGCAAAATTAAATGTATATTTTTCAATCTTTCTGAGAGATTTTCTTAATTTTTTTTTTTTCGTAAGAATCTTGTACAGAGTATTAGAAAACTACAAAAAAAAATCAGCCGAATCGTTCAAGCCGTTTTCATGCTAAGTACCTATGTCGTGACAACGAAAAACGGGTTTCATTTTTATATAGGTAGGTATGTATATTATATAGATTAGATATTTCATTTCATTTCCTCTCTCTCCATACTACACAAATACAATCATACCTAAATATTTATAATATTTAGTTATGATTGTATTTGTGTATATTAGAACCGTGTATATAGTAGGTATATAGATCCATATATATTAATTATTTAAATATTAAGTTTATTTTAAGTACTTTGTAGTGTAATAAAATAATCTTCTAATTGATTATTTTTATAGCATTTAACTATACTTAGCAAATTATACTAAGAAACAGTTGAAAAAGATATGGGACCGGCAGGATTTGAACGCGCGACCTTACTGCACACCGGGCATTTGTTGAACAAATGGATGAATGTGACGTCACGAAATAACGTATGCAATTTAGGGTTCTGGTAAGAGGCGACCGTAGCTGGATGGCTAAAGCGGCTGCCCGGTGTGCAGTAAGGTCGCAGGTTCAATTCCTGCCGGTCCCATATCTTTTTCTTAGTATGGGTGCATGAAAGGAGCCTCCCCGAGTGACGTACACAACAATTCCCTACGTCCGGCTCACCCTGGGCAATTCGCGAGTTCTCCAAAGCGAATTGGCTAATCCTTTCACCACGATGGCGAGTCAAAATAAAATTTGACTCAGCCATCTACACGACGAAGAAGAAGAAGTTATTCTAGTATCTAGATATTTATTTATTTATGAGATATTTATTTAATTAAGTAATATATGGATCTATATATACACGATTCTAATATACACAAATTCAATCATACCTAAATATTTATAAGTATGGAGAGAGGGAATAAAAACAAATATCTAATATCTAATAAAAGGGAGATTGATTAATAATCTTTATTATGATGATGTATTTATTTGATTGAGTAAGTTTAAGGATTTTTGTTTCCTACCAACTCTCAGCTCTTGCACCTACCACTTGTCGTCTCTACATCACCTAAAGGTTGACTGGTAGATAATACTACGGCATTAAGTCTGCCCATGTACCATTTTTGTGCATAAAGTTTTTAAATAAATAAATAAAAATAAGTGTAATAAGTGCTCGAGGGTGGTAGACTATGGCCTAACCCTTCTCATCATGAGAAGAGGCCCGAGCCCAGCAGTGGGACATGTATTAAAATACAGGGCTGCTTTTATATCATATTATATTAAATTAAAATAAACTAAGTGCTCTATGCATTGTAGATAGGTAGCCATTTTAAAATGACCGCACTCAAAGTTTTCTCTACATTTTAAAATTCATGTTATTGGACGTTTATGTGTAACCACAGTAATGTTGGTAGCTATCTGTATTCTACACGTAACAGTATTCACGCTTGTACCTAAGTGGGTAAGCTGTGACTAGTGTAGCGTAAAGGCTATAAATTCCAATGGAAAAGCTGAATTACTAGTTATAGCATTATACTTTTGAATTATTAACGTAGCCGTTCGTAATATGGTTGTTTAAATATTAGAATCATTATCACCGACTTCGAAGGCGTGGAATTCAATATTTCCATTCTATTTCTTACAAAATTGGGAAAGTTTCTTCATACACTTATAACCCCAATGCAAGGCAATGCCAAAAAACTGTATCGCCAAAACCCTTGTGTTACGAATATAAGATAGTAAATAATTTCTAGTTTTGTGTATGACGATTATCTAGTAATAAGAGACATAACTTAAGCGGGATTTAATAAACAAAAGAGATTTTCTATTTAAACATGAACGATGGACTAGAATCTCATCTTGTTTTGATAGAATTATCACGTTTTTTGCACTTGTTTACTAACTATTTTCATGACATCCCAGCTTACTATGAAAATATCCGGCTTAAAATAAAACTTTCATATTATTCTACATACAATACAGCAGTTTTTATCTTGACAAAGTCACGGAATAGACAGCACTGCAGCGATAAGCAATCCCATAGTCGATTGGTCATACCCCTTTATCCCATTAGGGAGTGGCATATCCAAAAAAAATATTATATTTTTAATTTTTGTAGTGTAGTGGGAACCTATGTGTAGAATTTCGTGCCTTCGCTGTTAAGTTTTAAATATTTTTATTGAAAAAGAAGAAGTCCAAGCCTAGAAATGAAAAGAGTGGCCCTTGGCATCAAAATAAACAAGATGGAGGTACCAGTGACCCAAATAGCAAGACCGGTTACCGCGCTGACCGACTCGGGATTGTTTAATACGCAAACACCATTGATTATAAGATGTGTATGTAGAGGAACAGGGTGTGATGTTCCTCCACCACAAAGAGGGGGATCCTCCGACCAGGCTCGGTGGTATTGCCTGCCGGACAGCTGTCCAACGGTAGTGCATTGGAAGTTGTATTTATGTACACTTGCTGTGAACATTTCGTTACCGCGATTCAGTGCTCTTTGAGGCCTCTGCCTCGAATTTTGCGTGCAGCGGGGCGGTAGCGGCGGCGGCGCGGGAGCGGCAGGATCAAATACGTAAAATCAAATGGACCGACCGCGACCCTCGAAGACAGAGGCGCGGCAGCGGCGCGGGGGCGGGTAACGAGCGGTGCACCCGACCGCCCGCACGTCTGCTTTGCAGTGTTGTGTGTGCAATTTATTTTTGTGACGTGTCGAAATGTCCTCATACATACTAGAGGTAATTATTTTAGCAATTTTTGAGCGGACACCGATATGGAACAGCATAAAAATAGAAGAGTAATTAATCAGTTATGGGAAGAAATTAAAAGAATATAGTAAAAAGTTTCTACACTCATTCTGGTGTAGTCGTAGAATTTGTCCGGACATTGTCTCGGTTCTTCATAATTTCGATAAAACTCGCCTTTTCTTTTCCTTGCCCTATAGTAGGGATTCACGTCACGAAACAAAACACGATCAACACTACGCCGCTACAATGCCGCGCGATCTGCCCCCTGCTTTCGAGAACGGGTCTGCGTTGCCCGCTCCGCTCCCGCGCCGCCGCCGCGCCGCCCCGCTGCCCGCAAGTTTCGAGGCAGAGGCCTCACAGTTCTGACGAATGTGTCACTTCTTAACGTTGTCAATGTCATCCGTCATTTATTATAATCATAAACATAAAACATAAACATAAAAATTTTATTTATTTCTCTCATAAACGGATGTACAATTCAAACATAAATTGGACGTACTTATGCAAACCAGAATCAACCCACACGATGACAGTTTTGAGAAAATAAAGGTTTTCATAAAACAATGCAATGAAACCTAACTAACTGTAATTATAAGGGGGTTATTCTACAATATTGTAAAAATTAATGTGTACTATGCATTAAGATATAAAGTATAGTCATCTTGAAGGTAAAAGTAGTTTTTATTTTAAAAAAACTCTCTGGTTCCTTGTTGCAATTTAGCTTTATACAAACTATAGCTATATTGCAACAAGGAACCAGAGAGTTCTTTTTAAATAAAAACTACTTTTACCTTTCTTTGTTAAATAAATACTATTGTAAATATATTTATTAGGGTAAAAAAAACATGACTCAACAGAAAATGCACTTTTTAGGGTTCCGTAGTACCTACAAGGAACCCTTATAGTTTCGCCATGTCCATCTGTCTGTCCACGGCATAGCGACGAAACCGTTGGTGCTAGAAAACTGAAATTTTGCATAAACATGTATGTCAACTAAACAAAGAAAGTCGTAGAGTAAAATTTGGAAAAATATTTTTTTTTCATGTTTTTTTTTTGTCGCCTACCCCATAGTGTAGGGTATTGTTAGATAGGACTTTTAAAAACGTTTAGGGGTTGCTAAGACAGTTTTTTGATTTAGGGATCCGTTTGCGAGATAATTAACTTTAAAGAGCAAATTTTTGTTCGAGTAGGGCGTCCCCCCCCCCCTCTAAAAGCTAAACTACTGGATCCTAAAATCTGAAAAAAATTGTGTCGGTAGTACATGTAATGAACTTTAAAGGAAAACTATAGCGGATAAGTTCACTTCATTAGTTCAAGAGGAATAGGGGTCCGAAATGTCAGATGCAGTTACTCAGAATATTTCGTCCAAAATTCTTGAAACATAAATAAACATACATAATACATATATAAAATCACGCCTTTATCCCACGGGGGTAGGCAGAGACGATGGAACGCCATGTGCTTCGCTCCTTACATACTTCTTTCGCTTCCTTAACATTCATACATCTCGTCATACGTGCTAGCTGGTTTCGTGTACTACAAACATTTCCTATCTGAAGGACGCTATTTATCTGGTTACTTTAACTTAATTAGTTCTAGAGTAATTGGGGTCCAAAGTGTAAAATGCAGTTACTTAGAATAATTCGTGCAAATTACAAAAACCTTTGAAAGTAATGACTTGTATGAAGATGTTACTTGTTTAATACAGATAGTAAATCCCTTTTAAGTCGAAATATTATGTTGTTACGACTAGCTACGGAAGCCTACTGCGCGTGGCCCGACACGCACTTGGCCGGTTTTTAATATTTTTATTATTATATAAACCAATCAAATACAGTAATTACTGAGAAGTCTCGAAAAGCAGTGCTTTAACCGCAAAAAGTTGTGAGACAGTTATTTATGTTTTTGTGAGCAGATTACTATCTGCTCACAAAAACATTAATAACTACTTACGTATCGGTAATCTGAGCTATGTATGTAGGTATGTAAGTATTAAGGCGTATGATTTCCAAATAATTACGCTGCATTGTGAGACTAGCTCTTAACATAAAAAGTAAAAAATGAAGAAGTAGATAATGCATAGAATAGAACTTATAGAACTTCTAACTATGCGTTATCTACTTCCTCTATCTCAAAATCAAGAATGCCTGAAAATCCTTCCAAGTCATCATCGATAGTACTATCTCCAACAAGCTTAACATAAAAATTATGAGAATCCTGAGGAATAAGGTGAAGAATGCTCTTTATATCTTTTACTTTTGCCTCAGGCACAGGCTTTCCGTTAGGCCAAAGAGGTTCCATTATTTCCATTGAAATCTGGAAATTTGGCCTACCGCGAACATTTTTTTTAATGTTTATCTTCTTATACTCTTCATTCAAGTCATTTCTCATATAAATTATGTACATTTCCTTCTTTCTAATCATAATTTCTTTTGTGCTAAGCCAAGATACTTTTTCACCGTCTACAATCTTCTTCCTGTTAGTAATAATCTGACTTTGGTGACACTTTATTAGTGTTGCCAGGATTAGCTGAATAAAATTATTAGCGTTAAAAACTACGGTACTTAATGGAAACATTTTTTGTATTTTCAAACAATTTAAATTCAAATATAAAATAAAAAATATATTTTAGTTGACAATTTTGTTTACCCAAACAAGACTCTAAGCACATGATCCCTGATTAATAATAAATATAATGATTTTAACCCAGAACCATGTGATATGAATCTTTGTTAGCATGTAGAATAACAATAACTTAAATTTGCAAACCGGAACCAAACTACATGGTTCTTTGTAAAAGATAAAATTGTGTGGTTTATGGGTAATCATGTGCTACGGTTCCTTTTCGAATTATTAATCACCAGGATTTTGAAGTTTGAAATATGTACCATATATCATGGATCTATATAGTTTATTTAGAAACTACTGTTTGAAGAGTTGGTAACTTTGTGAATTAAATGATTTGTTTAGAAATTTTTGTCAAACTACTTTGAACTTTACATATATTGTACAGAGCGCATTTTAAAAGCAAACTGTATACTCAGTTCAATTTTGACCAGTCTGTGGGTTGGTTCCCGTTTGCATAAGTACGTCCAATTATTGGTGATGCCCGAAGCCCAGCCAGCGCTGACACCGCCCTACTTGCAACTTTAGTACCTAGTCATACAATGAGATGAATTAAACAAATAATAATATTTAAGTATCTAATAATTAAACAAGCAATTATGTGCGGATACCGCCACATGTATATAACCTCTGTAGATCTACTGTAGACCAGTGTGTATAAATGTCTATAGCGCCCGTAAATAATTGCAACATCATCAAGGAACGAGGCCCGTGGCAAGTTCAAATTATAAATAAAAAGCTGTAGGGTATCGAAGGTTTCTGTAGGCAAGCAGGCTCTTGGTATCAAAATAAACAAGGTGGAGGTACCAGTGACCCAAATAGCAAGACCGGTTACCGCACTGACCGACTCAGGAATGTGTTTGCGTGCGAACACGAACGTAGATCTTAGATTATAAGCTATTTACGTACATGTCCTACTGCTCGGCTCGGGCCTCTTCTCATGATGAGAAGGGTTAGGCCATAGTCCACCACGCTGGCCATGTGCGGATTAGTAGAATTCACACATTCTCAAGCACTTTTAGGTACTTTCAGGCATGAAGGTTTCCTCACGATGTTTTCCTTCCCCGTTAGCGAACGATAATTAAATGACAAATACACATTCTACGAAAAGACGAATCTTAACGATTTATTGATAGAGGTGTGTGCCGTGAGTTCGAACTCGAGACTTTTGACTTCGTAATCCTACGGTCTCCCACTCTGCTATCACTGCACTCAGTAAGCGTGATCTGATTACTTTGTTTTCTGCTTAAATTAAAAGAATGATGCTCCTCAACATTTGCATACATTTATGCACAGTCAATCGCATGATTTTTGTACACATGATTGATTTTTCTTACTAACTTGCGTGCAGATCACTCTAACCAGGGGCGGCTTGAACCTAGTCTTACTAACGGACTCGACTGAATATCAGCATTTTACATTGATCATTTGGATTTTTTGGATTTTTTTTTTACATTAGATAGAACGCCAGAAGCAATTACACTATCCAATGGTCCCAATGACAAGGCCAAATACACACATTCACTCACACAAGCACACCCAGTCTCAGAACAAATCTTTGCGAATCACACAAAGATTTATGTACGACAATATACCTAAAATTTTTTTGAGATGGACGTGACAGATGCTTGATAGCTTGATTTGTAAGCGTGTGTACTATCAGCAAAGAATCATGACCCATTTAACAAATATTTCCTTTGAAATTGTAAAAGTCGATGAGGTTGACATTTGATAATAGAACAAGCGAATTTAGAATTTAGTGTGTTGATCCTATGCCCTATATATGTTAAGGGGGAGTTAATGAGAACATATTACTGAGTGTGTGTATCATGCATATGTTGGCTATACTTTTAGATATGGTATTCTCTTTTGGGGCAACTCTACTGATAAGGAATATGTATTTAAGGCACAAAAGAAATGTAATTATTATAAAGGTAAATAAATACCTATTTATTTATTTATTTATGGCACTCCAACGACAATTCACATGTACATTTCAAGAAGATAATCTTATGCATTCATATGCTAGGTGAACTTGTCACTTAAAGGTGTGCACAGCACTTACAGTTTATTTTGCGATAACATTATAATTATATTAAGTTACTGATTTAACTAAATAACATGCAATTGAATTTAATGAAAGTTAATAATAATCAAGTGTGTTTCATTTGCAAAAGGTACATGATTAAAAAACAAAATTACATAAAACATTGATACTTGAACAAATTGCAACATTCGAGAACAAAGTAATATTGCAAAGAGAAAGTTAAGTTAATATCCTATTAATAAACGCTAATATTGATATTAATACTAATAAAACACATGCATAAAAAATTATACAAATTAAAATTACACGAGCATAAATTTATAAGTAATAACATTATTTACAAATTGAATTAATTAAGTACAATTTAAAATAATAACAATTTAAAAAAGTCTATTCGATAATTTAGAGAAAAAAAAATGGGATAAATTTAAAATTTGTATAACATAGAACATCATTTTATTAAAATTGTATAAATTGATAAGTAAAAAATGTTTTTTTTTTAATTTAGTAAATTAGAATAACATCAAAAGTTAACACTACATAACATAGTTAAGTTTGATAATTTAATGTGTTAGTAAAGTAAACTTGTACCTATAGTCGACGTTTCGAAATGACTTGCATCATTCTTGGTCACGAGCCGACTGGTGAAGCTCAGCGTCGTCTCCGTGAAGCGCAGATATTGTCCACTACCCTCACTTGGTCGTCACAATTTTTATTTTTAGTTAGTTCGGAACCGTCGGTAGTTCGACACATGATACTAAGGGGTCTGTTTACGAGTAACATTGGCTCGCCGAACACTGCACTTGCTTAGTACCGAATTCCAAGATGAAGATAAGCGGTATCCATCGGATTTTTTTAAAAATGTTCTCAAATCACGGCATTTAAAAATATATACAAAGGAAATGTGCTCGGAACATACGCGGTCTCAAATCCAGTAATTCTTGTTCACATAATAATTACCTAACGAAACAGGTGAAGTGTGGAAGATATATATACCACTGCCACAACATTCTGTGTAGGTAATATAGGCATATGGGGCCAAAAGTTTACAACAAAATTCCCCAAATCGTACGCTTAGCGAAAACAGAAAGAATATTTCATAATAAATTAAAGGCATGGCTCATCGAGCAACGACCATAATTATGATTATAAAGAATGGGTGTAAATAAATATCCTGATTATTTTATTGAATTCAGATATTTTTAGGGTTCCGTACCACAAAAGGTAAAAACGGAACCCTTATAGGATCACTTTGTTGTCCGTCTGTCTGTCTGTCTGTCAAGACCTTTTTTCTCAGGAACGCGTGGAGGTATCAAGCTGAAATTCATATCAAATACTCAAGTCTATGGTCTCTTGGAGCTGTGAAAAAATCAAACTTCTAAGTCAACGCGATCAAAAGATACTCCCGTTTATGCCGCAAATTTTCGACACTCGCAAGGGAATCAAAACCTACAGGGTACTTCCCGTGAACTCAGAATCTTGAAATTTGGTACGAAGCAACGTCTTATAACACAGATAAAGGAAAAATTGCGAAAAGCATAAATTTTTAGTTACATCATATTATAATAAAAATATTTTTAATAATTTTAAACTTATTACCCCTTTACTCATGAACGCGTTGTGGTATTATATTGAAATTCTTAACAAATACTCAAGTCTATAATAACTTTAAGCTGTAACAAAATCAAACTTCTACGTCAACGCAATCAAAAGATACAGCAATTAAAGCCGCATATTTTGAAACTCGCAACTACTCGCAAGGGAATCAAAACCTAAAGGATACTTCCAGACGACCTGGAATCTTGAAATTTGGCATGAAGCAACGTTATAAAGTACACATATAGGAAAAATTCCGAAAATCTTAAATTTTTAGTTACATCACATAGTATATTTTTTTTAATAATCATAAACTTACTAGCTGACACAGCAAACGTTGTTCAGCGATTAAAAAAAAAAAACAGATGTTGGCCGATTCTCAGACCTACCCGATATGCACACAAAATTTCATGCAAATCGGTTCAGCCGTTTCGGAGGAGTTTGGAAACAAACACCGCAACACGAGAATTTTATATATTAGACTTGCTGACCCAGCAAACGTTGTTATGCGATTAACAAATAAAAAATAAAAAAATAGATTTTGGCCGATTCTCAGACCTACCCGATATGCACACAAAATTTCATGCAAATTGGTTCAGCCATTTCGGAGGAGTTTGGAAACAAACACCGCGACACGAGAATTTTGCTTCCCATTCCCTCTCGCTCCACACCATGGTCTGAACCAGGGGCCCGGCCCTACGAGAGGTCGCTGCCGCCGATCGCCTCCACGAGGACACGGCGATGCTCCGCCCAAGCGGGGCAGACCTCCACCGTATGCTCCACCGTGTCCTCTGGGCGATCCGCACAGTGGTGACACCCTGGCGTGTCCTCCCGCCTGATCCTGAACGGGAACCTCCCGAAACACCCGTGTCCGGTGAGGACCTGCGTCAGGTGGAACTCACGGTCACTCCTCAAAGAGGGGCACTACCGCCGCAATGGTGAAAACGGGTAGACCTACTTTTATTTATTTATTTATTTATTTAACACTTCATGCACACAAGTACAGAGGCGGACTTAATGCCAGCCTCTTTTAATTCCAGCATACGGGATGATAGCTCTAAAGAGTTTAGAAACTCCACGGGGTAGCTCGTACAATCTTCGAATGACATGACTGTATCGATGGAGTGGTACGTTGATGTATCGCTCGCTATTTCATCCAAGAGTCTTCGCGTTATCACAATGGCTTACTGCGTTGCGTCAAGTCAATGTTATCGTGATAACTTTTGAACGATTAGTCAAAATTACTTAGTGTAAAAGACAAAGTTTATCTATATTAAATACTTAAAACGACCATTTTATCAATTTTTATAAGAATTTGACAGATATTCTAAAATGTGCATGGTAAAAAATGTATCCAATTTAATTGTATTCATGGCTCAGTATTTTGCATATAGTGGCTACCACATAAGAGATAGATATATGCTATCGCGGACTTTTATTTAGAACTATTTAAGATAAACAAACTTACAGTACATTAACTTCATGTAACTCCAACGGTATAGGCAGCGCACGCCAAGATAGCTCTCAGGGAGCAAGAATTTTTCAGACTTACCTAATACTTATCGTTATATTAGACCAAAAATACACAAAACCTTTATAAATTGTAGCCTATATGTTATTCTGATGTATAATCTGTATTCATGTAAAGTTTCATCTAAATCAGTTCTGTCGTTTAGGCGTGAAAGAGCCACAAACATTTTCATATATGTATTGACAAGGTACCGTCAGCTTTCCACATTGTTATGTTATGGATTTCATTTAGCAATAAAAATACCATAACTTTTACTTATATACCTACAGGTTTGTACGGAACCCTCGGTGCGCGAGTCTGACTCGCACTTGGCCGGTTTTTTTATTATATTTTGTAATGTAAATGTGTTATAATACTGTAAAATTGACTTGTAACGAAAAATTACCAATAAATATGTCTATGTCTATAAAGTTATGTTGTCAATTTAAATGGGCATCCATCTTTAATTCAATTAATAAATTATATTGTCGTTATACAACAGAAAGTTTCAACGGATATTATGACATTGAGTTCTCCAGAATTATTAGAAAGTTTTCTCCGGATATTTTATAATGTTTATTAGATAATTATCTAGTTAAATCTAGTTCTCGGTATTTTGTTACGTAAGATCTAGAATATTTATATTAAGTGTTGTTGCGATTTCGTCAAAGGTGTACAACACCCACACTTCACCTGTTATGTCAAGGTACCTTGGGATAGGGGGTGAGCCTATCGCCATCCACCGGACACAATTCCGACTGCGTGCTGCCGTTATGAATATTCTGACGCTGAACGCCGACGGATAATCCCACCCACACGCCCACCACTGTGACTCCTGTGACGCCAGGATCTACAGCGGTAACCAACTGAAAGGCACCGTGCATGACACACGGGCAATCCCAGGGAGAGTTAAAATTGTCTTGGGACCCGCAACGAATTTAATCAGAAGTATATAGTTGGAGTTGGAAAGTATGTAATATATGTGTCAACTATCACCTATAACGCATATGTCATTTGATTGATTTTAATAGGTAAGGCAGAAACGGCTAAATGCACGGAAATTTATTCTGTTCGATACGAGATCCTCATAGTATACCACTCCAGATTTCAATTGTAACGCCGACGGATGCTAAATAATACTCAAAATCAAAATAACTTCCTTTTAGCAATAATGGCGTACCGTACACTTCTTCGCAGTAGGTTAAATACTACGTTATCTTAATGTAAAACATGTCATGTTTTGAAATATGGTGTAATTTCAGATTTTCACTTTCCTTTGACGTGTTTCGAATGAGTAATGCGGGTCATGAATGTCATGATTTTGAATTGTTAGCGCTTGATGCCATAAGTTTTAGCAAGGCCGGTCCTAGCGTGATTTTTAGCCGATAAAGCTTTGGTTTCCTAGCATAGCGGTGTGGAATAATGCGGTCGTAAAGATAACGGTACAATGACGTCACTAGAACGTTGCCTATGTTAAACAAATGTAGTGGTTTCCTAGAGAGCTGTGATCGACCTAACGTATTACATATTAATCGTGTCACGGTAATAATATTACGGCCGCATTATTCCACACCGCTTTCCTAGGAAATCGAAGCTTAAAACAGACAGACACATATACTTACTGACAGACAGACGGACGAAAAGACAGACAAACAATTTAAAACTGTATTTTAGGCATAAGCACCGTCCGAATAACTTAACCAGCTCAAAAAAACATTGTTATTTTTACATTAAAAATAGACTTCGTTATGATTCATTGGACAACACTCGAACACAGCAGCACTACTATTTGGCGGTAGGTAAAGAAGGACCAATTGCTTGACTGTTTTACAAAAGTAATATGAGTTTAACTTTAGTACGTATTATTTCGATTTTATCTATTTTTATAGAGAAATCATATCTAAAATACTTAAATGCATGTTTGTTGACGCCCATTTTATCAAAATTATAATTTAAATTTTTCAGTTTGTTATAACTATAACTCAATTACTTAATAATTATAACAATTTTAGCAAAATGGCCACGAACAAATATACGTTTTAGTGTTTAAGATATGATTTCTTTATAAAAATAGATAAAAACTTAAAAATATTAAAAGTTAAACCCAAATTACGTTGGTATCAAACTCGGTGCTCGGGAGTCTACCCTTAAAGGTGGCTCTACTAAAATTAAAAAGTCACCCCCAATATTATTATGATTATTTTTTTTTTCATAATCTTCGCCCACAGCGAACGAACATGTAGTCCACCTGATGGTAAGTGGAGTACAGCCCATGGACATCAACAATCAACAAAAGCAGATTATAGATGCGTCGCTGCAGCTGAGGACTACGGTGTTATGCCTCATGTGCCATTAATTTCAGGGCCTGATCTCACCACCAAACCGGAACACAGTAATGGAAGCACTACTATTTTGCCGCAGGTTAAAGGTGAGACGGTGGTGCTGCCGCCCTCGAGCTCATTCACAAGAGCTCTACCACCAGTAAACAATGTCAATATTTCGCGGACTGACTGGTCTTTGTTATGTTTTTACAACTCAAAGCTGAAAATAAAAAGTATTCATTTTTATATGGAGGATATTATAGATTCCAGTTCAAATTGAATAGGTACGCATACATAAGATAGGTCAGCTATACAAAATAAAGTAGTGCATCAAATTTAAGCTAAGGCGTTACGAAGTTCGCCGGGTCAGCTAGTAGGTAATAAATTTACCGTTATTCAAAACATACACCGCATATATAATTAAGAATTACATATCGAACGGTGTATTTGCATATTCTGTGCATATTTCACAAAGATAATGTACCGTTTCCAGTCAACGAACTTTTTATTGGTTTTTGTGAATGTTTTAAAGCACGAGCGACATCTAAATGAGAAACCGTAGGACTGCGTGCGAAGTCAAAGAGTTCGAACCCACGACACACAACTCTGTCAATAAATCGTTGAGATTCGTCTTTTCGAAGATATATGTGTATTTATCATATAAATTGTCGCTTGCTAACGGTGAATGAAAACATCGTTACAACCTGCATGTCCGAAAGTGCCTAAAAAGTGCTCGAGCGAGTGTGAAGTCTACCAATCCGCACTTGGCCAGCGTGGTGGACTATGGGCTAACCCTTCTCATCATGAGAAGAGGCACGAGCCTAGAAGTGGTGCACGTATTAGATACAGGGCTGCTATTATTATTATATATGTTTCAAATGTTTGTTTTAGAGATGGGCCGACTATGGGTTAGGTGACTACAAATGTGGCCGAATAGTCTGCGATCATATCGATATCGATGCGAGGCCGATTATAAGATTCGGTTAATTAAAAAAAAACCGGCCAAGTGCGAGTCAGACTCGCGCACCGAGGGTTCCGTACAAACCTGTAGGTATATAAGTAAAAGTTATGGTATTTTTATTGCTAAATGAAATCCATAACATACATAGATATTTGATAGAAGGAGATATGCCCGGTAGTTAAAATGTATCAGAACCCGATGTCGCTAGGTTGGCCCCACCACCGCGCCACTACTACACATGTAGTTCAGTAAAAGCAATAGATACACAGTCGCGCACACACTTGCAATTCATAAATCAGAACATATTACACAATCAATTATAAACCTTAACTCGTCACACACAGCGTGCATTTACCATGCACCTTACATCTTACTCACACTTAAACATCTGTCGCTATCGTTGTACTGTGCAAAAGCAATTTATTTTACATATACGCTAGTGATTGACTAAATCGGAAAGTTATCGATACTTCCGATAAAGTTGGGGTCCTAAAAATAAAATAAAAAATGATATGTCCAGAAAGTATTATATGTGAGGCTGCGCGGGCGGTTCGGAACATAAAACTGAAAAGAATTTATATTTGCCCCCGATTTCAAGACACAGACACAGATTTTTTCTTTTTTAAAATGCGTTCGGAAATTCGTTCCGTAACATTTATTTATAGAGTCTAATATTTTAAGTACCTGATTTTAATTAATTTAATGGTCAATTCACGAATATAACAACATTAAAATACTAAATAAGCGTGTATTTATATAATTTAAAATAATTAAAACGTATCGTTTGTAGTTATTTAATAAAATTTATGTCAATGTTTATTATATTATTGTTTATTTACTAACCTACATGGTGGCTGTTTTGTTTTTTTCAGCGCCTATTCATTGAAAGGATTTTGTGTTTTGAAATTTGAATCACTTTGCCTCACTAGTGAGTAAAAACGGTTTTTACTCACTGAATTCTAGCAAGCAAACGATCTTTTTCGTGCTGGTGTGGTGAAAACTTACTTTACGACCGTTGGTTATGCATTTATCTACTAGGTACGCTGTAAAATAATCAAAAACAGTAAATAAGATTATTTTACATTCTCAAGGGTTTTCCAACTGTACTTTAATGTCATCTAATCAAATATTCCAACCGGGCTAAAACGGTTGACAAAAATTTAAAAATAATCTATGATAGCAATATAATATTCGTTGAGCAATCGACATTATTATCGAAAGCCTTCGTTAGTGGATCTTAACCACATCACTATCTCGCCGCAAGACACATCGGCTGTACTATGCGACGCTCTGTGTAGAAAAAGTATCGTTTTGTTATTTTTACATTGCTTGTCCAGTCGCTTAGCGACATACTAAAGGTAGTGATTAAGGAGCAATGTATTTTCTGCAAAAATAGTACAGCCGCTGCGATATTTGAAAACAAAAATAACGTAGTAAAAGCTAGAAATCTTTTACGATTTGTTGTTTTTTATGATTTTAAAGACAAATACAGTAAAATACTGTTATTTATATATGGTAAGTGATACCGTGAGATACGAAGTTTTTAATATCACTTCGGTTTTTGCAGGAAACCACCGAACAACAAGGCATTTTTAGAATATATCGCGACCACGGTCGAAAGTGCACTAGTTCATGGAGACGGCCATTTGCCGCGTATATGCACAGCTTGCGCATATCGCGTGGACACAGACACGCCCCCTTGCCACTTCTCCTGTTTTTAGATTTCTATGATAACATAACAATGTGGAAAGCTGAGGGTACCTTGTCAATACAATGAAAACATTATGTATGTTCGGAAAAATCTTCATCTCTTTAAGAAGAGAAGTGATAGACATAATTTTAATACTAGAAATAGGCACAATTTGGATCAATCTCGGTTTAGATTGGCTAAGGTACGAAATTCTTTTATGGGGAATTGTGTAAAATTTTATAATAAAATACCACTGCGGATTCTACAACTGAACGAGACAAAATTTAAAACATGCATAAAACGCACACTATGTAGACAAGCATATTATAAATTAGAGGATTATATCCTTGATAAAAAAGCTTGGCTTAATGCTGGTCCTGCTCCACAGTCACAGCCACTTGGGTCCACTAATTAGTTTTCTTTTATTTTATATTTGGAAGAGATGCTCTCCCTTTTATTTTTATAAACATGGTTTTTTTTTTTTTTTTTTTTAAATCGTATTTTTTTTTTTTGGAGTAAATGTTTAATCTTTTTATTTTTAACTTTTGAAAAGTTATAGTATTGTATAACTTCGAAGCATTTTTTATTTATTTTGTAAATATGAGTACCACGTGTAATATAATGTAACTGTTTTTGTTTTTTTTTTTGACATGAACGAGCATGGCAATTGAGAGTTTGTCATGCTCACTCAAATGTCTCGCTGATGGTGGCACGTGTGTTGGGTCATTCGGTTCCCTTCAATATGGTTGAGCTGAGTAGTGCTGATCCACGCGTCATGTTCGTGAACGGGCGCCATCAGTTGAGACTGGTCATCTCTCAACTGCCACTAGCTTATTTTAATTTTATTGTTAATGTAATTTTTAATTAGCATTGTTCTCATATATTAGAAGTAATAAGACATGTAACTAGAATTTCTGTAATACATAATCATGGTTTAAAAGAGTGTCCATGGAGTTTCTTGCACGTTCTTCTCCATCGAGATCTACTCCTTGGAATGTGCAACTAGCTTCCTTTTTCTGACTGACCGACTTATTGACAATTCAGAAGTGCCTGTAAATGGTTTATTTGAAATAAATGCTTTGAGTTTGAGTTTGAGTTTGAGCTGGAGGAGCATAAAATGTAAGACAAAGGTCTCTCAGTAATCCTTTATTTTGTATTAACATATAGGTATTTATTAATTTTTTTTTTTATTATTTTTTCTTTTTTTTTAATATAAATGAAATACCTAACACTAGCCTTGTAAAAATTATTTTATCAAAGTTATTTATTTATAAAGTTTTTTAGTCACTATTTAGAAATCTAGTTCAAAAATACTAATAATTAAGTATTAAATTTGAACCAGATCTGTAAATGGTGACTGAAAAAGGTATGAATAGTACCACATATAGGTATATCTATAGTTGTACTACTTCGTGTAGTGCTAGTGTTTATTAACGGAAACATGTTTATGGATGAAAATATGTGGAAATTCCATTTTGGGGATTCATTCTAAAATTGATATTGAAGTCTCCCATGAGATCCTATCAAACGAGAACATGAAGTATACCTATTGAGGTTGCTGCCGTATATTGTTGTATTTATGCATTCTATTGCAACATTAATTTGACATTGTGGTGACCTATATACAGTTATCACTCTGACATTAAACATTTCAAAATGCAAGCATTCACAATGGCCGTTGGCATCGCCTGGGTTATTTAAATAATATCTTTTACATGATCCATCTGTCACGGCATCCTTAAGATTGCGACGTACATACGCGATAGATCCCCAACCTGGATTTGCATTAGATATAGCTGGACCATCTACTCTGCAGACCTCATAAAAACCATCAAGTTCAAAAGTGTCTCTACGACATCCCCAGGTTTCAACAAACAATGCTGCATGTTTTATTTTTTTTTGTTAATCGCATAACAACGTTTGCTGGGTCAGCAAGTCTAATATATAAAATTCTCGTGTTGCGGTGTTTGTTTCCAAACTCCTCCGAAACGGCTGAACCGATTTGCATGAAATTTTGTGTGCATATCGGGTAGGTCTGAGAATCGGCCAACATCTGTTTTTTTTTTTAATCGCTGAACAACGTTTGCTGGGTCAGCTAGTAAGTTTATGATTATTAAAAAAAATATACTATGTGATGTAACTAAAAATTTAAGATTTTCGGAATTTTTCCTATATGTGTACTTTATAACGTTGCTTCATGCCAAATTTCAAGATTCCAGGTCGTCTGGAAGTATCCTTTAGGTTTTGATTCCCTTGCGAGTAGTTGCGAGTTTCAAAATATGCGGCTTTAATTGCTGTATCTTTTGATTGCGTTGACGTAGAAGTTTGATTTTGTTACAGCTTAAAGATATTATAGACTTGAGTATTTGTTAAGAATTTCAATATAATACCACTACGCGTTCATGAGTAAAGGGGTAATAAGTCTAAAATTATTAAAAATATTTTTATTATATGATGTAACTAAAAATTTATGCTTTTCGCAATTTTTCCTTTATCTGTGTTATAAGACGTTGCTTCGTACCAAATTTCAAGATTCTGAGTTCACGGGAAGTACCCTGTAGGTTTTGATTCCCTTGCGAGTGTCGAAAATTTGCGGCATAAACGGGAGTATCTTTTGATCGCGTTGACTTAGAAGTTTGATTTTTTCACAGCTCCAAGAGACCATAGACTTGAGTATTTGATATGAATTTCAGCTTGATACCTCCACGCGTTCCTGAGAAAAAAGGTCTTGACAGACAGACAGACAGACAGACAGACAGACAGACGGACAACAAAGTGATCCTATAAGGGTTCCGTTTTTACCTTTTGAGGTACGGAACCCTAAAAACCATTTTTCTTCTTCTTCGTCGTGTCGATGGCTGAGTCAAATTTTATTTTGACTTGCCATCGTGGTGAAAGGATTAGCCAATTCGCTTTGGAGAACTCGCGAATTGAAAAAAAGCATTATAAACCTAGTTATATTGCGTATTGTTCGTCGCACCACTACATGCAGTATTACAAAGCGGCATAAGTTATATAGCGTTTCTAATCTTCAATTATTGGCATTTATAGTCACGCCGATTAATCGGCACATCTCTAGTTTGTCTCTTATGAAAAAGGCTGCGTCGTAGGTCTGCTGAAGTCCCGGGTTCTGTCCATATTACGGCCAGAGGTGTATCATATTTCTGTGGGCTTTATCCATATTTATTTATTTATTAAGGATTGTCTATACTAACACCTTAAATTAACAAAGAAAATTATAAGCCATTAATGGATTTAGTGTTGTAACACTTACTGACAACCACGACATTACATTAAAGAATGAAACTTCTTCTTCTTCTTCTTCGTCGTGTCGATGGCTGAGTCAATTTTTATTTTGACTTGCAAGAATTAAACTAAAGATATTTTAAACAATTTTTATGAATTTAGTGCACGGTTGGCGTAGCGGTTAAAGCGGTCGCCTCGCCGCTTTCAACTACGCTGGTGTTGTGGGTTCGATCCCCACATGGGACAAATCTTTGTGTGATCCGCAATGATTTGTTCTGACTCTGGGTGTGCTTTGTGTGTGTGAAATGTATGTTTGTGAACACCCCCGCGACACAGGAGTTATTCCTAGTGCGGGCGTCGTTTTAAAAAAAAGAAAAAAAAAAGAAAGAATATATTATTATTCAATATTCCGGTCAAAAGAGTCTTTGTGAGACTAGTTGTCAGACGTTCTGGCTTCTGACAACCCGTAAGTTCCGACATAGATCTTCAAATGTCAACCGGTACCGATGGCTTAACGTGCTCTCGTCACCCATCCACGGCCAATCGCGACAACAATAACTTAATCAGTCCGCTTGCCCGCGTCTTAGTTTTTCCTCTACACTTGTCTATAGCCACTTGAGCATAGTTAGCTGTTATGTTATCGGATTATGTCGAGAAAGTTGACACAGTTAAACCATTTCTTTTGCGATCACGCGATTGTTCATTGAATAGTCTCACGGTTCTCGACAAAAACTAGTTGAACTCTTATGTCGACTTGTGTCACATGACATGACGGTTGTTTCCGACTTCTGGTAATTATATACTAGCTTAAACTTGTGAGTTTGTTCGCGTATTAGTATGGATTGAGCTTAGAATATTAAACCGAAAGGACGAGTCAATGTCAAGGGCTGCCAACTTTGAAAAAGTGCCGCAAAAATCTACCCTCTCGGTCCCCCGCGAATTTTGCATAGATATTACGTTCATTATAATAAATAATAAATAAATAAATATCTCACAACTTTAAGACAACGCCATCCAGTCCCAAACCAAGCAGAGCTTGTACTATGGGTACTAAAATAACTGATACTAATACATATTACATTTTTTTTTAAAATACTTATTAACTTATTATACATAGAAACACCCAGACTAAGACAAAACCTCATGTTTATGCACACAAAGATTTGTCTTAAGCGGGAATCGAATCCGCGACCTCGGCGTTGCAGGCAGGTATACTACCCACTCCACCATCCGGTCGTCATTGCGAATCCATATTGTTTTTTTAGTCTGAGGTCAAAAGGAGTTTGTAAGAGGTGAGGTATGGGGTGCGGCACGGAAAAAGCGAACGTGTAGTACCTACCATACTCTCAGTGCCGGATTAGCCATATAGCAAATGCTATGGGCCCCGCGAATTGGAGAGCCCCGCGCTCCAACGCCTGTCTGACCGTAAAAATAATAAAATTTAAATAGTAGCGTAAAATATCTTGCTTGTTAGAACAAATTTGTGTATGTTTTGTAAATACAGACTTGCCCATACTGACCGATATAAATGAGCCAGCTTGTAAAGCATGGTTTGCTTAAAGAACTAGATATGAAAAACGTTATATCTAAATTTGTTAATAGTTATGTTTTATTTAACACCATAAACTTTAAAACCTAAAGCAGGCCAAAGGCCTCATAATATACAAAAATTACTGTAGGGCCCCCTGACAGGTTTTGCTACAGGCCCCGCGCTGGCTTAATCCGACACTGCATACTCTTATTTAGACAACTTCTTATGCTTGCAACCATCTAATAACTATAATCACAGCAGTAGACAAATCTTGAGATACTTCCCACGTCACAAATGCCTACTAAACTTGTTTTAATAAAACTCTAATTCAAGCTTACATAGAGTACTAAGTGAGGAATTATGAACTAATAACAGGCATTTAGAGTAGACTCTCGAGCGCCGTGTTTTCATACTTACGTAATACGAGTTTCACTTTAATATTTATTATTGACGACCGGATGGCGAAGTGGGTAGTGTACCTGCCTGCGACGCCGAGGTCGCGGGTTCGATTCCTGCTTAAGACAAATCTTTGTGTGCATGAACATGGGGGTTTGTCTTAGTCTGGATCTTTCTATATATAATAATTATGTATTTACAAAAGAAAAGTGTATATTATTATGTATTAGTATCAGTTATTCTAGTACCCATAGTACAAACCCTGCTTAGTTTGGGACTAGATGGCGTTGTGTGTATATAGATATTTATTTAATATTATTGTCTGCATGTGTGGTGTAGTGGTTTAAGCGGTCACCTCGCCGCTCTTCACTGCACTAGTGTTGTGGGTTCGATCCCCACATGTGACAAATCTTTGTGTGATTCGCAAAGATTTGGTCTGCGACTGGGTATACTTGTGTGAGTGAATGTGTGTATTTGGCCTTGTCATTGGGATCATTGGATAGTGTAATTGGTTCTGGCGTTCTATCTAATTTATTAAGTTTTTATGTATGTTTTGTAGACAAATCTTAAGTAAAACACTAAAATGCATGTTTGTTCGTGTTCATTTTGTCAAAATTGTTTTAATCATTAATTGAGTTACATTGAACTGAGAAGTTTAAATTATAATTTTGAAAAACACACTCGGGACAACTCTAGGTGTGCTTTGTGTGTGTGAAAAGTATGTTTGTGAACTACGCGACACAGGAGCAATTCATATAGTAGGCGCCCTAAAAAAAAAGAATTAGTGTGAAGAGCTTCTGTGAACGAGAGGAAAGGAAGCATCTCTTTTATCTCTAAAATCAGAGTTCCAGTGTTTTTTTTAATAAGCTATTGCCAGTGACAGTAAATAATTTAATATAATTTTGTTGCTGCTCTTGATACACCTGTTAAGTTTAGGTTCCATATGATACGACACAATCCCTGCCTTTTGCTACTGTGTAATATAGGCGTGCTGATACAATGTTATCTGTCAAATTGGCATTCTCATAGCAAGTAATCTTTACTTTACTACACTACTACAGCACGTTCCCTTCTCATACAAAGTTGAATGGCTACGGTACATTAAGTAGGCCAACACCTGACGCGACGCGGTCGCACCGTTACCTCGCGGATACGACATTCTTTATTTATCGTGTTTTGACGCCGTGTGTGGTTGCCTTTACTTTTATTAGCATTAGTTTTGAACGAGTGTGTAGTCTACCTGATAAGTGGCTACTACAGCCAAAGAATATCCACTGTCTAGTGGCGTATTGGGCCTTGACAGGGCCCCGTATATAAAAATGATGCCTTTACTTTTATTAGCATTAGTTTTGAACGAGTGTGTAGTCCACCTGATAAGTGGCAACTACAGCCAAAGAATATCCACTGTCCTGTGGCGTAGCGGGCCTTGACAGGATCCCGTATAAAATAATTTTTAGGGGTCACACGGAACAAATCTTTGTGTGATCCACAAATATTTGTTGTGGCTCTGGGTGTGTTTTGTGTGTGTGGTATGTCTGTCTGTGAACACCCTCGCGACATAGGCGTTATTTCGTTTAAAAAAAAAAAAACAAAACTGTCATATTTAAGTCTAATGAGCTAGTAATTTGAAGATTATCCAACCAACAAACCAGCACATAGTAATGCAAGCACTATTTGGCGCCAGGTAAAACCTGAAATGGCGGTGCTCCCTCCCCGATCATATTCATAAAAGCTCTATTCCCATCAAAGTGAACTCAAAGCATAACGAATCGCCAACAGCTGCATGAATCCGTATACTTATCTAAAGTATTTCTTGACGATTGGCCTGTCTACCGTGACGATTAAGCGTTAACATTGCTTTCTAAGTGGACCATGAAGAAAAGACATAATTATGGTTAATAATATACACATACTGCCTCGATAGTCTAGTGGTTAGCATAGGCGCCTCTCACCTTTCCGCGACGGAGTGACGCCCTGGGTGTGCCCGGGGCGTCGCTACGAGAGTAGGACTGAGTAGAGTCGGGTGCCCGGTCAGAGGTCGAACTGGGCACGGTCGCCGCGGCGAGCCCTGTGGATATAATATCGATCCGGGGCTCGCCGACCACCATCTTTCGGCGACGAGGGCACACCGCGGGGTTTTAGTGGGTATTCTGTGCCGTTTAACATCGTAGGCTCGGGAGTCCCACATAGCCACTCTGCCCGTCCCCCCACGGGTGGGGTGGTATGCGTAAAAGCATTTCGCCGCAAAAAAAAAAAAAAAAAAAAAAAAGGCGCCTCTCACCTGAGCCCCGTGGATGTAAGATCGATCCGGGGCTCGCCGACCCACCATCTTTCGGCGACGAGGGCACACCGCGGGGTTTTAGTAGGTATTCTGTGTCGTTTAACATCGTAGGCACGGGAGTCCCACATAGCCACTTTGCCGGTCCCCCCCCCCCCCCGGCTGGGGTGGTATGCGTAAATGCATTTCCCCGCGGAAAAAAAAAAAAAAAGGCGCCTCTCACCTCACATGCATTTTAGTGTTTTAATGGATAAAAACTTAATAACATTAAAAATATTATTAATATTATTCTCTCCATAACCATCTTAGCCATAATGTTGTTTTGGTTGCTATAACTTACACATAGAATTATTGTCAAAAAACAAACAAATATTGTATGAATTATTTGAAAGATGGTGCACATGAGTTTCTCATCAGCTCTTCTCATGATGCAATACCCATCGGAGCTGGTACTTGGATCGATTTTAATTCAAATTTCTAATTTGAATTAAAGTCAATCTAAGCTCCGGTGTTAAATCATTTTATTGCAATAAGTATTATAATTTAATTAGTTCAGTTTTATTTTAATTTTATATTTTTTGTATTTTGACGTGTTCAAGCGCTCCTTGAGGCCCATGGAAATAAATGATTTGATTTGATAAACCCATATTACTTTTGTATGTAAAACAGCCAAGCAATTGTTTCCTCTTAAGCATTGCTAACTGCGATCAGCCGTTGGATGGGTGATCAATTTAACAAACGAGATTTCCTCCGTGCCTCGGAACGCACGTCAGCCGTTCCCAGTTGCCGTTTAAACACTTCTGGGATTCGTTACGGGTAGTCAACGGCCAGACAGTCTGACAACTACTGTTTACTGGTGGTAGAGCTCTTGTGAATGAGCTCGAGGGCGGCAGCAACACCGTCTCATCTTTAACCTGCCGCCAAATAGTAGTGCTTCCATTACTGTGTTCCGGTTTGGTGGTGAGATCAGGCCCTGAAATTACTGGCACATGAGGCATAACACCGTAGTCCTCAGCTGCAGCAACGCATCTATAATCTTTTGTGGATTGTTGATGTCCATGGGCTGTACTCCACTTACCATCAGGTGGACTACACGTTCGTTCGCTGTGGGCGTGGTATAAAAAAAAAAACGAGTCTTACAAAGAGTATCATATCGACCTGTACTACGTTATTGAGGTCTCATGGCAGTCGCTCTTCGTAAATTACTGATATTCAACTAAATCCGTTCGACTAAAAGCCGACCCTAAATTGATATGCGGTCCGGCGAATGATTTCAGTGGTTTTTATGTAATCTTCCAGAGACTCCTCCGTGCCTCGGAGAGCACGTTAGCCATACCTGGTTGCCGTTTAAATACTTATGGGATTCGATACGGGTAGTCAACGGCCAGACAGTCTGACAACTAGTCAAACAAAGAGTATCATATCGACCTGTACTACGTTATTGAGGTCTCATGGCAGTCGCTCTTCGTAAAATACTGATATTCAACTAAATCTGTTCCACTAAACGCCGACCCTAAATTGATAAGCGGCCTTTTTTTTTTTTTTTTTTTTTCGCGGGGAAATGCATTTACGCATACCACCCCACCCGGGGACGGGCAGAGTGGCTATGTGGGACTCCCGTGCCTACGATGTTAAACGGCACAGAATACCCACTAAAACCCCGCGGTGTGCCCTCGTCGCCGAAAGATGGTGGGTCGGCGAGCCCTGGATCGATCTTACATCCACAGGGCTCGCCGCGGCGACCGTGCCCAGTCCGACCACTGACCGGGCACCCGACTCTACTCAGTCCTTCTCTCGTAGCGACGAAATTGATAAGCGGCCCGGCGAATGATTTCAGTTGATTTTATGTAATCTTCCAGAGACTAAATGAAAACACCTTACCTTTCGAAACATACTCTGTGAAATCCAAGCGGATACTTAAACGAGTCCATCATGATGACTCAGTCTTAAGCCACGTTAAGCTGTTAAACACAATAATTTCTCTTGCGTAACTTATAACTGTTGCATTATTGCCTCAACTGCTTCGAAAAGTGAGATCTACCACCTAGGTGAGGATAATGGCACGTTTTGGAGCGGGGGTCCAACTACTGTCGACTATATTGAGGGAGAAAGTACATTTATCTATACAAAGGTATAATTGTTTGCCCGGCTGATTGATTCATCAACGCAGAGCCTAAACGACTGGGCTTAAATGACGAAGGCGCGCACTTAGAAGGAATTTTTGGGAATGCCTTCCATAAGGGATAAAATGGATTGAATAGTTGCAAGGAAATCCGTAATTTGTAAAGTTTGCAGATAGAAATTTATTTATTTGCTCATTATTATTCTATACATATCTTTTATTTAAATATTTACAAAACTAACCTAACTATAATTTAGTATTACAACATGCTATTACAACATGCATTATAATGATAGAAATGTCGTATACTTGATCTTCAATATAAATTAATGAACTTCTAAAGCAAGGTTTTCCTTAAAGCTTTAGGTCCCATGTAATAGGGGCCTTTCGCCATCCTCTCCGTCTTTTGGTCCCAAGTATCACTTCTGCCGAAGTCGAACCCAAATCCTCTAAAATAACTCAGCAAAACCCCAACGGATATTTAACGAGTCCATCACGATATCCACGATGACTAACAGGATGTTGAACAACAGAATTACTCTACTTGCGTAACCCACCACCACCGTTTGGCATGAAGAATTACAACATGCGGACGCGTTGGGTTTTTTAAGAAAAGGTGTCGTAACCTTGAGTTGTGACGATTTTTGGTAACAAATGGGTAAACTAGATAAGTGGAGTACCCTTTGTTTTAGTAGAGCCAAAGAATTTGCAAGAGATGTCGTGATTTTCTATGATAAATTGACTAACTTCACTTTTGCGCCGCGAGTACTTGAGTATGATTTCCGGATTGGGCAAAGTGTTGTTTGTGAACTTTCCGTCAGGAAATTCACAATAGCAGCACGGAGTTGGAATTGTGGTCGGTGGATGGCGATTATCTCACCCCCTATCCCTTTGAACCAAAAACATCACAGGTGAAATGTAGGTGATTTACATCTCTGCCACACCCTTCTGGGTAATATAGGCGAGGTGTTCAATGAACTACCTATAACATGGCAAAAGTTCATAGATAGCAATGGTCATACTTTGATTATATACATCTCTAGAAACCGACTCATCAACGCTAAAAAGTCCAAAAAATTTGCGTAGAAAACCACTTCTCTAAACTATGAACTATCCGAAACCTCCAAAACCGGGCCAAAATAACTTATCAATCAAGAGATTTGGACGGTCTTAGTAAATTTTATAATGAGTTAAAAAAAATTCCAATGATAGACGTGTATTTTTAACATAGCGGTTGTTTCTTGTTTAAAGAATTTACAGTTTGGAAAATATTTGGATGTTTGTGATATTCTACAACGCTTACAAGTTAAAGAATGTGGATGTGTTATGTGCGGTTTAAACATTATTGAATGTAATGCATTAAACCGAGTTCAGCATTAAACCAAGTTCAATCAAACCTTTGGTGAAATCCTTACTAATATTATAAAGGCGAAAGTTTGTAAGTATGGATGTATGGATGGATGTTTGTTACTCTTTCACGCCAAAACTACCGGGTCGATTTCGATGAAATTTTGCACACATGTAGCTTATAGTCTGGATTAACATAAAGGCTACTTTTAATTGACATACCACGCGGGCGGAGCCGCGGGCGGAAGCTAGTATACTAATAAAATAATTTTACAAAAAAAAAACCGATTTCGATTGCAAAAAATGCACTTTAAAGTAAGAAATACTTAAGTAATATTCAGCGACTCGCCTCATCTGTGTATAACTTAAAAGATACGGCTTAAAATAAACGGCCTCAAGGTTGCCTCTATTAAATAATTATCCCCGTACTCCTAACCGTTGAGGAGTTGTACCTTCCAGCATCAGCTCAGCAACATAAAATGCTAGATGCAAATATCCGAGTAGCTTTAGGTAATATACGAAAGACAATATGGAAGACTTTAAATTTGATTCGATTTCTCTAGGATCCCATCATCAGATCGTAACCTGATGAAAATGGGACACGTATTTCTTTCAGAAATAAAAACGAATTCCTAAAATCGGTTCAGGCGTCTTATCGGCAGACAAACATGAAAAAAAAACAAAAAAATAACTATCGAATTGAGAACCGCCTCCTTTTTGGAAGCCGGTTAAAAATGAAGTGATCTGATTGATATATGCCCGCTCAACTTTCGGACGAAATTATGAAAGGCTGACGTAACTTTCTGGTCCAGTTCTTACAAATCATTTAAACAAACTCTTACAAGGTAAACCACAGTCTATAGAAAGCGGTCGTTTTCACCACAGACAGACAAATATGCTCGGACATGTACACACGGCTACAAATCAAGCTATACATGACCAGTATATTATATGTACAGTGGGCCAAAGAGTTAGCTATGCAGGGCAAAAACTTCTAAGTCATAGTAAAGACTTACTACACCAGTTATTGATAAGTGCGTTACATATCTAAATAGTGGGTATTTTACACTTAGCATTACATAATGTAATACACACATACATACTGCAGTCAGTTTGCACTATGGTATAGAAGTTTTTGTCCTGCATACCTAATTGCTTGGCCCACTGTACATACTTAAGTTTATTTATTTATTATCTTTATGGAGGTCCAACAGCTTATTCTAATTTGAATAAAAATGTTACTAGGTGATAGATAGCCAAATACAGGTCCTCGCGTTTTGTTTAGTATTGTAAGTTTTATTGTTTTATTCTCCTATTTATATTTTTTAGAATAAATGTTTTCTTTCTTTCTTTCTTTCAGTATAAGAAGGTCTCGCATTGTATAGGCTAGAACAGTTTCAGTGGCGTGCGTGGCCTAGACGGGGCCCCGAATAAACAAATATTTGGGGTCGTTACAAAGGGTAAAGATTTCTCACAAAAAAAAAAAAATATTGAGAATACGGGTTACTAACGTTATTTTAGCCGGGTATGCCGACTAGTTTCGAATCTAGTACGTAGATTCATCAACTGGGCGATTAATACGTGATAATAAAATAACGTGAGTAAACCCGTATTCTCAATAATAATATCTTCACCTCACGTCGCGTCGGTTTTATTAATATGAAGAAAAAAATTTTTACTTAAAATAAGAAGCAATATTTATGCATCATTTATTTATTTATTTATTCATTTGCGAATATGGGTACATAAAGATGGTACAGAGGTTGTTTGATTCATCCACATTCAGCCATGTAGCATGCAAATAATTTTAATTAATAATAATATGAATTCATGCAATAATTAAGCTTATTAAATAACAAAATTCGATTATTGAAATTGATCATGATTCACTTGTACCATAATTTCTACAAACAATTCAAATCAAATTTACACTATCCTTGTCTTTTTTGCGGCAATCATATTTATTTAATAATTTATAGCTGATCAGGAATTTAGTTTTTCTAAAGTTGCCTCTATGGACAATACTGAGAGGTCTGACAGGCGTTCATGTCCCATCGAAGTTCTTAGGTATTTTTTAGGGTTCCGTAGCCGAATGGCAAAAAACGGCACCCTTATTATAGATTCGTCATGTCTGTCCGTCCGTATGTCATACTTTTTTCCGTAACTATAAGAGCTATAATGTGAAAACTTGTTAAGTAGATGTATTCGGTGAACTGCATTAAGACATACGTAATAAATCGTAAACCGCAATATACCTTTCATTCAATCAACTCCTATATTATAATAAAGAATAAAGAAAATCATTTATTTAGATGTTTAGTGGTACGGAACCCTTCGTGCGCGAGTCCGATTCGCATTTGGCCGTTTTTTTAATTTTTTCTTCTTTCTTACTTTCGTACTTTAGGCGCCCACGTATGATTGATACGGCAGGTACGGCGGTAGCTACGTCCCTGTCTCGCATTGTATAGGTTCAGAAGCAACACTAATGGTTTAAACACAAGAGACTATTTTGCAAGCTACTTCACATTTCCATTATGCTCCGTTCCGTGGCAGTATGATCGTATATATATATAGTTCTTTTTTTTATTTTTTTTAAAAACGAAGCCTGCTCTATGAAAGCTCCTGTGTCGCGGGGGTGTTCATAAACATACATTTCACACACACAAAGCACACCCAGAGTCAGGACAAATCTTTGCGGATGACACAAAGATTTGTCCTATGTGGGGATCGAACCCACAACACCAGCGTAGTTGAAAGCGGCGAGGCGACCGCTTTAACCACTACGACAACCGTGCACTCATCAATTATAAAATCATCAGTTATATGCTAGACCAGCTCATACTGGAAAGGTAAAGCTTTATGTGTACCCGTGTGTACAACTTAACACATTAGCACTCCTAACGATGCAGTTCACAACAATAGGTCTTGCCTAATTATGTAGCATTATGTAGCACATGGATGTGTTGAATAACAATTACATAACAGTTTTGTGTGTGTCAAGAATACCTTCAAATAGTGTAGAGTTTTTTGTCATGAGGTCGAGGGAAGACCACAATCGCTCATCAGACGAACGGATGGCGGAGTGGGTAGTGTACCTGCCTGCGACGCCGATGTCGCGGGTTTAATTCCCGCTTAAGACAAATCGTTGTGTGCATGAACATGGGGGTTTGTCTTAGTCTGGGTGTTTCTATGTATAATAAGTATATGTATTTACAAAAGAAAAGTATATGTATTAGTATCAGTTATTCTAGTACAAATAGTACAAGCTCTGCTTAGTTTGGGACTAGATGGCGTTGTGTGTGAGTTGTGGAATATTTACTTATTTAATTTTATCGAACACAATCCTAGACTCAGTGCTATACTTTTCATTTTATTTAAATACTTGGCAATTCCTAATAAACACTATTATCTGAACCGGGAATCGATCTCGACACGACTACTATAACCGCTACACCAACGTGACTAGCTTCAGTCTCCCCTGTAGCTCGTTCAAAACAAGCTCAAAGTTCGGAGCCCTTAACAAACATATATTATTCGAGGTCACTGTCTGACCCAAATGCTACCAATCACCTACGGAACCGTTAAGCTACACCTGTAGAATTTTAAACGTTTTAGGTATTCTATGTAGGTCTCGTAGGTATTGGCAAGGAGGTTTGTGGTAAACGATTAGTTATAGATGGAAAATTGTAATGGTACTTGGGACCATTAACAAATAATAAAAGGACACCATTTTTAACCGACGCCAAAAAACAAAAGAGGAGTTATTCGCCAACAAACTGTTATGCAGTTTGGCGAAATAATAATTGTTGTTTATATGTGTAAAAGTTATGTGAATAAATGATTAATAAATAATAAACTCAATTCGGTTGCAAGTATGTTTATTTAAAGACGATGAAGAAAAAAGAACTTCTCAAATCCGTCCGATTGAGAAATTATTTTTGTGTCTGAAAGCGTTTACTTGTCCCATTTTCACTTTTTTTTTGGTCACGATCTGATGATGGGATCCTAAAGAAATCGAGGGAAACCTTAAATTTTTAAGATTTCTTTATACCTTACCTTAAGGCCGTTTACTGTATTCTTTCATGTGCACAATTTTTTTACGTTGAATATTATTTAAATATTTCTTACTTTATAGTTATTGCTTTGTGATTGAAGTCAGTTTCATGATAAACTGTTACTGGACTGCCCAATGTGCAAATAGTCGCAGGTTCAAATCCCGCCGGTCCGATAATTGTTCTACTGTTTCTTGGTATAATTTGCTACGCATAGCTAAATGCTTATTTTTATTATTATTTAAGGCGAATATCTTAACCAAATTTACCAATCACATCGAACCGTTACGCTACACCTGCGGAATTATAAACGCTTTAGTTCTATGTAAGTCTTGAAGAACACCTAGGTATTTGGTGCCGTTTGTTGTTAACGTCGAAGTTTAAGGTACGAGACTGAGGTTATATGAATGAGGTAGTTGACTTCGCCACGTCACTTTGAGGCCCGGTTTGACAAGAGATGTGTTTGAATAACAAATCAGATTTCTTAGCCGAAGCCAAACGGAGAAGAGATGTGGAAATAACGAAAACTGATTGGTTATGCGAACCCATCTTCTCTCCCCTCTGCTTTGGTGGGAACCAAGCCCTAAGCTTCTGACAAATAGTATTGCTAGCACGGCTATATTCAGGTTTGGTAGGAAGTTCGATGGTAGTGAAATCAGTTCTTGAAATTACTGTACACATAAAGCATAAACTATTCATACATAATGTATAATTGGTCGTCTAACTGAATGATTTATTATCGCAGAGCCTAAACGGCTGGGACTAGAATCTTAAAATTTAGCATGAAGGTTCCTTATATAATATAGTGTATCCTTATACAATATAGTATAGTGTCCTTATACAATATAGTATAGTGTGAACTAAAGGTGTAAAGGACGGGTCAAACGGTTGTATACCTACAACTCCGTAATTATTAAAGTTTAACGCACATAATTTCGTATATTGGATCTACAATAAAAATAAATGAAATTCTAAAAATAGGTTTTACTAAAAGACATGAGTGTAATTTAGGGCTTTAAAGTAAGTAAGAAGTTTTATATCACAGCAATGATCACAGCTCAATAAATGGCGCCATGGGAAAAAGTTTCCAATTGGTAAAATCGCGGCGATTAACGAATCCCTCGCGTACAAACTGGTGGGAAACAGCTACTACTTCAATAAAGTGACGTTTCTGAATTGTTCCGTGGTCTTTACATAGCTGGGCTGACCCCACATTAGTGTGCGATCGTCAGGCGTATGGGCGAGCTGGCTGCACATACATCACACGGTATAAGCACGCGACCCCGTGTAAAGTGTGTGCAGTCAGCGCGCCTACTCGCCCGACGATCGCGATCGCCTAATGAGGGAGATGCCTATCTGACATCATCAGGCAGCGAATTCGAACGCAGTACCTAATTGAATATAAAAAATTGAAATGAATATTTACTTTAGATAACATAATTTATTAATTTATGCCAGAAGGCTTTTTATGTATTATGTCATTTAGAAATTTCTCTACGTTTACATAATTACTCGCTTCATTAGGAAGGTTCTAATGTATTTAATATATATTATCTCCATGTTATTAATATTTCTTTCTGTCGTAAACAAAAACATCACAGCACCAATGAGCCACAGTCTAGTAGTTAGAGTTGTGATTTGAGGTCTCGAGTTTGATTTTCGGGTCAAGCAATTGTATTATTTGGGTCTTTACCTAGGGCTGAGTCTTTGTAACCTTGTTTATTATCATAAAAGTACTCTAAAAGTGTTGTTCCTAACAACTTTCTAATTATAATATCATTTGTTACAGGTACCAATAAATGAACAACCCAAACTCCAAAGAAACTAAAGTGTCGTAACAAAATATGTGAAGTGAGTGACGTGTACAAACAAAATGGCCGCCTTCACAAGATGGCGGACGCGGACGAGCGTCAGCGCGATGCTGCTCGCTATATTTGTGCAAGTTGTTAATGGTAAGTAATTAAACAATTAATTTATATTTATTCAGCTGTTCCTAATGAAGATTCGGATAAATAACTGGCAGTTAACTTCAGACTAAACATTTCTGTCAAAGAAGTTTCGAATAGGTTAATCACAAACTTATCAAAAACTGATGGACGGATTCGATAACAAATCAACCGAATCAGTTAATCAAATCGATTACTTCAAATCGTTTATCTAATAGTGTTGCTAACTACTAAAAAGAAAAAAAAAATATTAAGGAAAAAAGGTTTGTTGGCGTCCATTCTTTTTAAATTATAAATTAAGTTTTTAATTTTTATGTACCTCAATGAATGCTTAAAACCATTTTGCCAAAATGGCCACGATCTATCATGCATTTTAGTTAATGATTTTAAGCTTTCGCGATTTGTACACATAATTATATATGTATTGTAGACCAAGTCTTAAGTCGGCTCTTGACCACGATCGGTGTGATTCGATCGAAACTGTCGAGCAAAAAAGGTATTTATGCCTTTAAAAATATTTACGCGATTAAGACTCTTGTCTATAAAAATTGATAACAAGTTAAATTCATAGATAGATAGATAGAGTAATCTTTATTGTACACCAATATTAACGAAGGTTATTTTGTAAATAAATGCACTTAAAAATTATGTTGCACAATGGGCAGCCTCGCTATATGCAATTTCTAACAGGCAACCTTAGGATGGACAAGTAAGTAATGAGCAAAGTTGTTGGTGCGTATATTAGTATGAAAATACGGCGCTCGGGAGTCAATTCTTAAAACTTGCAACACAAAAACTCAAACCTCTGAACGAATCAAGGTCATTTCGTCCAAACACAAAGTCAAGGCCTCCAGTTCACTTGCCCCATTTTTTTGGTACATCATTGCTCTCAACTGACATCTTGCAGGTAGATGTTATTTCATGTTTATTATTGAGTCTTTGTGGTATTTATAAGGTAAGTTAGGCTGAGAGGGTATTTGGCTTTGTGACAATAATGCTGGGTACACACCTGGCATGTATTTTAGTTTGGAGTACTTTGGATAAATAATAAATAAATAAATATCTCACTCTCCAACTACGCAGAGCTTGTACTATGGGTACTAGAATAGCTGATACTTAATACATAATAACCTTTCTTTTGTAAATACATACTTATTATACATAGAATAAGACAAACCCCCATGTTCATGCACACAAAGATTTGTCTTAAGCGGGAATCGAACCCGCGACCTCAGCGTCGCAAGCAGGTACACTACCCGATGGCGCAGTGGGTAGTGTACCGGCCTGCGACGATGAGGTCGCGATTTCGATTTCCGCTCAAGACAAATCTTTGTGTGCATGAACATGAAGTTTTGTCTTGGTCTGGGTGTTTCTATTTATAATAAGTATGTATTTACAAATGAAAAGTATATTATATGTATGAGTATTCGTTGTTCTAGTACAAGCTCTGCTTAGTTTAACACTAGATTGCGTTATGTGTATATTGTGTGATATATTTATTTATTTATTAAATTTGAAGTAAAAGGTGAGATGAATTAAGATCTGTAACAAAGAGTTCATTCAAAATTTTTTTAAGTAGAACTCTTATCAACTTATGAAACTTCAACGAACTGCCTAATAAATATGAATATACATGTATATACCTACTTTCTATCGTATACTCGCTTTCATTTTTATGCGCGTGCGCATCATTCTAACTGCTCTTACTAAATGTGGCGGCAATAATATCAATATTATGTCGAAAATGTTATGCATTATGTATTAGGTTATGTAAGGTTTTTCTCTAATCATGGGATATATATCATACAGGAGGAAACTACTGGGGTGTATGAAAGGAGACTCCCCGAGTGACGTACACAGCGATTCCCTACGTCCGGCGCACCCTGGGCAATTCGCGAGTTCTCCAAAGCGAATTGGCTAATCCTTGCACCACGATGCCAAGTCAAAATTTAATTTGACTCAGCCATCGACACGACGAAGAAGAAGGAGGAAACGACTTAGCGACATTTATACATAGTCAGTATGCATTTCCATCAGTGCAAATTTCTTATGTGAAGATGCGTCGCTGCAGCTGAGAATTACGGTGTTATAATAATATATCCCAGTAATTCAGGACCTCATCTCATCACCAAACCGGAACATTGGAGCCCCCCCTTATTGTAACCCCCTTTAATATTTATTTTATTTTAATTTAACTATTTATTTTATTGTTTATATATTTATTATTAAATATTTTGTAAATATCCAACGTCGACCTGTTGCCGTTATCAAAATAAAGCTGAAACGAGCAATTCTTCTTCTTCGTCGTGTCGATGGCTGTATCAAATTTTATTTGACTTGCCATCGTGGTGAAAGGATTAGCCAATTCGCTTTGGAGAACTCGCGAATTGCCCAGGGTGCGCCGGACGTAGGGAATCGTTGTGTATGTCACTCGGGGAGGCTCCTTTCATGCACGAGCAATAAAAGCTACGTTTCTTATATGGGAGTCCCTTTCCCTTAATGTCTATTTTATACGGTTTTTACAGTAGCAACAGTAATACATTATCTGTGAAAATTTTAATTTTCTAGCTATCACGGGTCATGAGCAGGCTACAGCCCGGTGACAAATATAAAGCAACGAGCAAAATAACATGATTTTTGTATGGAAGCTTTAAATGTTTATTTTTGAATATTTGTTGTTATAGCGGCAACAGGTTCACATCATCTATGAAAATGTCAACTGCCTTCAGAGAGTCGTGACTAAATATTTGGATATCTGAATAGAAAATGAAAACAATAGAAATGTGAAACCAATATGTGGCAAATGTCAACTGCCTAGCTATAAATGGTCAAGAGATACAGCCTGGTGACAGACGGACATCGAAGTCTCAGTAATAGGGTTCGTTTATTCCCTTTGGGTACGGAATCCTAAAAATGAAGAACTTATTGCGTAGGAAAAAAACTAATTTGATAAATGACGTGTGAAGAATGTGTTGGTTAATCGTATCTAGGTTTCGAGGCTTTGGTCATGACTCATTACTCTCATGAATCAAAAGTCTTTTGTGACATAAAAACTCGCTTACAAGAAAACATTGCCAAATATGGTTTCGATCGTTACTGAAATTCAGAGAGTCTGAAAAACCAAATTTTAGAAAAGTACATTACGACTAGCCAAGTACCGTTTTCAGAAATGATACTTTTATTATAACAATATCTGAAATGTTACATTTATGATCCGATTCGCTTGCGTGTTTTCTTTTTAAATAATGAGACGCATATTAATGCGAAACTGAAGTGGAACTGGGCTGGACACGTGTGTCGTAAGCCAAACAATGATCAACGACAACGTGGCAGACCTAGAAGGAGATGGCGGGATGAATTGGATTCATGGCAGATTGACTGGACACTGCAAGCTGCAGACAGAGATAAGTGGAAAAAGGGAGGGGAGGCCTTTGCCCTGCAGTGGGACACTATAGGGCTATAGGCTCGCAATAATAACAATAACAATATTAATTTTGCATAATTGCGTTCAGTATGATCAAACATGATTAACGATAGATAGATAAATACGAAATAGACATTGGCTTTCGCGTTTTATCCGCGCCGATCTAGAAAAATATTTATTGGAAAAATAAAAAACGAATTAAAAAAAAAGAATATTCTTAACTCGAGCGTATTCTAAATATTATAATATTATGTACTAATTTTTTTCAAAGAAAAAGGAACCGCCTTCAAAAACTTAAAAGTAAAATCATTTTTAACAAAAAAAAAAACCGACTTCAAAAAGTAGGTAAACTAAAAAGCATAAAATAAATTTACTTCGCACAAAATAATACGTTTTTTCATTTAGTTAAATAGAAATTATTAAATAATTATTTTATAATTCTGAAGTCGGTGCCATGTAAATCGGATAATTAAGAACTAATCAGTCAGAAAATAGTTGTTAGAAAGATTGATATTATCTATACAGAGTTATTGTATAAAATACCGAAAACTGCATTCAATAAAAAGGTGACATACATACATACATACATACATACATACATACGGATCGAATACAGAACCTCTTTTTTTTTTGAAGTCGGTTAAAAAGTAGTGAAAACTGCTTCGTTGGTCTTGTAAATTACATGCGTCTCTCGCCGCAAGGTCTCGATTTAATGTCCGGATTTGATGATCGGGTTTAGTGTCTTTTTGTGATTTTTTCTCAGGAAATTCTTTTCTCTTTTTCTTGCGGCTTGCACGGAGTTGATATTGTGTTCACCCCCTATAACATGGGACCTAAACATAATAGACACACTCTTCTGGATAATATTGACCGTTGATCATCTGTGTTGTTCTTTCTGGCAGGGACTAGCTGAAAATCTGTGCTGGGCATTGCGCGCAGCAAATACTGAGCCGCACATTTTCTATGTACATTTTATAATTTCTGTTAAATTCAATATATTTCAGTAATTTAAAAAAAAAAATCTACTAACCTAAAAATAAATGACTAAAAGCTAAATCTATGTACAATAATCTAAAAGACCGCTCCCAGTGGGCAACGTTCCCAAAATGCTGGCAGCATTGCCACGTTGTATGGCAATGTTCAACTTCTGGCCAAAATATTTCTGTTGACTGTTTTTATGTTCTCTAAATGTAAGATAATGTGTGGTTAATGAAATGGTTTAAATATAGGCGTGATATTTATATACACATGATTTTCGCGTTAAAACGCGCAATACTAGTAAAGTATTCATGAGGAAAAGTGGCGTTGATGTATAGCCAATTTTCTAGTAATTTCTATTTGTAAAAGCTACGAATGACTTAGCTAATTCTATTGTAAGAGTGAATAACTCAATAGAGCCAAGAAACTTTTGAAGCGACTGTGGCGTAATGGATAAGGCGTCGGACTTGCAATCGAGAGGACTTGACGATTCGAAGACTGACTATTGGCCGTGTTGGCCGTCAATAAAGTACGGTACTGTAAAATATCCTTCCGAAGTTGGTGTCAAGAAGAAAATAAACGAATGGACAAGGCATAATAGTTGCATGGAGTTAGAATTGTGCCCGATGGATAGCGACAGGCCAAGGGACCTAAACTATCAGGTGAAATGTGGGTGCTGTACTCTTCAACCACACCCTTCTGGGTAATATGTAAATATGTATGCGGATTTAGTTATATTTATCTTTGGTACTTTCCTCTTAAGTTGTACATATTTTATCTTGCCTTCTATGGCATCATCGTCTCCTCTATTGCTCTAGGTTTGCTGGAAGAGAACTCAAGCACTGAGTTAAGCTCGCCTTTTGTATACAATTACTGTAATATGACTATTTCTTTGTAATCTTTTGTGTACAATAAAGTATTAAATAAAATAATAAATAAATAATATAGGCGTGTTTTATGTAAAAAAAATATTTTTGACCAAATTTTTGTTTAAATAAGGCGTCTGGCGTTCGTGCCTTTGTAAATACACTTCGAATAATAAATCTAGACGATGATGAAAAATAGGCTCTTTAGATACGTAGTATTAGACCTATTCTTCTACATTCAATCCGTGCCCGCACAGGCGTGGCAGGTATGTAGGTCTGACCGTTATGCTTGTATCATCAGTTTTAACTTGCGTGTGAGTCTTAACTTGTAATCAATAGTTATAGTTGTTCAATATTAGCTTTAACGCCAGGTAATTCTATGGAATGCGCTACCTCAGGAGATCAGGATGGCTGCAACACGGTTCACTTTGAAAGTTAAAGTGCGCAAACTACTTACCGATCAATTGGCAGAATCATCATAATGTGTTAAATTTTGCTTTTCTCATCTTCTATATATATTTCTTGTTTATGTATTATATTACTGTATTTATTCACGTATGTAATAAGTATACATTATATATTTTATAACATTTTGTATATCTCTGTACCTCTTGTATGTATTCCATGTATTGATTTGATATAATATATTCAACACTGTAAACACTTCAGTTATTTTCTCATATTGCACCTACCCTTGCTTTTCTCTGCACCACCCTAGGTTGACTGTTAGAGAATGCCACTAGGCATTAAGTCCGCCTCTGTACCTACTTAAATATGTGCAAAAGTTTAAATAAATAAAATAAAAAAAAAATACGTAATTTATTCTTTATTTAAATCTAACGCTTGATTATTGTAATGGTAATGGGTTCCATTCTCGCTCGCCGACGAGCAAAATCGTTACTATTTTGTGCGTTTTGATTATTTTTTTGGAATACTGGATAATTAAAGAAAATATATTAATTATTGTTTAAGAACTGTAAATAAGCTATCTATTGATTAATAAATATATATAACTCTCGCTAAACAAACGATGTCACATCTGCTGAATTGTCCTAATTGCCCTTACAGCTGCTCTTTGCATGATCTGTACGACGCTACAGAATGCGCAATTGGTGTGGCCACGCACTGGGCGGGCATAATATAAGTTTTTAGTACCATTGACACGAAAGAAGAACTCTCGCTAAAAATCACGTAAATGTTACTTAAACATAGAAGTTCATTTTAATGGTGATATTTAGGATTTTTCCCTGCTCCAACGACCATCTGTTCTGTGATATCCTGAAGCTGATCCTATATTTCTTTTCTCTTTCACTCAAAAACTGCTGGCATGTTTTTGATGAAATTGGCACTTGACGTAAACGAGAGCGGAGTCGCGGGTAGATGCTTTTATAGCTGTTAGCCACCAGTAGGATGGGCTAGCTAACTTAACAGTACACTTAGAAACCGTAGGTTCACTCAACCGTCAAAACACAGGTAACTGTATGAATAAGTAATGAATAGCTGAATTAATACTGCTAGCTAATTACATGGCAATGGTTATTACCGTCACGGTACTGCCACGGGTTAGTGGTCAATCAATCAATATTGTCACGCCTCAGTTTTTCGGTATTATGCAAAAACGCATACAATGAGGTATAGATCGATAATCATTTCATTCATTATTTTCAATTTTTAAAATATTACATAGCTTCTATCGCGGGCATTGAGCGTGGAGACCGAATCCAGGAATTCCGTAATGAAAATAACCTAACACCCCCCACTCCGACCGGCACAGCGGTGATACTTTTTAGTTTTGCCATCTATCGATGAATAGGAGAACTGTTACGGTCACCACGCTCAAAAAGTGTAACTTGAATTAATATTAAAGAAAAAAAAAACAAAGGAAAAAAATACTGTACTGTAATTACAACATCCACACTTCACCTGTTATGTTTAGGTACCATGGGATAGGGGGTGAGCCTATAGTCATCCACCGGGCACAATTTCAACTCCGTGCTGCTTTTGTGAATATTCTAATTCACACAAATAACACTTTGCCCGACCCAGGAATAGAATCCCAGTCCTCGCGGTGAGAGGCGTATACGCTAACCACTAGACCATTGAGGGAATAAGCACCCTATTTCTTATAAATATGATTATTTTAGTCGCTGAAATGTTTTATATTGTTGTTGTACCGTCGCTCAAATGGTGACTTATCTTGACGCAATAAGACTCAGACTCCCCCAAAGCGGAGATGTGTGGCAATGTCTGAAGTAGAGACGGATTTTTTTCAGATAGGATGGTGCTGGATAGGCTAAAGCAAAGATGTGTACTGAGCTGAATAGGGCAGATGTATCTCTTACTCAATGTATACGCATACTGCACACATCTTATCTCCGCTGCTTGCGAGGCAAAGCTCATAATTATATCTTCGTCTCATATGTATCTACTTAAGTTTAAGTTAATTACTATTTTAATGTGATACCTTCCGTCCTCCCTCTGGCGCCATTAGAAAATCAGCGCTGCAGGGTTTTGTAGATCAGCAGCATATGGCCGAGATGGTGTCCTTTTCTGACAGAATTTTTGTTTACGCTGTATGCGTGTGTGCGTTCCGATCGGATGGTACGAGGAAGTGACAGGGTGAGGGGTATGAGAGGGGCGGGAACAGGAAATGGATGCGTTCAAAAACGTTCAATCCCAAAGAGCCGATTCTGTCATCGCGTTCATTATAATAATATTCTGGCGCTAACAGTATTGTATGTTTTATTTTTATTTTCTTTTGGTATTTTATTATTGTTTATCAGAATAAATATGTTTCTTTCTTTCTTTCTTTGTACCGCACGGCCCAGCTCATGCCAAACAAATATTAAACATTTCCTCTTATTCATCTCTCTTAACTGAAGCTGCTTGCTGTGTGCTTTTCAGATTCAGATTCAGATTCATTTATTCACAAGAATGTAGTAGAACATAGGTGTTACATTACATATTAAGACACTGTGACATTCTACCATAACAACAATGGTGTGCAAATTTTAAGTAGTAATTAGTAGTTGTAGTAATTAAGTAGTAATTAATTTAAAGAAGTAAGTAAATTTTAAGTAGTAGCAAATAAAAAATAGTAATTAAATGTCAAAATTTAATTCTAGTTAAATATTAATTCATTATATAAATTCAAGATAAATACATAATTATAATGTCAATGAATTTATGAAATGTCCAGTTAATGTCAGCTAAAATAATGTTGTTAAAAATAAAATATTACAAGTCTAATTTTACTAATGATTAAATTAAGCAATAATCCATACATATTAATATAATAATTTAATAAAATGTAACATTGATATATTAAAAGGTACATGTCATAAATTCTTTCAGAGTGTAAAAACATTTTTCTGCAAGCCACAACGTAATTTTTTTTTTAAATAAGTTCAAGGGCAGTTCTTTAAATTGATTTGGTAGTTTATTGTAAACTTCTACAGCTTTATTATACACATTTCTTTCATATATATCTAAATGACATCTAGGACGGTAAAGTTTGAACTTATTTCTATTATTTCTACTAGCAGTTTCTGAGTGCATAGTGAAATATTGTGGGTGCAGTTTGACAAAAACACAGACACACATTATACGCATCGCTCGTCTCGTCTCCGCTTTAGTGCAGATCAGAGTTTATACTAACCAACTACAGCGCCTATAATGATGATATTAAGAAACTCCAATAACGATGTTTGTAACAGCGTGCTCTAACAAGCTCGCCAGAGCGTGACTTCTTGCCATCCGTGACGAGTGAGATGCTGCCACGATGCTGGTAAACGATGGTGGTACCATTCATACCATTGTTTAAAGTGGTAGAACTTTTGCAAAGATGTTTTCTTTTACCAGCATTCCCTAAAAAGGTTAATTATTTAAATGTTGTACGAAAAAAATATTAACATAACATCACGCTTATATTCCTCAGAAGGCTGTACAATACCCACATTTCACCTGTTATGTTTAGGTCCCATGGGTGGTCCAATTGTGCCCGGTGGATAGCGATAGGCTCACCCCCTATCCCATGGGACCTAAACATAACAGGTGAAATGTGAGTGTTATACACCTCTGCAACATTAACATAACATCACTATCTTTAAAGTTACATCCCGATTACGGAAGTGTTAAAAGGGGGGTCTGGAGTTTACGTCTACTGCTGATAATCATCATAATCAAAATAACGTTCGATAAGTATTTTGTACATCACAGAGCAAAAACCTAACCTAGACAAATACCTTCTGAAGTGTCTGCCAACTCCGAGTGAAAGTGTCTGTCTGTATGTCCGTCTATTGTTCACTCTCTCTCACCGCGAGGTCTCGTGTTCGATTCCATGCTCAGGCAACGAGTTATTTGTGAACTTTCCGTCAGGAAATTCACAATAGCAGCACTGTGCCCGGTTGATAGCGATAGGCTCCCCCCCTATCCCATGGGACCTAAACATAACAGCTGAAAAGTGAGTGTTATACACTTCTGCAACACCCTTCTGGGTAATATACTTTAACATTAACATAACATTACATCACTGTTTTATGTTATGTTTATGTTAAAGTTACGTGTGTAAAAGGGGGGTCTGGAGTCTACTTTTACTGCTAATAATCATCAAAATAAAAAAAAATGTTTGACATAGTATTTTGTATATCACAGAGCAAAAACCTAACCTCAACCTCAACAAATACCTTCTGAAGTGTCTTCCAACTCCGAGTGAAAGTGTCTGTCTGTATGTCCATCTATTGTTACCATTGTTATGTCACTCCAAGTCGATGACTTGCGCTGACTGCTAACTATTTCATATTAAAGTCATTGCATTATTATGTCATTTTATTGTAAGTGTGAATTTTGAGTGACTTATGTGATCATTATTAACCGACTTCCCAAAAAGGAGAAGGTTCTCTATTCGGCCGGTATGTTTTTTTTCTATGTATGTACATCGATTACGTCGCGGTAAATGGACCGATTCGCGTGATTCTTTTTTTGTTCGACGCGAAATAGCTGCCAGGTGGTCCCATAAACATTTCTTTTAGTTTGGTCTAGTAGTTTTTATTTTACAAGCATTATTATTAATTGAAGTCGGTTTTTTTATTGTAAAATTATTTTCGTTTTGTCATCTCGTTTTGACACTAATAATATCTAGAGATAGCAACTTTCCGACAAAATTAAAACATCACGCCTATATTACCTAAAGGGTGTGACAAAATTATAATTGACGAGAAAACAGGATAGGCGACACGACCACGTTTGTCGCCTATCCTGTTTTCTCGTCCAATCCAAACGGAATAGGGCGATAAAGAGGTATATTTTCTGAATGTTTTTTTTTTCGTTAGGATCACGATTTTCGGCAACATTACATGAGATATGTTATTTGTTGGTGAAAATATTTGTTGTATTAATAATATTCAGTTTTAATCTGAATCTTTCTGAATACCTACCTTAAAAGTTTAATTTCAAAACTAGATAATAATTTCTGTACAATTTGTCAATTTATTTATAAATCATTTAAGACCTGTAACTTCTTATCCTACTTATATTTTTTGTCTGATTCGTCACACCATTTTTTTTTAAAACACCGGTGCAATGACACAAAAAACTAATGACCATTTTTTTTTTGCTTTCAGGTTACGAAGAGACGTTCCCAATATCGCAAATTTCGCCGAAATCGGCGATAAGTGACCAATCACCCAACGGGATACTGCAGAGCAGTCGGACAGAGAACATAGCCTTTAGAATAGAACCTAGCATACAAGTAAATGATGAAGAACCTCAAATTAATGATATACATATAGATGAACCTATAGAAGAACATATAATAGTAGCGAGATCTGCTGATCCACTAAGAAACTCAAGAGCAATAAACATAGATGAAATCCCATCATCTAATAATGAAATAGATAATCATTTAGAGCTACACAATAAAAGAAAGTACTACGATATTCATCCAACGAAAACAGTCGCTTACCTAAGAAGTAATGATGAAATTATGCTGTCTTCGGAAGGTTTCGGGGATAGGCTAGAATTTAGGTTTCCGGGGGAAGGGAAGCGGGTTCCAAAGGCGCGAGCACTGGCGCCGATGGGACCCAGGATAAGACCTACTGTAGTGCAGCCGATCTTTGCGACAGCTACCCCTAGGGAGGACGGACGACAAAACCCTGACATCCAAAACATTATCACTGGAATTGTCAAACTTTTAAACGGAAACGTTAACGTCCAAGCGAATACCCAACTCCTTAGACCTGGACGGCCTATGGCTTCTAGGATAAACAACAGAGGTCCTCCAAGGATATCTGATGTTCCACTAATGCCGGAGTTTGATGGACCGCCAATCACACCACCGCCGCAACATTACCATCCGACAAAAACACCTCCTCCATATCCGTTCGATCGACCACCAGTTCATATTAATCTACCTGAGCAGATTGTACCTCCTCTGAGTAGACCAGGGTTTCATAGACCAATGCCGCCTTGGCAAAGACCGAGACCTAGACCTCCAAATAGGCGACCAAACCCTAATCTTCCGATGTACAAGCCAAATCTACCACCACTACCTGATATACCAGACATCCCTGATATAGAGGATAAGCCAGATGAAGAAACCGTAAGCGAAAATGAGACTACTCACTCAGAGAATACGATCCACAATGAAGAATCAGCTCCAACATCAAGTGTAGAAGTGAAAACTACAACTGATGCAACTAAAGAAGAAATTGATGAAATCACCGTAGCTGATACAACCACTACCAGTACTACGACTACTACAACAACAACAACTACTACTACAACGACTACAACAGAAAAACCGACGACAACGACAGAAAAAATAACCACAACAGAAAAAACAACAACAACAGAAAAACCGACTACAACGGAAAAACCTACAACCACTGAAAAACCTTCAACAACAACGGAGAAAAAGATAGAAAAGCCTAAAGCTGACAAAAAGAAAGAAACAGTATTCGGAGAAAAAGAGAAACCAAAAGATAAGTTTAAACTTGAAGATAAACCGTATAACAAAACAAAGAATGAATCGGACCAAGTTATTCAGATTGTGGAGCCGTCCATTCCAGTCAGACCGAGTAGTACGGTGTCCATTGCTGCTCCGACACCGACTGAGGGTCTTATCAGTACAGCACCAGCCACCGATGAACCTAAGGAAGGCGCTATAGAGTCTACGTCGATCAATTCACAGCCTATTCCAAGTAAGTATTCTATATTTCTTCTTTTTTATATATGTTTTAGCAAATGTTGCAAGGTACAGTCGGCTCCTCATATATAGTTACAGACAAAATAACCAGATATATAGTACCGCCAAACTGAACAATGATATTAGTACAACCAAAGTCTTCTAATTACATATATAAATCACCCATCTTGCACAAATATATCCGTATAAACCTTCAAATATATGAGTGCATTCAAAGTTTCTAAATTATAGTAACAAACTCAGCACCAATGGTATCGAAGCATACAAAGTATTCAAAAATATGAAGCAATAAATGAAAATGAACTCAATCGCTATATTTATTGGGTACTTTTCATAGAGCCATAGTCTGATAATTTCTACCGTAAATATACTCTTAACTGTCAAATCAAATTTCAAATGATGTCAAATGATTTTGGCTTGCGTATTTTTAAGCATTTCAAAAAGCCCTTTAAATACATAGTTAAAGAGTTCGTTTTCATTTATTGCTTCATATTTTTGAATGCTTTGAAAGCTGAATCCATTGGCACTGTATTTGTTACTATGATTTCGACACTTTGAATACACTCATGTATTTGACAGTGTCCATGTTCCGATATATTTGTGCAAGATAGGTGATATATTTTATTACTTTGGTTGTACTGATATCATTGATCAGTTTAGGCGTTCCTATATATCTGGATATTCTGTGACTATATATAAGGAGCCGACTGTACAACACGCATAATATATTGTAGTTAAAGTCGCCTCTAAAATTAATAATTTAAATAGTTATAAACAGATGGTATTCCATAAAAATTTTAATAATAATAATTTAATTAAATAATTTAAGGTAATGATTTAAATTATAAAATGAAATGATAAAAAAACATATAAAACATAAATTTAAATTTTTAAATAATTGCCACTGCCATTAGCTTATAGTGCCATCCTTTAAATGAGCGGTGGCTAAACTTTTATATCTGCCAAGCGAATTGATAAAGAAGTCCATGTCTTTCGCTGATTCCGACACACTGTTATAAAGATACATGATAATCTTACGATTGTAGAATGTCTGCCCAAATTAGTTCGATGACGTAAATACCACTCTGTCCGACACGGGCATCAAAGCCGAGACCATGCAGTGTAAAGCACATACGCTAACCACCAGAAAATCGAGGCAGACTATATTCTTATGATTTTAAATTAAATTAAATTAAATATTAAATTATTTCAGTTAAAAACACCATAGATTACATTACACTACATTATTACATATAAATTACAAAAATAAAAATGAAAATAATAAATAAAAATATAAAAAGACACATTTGATTACAAAGTCAAAGCATAAAATCATCATCATTTTAAATAAAATAGAGCAAAGATATAATAATAACAAATAATCAGTAGGTACATTTAACTCTACTCCCATCAGCGTTTTCATCCATTTATTTTGAATGGGACCATTCTAATATAGTCCATTTAATAAATGGAAAACATCACAAAATTATATAACTTAATATGTATAAGTAGACACAACTGGCCGCGTTTCACATCCCACGCAGTACCAAAGCTTAGCAATTATACATACCGCCACCAAGCGTATAATCTGGTTCATTGCAAGTAAGAGTTGTGTTCAAGAATGTTGCTTTAGAAATAGGTCATTTTATATTACTTTAGAAGTTATTATTGTGACTAAGATACAGTTTGTTAGGATCCGGATAGATCTTATGCGACCCATAAAGTATAATCTGACCGAATTTAAAAGTGACACAAGTTCTTCTTCTTCTTCGTCGTGTCGATGGCTGAGTCAAACTTTCTTGGTCCAATAAGCGGAAACTGTTATGGCGCTCTCGTCGGTGTTTATGAACGCCTCTCTTGTGCAGGTAGTAGGGCATTTTGGACTGTCAGCAAGGTAGTCAGAGTTTTGTCTTGCCATCGTGGTGAAAGGATTAGCCAATTCGCTTTTGAGAACTCGCGAATTGCCCAGGGTGTGCGGGACGTAGGGAATTGTTGTGTACGTCACTCTGGGAGGCTCCTTTCATGCACCCCACATGCGTGTGACACAAGTTACACTTGCAAATGAACACTGTTTTTTAAATAAATAAATATCTCACAACTTACACACAACGCCATCTAGTCCCAAACTAAGCAGAGTTTGTAATATGGGTACTAGAATAACTGATACTAATACATACATACTTTTCTTTTGTAAATACATACTTATGATACATAGGAACGCCCAGACTAAGACAAACCCCCATGTTCATGCACACAAAGATTTGTCTTAAGCGGGAATCGAACCCGCGACCTCGGCGTCGCAGGCAGGTACACTACCCACTCCGCCATTCTATCGTCTGTCACAGACTGCCACTTTAATTTATGTGTGCTGTATGCTTATTCTACTAATTTCATTTGATTTTTATTTTCACACATTATAAACTTACAGTTATTAACCAAGACATTATTTATTTCCTAAATAAAAAATAACGATTATTTTATATTATAAATTGTAATTAGTATGTAAGTTGACATTTATCACTTTTAATAATAATAATTGACATGTAATAATTTTGGTATAATGATTATGTTTACATTTTATTAGTTTTAAACAAAAAAATATTGTACTACTTGAATTGTGTAACATCTTTAATTTTTCACCTGTGGTAAACAATAAATGAATTTGTATTTGTATTTGTATTTGAAGACACTTACATGTAAGTCATACAGTAAAAAAATAAAAATAATGCCATATAAAATCAAATTACTTACATACATTGAAGATACAATTAAATCAATGAAAACATCATGAAAAAAGGAATTTAATTCATCATCAAATTATTACATTAAAATGAGTTAATTATTATATCACAATAAATGAGATATAGAATAAGGTTTTGTAACATCTGCGAAATTGGAGCTAAGACTAACAAATTAACTAATTTGCCATTACAAATCCTATAGTTAAATCAGAATTTTTGGTCGAAAAAATCACAAATTACACATTCGCTCACCAATAGACCAACGAGGCAGATTATAAAAAAGTGCAAAAAATGTATATTATTAACCAACTTAAAAAAAAATAGTTCTATATTCAACGTAATATATATTTTTTGTGCAAGCAATTGATTTGGTCATACAGTTGAATGTTTAATGATTCAAGTAATATTTTTTCAGCTTCCCAATCACCAAGCATACCCTACCACCCATACCGTCCCCGCCCCGGCATAGTCCTGGACGACACGGACTTCAAACCCCACGGCACGAGATTCAGACCTGACGCTTCAGTGATCACGGCTGCGGAGACCAGACCCCCTGGCTATGGCGAGATATTTGATGTCACTGTATCTGCTATTCAAGGACTGGGCGGCGAAAAAGGCGGTACCAGTAAGTATAATAAATAACTATAGGCTGACCGTTTAACTGAGTCCTCGCCTGCGCGGTACAGGGGCGCGGGGGTATGACGACAAAGGGGACTGAAACATATGCGGGCGGTGGGGGGCCTTAATGAAATATACAGGAGATGAAATGCACCAAGATATTTCCTAAGATATGTGACATCATAGGAAAAAAAGAAGTAGTGATTTATCAAATGAAAAATAGTTAAGAAGATACAAAATTTTAATGAACTTACGAGTATGTACGTAAATAAAATAATTGGGAATAAACTATTATACTATTTGTTATCTAAACATATAATTAAATCGTAAGAAAATCAAAACTTTTTTTGGGTCCAGTTTCTTTTTTCTAAAATATTCGTATACGTTAAAAGCCATTTGCTTGCACTGACTGTTTACTTTATGTCCGAAGATTTTTCGATTCATCTTGAGATAGTTATTAGGTACACGTGTACCTCTCACAAGGTGTCCGCAACAGTCAACACATGCGATCGCTACCCATGTAGCGAACGTCTAACTTCCTGGGGTTTGCCACTATCTCCATACTAAGGTTCAATTGGTTCAATCACCTTTTTGACGACACCCATTACTGTTCATTTTGGGAGAAACGGCCTTCAGCTTTTTATACTATAGATCTTTTTCTTGGATGGCACTGACTTAAAACCCCATGGCATACAGACCTGACGCTTCAGTGATCACAGCTGGGGAGACCAGACATCCATTGTTTTTTTTTAATGCCTGACGCATACCATCGTCTCGTGTAGAGTCGCTGGTTATGTCCGAGTTGCACGGATTAAAACCCAGTGTGTTCCGTCAACGTGATATGACCGGGGTGCCAGGTATCGCTTGCGCATGGACGCTACCACCCAGGAATCTCGACTGCCGTGCAATCCATCCTGGCTACCATACGTTGTATGGATGGGCCGCATTGTATATCAACATGAAGAAGCCAAACATCCTTATCCAGCCTTTGCACCACCTCAATGCCATTCTTTTCTTTCCAGTTCACATAGAAAATGTAAACGTCGGCCACGGGCATGGTCACGGGCACCACGAGCACGATGACATCATAGTGTCCGCCTCTGGAGAACAAGGATTCGTGTCTATCGACGGCAAGAGGACTTACCTCAACCTGTTCGATACCTCTACTCCTGGACCTAGCATTGCTCCGACGCAGGTGCAGAGCCTGCCTCAATCTGGTGAGTTAAATGTCGATCCTTAATTTCATCTCTAGTAATGCTGTGAGGCTCCTTTTGTATTTGTAGTCTATTTTTAAAGATAACATAATGAAGACAGGTGACTTTTTGTCACAAGAATAATAATATCATAAGGTTGGCGGCTGACTTTAACGCCTATTGAATCTTTTTTATAAAATATTATACATATATGTATATATAAAATATTAATATACGACGCCTTTCGACTTTTGGCGGCGGCGCAGTTTTGGTGTGCTTTTTAGTTTTCCTCTTTACACTTGATTGTGGTGTCCTTTACGCCAAAGGCGCCCCGTTGTAGACGCGTGTATTTTTTTTACACAGAAATAATCAATTGTACCTAAAAGACAATACGTAACTATGTTCACTCATCCATAAACGATACGAACGTACAGATTACACAAAAATTTAAATATAAAGTTTTTCTCGTATAGTAGGCGCTCCCTGGTATATAAGAAATGAGGGTCTCTCATGACATCCTCGTCGTCAGTGTTATACAGCAGTATGTTGAAGCTCATGAACGACGACTTCTCCAACATGTGAAAGTCGAGGCTATCCAGCTCCTTGACACCACGGATATACAAAAAGACTAAATAGGACTAAAACTTTTGAGTTGTGTAGTAAGTGAGAACAATGTAGTTCGATAAAATCTACCTATGAAAAACACATTAACAAAGTGTCTTGCCGGTACGACCATGAGATTCTTAAAAATGAAATAATACAAAACAAAATCATACCTAACTATGTACAGCTGGAAGAGAAATAAAACTAAAAAATTTAAAAAGTTATGCGTCAAAAAATACATCCTCATCAATGTCAAATGCGGGTGACGTGGTCAGAAGGCTGTCGGCATTGCCACGTTGTATGCAATGCTCAAGCTTTGAGCGAAGTAAAAACCAGCCTTCTGATCACGTGAAGTGTCGATTAGAAGATAAGATAATGTGTTAATGAACACATTCTTAGATTTCTAATAATAGCAGTGTCAGTTCTAATTAAATTACTTATTAGTCCCTCAGGCTAGATTGTAATATTTATGGTGTCATTCCTAAGTACATAAAAAAAAAACTCATCCATAAACAGTTTGATCAGCATATCAATCGTTACAGTCAGCTTCAACTTGGCCAGAATCTCCTCGATATCATTATAACTAATTCCCATGTTTTTTGTTCTTTCAGTACCACCCCTACCTCCTCCACCATTAGATCAGTCCATCGGCACTGGTGTTGCTATCCCAGCAGATGACGTGCCTCCGCCACCTATCAGAAGACCAGCTCCGCATCCTCATCGCCCCACTCCTCATCCAACTTTGCATCGGCCGCAGCAAGGGTATAGGAGACCACAGCCTACTGTCAGGTAAGGACTTGACATTAAAATGTCCCTACTGCCTTGGTACAGTGGGCCAAGCAATTAGGTATGCAGGGTAAAATCTTCTACGCCAAAGTGAAAACTGACTGCAATATATATGTATGTGTGAATTACATATTTTATAAGTGTAATATACCCACTATTTAGATATGTAACTCGCTTATCCATAACTGGTGTCGTAACTTTGACTACTTAACCCATTCGGATGCCAACCAACCACTCTATGGCATTGATCAACACACTGATTGCTCAGCATCCAGATGTTGATATTTTTTAGATGAAGTTAGCAAATTTTTTAAAAATATGTCTCCATTTTTTTGTAATAATTTGTAATTTGTAATATTTTTAAAGCAAATTTTAGCTTTGCTATGCCTTTTTGTAATTTATAAAATATTAAAGTTGAAAAATTAAGAATCCAGCAGGACTCGAACCTGCACCCCCTGGGTATACGCCAGTCCGGCATTTCGAGTCCGGCAGCATACGAATCCATAGCTGAATTGGCATAGCACTTGGGGCGTATACCCAGGGGGTGCAGGTTCGAGTCCTGCTGGATTCTTAATTTTTCAACTTTAATATTTTATAAATTTGTAATTTATTTATGTCATAATATTGTATACCTAGCTTATTGTGCATATTGGGTTACTGTTAGCGCAATGAGTATCTCATTAAATAAATAAATAAGTCTGTCTAAGTATGACTTAGAAGTTTATGCCCTGCATACTTAACTCGTTGGATATCATAACTGGTGAAATGTTGGTGTTGTACACTTTTGCTGTAATCTTTTGGATTGTGCCCAATGGATGGCGATAGGCTCACCCCCTATCCCATGGGACCTAAAACACTCTTGCCACACTCTTGCCACACTCTTCTGTTTAATATTGACAGGACTTCTTAGTTATCTCTAAAGTGATTTAATATGGGTGTGTTTGTGTGAGTGAATGTGTGTATTTGGCCTTTTCATTGGGACCATTGGATTGTGTAATTGCTTCTGGCGTTCTATCTAATGTAAAAAATCCAAATTTTATTTAATTTATTTTTTTAATTTAATATTTCATGATAATATTAAAGTTTATTTTTATATATTTACAGAATTGATACATGCATCGTGGGTGATGACTCTACATGTGATCAGGCGCAGAACGAAATGTGCAGAACTGAAGCTGGTAAGTCTTAACAATTATGATCAATAATTTAAAAAAAACCGGTTTCAATTACAAAAAATGCACTAAAAAGTAAGAAATACATAAGTTATGTTTAACGCCTCGCCTCATCTGTGTATAGCTTACAGTAAACGGTATTAAGGTGCCTAATTGCCTATATTTAAATAATTTGATACAACTCCTCAACTGATAAGAGTACGCGAATAATTCTTTAATTGACACCAACAAACACAAACATACACGCGCGCGCGCACACACACACACACGCTTTCACACACACATGCACACACCCACACACACACCCACATGCACACACCCACACACACACCCACCCACACACCCACACACACACCCACACCCACACACACACCCACTCACACACACACACACACAAAGCCATTTTTATTTTGCTTGTAATAACTTTAAAATAGTAGCCCCCTAGCTTTGACACGACTGTCATAGTATATTATTTAATTATGGCAATTATGGCTGAACACTGTTTCTTAAGATAGTTTTAGTTTAGTTTTAGTTTATTTTTTTTTTTTTTTTTTTTTATTCTACGACCACAGCGAACGAACGTGTAGTCCACCTAATGGTAAGTGAAGTACAGCCCATGGACATCAACAATCCACAAAAGCAGATTATAGAAGCGTCGCTGCAGCTGCGGACTACGGTGTTATGCCTCAAGTGCCAGTAATTTCAGGGCCTGATCTCACCACCAAACCGGAACACAGTAATGGAAGCACTACTATTTGGCGGCAGGTTAAAGGTGAGACGGTGGTGCTGCCGCCCTCGAGCTCATTCACAAGAGCTCTACCACCAGTAAAAGTTTAATACTTTATTGTACACATAAATTACATTAAAAGAATTACAAAAAAGTGGTGATTACAAAAGGTGAACTTAACTCACAAATGAGTTTCTGCCAGCAAACCTTTGAGTGCCAGAGGAAAAAGAGACTTGTAAAACGTGAGAGTGAAGTGTACAAAAGGAAAAAAGAGAGAGATGAAAAAATAAATAAGATACTTAAATAACTGAACTAGGCTAAGATACAGGTTTTCTACCTAGTTTAAGAAACAGGGTATCAATTGTTTGTGTAAATGCCATTATTATTGGCATCTTAAGACCGTTTACTGTATATTTTAAAGTTATACACAGATGAGGCGAGACGTTGATTATTATATAACGTAAGTATATTCGTATAAGAAGTTAAGTTAAAGTAACAAAATAATTTACATACTTTATACATTAACTGCTGGACAAGCCGTTGGTTTTGGGTTCAATTCCCGGATCGGGCAGTGTTATTGTTATAATATATTGCTTTTTTTTTAAAATCTGATTGTAATTGTATATGGACTATGTCTGAAATAAATAAATGAATTGAAAATTGAAAAAATAATAGCAGCACGGATTTTGAATTATGCCCGGTGGATGGCGATAGGCTCAGCCTTTATCCCATGAGACCTAAACATAACAGGTGAAATGTGGGTGTTGTACACCTCTGCCACACTCTCCTGGGTAATATAAGCGTGATGTTATGTCATGATGCAAGTAATTATTTCCGTATATTCCAGGCATTTCAAGTTGTCAATGCAGGCCCGGCTACGCCAAGAGAACTCACCGGGATCCTTGTCGAAGAGTAGTGTCCCTGCTCCTCAACATGAGGGTCGACAAGTTCCATGACAGAAAGGTATGAACACATTGCTAAAAGATACTTACGTTTGACTGGTGGTAAAGCTCTTATGAATGAGCTCGAGGGCGGCAGCTCCACCGTCTCACCTTTAACCTGCCGCCAAATAGTAGTGCTTCCATTACTGTGTTCCGGTTTGGTGGTGAGATCAGGACCTGAAATTACTGGCACTTGAGGCATAACACCGTAGTCCTCAGCTGCAGCGACGCATCTATAATCTGCTTTTGTGGATTGTTGATGTCCATGGGCTGTACTTCACTTACCATCAGGTGGACTACACGTTCGTTCGCTGTGGGCGTAGTATAAAAAATAAAGATTTCAATAGCCAACGACCGGAAGACGGAGTGGCTAGTGTACCCATAGACCTAGGATCTCGCGCGCTACCGAGTGTACCTGCCAGCGACGCTGATGTCGCGGGTTAGGTGCCAGCTCAAGACAAATCTTTGTGCGCATGAACATGGAGGTTTGTCTTAGTTTTGGTGATTCTATGTATATACAAAAGAAAAGTATATATATGTATTAGTGTCAGTTATTCTAGTACCCATAGTACAAGTTCCGCTTAGTTTGGGAGTATATGGCTTTTTTCGAAGAACTTTATTTTTCTTCATTCTACTAAGATAGGCAATAATAAGCATACGACCCACTTGATCTTCTTCTTCGTCTTGTCGATGGCTGAGTCAAATTTTATTTGGACTTGCCATCGTGGTGAAAGGATTAGCCAATTCGCTTTGGAGAACTCGCGAATTGCCCAGGGTGCGACGGACGTAGGGAATCGTTGTGTATGTACGTCACTCGGGGAGGCTCCTTTCATGCACCCGCTTGATGGTAAGCAGTTACCATTGCCTATGTACTCTTGCAGCACCAGTGGTAACACTCATGCGTTACCACTTTTCCATTTTAGCACCCGAATTACCAGTTTATTTGTTCTTACATTTTGACGACCGGATGGCAGAGTAGTGTACCTGCCTGCGACGCCAAGGTTGCGGGTTCGATTCCCGCTCAAGACAAATCTTTGTGTGCAGGATCATGGGGTTTATATGTGGGTGTTTCTATGTAAAATAAAAATGTATTTACAAATGAAAAGTATATTAGTATAAGTTATTCTAGTACCCATAGTACAAGCTCTGATTAGTTTGGGACTAGATGGCGTTGTGTGTATGTTGTGATTTATTTATTTATCTTTTTTGAAGAATCCTATTTTTTAATTATTCTACTATAGTATTCTAATAAGCATACGACCCGCCTGATGGTAAGTGTAATTTTGGGTTTTTTATACTAACAATTTAATGTTGTCTTTTTGCAGGTGGCATGGGACTCAAAATTGTCTGATAAGGACTCCGATCCTTACCTGCAACTGAGCTATGAAGCTGTTAGAGCTGTAAGTATTATAAATTATTAGTATTTACCAATATAATACCATGTTTTTGCATATATATTAGCTGCCATAATAAAAAAAAATTGTATATTATAGGAACCCTGTATTTAATACATGTCCCACTGCTGGGCTCGGGTCAGGCCATAGTCCACCAAGCTGGTTAATTGCGAATGGTAGACTTCACACACTCTCAAGCCCTTTTTAAGCACTCTCAGGCATGCAGGATTCCTCAAGATGTTTTCCTTTACCGTTATCGAGCGATTATATGGCTGAGTCAAATTTTTGGTGGTGAAAGGATTAGCCAATTCGCTTTGAAGAACTCGCGAACTGCCCAGGGTGTGCCGGACGTAGGGAATCGTTGTGTACGTCACTCAGGGAGGCTCCTTTCGTGCACCATGCCTTCTAAGGCGTGATGTTTTGTTATACAGCCGTAGGATTTTACTGGACTTTAATTCATAATTCATAATAATTCATTTATTTTCATAAGATCATAGGTTGGTACAAGCATGCATTATACAGATGTTCTTAGGACACTAAGTTCAGCTATGTCTCGCCCTTAAGGCATAATGAGAAATACATTTTTATTGATTTTAGATACAAATAGAGAAATAATAAAAAAAAAAATTAATAGAAATATGAAACAGAGCAAAATTGATACATTTAATTATTAATTGATCATGAATGAGGTTGTTGCATCATAAATTGTTAAATACATTTTTGGTAGTAGGTTAACTACACTGTTCACAGCATGACTAAAGCAGGTGACTTTTTGTGAGTGATTTATCTTCTAGAAATTCCTTTACTGAGCAATAGCAGTTATTTACTAATCGTCGTGGCGGTTCTTTTTTAAATGTTGTTAATTCTTTAATATTGCGAATATGACTCGGAATATTATTAAAAATGCATTATGCTATACTTTAACCTATTGCTTCTTGTTTTTCCAGGTTGACTCAGCATTCTCCATGACGCCATTCTCGGATGACTTCGTGAGTGGTTCAGTGAACTCGGTACATAAGGGAGACGAGAACAATCCTGGGGTTTATGTCAATCTTACTGTTTTGGTGAGTATCTTATATATCTTCTTCTAGCTAGAGCAATATGTCGAACCTTTTCCCAATGACCTTGAGCCGACTGTTTTCAGACCTCCACAACCCAGGACGAGGTCTCAAAAAAGATTAAAAGACTATTTATTTTGTTTCAACATGTGTAGGTTTTTGGTCAAGTTTTTTTTTAAATTTTTTGAATAACGTCGCTCGCACTAGACATAACTCCTGTGTCACAAACACAAAGTACACCCAGAGTCAGAACAAATCTTTGCGGGTCACACAAAGATTTTGACAAGAGAGAAGAAATTTGTCTGCACGTGTGGTGTAGTGGTTTAAGCGGTCGCCTCGCCGCTCTCCAATGCACTGGTGTTGTGGGTTCGATCCCCACATGGAATAAATCTTTGTAATTTGCAAAGATTTGTTCTGAGACTTATTGTATTTGGCCTTGTAATTGCGACCATTGGATAGTGTAATTGCTTCTGGCGTTCTATCTAATGTAAAAATACTACAAATTATAATTATTATTTAATTGGAAAGGACAAATCGATCCCAACGCGGTTGAAAGTGGCGAGGCGACCGCTCTAACCACTACGCCAACTGTGCACTTCACTCTTTGTTAGATTAGTTTTTAAGACTTTCTGATGATTGCTATTAACCTTTAAATGGCAATCGGGATCTACCGCTTAACTCTTAGAGGCACGCAGGAAAACTTGTCATGTTAATATGGTCACCTATCCAACGTCTGACCGTGGTTAACATTGCTTAACTTGTAATATCGATTGGTTGGACACAATAAAATATTATATGTAATTATTTTTCTTTTGTCACACTGCTACTTACTCACTCACTGGGTGCATCAGAATGATCAGCGCGGCGGTGCTTTTAGCGCTGCAGTATTGTGCTGAGATGCGTACCATTTCTGGCATTATAAATAATATTTTAAATTATTTACGACCGGATGGCGGAGTGGGTAGTGTACCTGCCTGCGACGCCGAGGTCGTGGGTTCGATTCCCACTTAAAACGCGGTTTGTCTTAGTCTGGATGTTTCTATGTATAATAAGTATGTATTTACGAAAAAAAAGTATATATTTATTAGTATCAGTTATTCTAGAACCCATAGTACAAGCTCTGCTTAGTTTGGGACTAGATAGCGTTGTGTGTGAGTTGTGAAATATTTATTTATTTATTATTTATTTATTCAGTTTTAGACGCTTTTAATATATATTTTGTTCTTATGCCAGAATCTTTTTTTTATGACGCGATGGTTACTTTGAACTGAGGCTGTACCACAGTATAAATATGTACAAACAGTACGGAAACTGCCTACAAACGTGCGAAACGGCACGCACACATAAACATGCACACCGACGAGACCCCTAAGCGGCACTCGCTACTGAGAGCACCGCGACAACCGCTTAGGCGTCTCGTCGGTGTGCATGTTTATGTGTGCGTGCCGTTTCGCACGTTTGTAGGCAGTTTCCGTACTGTTTGTACATATTTATACTGTGGCTGTACGGTCCACCCGTACAATGCATTATATGTTTAATGTAAAGTAAGCAGATTTGTACCGCGTGCGCTTTTTACTGAGTTCGCGTTTGGTCATCGCCGCGTGTATTCATCATATTTGTATCATTCTATCAATAACATTATATCAATAAACTTATATCACTTTTATCATCGTATCATTTATAGATGTCCCGTACAGAGGCGATTGTATGATGCTGCATCGATGACATGTCGTCTCGTCGACACGAGCTGCTGTTACATATACACTTATTCATAATATGTTCTTTCATCAGATGCAAGAAACCGCAGAAACAATTCGTTCTCAAGTGGCGGTCGACATCCAGAAGCATTTACTGGGAGTGATCAGAAGACGGTCGAACAACATAGGTGCTTCCACTCTGTGGGTGAATTCCCCGGCCGGCAGTGTACTGCCGTTACGTGGTAAGTAGCATAACACACCCATACTTCTTCTGTGAGGCCTCATGGGATGAGCCTATAGCCATTTAAAGGCCAAAATTCCAACTCCGTGTCAACTCCTTCTGTTTTTGTTGAAGGAAAAATTTCTAGTAACATTTTGTTCGACCCAGGAGTCAAACCGAGACTCGGTAAGAGGTCGCATACGCTAACCACTAGTGGCTAAATGCACTAGATCAACGAGGCAGTTACTTAATATCAGTATTTTACACAGAGCGTCTGCCGTCTGATCTCTGCAGCTCAATGAATACGATATAACTTGTCAATATTAGACCAGTACTCAGGGTTTCTAACTTTTAACCACTCGTAAAGATTGTCAGATCTTCAAAAACAACTAAGATCAATGCTTTAAAAAGTTGACTAAACACAGGGCCGATAATAGTACCCTGAAGCATCCTTCAGTCTAAGCGCTTTTTACAGGATTTTACAAAAAGCCGTAATGCTTAAATGGTTCCTTATAAAGAGTCTATTTACCATATTGAAAATCCCTAATAATCTCTGTATGACCACCAATGTCTTATAAATAAATCGATGGACTATGCAATCAAAAGCTTAACATGATTTTTTTTTGCAGACGTAGATGAATGTTCTTCACCGGACTTAAACGATTGTCATCAGCTAGCCATGTGCACTAATACTTGGGGAGGATTCAGGTTAGTATTTAACAAATCATGACAGTGAGAGGGTGAGCCAATCGTCATCTAACAGGCATATTTTCAAAGCTGATATTAAGAATTTCGTGATGGAAAAGTTCGAAACAGTTTTGGCCGCCCAGGATGGAACTATTGTAATTGGTGCAGCAAGAGAGCAAAGTTCGTATATTATTCGAGTACTTATTTTGAGTACCGAATAAGCGAAAGATTCTATAGTAGAATCACGAGCGCAACGAGTGATTCTAGTTTAGAATTATATCTTATACTTGTAATAATTTAAAGCAATTTATAGCTTTGCTTTGCCCTTTTGTATTTTATGTAATATTAAAGTGGAAGAATAAAGAATCTGACGCTGGCACAAAAACAGTTGATAAATTTCAAGTCAAGCAGCATATGAATCCATGGCTGAATTGGCAAAGCACCTGGAGCGCTTACCCAGTGAGTGTAGTTTCGAGTCCTGCTGGATTCTTAATATTTGAACTTTAATATTATACATATAAAATTATATCTTTAACTAGCTGCCCCGCGCGGCTTCGCCCTCGATAAAATGTTGCCCTCGAAAATATTTTAAAAGTATCCTATGTCCTTCTCCCGGTTCTAAGCTACCTCCCCACCAATTTTCAGCCAAATCGGTTCAGCCGTTCTTGAGTTATAAATGGTGTAACTAACACGACTTTCTTTTATATATATATATAGATGTAAATAACTTTAATCTCATTACGCACATGCAATTTTTCACCTCAGTAGGTGAAAACAGTGAGCAAAACTCGGTTTCGCTTCGAGCGTGAGGAAAAGGGACTTAAAGCAAAATCGAGCTTTGCTCACTGTTTTCACACAACCTAAAACGCTTTTTCGTGGTTTTGAAGAAATACTTTTACGATCAACGGTTGGAACGGTTGAACATTCATACTTCAAATTAACATTATATTTGTTTGCAGATGCACGTGCCCAGACACGACGTTAGACACATCTACGTCAGCAACAAAACAAGGAAGGGATTGCAAATCCTGTGCCACATCGCACTGCAACGAACGAGGAGTTTGCAAATATGCCAATGGACAACCTTATTGCAGGTAACATATCTATTGAGATAAAAGTTTTGAGCTATAGACCATTTTATACTTACTTATAGCAGCCCTGTATCTAATACATGTCCCACTGCTGGGCTCGGGCTTCTTCTCATGATGAGAAGGTTTAGGCCATAGTCCACCACGCTGGCCAAGTGCGTCTTGGTAGACTTCACACAGCTAGGTAGGGAGGTTTCCTCACGATGTTTTCCTTCACCGATAGCGAGCGATAATTTATATGATAAATTCACACAAATCTTCGAAAAGACGAGAAATGTGTGCGGTGGGTTCGAACCGAGACCTTTAACTTCGCAGTCTTACGGTCTCCCACTCAGCTATCGCTGCTTTTAGACCATCGTTTGACATTAATTTCTCACTAGCTCTTCTCAATCGCAGCTAGAACTTAGATTGATTTTAATTTGAACCTAAACAGTTTGATTAAAATTAATATAATTATTTTAAATCATCTTTTAATAAATAATTAAGGATTAAACCTTTAAATTATTTTCATTTGCTCTGTAATAATTATAATGTTTGTTGATCCGCCCTTTTTATTAAAATAAATGTTTTTTTTTATCTCTTTTTTTAAAACGACGCCTGCACTAGAAATAATTCCTGTGTCGCGGGGGTGTTCACAAACATACATTTCACACACACAGAGCACACCCAGAGTCAAAAAAATTTTTTGCGAATCACACAAAGATTTGTCCCATGTGGGGATCGAACCCACAACACCAGCGCAGTTGAAAGCGGCGAGGCGACCGCTTTAACCACCATGCCAACCGTGCACTCTAAAACGAATCACACTCAAATGAATGGTTTATGAAAATTAATGATTTGATTTTGACTTTGATGGACTGGAAAATTGGCCAAATCGAAGCGAACGCGTAGTAGATAGCTACACAAAAATAGTATTGTCTAAGTATCCGTATTGCGGATATAACTTTGACGACCGGATGGCAGAGTGGGTAGCGTACTACCTGCCTGCGACGCCGAGGTTGCGAGTTCGATTCCCGCTTAGAACAAATCTTTGTGTGCATGAACATGTAGGTTTGTCTTAGTCTATGTGTTTGTACGTATAATAAGTATGCATTTACGAAAAAAATATATGTCGATGTATTAGTATCAGTTATTCTAGAACCCATAGTACAAGCTCTGCTTAGTTTGGGACTAGATGGCTTTGTGTGTAAGTTTTGTGATATATATTATTTATTTATTTATTTAACTTTGATCTCGGCACTGGCCGCTTCAAGGGGCTCCTCCTCCCTTTGAGTGGTTTAGAAAATCAATCCGCCTTGCTTAGCAATGAATTGAATTGAATTGAATTAGCTATAGCCCTAAACGGTATGAGGGTACCAGAGCTCCTTAGCTTCTCTGGATATGCTACTGCTCCACCTAATAGACGCTCTTTAGGTCCTGAATTTGTATTTTTATTTTAATTTAACCTTTTTGTTTTAGCTGTACCTCTGGTTACTACGGTTCCACCTGTGAAGTTGATGGAGAAGTGGTTGGAGTCGCCGTCGGAGCATCCTTGGCAGCTGCTCTAGTTATTGCCCTGACTCTGGCTTTCCTTTTGTCTTGGAGGTAAATCTATCATCATTTATAACAGATGCTCCACCGGATATCACGGTTCCACCTGTGAAGTTTATGGAAAAATGGTTCCTAGTATATTATTTTTTTTTTTTATTTAAAAACTTTATGCACAAAAATGGTACATGGGCAGACTTAATACCGTAGGCATTATCTGCCAGTCAACCTTTAGGTGATGCAGAGACGACAAGTGGTAGGTGCAAGAGCTGAGAGTAGGTTAGAAACAAACCATTACAATTACTTAATTAAATACATCATAAAAATTAGTACACTACAAAAAACTTAAAATAAACTATTTAGAATATATAAATAATATATGGATCTATATATACGATTCTAATATACATCAACATCAGCCCAGAGACGTCCACTGCAGGACATAGGCCTCGCCAATCGATTTCCACAGCGCGCGGTTTTTGGCCGACTGAAAGCGGTTTTTGGCCGACTGAAAGCGGTTTTTGGCCGACTGAAAGCGGTTTTTGGCCGACTGAAACCTGAGATGTTGGTGTTAGATCAAAAAGAAACAACCACTTCGGTCAACCTTCATTTATTGTGTGTTAATAACATAATTAATTATAATTGCGCATGTCGCGTAAATCACCCAGTCAGCATACATAAAGAACCGTATACAAATAGGGAGTAACTCTTAAGGAGCGTACATATACTTCACCTCCCAGGGAAAAAGAAAAAAAAAACATACAAGTTTTGTTTTTTTTTTTTTTAAATGTTCTCGTAAAACGACTCCTCGCGATCTTGACAAGATCGTCCGTCCATCTAACGGAGGGCCGTACCACGCTGCGTTTGCCAGATCATGGCTGCCACTCTAGGACTTTTTTGCTCCAACGGCCATCTGTCCTTCGAACTGTGTCCGGCCCACTGCCACTTCAGCTTAGCGACTTGCTGAGCTATATTAACTTTTAAACTTACGCGTTGCATGATTAAATAAAATATAACGGGAATTAACGCGATCATGCAGTTATTTACCTTTAGGCTTTACGTTTCGGCTAACAGATTACACTGGCCATTTTTGAAACCAGACTGGTTGTAGCGGCGCGCCGTCTCCGTTCTTGAGGGCCGCTAGAACCAGTCTGCTTTCGAAAATGGCCAGTGTAATCTGTTAGCCGAAACGTAAAGCCTAAAGGTAAATAACTACATGATCGCGTTAATTCCCGTTATATTTTATTTGCTGAGCTATGTCGGTAACCTTAGTTCGCCTACGGATCTCGTCATTTCTAATTCGATCGCGAAGTGAAACCCCGAGTATAGCTCGCTCCATCGTTCGCTGAGCGACCTTGAGCCTTTTAATCACCTATAGGTAGTATATACCGACATAATATTCTAAATACTGTTTATTTGTTACAGTCGCAAATGGTCTCGCGAACAAAAAGCCGTCGGTATGGGATCACCAATATTCAACTACATGGCAGCCAATACCATCAAAACGCCACCGGTTGGACAACCGCCTTACCAGGTAAGAAAAGATTTTGCTATTTTAACACGCTTATATATTAGCTTCACCTGTATGTATGTATGTATCCGACTCCTTTGGACTCGATTTTGACCCACTTTAAACGGACAGATTTCATTCAAATTTTGCACACCTGTCAAAGATCGATGACAATGCAATAATTCAATAAAAAAAAACGCTCTTATATATAAACCAAACTAAAAAGTAGAAAATAAATAATAGTTTAAAAAAACTAATACTAGCACTTTAAAAGCGTGTTTTTTAGTTTTTTTAAACTATTATTTATTTATGCATGCATTTAATGGGTGTCTGATATATGTTTGTGTATGTACGCTTACCGTTTTGCAATGAATCGGATGTGCGACAAAATCCCTCGGATTTATGTTGCATTAGCTGTAGTTTTTTAATGTATCTTTGTAATGTTTTTATAAATAAATAATAAATAATAATAATAAAAAAGAATATGGATTCGTATGCTGCTAGATTCGCTTAGCTAGACGAACCTTACTTGATTTAGTCTTGGTCTAGCTAAGGCAGGCACAAAATAGTTGAGAAATTTCGAATCTAGCAGCATACGAATCCATAGCTGAATTGGCAATGCACTTGGGGCGTATACCCAGGGGGTGCAGGTTCGAGTCCTGCTGGATTCATAATTTTTCAACTTTAATATTATATAAAATACAAAAAGGCATAGCAAAGCTAAAATTTGCTTTAAAATATTACAAACAGTAAAATTACTGTCACACGCGTCGGTCTGAGAACTACGGTGTTATGCCTCACACCGTAGTTCTCAGATGAAGCGACGCATCTACAATCTGCTTTTATGGATTGTTGATGTCCATGGAATGTAGTTACCAATGACCATCAGGACATTATTTCTACCCGTCCGTTCGCAACATTATATTTTCGGCGTTTTATATTCTGTTGTCGAATTTTTAAAAATGACACAATTTTAATTTAGATTTTCGTTAGTAGTTGTTGTAAAATTGACAATTTATAACTAATGATTTATTTTTATTTGACATTGCAATATTGAATTTGAATTATATATTTTTTTTAGTTTTTAATTTACAAGTTGACATTTTATTATATTTTGGACTTTCATTTGAAATTTGTATTATTTATGATTATTTTGGGCATTTTTATTATAATTTTATTATGGCTATGGAATTAATATCTGTAATTTAATGTTGAATTTGAGTTTTGTGATAATATTATTAATTAATTTTATATTCCGAGCACTATAAAGGAAAAATAGAATAAAAAATATATACTACCCGATTTTTTTTTTCTTTTCAATTTTTTTTCTACCAATTTGATGACATAGTTAACGTACATATCCATGCAATAAATTTCAGCGGTTTCGACGCTATGCCTCGGACAGACAGACGTACATGGCGAAACTATAAAGGTTCCTTGTAGTTACTACGGTACCCTAAAAACTAATAATAATCAATTGTTTCAGGTGACTTTAGAAGAAAGAATGCGTTGGGCACAAATAGCTGAGGCGATGGCCCAAGCACAACATTATGCTGTAAGTATACAAATGGGGAAGTTACGATAGCCGAGTGGGAGACCGTAGAACTGCAAAGTAGAAAGTCTCGGGTTCGAATGCACGACACAAACCTCTCTTAATAAGTTATCAATTCAATTCAATTCAATAGTTTATTTTGCAAAGTATGAGTACAAGGGATGTTACAATATTAATGTTGCATGCAATACCATAAATAACTGTATAGTATGCAACATTTTATGGTTTCTAATAATAATATTAAATTTACTTCAATATCATCGGATAAATTGTGTGTGTGAAATGTATGTTTGTGAACACCCCCGCGACACAGGAGTTATTCCTAGTGCGGGCGTCGTTTTTTAAAAAATAAAATAAATAAATAAAAATAAATTAGAATAATCATATAATTATGAAATACCTATTATGACACAAAATTAGTTAGTCAAGTGGAGATTAAAAAGTAAATTTATTTTATTTATTTATTTATTGGAAGACCAACAGCAGTAACAATTAATATTAACAAAAATATTATGCAACATTCAGCCAATTACAGGTCCTCACGAATAAGTAACAATATATATTAAAATTAAGAACTGCGAATGTCCAACAACAAATCATTACAGAGCCTTTTACAAATCAATTGCTTCAATAATACTAAACACCTTGATATTGAAAAAAGAAATCACGGCTTAGCACCTGTCTCATCGACTCCAGGTTTGCATTAAATATATCAACATCATGTAATTTGCTTGCATCATTAAGGGTCTTACAAGCTCTCCGGACAAAGCTATTCTGCCGATAGTTAGATGGCACTAGTGGAAGGTGGAGGGGTGAATAATGTCGCGTATATTTTGTAGGTATACTAAGGGTCGTCACACACCAAAAGCGCGTCGAAGCGCAGCGTAGCGAAGCGCAGTTTCAGTGTCATATGAATTTTAACTTTATTTTCATTACTATAATACTTATTATCGCATGAGAAACTCTACGCTACTACAACTATGGAATTCGCCGGAATTCCCGCGGCGCCACGGGCATCCGCGCGACTCGTTTGAGTTTCTCATGCGATAATAAGTATTATAGTTATGAAAATAAAGTTAAAATTCATATGACACTGAAACTGCGCTTCGATTCGACGCGCTTTTGGTGTGTGTCGACCCTAATACTGACTTTAGAGAGTAGTTCCGGGCTGTTCAACGACGACGAAAGTAACTTTTCTAGATAAATTACATCCGCTATATCTCGCCGGCATGATAGAGGAAGGAGGTGAAATTTAGCACACAGAAATTAAATTACAAATAAGATATTAGTTTGTCAGACAGGTATTCTTCTACAGAGTAGTTCGTCGTTAAGATTCGTCTTTTCCGAGATATCAACTCAAATTTAATATTTTCATAGACCTAAATATCAAAATTAGTTTTTATCTCTGCTATACCCATCTGGAAAACATTACCGTGATGTTAATGTTAAGTTAATCATTTCAACATTGTTTATTGATTATAATTAATATTTTTATTTGTTCCTACAGCCTGACGCAGCTCAAGCGATGGCCACCCGCCCATCATCAGCTATGTTCGGGGGCTACCCCACGCTTCCACCTGTACCGCTACCCAGGTAATATTATACTTAACTATTTACTATATATTTTTGATACTTATTCACACAGCCAAAACATAAATGTGAAAATGGGAGCCAAGTTCAAATTCCGTAATGTAATAAGTGGAACAATAGTTATTTATGGTACAAGTGAGAAAAAGTTTATATTTCTGTTGTGAGTGCCAATTTTAAATCTTGAGCTTGCGAAGTAGTCTTAAATTGAATCACGAGCATAGCGAGTGATTCTAATAAAGACTACTTCGCAAGCGAAAGATTTTAAGAGGTCACGAACTAGAAATTAAATTTTTCTCACGCGTTACAATACAAAACATTTCACCTCTTCCAGTGAGAAAATATTAAGATTTAAATAAACTCGTACTCGATTGCTTAACCTGAAATAATAACATGAAATACGATAGTAATACCGATTCACAATGCGTTTTAGGGCCTTTAGAAAGTCGCCACTAATTAAATATGTCGTACGCTTTCAAATACTTTTCACGTGAATTTTCTGGTAAAAAAGCAAACTTCTGTGTTAGAAGCAAGTTACCGCAACTCTTTTGGAGTTCCACAAAGTTCTTCATCACTGGATTCACTATTTTTTTGTTAAAAAGTTCAAGTAAACAATTAAACATAAACTGAAAAGAATTTATAGTTGCCCGCGATGACTGACACAGACACACACTTTTTTTTTTAAATCGTGCGTTCGGAAATTCGTTCCGTAACACTTATTTATAGAGTCTAATATTAAGTACCCGATTTTAATTAATTTAATGGTTATTCACGAATATAAAACCATAAAAATACTAAATAAGCGTGTATTTATATAATTTAAAATAATTAAAACGTATCGTTTGTAGTTTTTAAATAAAATTGATGTCAATGTTTATTACTAACCTACATGTTTTGTTTTTTTTTGCGCCTATTCATTGGAAGTATTTAGTGTTTCGAAATTTGAATCACTTTGCCTCACTAGTGAGTAATAAGCGTTATTACTCACTGAATTCTCGCAAGCAAACGATCTTTTTCGTGCTGGTGTGGTGAAAAAATAATTATGGTCCCATGCGGTGCGTCGATAAAAAGATATAATATCATTTACAAACTTTCGCATTTATATTTTTTCCCATTTAATTCATTTATTTATTTCCAAAATGATTACCATCAAATTATTGCCAAATTCAATGTTACGCTATGTGGTGGTTGGCAATTTTATCAAACTTAACTACTACGGGAAAACTAGCAAATTCGAAATTAAATATTTAAATTTAATATACAAATAATTTACAGATAAAAATAACTAATGGCTAATAATAACAATAATCAACATACAGAATTAATATATGGAATTAAATAAAACAATTAATATATGCGTCATCAAATTTCTCCGCTGTCCACAGCAAATACCGTGGCCACGTTGAAAAGCAATGTTTAATCGAGTTCCTTTACAAATGTTCTGCCTTTATTAAAAATTGTTTGAAGTATACATATAATAAGCTAAAACTCTCTATAAGAAAGTATATAACATTGAAATCAGTTATGATATGTCCTACAGGATGGGACTCCAGCACCACCATACTGGCACCATGAATACTGTGGCCTCGAGGGCGAATACTGCAGCTTCACACCACAATCTCTATGGTAAGTTAAGATGACAATATTGGAGGCGGCATCGGTCTTACGATCAAGTGGTCGTGGGTTTGAATCCTGGCCATTACACCACGGACGTGAACTCCCTCTTAACACAAGCGAATTAAGCTATGCTTGAGGTGGTTAACCAAAATACTAGTAATTTGTATTTGCAAATTCCTTTTTTTTTTTTCAATTCAATTTATTTATTTGCGAATATGGGTTTTTACGATGTTTTTATATAATAAATGACGATCACCATAATCAACGTTTCAGAATGCAAAATGTACTTAATAGTTTTAAAAAAGTATTGATATACAATAACTACATTCAATGAAATGTCATCTAAAAAAAACTCAAAAAATTGCTAGAACTAATAGAAAATGTCCAATAGGATGAGGAAAAGACAATATATTCTTTATCTTTTTGGTCAGCTCCTAAACTGAAGCGCTGGTCGATTGTTTGTTTGTTTTTAAAATTTCTTTATTTAATATTATAAGTAATAATAGTAGTTACATACCAGTGTACATTTATGATCCTAGCAATAACAATCATACAATTCCAACTAGTTTTACAGACACATAATCTTCTTAAACTGCTGGTCGATTAATTAATATATATGTGACCAACAAAAATATATGTATAAGAAATAGGTGGCCCCATCTGGTGGCTTGGTTTTCTAGTCAAAACATAAACCTAAAAACACAGCCAAGTTCCAATTTTAATAAATTTATTATGAATAAAAAATATTATATTTTGTCAATTTAATATTTCATATGAAATAAATATAAAAAGATATTGGCAGCGGTGGGATTCGAACCCACGCCTCCGAAGAGACTGGTGCCTTAAACCAGCGCCTTAGACCGCTCGGCCACGCTACCATACAGTTTATGAGTGAATGACTGAATGAGATTACAACATTGAAAGCTATTATGAGATTATTTTTGGCAGATAACAAATATTTTTATACTGTAGGAATTAGGTTAAGGAATATTTTACTGCTAAAACATGGTAAAATACGTATAAATGAACGGATTGTTAGTAATATATTATTTTGAGAATATTAAGTGTATAAACTTTTATTATGTATTACGGAAAAATTGATTAATGACCCATTTAATAAATATTTCTTGTGAAATTGTCATAGTCCATAAGTTCTTATTGATAATTTTTATAGCATTTAGCTATGTTTAGAAAATTATACTAAGAAACAGTTGAAAATATATGGGACCGGCAGGATTTGAACCTGCGACCTTCTGCTCACCGGGCAGATGAAATGACGTAACATACAATTTAGAAATTTAGGGTCCTGGCAAGAGGCGACCGTAGCTGGTTGGATAAAGCGACTGCCCTGTGTGCAGAAGGTCGCAGGTTCAAATCCTGCCGGTTCCATATCTTTTTCAACTGTTTCTTAGTATAGTCCATAAGGTTGACATTTGTTGATAGATAGAATAAGTGAATTTAGACTTTTAGTGTTTTGAAAGGTCTATACAAAATTAGTATAAGGGTAGATCATCAATCTATTTACATTGTTGATAGTACAGTGGGCCAAGCAATTAGGTGTGCAGGGCGAAAACTGAATGTAATAGATATACATGTGTCAATTACATATTTAAGAAGTGTAATATACCCACTATTTAGATATGTAAATCATTTATCCATAACTGGAGTATTAAGTATTTACGATTACTTTAAAGTTTTTGCCCTGCATACCTAACTCGTTGGCCCACTGTACATTATAGATCTGAAAGACAATGTTTATAAATTATATAGATCACTATTACTGCCGCGTTGGTCTAGTGGTTAGCGAATGCGAACTCACACTGCGAGGTCTTGGGTTCGATTCCCGGGTCGAGTGAAAGTGATTTATTCGTCAAGAAAATCTCAATAGCAGAGTTGGTATTGTGCCGAGTGGTATGGTGATAGACTCATCTCCTATTCATCACATGGGACCTAAAACAGATGAAGTGTGAGTTTTAAACACCTCTGCATCACCTTTCTGATATTATACAGACTGACAGATTCCCACACAGGACAAATCTTTTTGTCTTCTTCTTCATTCGAGTCGACGGCAAAGTCAAATTTTATTAGCACAGTATGTGGCTACCTGAACATCGCTTTCATCTGCGTTCATAAGCGCGTCCTTCGTGCAGGTAGTGGGGCACGCAGGACAAGTTAGAATATGGGCCATGGTTTGTGTGGCCCCACATTCACAATTTGTATCGGTTTCATCTGCAAAACCCCACCGTATCACGTTGTCTTTGCTTCGGCCGACTTGAGCTTTGTGATCCGCAAAGATTTGTTCTAACTCCGGGTGTGCTCTGTTTGTGAAATGTATGATAACACCTCTGCGATACAGGAGTTATTCCTAGAGGGGGCGTAATTTTTTTTAAATAATAAAAAGAAAATACCGTTAAAATCCTTTTTCTTCAACAGGCTACACAAACCACATGGCCTCAGAATCCACAAGTTCGGAAGCCTCCAGTCACGTACAAGAGAGAGCTGATCTTCTGGTACCAAGGCCTAAATCGAGAGCCAGGAGTATGCATGTAAGTATTGTTTTTTTTTTAAACTTGATCACATATACTATACCTGTCCAACGAGCTTCAGATACACACACCGCTACTGATCAACCTACACATTTTTAGTATAAGCTGGTCTCCACTGCACGGGAAACCTATACAACGCGAGACCATCTTATATCTTATTCTTTTACTAGCCTACGGGTGTGTTCCAAGTCTTTCTGTTATTTGCTATCTCCGGCCAATCGTTCTGAAATGCAGCCAAGTCGTTTCGCCATCTCCTTTTGGGCCTTCCTCGTCGCCGTTGACCTGGTCGCTTTTTCGGCCCACCTCACGAATCATACGGCCGTGTGTGTATGAAATATAATATGCAACTATGATATCGTTTAGATCTTGGCAGATTAAATATATCCTGTCTGGAACATAATGTATAGGTTTGTTGGGGCTATCTCGTCGTTGACTGTAACCCCGCTATCCCTATAGTATGTTAGTTTTTGTTGTGAGAAGGTAGCTTGTAGTGCCAAAATCACTTTAGGTTAAATAGTTTATTGTATATGTTAAAGTTATAGTTAAGTTCTACTGTTAATTGTTGTTACGTTTAGTAGTCTGAGTCACGTTTATAAACAATATCTGTTCACCAAACATACGTTTATGCGTTCCACTTCTTTGGTAGCGACTATCGTAAACGACTGTTTATTGTTTACAGTATAATTCGCTGTACGAGCAGTATTGGCTCGTACAAGGTTGATCGGTACCCGTGTGTACTTCATTTATTGTAATTATGCATAACTTATTATTTATTTGTCTCTCCCCAGAACCAAAACGGCATATACTACGACGTAGACTACGAAAACGCGTCAGAAGCAATCTACGGCAGTAAAGGCATACCTCTATCCACCTACACCGTGAGCCGAGGCCCGCCTTTCTATAGGTCATAGTATTATTATATAAGTTTGTGGTTGAAAATATACCCCAAAATGTCTAAAATGTGCTTAAAATATGGTCAAATGTACATTGATATAACTGCAAAAACATGTTTTATTTGGTATACAAATGTTTAAACGGCGCTGCGTGTAATAAATAACGGTTGACAACGTCAAGAAGTGACACACTCGTCACAACTGTCAAAGAGCGCTGAATCGCGATAACGAAATGTTCACAGCAAGTGCACATAAATACAACTTCCAATACGCTACCGTTGGACAGCTGTCGACCAGGCAATACCACCGAGCCTTGTCGGAGGATCCTACCTTTGTGGTGGAGGAACATCACACCCTGTTCCTTTACATGGCGTACAGGTGTTAATAACTTACATACACTACTTACAGTAGCGTATATGAATTGCAATATGCAATGCAAACAGATTGTTTCTTTAGGAAAATCTCAGTGGCAGCACGGAGTTGGCATTGTGCCCGGTGGATAGCGACAGGCTTACACTCTATCACATGGGACTTTAAGAGGTGCAATGTGGGTATTATACACCTTCACGACACCATTATGGATAATAAGGCGATGGTATTAAGGCCATTCTCACACGGAGTGACACCGGTCTGATCATGGAAAGATAAAAATTGTGGATAAAAAGTTAATGAGAAGTGATTTAGTTTTTCTCATTGGATAAAGTGCTTATTTATTGTAAATTATATTAACCATAATTTTAATTGCAACATTAATTGTTATTTAGCTTTAAATGAAGAATATTGCAATACATAGTTATTTCTATAGCCAAGTTCATTGTAGTGCTTTTGTCAAAAGATATTGCATTAAAAAAAATACAGATAAAGTTACGGGTAAAGTACCGGTTAATTGTTTAAATTTCTATACAGTTTGACATTTCTACCGAATAGGAAACTGGCTTGAACTGGTGAAATTTGCATCTAATGTATTTTATGCTGTTCAGAAATATCTATGTAGTTATTCATTTTGTAATTTAAATTCGGTTTTAGGCATTATATGTATCGGCATTAATTTGTAAATAAGACTGCTTTTAATTATGTTTTTTTTTGTGTATTATAATCAGAAAATTACGCAGATAGGTTTTTAATATAATATTTAAGAATCATCTCCACTAAATATAGTCAAGTAATTAACCAATTTAAATTATGACATTAATACGCACTAAGCATTTCGCCTCTACATTTCTTATGCGAACTGCCAAAGAATTGAACGCCTTGCCCGAGTCTGTGTTGCCGCATGAGTACAATCTAGATCTCTTCAAAGCAAGAGTTAATAGGTATCTCATAGGTAAGCGTGCTCCACCGTAGACCGCATCATCACTTACCATCAGGTGAGATCGTGGTCAAACACGCGCTTAACCACCATAAAAAAAAACGAACCCAACTGGACTTGAACTTGCGACCATGGTATTTAAGGCAAAAGATTATTACTTTCAACCTTTTGTTGTTATAAAGGCAATCAAAGCAACATTCTACATTATAATAAAATAGAATTTTCACAATTCAGTGCCAATTTTGGAACTGGATTTTTTTTACTTAGTACCGTCTTTGCAACTAACGTTAACTTTCAACGACTTTACTATTACAGTTTTTTTACTAAATTGTAGTTTAAGTATACTTCGATCGATTTTTTTACGAAAATACGAAATTAACTTTAATACAACGAACTTTTTTTTATTATGAACTTGGATGACGAACTACCGTGCACGATAAATATTCATTTATTTGGAATTTAATTTTCAATCTGTTTAATCATCTGTTAAAAAAAAATCTTTTGAAAAGTGAGGGGGATAGTTTTTTAAATATAAAACTTACAAAGCTATATTTAATATAAGGTATATATTAACATTAATATAGCCGAATAAATATTTCAAGAGTCAATTTTAAATAAAGATACACAATATCATTTTGTATTCTGAGTTCGGTAGTGCTTCAAGCCAAGTTCTTGAAATTTAAATCACCCATTACATGGAAAGAAAAAAAGCAAACAACCTTATGTCACTAACTTAAGTGTATTATTATAGTATTTATTTTTATTTAATTTTTTAAAAACGACTCTCGCACCTGTTCACGAATATACATGTCACACAAACACACACAGAGTCAAAACAAATTTTTGCCATCACACAAATATTTGTCCCGTTTAGGGATCGAACCCACAACACCAGCGTAGTTAAAAAGCGGCGACGTGACCGCTTTATCCACTACGTCTATATAGTTGGGTTTTCAGCAGGTCTAAAGATATTTCAGTGGAGATAATTCTTTAAATTTTTGTAAATATTAGTTTATATTTAGGTTTATAATTTGCTTTTAAATATGTAATATCTTTTACACTTATTAGAATATCCTGTTTATTTAATAGTAACAGGCTATCGGTACAGTAATACGTAAATATTTTTACCATTTTACGTAAATAAATGTAATTTTTCAAGTTATTATATATTTCCAAACAGTAAATGCATTTTTATACAATTTAAGTAAGATTGTTTTAATATAGGTAACCTCATCTCCACCTCTGTCAATAAATCATTAAGATTAGTCTTTTCGAAGATATGTGTGTATTTATCATACAAATTATCGCGTGCTAATGGTGAAGGAAAACATCGTGAGGAAACCTGCATGCCTGAGAGTGCCTAAAAGTACTCGAGGGTGTGTGAAGTCTACCAATCCGCACTTGGCTAGGGTGGTAGACTATGGCCTAATCCTTCTCATCATGAGAAGAGGCCCGAGCCCAGCATCGGGACATAATAATATTAGATACAGGGCTGCTATTATTGTTTTATTATTACTTAAATAAAAAAGATAGGTAAATTAATAACAGCGATATTTATTGTATAAATAATTTTAATAGTCATTGGAGCAACGCTATTTTATTGTATAAGTATAAAAATGAAATGTAGTTATAAAATATCATGGGAGTCGTATTATAAACGAAATAATTAAGTATGATAGTCATGTTTTTATATCGTAATTAAGAATAAAATATATTTTTGATATTGCATTTTTTACGGTCTATGTTTGAATTAATTAGATAATATAGACCTGAAACTTTGGTACTTTATATATAAATTAATTTAATTATTTGTGTACTGATTTTTATATATTATGTAAAATATAATAATTTAAACAATTATTGGTTTGCGTTTTATTTTACCTTTAGGGCTAATTTCAAAGGCTTGATTCAACGCTGAGTGAATGTTCTTGTTCCTTCTGTCCCGTTTAAAGTTTTAGAAAGTGCATGGTTGGCGTAGTGGTTAAAGTGGTCGCCTCGCCGCTTTTAACTACAATGTTTTGCGGGTTCGATCCCAACATGGGACAAAACTTTGTGTGATTCGCAAAGACTTGTTCTGACTCTGGGTGTGCTTTGTGTGTATGACACAGGAGTTATTCCTAGTGCGGGCGTCGTTTTAATGAAAAGAGACGGGGAGAGAAGAGGTCAGAGCCGAGTTTAGCGTTAACAGTGGTTTAAGAATGTTGGTGAGTTTGGGGCTCAACAAAGTTAACACCTGTAATAAGTAAAGGATTTCTTACAGATATATTTGAAAGTAGATAAAATAAAACAAAATGAGTGTATAAATTAATCTTTTAATTATTTAGATTGAAGAAAATGCCCTCTTAATAAATTAATAAATGCATCGTTGACCTTAAATTAAAAGCATTAAGTATATATAAATAAAAAAAAAACAAAATAAAACATGGTGATTGCTTAGACAAAATAATACAGATTGAAGCTAAATATGGATCAAATAATTAATTATTCTTACAAATAACTCCAAATCCATTTTATTAAGCAATTTTTTTTTAGGTTTATGATCTTATTAAGCTGTTTACAAAGATCTCACCAAATGTTAATACATACATCTGGGAGTTGTTTGTAATCACTATAAATAATATAACACTAAATATAAATAAAATAACTGAACCAAATATTATTTGATTCAAAATATATTACGACATTAATTTGAAATTTCTACCATAAAATAGTAGAAATTACACATTAATAAATGGCAATACTAAAATCAAGTGCTTTTTCTTCTATTACTTATATTAATACGTTTGCCTTAAATAACAGTTATTCAGTACATTGTAGTTAAATCTATAGCCCGATTCTGGTACGTCGTCGGTCACTAAGTTGTCGCTGTGGAAGTGGAAATATAGCGGGCCGGGCGGTGTTGCTGCAATGAAAAAAATGGTAGGGTTTAGTAGATTCAGTGATCATTCGATTTCTAGTGAGAACGGTCGCGTCATACTTGTGCTCGGGTAAAACGCTGACGCTGCAAATTCCGTCGCGTGTGGCCGTCACGGTCGTCGCGATGACCCAGTTACTGATAGTGAATCATGAGTGTTTATGTTAATAAACATATCTTTTAGTTATTTATAACTTACCAACTTCCGTCCGTGGCTCCGCCTGCGCGGTATTTGGTAATAGATAATCATGGCCTCGCCAAACAAAGTCACTTTGAGATTGAGCACCGAATTGGAACATGAGTTATTCGGCTGGTATAAGCAAGAGCATGAAGCACGCTTACAACTGGCAGAAGAAACCAAAGACCTTCGTGATCAAATAGAAATGCTTAAACAACAGTTGCATGTTATTCAGGAGCAAAAGATTGCAAATCCAGTGTTGGAATGCACTAACAGTGAGAAATGTCCTGATAAAGTCGAATATATGACTGATGAGGAAGATCTAGCGCGAGAGACTGAGTGGGTAAGACAAAAAAGCAGGAAAAAAAGGAAAATGAATATTTCACTGTCCCCACAAGCACAAGGAGCTGACACCAGCGTAAAGCTACCAGAAAAGCCTAAGGTTAAAAAACCACCCCCACCACCACCTATAGTAGTAGAGAACATTAAGGACTACCAAAAGTTCTACGATATTCTTTCGACGAATGTGACAAAAGACTCTTTCTTAGCCAGAACTCTAAACGGAGACGTCGTTAAAATAAATGCCAGAGATGAAGATTCGTATAGGTCGATCGCCAAATGTATGTCGCAAAACAACTGTCTTTGGCACTCTTACGAAAACAAACAAGACAGGCCGATAAGAGTAATGGCAAAAAACCTGCATTCCTCGTGTCTGCCGGAGAGAATCGTAGAAGATATTGGATCCAAAGGATTCAAAATTCTGGAAGCAGTGAACAAACTAAGTTGGAGGACCAAAACCCCGTTCAACATGTTTATGCTTTCATTTGATAAAGATGAAGATGTTAAGAAAATCTATAGCATTAAGTCTATATTGGGTTGCAAAGTAGACATTCAACCTCTAAAGACATCTACACTTATTCCACAGTGTAAAAGATGCCAAGCTTACGGCCACACCCAAAAATACTGTTCGAAAGAACCCAGGTGCGTAAAGTGTACAGGAAAACACTTAACGGCTGACTGTCAGAAACTGCCTGATTCTAAGCCAAAGTGTGTTCACTGTGGTGAACCACACCCAGCCAACTATAGAGGGTGTTTGGTTGCCAAGGAGCTACAAAACCTCAAAAACAATGCTATTAAGCAGAAAAAAGTTACCCCCACCCCTCAGCCTAAAAGTGCTCCCAAAGATATAGCACGCTATTCACAGCGCACCACCAACAGTATATCCTATGCTGAAATGACAAAAAACCATCATTTACAACGCCAACAACCACAGGTGCAACCCAACCCAGTGAACTCTAATACTGATGATAATATCAAAAAAATTCTCAACCTCCTAACCACTTTTGATGAAAGGTTGAAGAAATTAGAATATAGCTCCAAGGTACCTACTTCAAAATAAAAATGAATAAGCACTTGAAAATCATGGCGTGGAACGCAAATGGACTGCTAAAGCATCGTGACGAGCTCGAAGCGGTTCTACATGTGGAAAACATCGATGTGTGCCTTATATCAGAGTCACACTTCACCAGAGAATCCCATATAAAAGTTAAAGGTTACGAATGCTATCATGCATTGCACCCAGATAACACTGCCAGAGGTGGCAGCTCAGTTATAATAAAAAAGGATCTTAATCACTATTTTCATCATAAGTGTGAAGATAAATACGTACAAACTGTAGCTGTATGCATTCAAACCAAGCGCTATAACCTCACCGTAGCGGCCATATACTTTCCACCAAAATATGCACTAAAAACTGAGCAATACAGAAATGTCTTAAATGATCTCGGTAACACTTTTATACTTGGTGGAGACTTCAATGCTAAGAACACACACTGGGGATCTAGATTGACCACAACAAAAGGAAAAGAACTGTTATGCGCTGTTAGAGAAACAAAGTGTAACGTCATTTCAACAGGGAAACCGACTTACTGGCCCACCGATAACCAAAAAATTCCAGACTTGATAGATTTTTTTATATATAGAAATATCTCATCTGGAGTCTTGCACATCAAGGAAGGTTATGACGTGAATTCAGACCACTCCCCCATAATTTTAACACTCAGTGCGAACATAATGCCTAGAGAAAAATACCCCACCTTAGTAAATAAAAATACTGATTGGGATAGCTTCAAGTTGGACTTAGATGATTCTATTGATCTCAAAGTACCACTTAAAACCACACAGCAACTAGATACTGAAATATATGAATTCATGTCTAATATCCAGCGCTGCGCTTGGCAAAACACACCTGAAATTAAGAGAAAACAGGTGAGTCATTCTTATCCCATTGAAATAAGAAATCTCCTAGTCCAAAAACGGGCACAGCGACGAAAGTGGCAGCAAACGAGATATCCGCCAGATAAAACCCTATTGAATAACCTGACAAAAAAACTCAGTAAAGCAATTCAGGCATTTAATGACGAAACCACAAGTACCTACCTCAGACAACTAACAAGCTCTAAGGCGACAGATTACTCTCTATGGAAAGCTACAAAACATCTTAATAAACCCATTGTTCATGCTTCTCCCATCAAGCAAATTAATGGACAGTGGGCCACAAGTAACCAACAAAAAGCATCAAGATTCGCAGATCATCTGGAACAAATTTTTCAACCAAATGATGAAGAAATTGATGAAGATATTTTGTTTGACGAAACATCAGCAGATGAATTAGAAATTAAACTAGTCACGCCAAAAGAGGTTTACTTTGAGATAAAACATCTAGCCCACAAGAAATCACCTGGATATGATCTTATAACGGGTGTAGTGCTTCAAAATCTTCCTCGAAGAGCTATTGTCAAACTAACTACGCTAATCAATGCTACGTTCAGATTAAAACATGTATCGACAATCTGGAAAGTTGCTGAAGTGATAATGATACCCAAGCCAGGGAAACCACCACATGAGGCTGCGTCATACAGACCTATATCGCTTCTACCAATCACCTCAAAACTACTAGAAAAGCTTCTATTGAGACGATTGAAGCCTCTTATAGAAGAACGAGAACTGATTCCTGACTACCAATTTGGATTCAGAGCTAACCACTCTACAGTTGATCAAATTCATCGTATCACCAATACTATAGAAAAGGCTCTAGAAGAAAAGAAAGTCTGTTCTACAGTTTTCCTGGACGTAGCACAAGTGTTTGACAAAGTGTGGCATGTAGGTTTAACTTTTAAGTTAAGAAAGATGCTTCCAAGACAGTTTTCTGAGTTACTGGAATCATACCTTAAAGAAAGGATGTTTAGAGTAAGACAAGAAGATGCGTATTCGCAACTGACGCCAATAAAAGCTGGAGTACCACAGGGAAGTGTCCTTGGTCCCGTGCTGTACCTACTGTACACCTGTGATATTCCAGAGCTAAAAAACAATATAATTGCCACATTCGCGGATGACACAGCTATCATGGCTACAGGAGTCACTCATGCAGAAGCTGTGGAAAAGGTTCAAGCTGCCGTCAATACCATTGTTTACTGGACAAAGAAGTGGCGTATAAAACTAAATGAATCCAAATCGATACATATAGACTTTACTAACAAAAAGGCCAACTATCAACCGGTATATCTGAATCACCTAATAATACCGTATGCGAACTCAGCCAAGTACCTTGGTATGACACTAGACGCAAAACTTCGCTGGAAGGCTCATGTCAAAAAGAAACGCAGTGAGTTGGAACTTCGCTATAAAAAAATGTACTGGTTGCTGGGTAAACATTCCACGTTGTCGGTGCATAACAAAATACTTATTTATAAACAAGTCCTCATGCCAGTGTGGACTTATGGTATACAGCTCTGGGGCTGTACCAAACCAAGTAACATCCAAATAATCCAAAGGTTTCAGAATAAAGTATTAAGGGGAATTGTGAATGCACCCTGGTACATCAGAAATGAGGATCTCCATCGTGACTTGAAGGTGAACCTTGTCGCCAGTGTAATACAACAGTATGCTGAAACTCATGAACGACTACTTCTTCAACACGTGAATGTCGAGGCCATCCAGCTCCTTGACACCACAGACATAGTTAGAAGACTTAAAAGGACGAAACCTTTTGAGCTAGTTCAGTGAAATTAGTGATTCAAGTGGTTTAGTGCTATCTTAAAAGAACACAAGAACAAAGTGTCATTTTCGATAATAGAGACAATAAGATAGGTGTTAATGGACACATTCTTAGCATAAATTAATTTAGTAGCTTAGGTCAAAATTAAATTACTCATTAGTCTCTAATGTTATATCTAGACTAGATTGTAATCTTTATGACGTATCTAATTGCTTAGAAACATCATTAATAAAAAAAAAAAAAAAAAAAAAAAAGGGTTTAGTAGATGGTAATTTTTTTTAGATATTGCCTATTTTCAAAGGAAGTTTTATCTTGGATTTTGATATGATTAAGTAAAAAACATGTTGTTAGTCTAACGATAGTGTATGCGACCGCTCATCTTAATGTCCTTGGTTCGAGCTTCGCGTCGGGAAATAAGTGTTTTTCGTCAAGAAATTCTCAGTAGAAGTTCAGTGTGTTCAGTGTGTAACATGGGATTTTTACATTTAACAGGTGAAATGTGGGTGATATACACCTCTGTCATTACCATTCTGGATACTTAAAGTATGATGTAATGTTATTTTATCGAGTACTTTAAGTCTGTTTTGTGTACTTCAATTATTAAAAAAAAAAAAAGAAATTGCTGGACCGATAAAAAATATTCTTCACCAATAGAAAGCAAAATTTTCCTAAGTAACAAAGGATATATTTTATCTAGGTACGAGGAAGCATTTTGTTGGATTGGATTGGATTTTTTACATTAGATAGAACGCCAGAAGTAATTACACTATCCAATGGTCCCAATGACAAGGCCAAATACACACATTCACTCACTCAAACACACCCAGTCTCAGAACAAATCTTTGTGAATCACACAAAGATTTGTCCCATATGGGGATCGAACCCACAACACCAGTGCAGTGGAGAGCGGCAAGGCGACCGCTCAAACCACTACACCACACGTGCAAAATATATATTATATTTATATTTTTATCATTATTTAATATATATATTTATTATATACTTACATGCTAGAATCTGGTTTGCCGCGCTAGTACCGCAGAACTTAGACCCTCTCAGCCCTTCAACGGTCTCAGACTCAGGGATAAACGCATAGTCCTCTGACTGAGGGCTGCCCTGAGTTACGGGGTTTACTTGACAGTCTGTATCGATGTGCGAATTTTCCTCACTCCTGTATGCCATTTCGAAGGAGGCTGCTGTCAATCTGAAAAAATGAAAATGATATTACACTCTAGTTAGGGCAAACAAGACTGCGTGGAGACCAGTGGCGTAACTATAGCATCGGGGGCCCGTGGCAAAAATATAGGGTGGGCCCTAGTAAAAATCATTACGTTGAAGGCGCTTACCAATGATTCAGTACTGGAATGCACAAATTTTTTACCAGATTTATAGAAAGAAAAATTATCTTACGCGATTTACTGGAAATTGCAAGCTCGACTGCGCGCTTTAGTACCGTGAAAAAAATGCAACCAACGGAAGCTTTTTATAATTACCTATTATTTTTAGATGAATGCGTTTAAATCTTGTTTTTTTTTCTGATAAATGGTGTTCAGTTATTTTCGAGGAGATGCCACATCTTGGGCATGGGGGCCCCCTAGGTCCGGGGGCCCGTGGCATTTTGCCACCCCTGCCACCCTATTGTTACGCCACTGGTGGAGACGGTTATGCAGGGAATCGTTTCTATCACCGACTTTTGAATTGTATTATCAATTAAAAATAATATTTGGTATTATAATTCTCTTACAAGAATGGCTCGGCAGTATAATAATTTGGTAAAAATTAACAAAAGCCTTGATATTTTCGAACAACACTTTAATAAGATTATAAATAATTTAAAAGACATCTTCCATGTAAATATTGGTTTGGGTGCGTCAGTCCCTCCTGTAGAAGCATCTGAGGCATCCGAACAAAATAATAATCATGTTTAATTGTTAATTTATCTATTGTAACCGTTTCCTTATTATTTTAGTAGTTAGAGCTTTTTGAGTTTTCAATACTGATTTTGCTGTGTGCACATAATATGTATTATGTTACGATCCAAATCTGAACTGTACATTATCTATTTTTAAAGTGTTTCATGATTGTAATGTGTTTTGTGCGCCTAATAAATAAATAAATATATAATGTATTTTAGTTGTTCTGACTCTGGGTTTGTTTTGTGTGTGTGAAATGTATGCTTGTGAACACATCATCGACAAAGGAGTTATTCCTATGGCGGGCGTCGTTTTTACGTGTTATCAATGAGTTATAAGGTATTTATGTATGGACTCTGATGTCTTAAAATAAAATATACTAATATATCGTGTAAATGTATTTTTTTTTTCTAGCCTACGGGTGTCTCCCACTGCTGCAAAGGCCTCTCCACATGAAATGAGTGTAAATGTACATAATTTGAAATTCTATTATTTTATTATCCTGCATAGTGTAGGTTTTAGTGTAGCAAAAACTGATTTTTAAATGTATATAATTTGAAATTCTTTAATTATATTATTCTGCATAGTGTAGTTTTAGTGTGGAAAAACTGATTATATTATCATAAATAAATTGATTTTATTATTATAAATAAACTGGTCTGTTTGTTTTATTGGTCCAGTGGTAAGCTTCAAGGTCCCGGTGAAGTCCCGAGTATGATTCCCTGGTCAATATAACTTGAGATTTTCCGTCAGGAAATTTACAACATCTCACTACTTAGTACCTATCACAGGGAACCTTAACTTAACAGGTGAAGTGTGAGCATCTCTGACACACTTCGGGCTAATATAAGCATGATGATAATGACTTCGCATCGAACGATGACGAAGCATCATCCTGGGACGCCATATCTTGGATCCGGATGATGTCAAGTCACTGCCGATCGGCCGACTGCTCCAGTTTATGGAGGCTATTGGCCTAAGGGAGAGTCTATAATGAGGCTACAATCACAATAGACCCACGGAGGTCGACGTGAACACCCAAAGCCTCTTCCCAATAATAATAATGACTTACTTGACACCACAAACATCAGGAGTTCTCTTGAAGCACGTCGCATAAGCAAGGTTTGCAATGTACGGCCCTGATCCTCGATTATAGTTAAATGATTCAAATGCTCCGGAGCGATCAGGGTAGTATTGGAGGCAGCCGGGAGGAGCTAAGGGAAAAAATCATTGTTAAAAAAGGAAAAACAAGATACAAGAAAGCATTATGAGTCGTTTTAGTGTCGATTTCACCAAAGTGCTAACTAAAGGTTAGCTTTAAGCTACAGCTTTCAGACTCTCTGTGCCGTAAAATCATTGATAAAGAGAGAGAGAGAGAGAAATGCAAATACTTTCAAATTCAAATTCAAATCATTTATTTTCATAGGCCCTAGGAGGCGCTTGAACATGTCAAAACATTACAAAAAATGATATAAAAATAAATAATAAATAATACTAAATTATACTAATTACAATGATTTGAATAACCGGGACTCAGATTAATTTTAATCAAACGGTTTAGAATCGAATTAAAATCAATCCAAGTACCAGCTCCGATGGGTATTGCATTATGAGAAGAGCTGGTGAGAAACTCATGTTCACCATCTTTTAAAATGAAAAATAAAACAATATAAAAGTACATAAAAAAATCGCATAAGAAGAGCAATTCATTTCCAAATACTATTATCATTTATGTAGTCTGAAATACTATAGTAAGCTTTTTGACATAATCTAATTTTAACATATTTTTTAAATTTAGATACCTATCGATAATTCTATTGCGTCTAAAGGAAGTTAGAGTTTAGTGACGGGAAATCCAAACCGATTCAAAGACACCGATGCCGCCGATGCCCATCCGCCCAGTACGATTCAAACGGCCGTCCGCTATGATTTTCTCTAACAAAAGACGCGCGTGGACTGAAGTTAGCGGCGACCAACCTCGACGCTTGGTCGGGGTTCGGACACGCGAAGTACATGCATTTGCGTTATCTATGTAGATTTATATCTGTGGTGCTAACTCAATGTTAGCGTTAAACTACAGCTTTCGGACTCTTTGTGCCGTAAAATCATTGATTATAAGAGAGAAATGCAAATACTTGTTTAATAAAACTATTGATTTAAAAGTTTGGTATATTCGCCCTTTATAGTGAATTAAATGGGTCCAAACACGACAAGTTAGCTTTACTATTAACATTTTAATTGTCAATATCTATTTAAGTTATTTCGTCAGATCCTTGTCTTTACTAGAGTGTGTTATCATCAGATTATCTAATTAGAAATGGTTATTTTTAAGATCTTTTATTTGTTTTACAAACATTTATTTGCAACGCTTATAGCGTGTAAACTTTTTGCCTAGATCATTCTGTGAATTTAACCAATTAAATGTTGACAGTCGTATTGACCTTTTACCTACTGATAAACCTTATGCCAGAACCTATCTAACGAATTACTTGTTGAAATTTTATAGATTTTAATGATGGATACTGTTATTTCTTAATTATCCATTTTTTTTTTAATATTTAGTTATATTGTGTTAGTTAAGTACTCTGTCTCTTTAAAAACGTTATAATAATATGGTGTAAGGCTGTTTAATGATACCATTATGTTGCTGACTATATGTGGAAGCTTGTTATTGGCGTAAGCTGACCTGTTTTATTAAACAATTTGTATGTTGCTGTTAGCTCCCCAAATAAAATAAAATGTAATACTCATTATAATATCAATACGAAACGACATACAATAGCCAAAATAAAAGAGTTAGTTACTAGTCTACTCTGTCTATAAGTAATAACTGGTTGTAAATTAGCCCAAATGCCTTCCAAAAAACCAATCGAGCTTGAAATAAGAATCAATTTTTGCTTTACTTAGCGGGCGCACTTCAGTGCTCCCAGATTTTTAACTTTGAAAAATAAATTCGAGCTCGAAATGAGAGACGATTTCTGCTCGACTTGGCCGGCATATTTCCGTACCCACAGATTGTTTTGAAATGATTCAAAGTGACTTACCAATCAGGTATTCGTCTCTGTCAGCAGAGCTGGAGAATGGCGTCGCGGGCAGACTTGAAGTGATGGCTTCCAGAATACCGTCACGGTATTTACTGTGGAAAAATGGAGATTACAGTAGGTCTTAATTAATAAAATAGTGGAGCTCGTGCTTAAGTGGAAGCTGCGTGGACCGATCGATCTGTATGTTAAGCAATGTACGAGCAAACCCGTACAACACAATAGTTTTAGTTTTATGCTGACATCAACACGCAGCGAAGTGAACAAAATACATACATTCGACACAATAATCAGTAGTTGCAATAAATCGGTTCGGGCAACAGCAAACGTTCCTTTCGCCGCTTGTCGATCAATTAGCATTAGATTTAAGTTTTTTCTATCTGACTTAAAATACTTTTCTTTTAACTTTATCATAAGACTTATCATTTTGATGTACCTTCCCCGTGCAAGCAATGTTAACCGGCCGTTGGTTGGGTGACAATCATTACAAAACGAGTGGCCCGTCTAAAAATCGGCAGGTATGCGGTGGTGTGGTGGTTACATTACCACATCGTTTGCCATATCGGTGTGGTATGCGTTCACCACAAAAAAGGGGACATTTAAATATCCATGGCAGACGTTATGTGTAGTCAAGCAAAGAGTAATCGTATTGCCGCATACTGAGGTGTGGAAGTCTGATGGCCGTTCTACGTAGAAAACTACAAAAACATATCCACCAGTCCTTCAGCAGAATCCGATAATTTAAGTCGTGTCTCCTAACAACCAAAATGTACCTTATATCTAACAAAACATTAAGGAACTGGCTGAAAGGAACTGGTGATACCCCATCAAAAGACATATATATCGTTGGGTGGGAACCCAACGAGATATGTAACCTTAATCTAATCTAAAATGTTGGTGTAATATCGCTGCCACATCCTTCTGTGTATTTTTTTTTGGGCACGGCTTGGACCGTTCAGTGGATAGGACGAAATCCTATGGCCACGAGTTCGAACCTTACCCAAGAGTGTTGAAGCATTCCAGCTGAGTGACCTTGATCTTCCATGTGGCTTGAGGCAGACTAGGCTGAGAGTTGCGGTCGGCGATCTTAAAGTTAATGCGGATCGCTCGGCTGTTCAGCGACGCGTTTACTCGGACGTATACTGGAAAGTTAATCTTATGTTAGAGAAGGTAAGGTTCAAGATGAAACAAGGGTAAAGAGTCAAGATGTTGTCTCAGGTGACGGACACGTGCGATGTGACGCGATGCGATTTCATTCTTTTTTTTTTTTTTAAAAAAGCTTACTAGTAAATTGCAAATACAAATTACTAGTATTCTTGTTAACCCCCTCCAGCTAAGCTTAATTCGCTTGTGTTAGGAGGATGTTCACGTCCGTGGTGTAATGGCCAGGATTCGAACCCACGACCTCTCGATCGTAAGACCGATGCCTTATCCATTGCGCCACGGCCACTTTAAACTAAAGGCCGCTTAATTCTAACACCTCTGTTTGCATATCAACCGTTGCGTGGTCATCGCGTGGAATGTATGGATCACGTCGCGTCGAATCAATCGCTCACATAGGACAACTGGTTAGGGGTGGTCATAGTTACGCAGAATTGGTCTACGATGATTCTCCAGACTGAGTAGACAAAATCAGGCGGCGGTTCTGAAGCTGGTGTAAGTCGGGATTAGTCACGCTCGAGTGCAGTGTCAATCTATTGGCCGAGCAGCCATCTACAGCCAACTTCAAAATGGCCAAAATTTTAGACTATATCTATAGTTTAATTTCTTTTTATAGTTCTTATACTCACAATGTTGACCATTGTTGTCACCGCACAGAGCTGGCAAAAGATCGGAGTTGGCTTGAAGGTTCGTGATCTGGAAGATGTCGTTCCTGCAGGTATATCCTGGACGCTGCTTCACGCCTTCTACTGGTTCAACCTGAGGAATTGTGAGTGGTTATAATTTTGTCTTGTTTCATGATTCGTATTATGGTTATTAGCTTATTCAACCGACGAGGATGTAGCTCATTCTAGGTAAAATTTCAGGATGACCAAAAAGAGTTGTTTGGTCAAAAAAATATTAGCCTTGATTGTCTAAAGTTCGTTAATTGGTGGAGTTTATACTCTTGCGTCTCTGATAGCACAAGGGCTTGACTGGCTAATGCATGGCCAGTCAATCCACTACAGCCGCATGTGCTAGCAGAGATCTTATAATCTGATATTTCCTACCGTGGTAGGAGGAGCCAGATTGAAAGTCTCGAAGTCGATCCTCATCTGGCAGACGTTGTTGTTATTGATCTCCACGTTGTATGAACACTCCAGGCCTGAAGACTCTCGGCTCAGGGGTGGGTTGATGAAGACTGCTACTTTCGTGTTGGTGCGGACGTCACAGGCGTTTACTGCAATTGGAAAGGAGCAGACATAAAAAAATGTAAACAGCTACGTTGGTCTAGTTGTAAAGGGATGCGTCAGTTCGACACGAGGTTTTAGATCTGAGGCCCGATTCGAACTAAAGTGTAATTTAGGATTTTACAATCAGGATATTGCTAATAGCAACACGGAGTTGAAATTGTGCCCGATGAATGGCGATAGGCAAGACTGGGACCCATTATCATGCATCTAAAACCATCTGGATAAAAAAGGCGAGTGAATGATTACCATATCAATACTTACTTAATTTTATCTTATCTCAATCTTTATTGCCTTCCCTACAAAATCCAATTATCAGATTTACACTAACGAGAGCAGCAGTTAGCTAAGACTTCACAAAAGCCCAAAGTCTTGCCTCCCTGCCTGTTACACTGGTTCCTGACTCTCTCCACTTGGACCTATATTCTGACACTGTCCAAAATAATGTACTTACGAGAGCAGCAGGTAGCAAAGACTCCACAGAAACCAACGGCTTTGCCTCCCTGCGTGTTACACTGATTTCTGGACAGACATACACCGCTGGTAGACCTGTCAGTACTCTGGCATTGTTCGCCATTGCCCACTGTGAAGATGCTGCCGGGGACTGACTGACGAGCCGCTGGGGAAAAAAATATTTTAAATTAAGTTCTTTGAACCTGATTTTGGTATTTTTACTATGATCAGCCATAGTCATTAAGGTGGACGTAGAATTGGCATATACTCTGGTCTTCTATATACTATGAGAGGAAAGATAACATAACATGGCTGGAGAGGGACCACGAGTATCACGACCCACAGCTCTTTACATTCTTTCTAAGAGGAATCAATAAAAAAATTCAATAACTTTGCCTGCCAATAAAATTAAATATTTTGATGTACGCTTTCTACAATAATTTATCTGTCAACTACGATGTATTTATAACAGTTTATTTATTTATTTATTTAAAAATACAATTAATATACAAAGAATGACATGCTTAACAGTGTAATATTTCGTATATAAAAAAGTACTCTGTGGTGTAATATAAACCTAACTAGGTTTTTCTATACACCTTTGGATTCGTCGACGGTAGTTTAAAAAAGAATCCGGGTTAGTTAGAACATCACATAGCTAACGCTCACTTACACTTTTATTGTTTACCCTCAATAATTTTTATGCAGATGTACAGTATGCTCCTTTTTTGTAAGTATATTTTTTAATGCTTTTGACTAAAAGTTAACATTACAAGTACCTAATTATTATATGTGCTATAGGCTTATTTGTTGAATTTAAAGCAAATCGATCAGTCGAACTTGCATACATACAGAACATCAAAATCAACAATGTTCATACTTCTGGTATTGAGGAGACGACGGAACAACTTCTGCACTCACTTATCCCTGACGATCGACCGGAAACTGACACCGAATATCATCAACAGATTAGACAATGGGCCACTGAACTGCCACACTCGCCAATGTCAGACCTACCATCTACTGACGAATTTATTTACATTGTCCAATCCTTACCTGTTAATAAAGCTTGCGGTGACGACAAAATTTCAAATCAAATGATTAAAGAAGCCTGTAAACTATCTGGTGACTTAATTTTAGGTATTTTTAACCGTTGTATAGCAGAAGGTGTATTTCCGCGTGTATGGCGCTGTGGTTATATAAGGATCATTCCAAAAAGAGGTGATAAACCACAAGACGATCCAAAGTCGTATCGGCCTATCACGTTGCTACCAGCCCTGGGCAAACTCTTGGAGCGGCTCATTGTTCCTCGGCTTATACCGGGTGGTGCAAAATTCTGTGCCAGTCAATTTGGTTTCACTTTAGGTAAATCTACAGCAGATGCTGTGTTATCAGTTAGAAAAACCGTAGCTCTTTCAAAATTTGAATACGTGCTGGCTATTTTTCTGGATATTTCTGGCGCCTTCGATAATGCATGGTGGCCAATGTTACTCCTCAAGTTAAAAGCTCGCGGTTCCTATAGTAATATTTACGCACTAATTTACTCGTATTTTTCACAAGGAACCACTAAATTAAAACTTGGCCACCATGCTGCCTCGAAGACGCTAACAATGGGTTGCCCTCAGGGTTCGGTCATAGCTCCATACCTATGGAATCTAGGTTTTGATGACTTCCTTACCTTGCCTCTACCATCGGGCTGCTCGCTGACGGGATATGCCGATGACGGCCTTTTACTGTTACAATCTAACACTAGAGTAGGACTTGAACGTTTAGCTAACACTTGTCTAAATTTAATTTTGAAGTGGGGGGAAAGAAATCGCTTATGCTTTGCGCCACAGAAAACTACTTTTAAAAGGTAATCTAAAAACACCTCCTCGTATTAAATTTGATAACGTAACTATTAAAAATAAAGATTCTGTTTGTTACTTAGGCATAGTTCTTGAAAGAAATTTTTCGTTTGTAGAACATATTAGAGCTGTAGGGGAAAAGTCTAAGAATAGTTTTTACGCCTTGACAAGGATATCGACTGCGACATGGGGACTTTCTTTTAAAACCTTAAGAATCATTTACAGTGCTACTTATCTTGGCTCTATGTGTTATGGTGCGCCCGTATGGGCTGACAGGGCCACTGTCGGTGCTGTACGCCGCAAAATGCTTCAAAGTCAACGTCTCGCATTGATATTCTTGTGCAAGGCTTATAGGACAGTTAGCACTGAGGCTTTACCGGTACTGGCAGGTGTACTTCCGGTCGATCTCGAGGTCCAGAGACGCGCGGCAATGTATTATTCTACGCGCGATGATCTCAATAACAGCTTTCTAGGACCTCGTGACCGCACAAAGATCACAAGACTATTTAATAATCCAACGGATGTCTATAACCACCTCATAGACGAATAGCAGCAACGCTGGGACACATCACCTAAGGGCCGTCACCTCTATCATTTCTTTCCATCCATTCGCGACAGACTTGCGAAACCATGGCTAGAGGTTAATCACTGTGTGGCTCAATTCCTGACGGGTCATGGCAATTTTAAGAGCAAACTATTTTCGTTTAAGCTAATCGATTCTCCATTCTGTACATGTTCTACATCTGAGCACGAACAAACCGCCCACCATATCATCTGGGAGTGTAGTCTCTGGCACAACGAACGTAATGTTATGTTAAATAGCTTACAATTGACATCTGGAGTGGTATACTATGAGGATCTTGTATCGAACAGAATAAATTTCCGTGCATTTAGCCGTTTCTGCCATACCTACCTATTACAGCAATCAAATTTAGGCCCCATAATTTTGTCACTATCCGTGGTGTCTACACTCTTTCCATATAGACACTTTGTCTATATTTGGCATTGCTCAGTCTCCCGCTTTGCTCTGGAGGGAAGTAAAGATACATACTTTCCAACTCCAACTATATACTTCTGATTAAATTCGTTGCGGGTTCCAAGACAATTTTAACTCTCCCTGGGATTGCCCGTGTGTCATGCACGGTGCCTTTCAGTTGGTTACCGCTGTAGATCCTGGCGTCACAGGAGTCACAGTGGTGGGCGTGTGGGTGGGATTATATCCCGTAAAAAAAAAAGGTTTATTTGTTAATATTCTCAATAAAATGCTGTTTTAGTTTATATTTTATGTTTCTATGTGTAGATTATCCTTAATAGTTTGTGGCAATTTATTGATTAGTTCTGGTATGATATTGACAAAGCGCAAACGTCCGTAAAAGTTTTTATACTGTTATAACTGTTTATAAATACACCATGGACTTGTAGGCTTGCGATACATTAAATTATCACATTTGAAGATCCAGATACACGCTCAATCTTGCTTGAGCAAAAATATTGCTTAAACAATACTTTCACGAGTATATTCCACTTTAGCTGGCTACCCGCTTTATTTCAATTTGCAAATAAGATGGTAGCCGACTGTTAGACAAGGAATAGTTATCTATTTAACTTACTTCTAGCCACCGAAGCGGTTCCATAGTGCAGTGTTACACATAGCAGTAATATCCGAAGTAGTTTCTGTACTGCCATCTTTATTCTGTAACAAAATAAAACAGTAATAATAATAATAGCAGCCCTGTATCTAATACATGTCCCACTGCTGGGCTCGGGCCTCTTCTCATGAAGGGTTAGGCCATTGTCCACTACGCTGGCCAAGTGCGGATTGGTAGACTTCGCACCTCGAGCACTTTTAGGTACTCTCAGGCATGCAGGTTTCCTCACGATGTTTGTCTTCACCATTAGCGAGCGATAAGAAGATTTAGAAACATAACTTTAATAAATTATAATAAAACATACATCAAAATAATTAAAGTTTTTGAAAATAAACAGACTTCAAAATACATTGAAATAGCATCTTATAACACAAAAAGTCAAATAATTTAATTCAAATTCAAATTTTTGAATTCGAATAATTTGCTAAGCATAGCTAAATGCTATAAAAATAATCAATTAGAAGTTACTTATCTTATTTTATTTTATTAAATTTTATTAGAATGTTGTGTTTTACAAAATGTAATTCCATTATTGTTATTATCTAATTTATTTATTTCAATTATATTTTTATTTTTATTTTGTAATTTTATGTTAAAATGAAAATGAAAGAAGATTAATTGGGTTTTAATAACTTAGGTTAAGTTTGTATTAAATTTGTAATATAATTTAATGAATAGCATGAAGTTACTGAATGTTAGTTTTGTGTTTTTAATTATATGTTTTTTCGGTGTATTAAGAATTATGGACCTATGTTGTCTTAATAAATAAGTTATTATTATTATTATATTATTATAACAGGTGAAGTGTGTGTTTTGTACACCTCTGCAAAACCCTTGTGCGTAATAAGGGCGTGATGTTATAATTTGCATAAACACGTACGTACAATCGTGTCGTTGTAAAGTAGAGTAATAGAGTAAAAATAGTTTAGAAAAGGATTTGAAAGCTTAAATTGCGACAAGTTGTGAATATTTAACTGCCAATTCTGTTTGTTCAAGAGTGCTTTGAATACAAATGTTAGTTTTTTTTACATAATTTGACAAAAAAACCTAATCACTAAAAAGTAAGAAGAACTTAAGTAATATTCAACGTCTCGCCTCATCTGTGTATAACTCGAAAGAATACAATAAACGACCTTAAGTTTTAAGGTGCCTGTATTTAAAGAATTATCTCCGTACATAAACCGTTGAAGAGTTGTATCTTGTATCAGCATTAACTCAACAACGTAAAATGCTGACTGCTAGATGCAGTAATTCGAGTAGCTTTAGGTAATTTACGGAAAACAATAAAGAAGCCTTAAAAATTTAAGGCGTATCCTCGATTTCTCTAGGATCTGATCAGATCATGACAAGTATACTCTAGCAGACAAAAAGAATTTCTCATATCGGTCCACGCGTCTTCGAGTAAACGCCAAACAAAAAAAAAACGAAAAAAATACAATCGAATTAAGGACGTTCTTCTTTTTTTTGAACTCGATTTAAAAGGTGAATTCTTAAACATTGTTAAGGTAATGTATGTTTGTTAAATCTTCGACAAAACTACTCGCCGCTTATGATGAAATTTCACACATTGTCATTGCATTATCATTTTCCACGCGGAAGAAATCGTGGCTAACAGTAGTATAGTATAAAAACAACTTCTACAAGTCGTGATGTGAAGTTGTGCTATGTTAATACCCATTAACGAGCATCAATATTGACTTATTGACCAACGGACCGGTCTTGGGTGAACGAACTATTCTACGCCCAATTCCATCGGTCCAGTTCAACGCTAACATCGTACGTGTATCTTTACAACATTTGTGCTGAATGTAACTTCGCCATGTTGGTTTGTATCCTACTTAAGATAGGAAGGATGAACGTGACGTCACGAAATTACGTAACAGTTGAGAAATTTAGGATCCTGGCAAGAGGCGACCGTAGCTGGTTGGTTAAAGCGGCTGCCCCGTGAGCAGCAGGTCGCAGGTTTAAATCCTGCCGGTCCCATATCATTTCAACTGTTTCTTAGTATAATTCGCTAAGCATAGCTAATCTTTTGGTTTTGGCTTTTTGAGCCATTCAAAGATTTAATGCGAGAAGAGATCGAAAACCGAGGTTAAAGTTGAACTTGGCAGTGAAATTGGGCCTAACTTATTAAACATAGCTGTTCTTTTAGGCCCTTTAACTGTTTTTTTATTGGCGTTTTTAGTAGGTGGTTAAAGTACCATAGACTCATGTAAAGACAAGACGGGATAAAATTAGGAGTAAGCATGTAAGAAAGCCTAGAATATTGAAATTCTAGGCTTTCTTTCAAATTTTATTTTGTTAATATTGAAAGCAATTCAATATGTATTATTTATTTGTACACATTTAAATATTTCAATGATTATCCTAACTACAATTTTATCGTTAACTTATTAAAGAAATGCCTAACTATATATACATCAAATGAAATGTAAAATTATTATGTAACTAAATCTATTACAAAATTCAGGTGTCAAAAAATACGTCCGCATCGATGTCGACAGCAGGTAACGTGCTTAGAATGCTGGTATATATTTATAATTGATATTGATAATACATGCTCAAAATACAATTTTAAAACCTATAATATTAAAATAGCATCGTAATTTTAACTGTAATTTCTGTAATAATATGTCAATGGATTTATTTTAAGAGAATAAAATTGTCTTTTTTCTTGAATTAATTTGGTTTTATAGCAATATCTAGCTTTATAATATTATATTAATCTGTTTAATTTAGTTGTTAATTATTTTAGATATTTATTTATTGTGGCGAAAATCAAACCCGATAGCTGTCGCTAAAGACAACCACAAAACTTTTTTTTTATCAAGAGACGCACGAGAAATCACTCCTGTTTCGTGGGGGTGTTCACAAACATACATTTCACTCACACAAAGCACACCCAGAATCAGAACAAATCTTTGCGGATCACACTAAGATTTGTCCCATGTGGGGATCGAACCAACAACACCAGCGTAGTTAAAAGCGGCAAGGCGACTCTTTAACCAATACGCCAACCGTGCACCTATGATTACGCGGTTATTCATCATCACCTAAGTTCATTCACTATATAAACTGTCATTATAAATGTATAATCCGGGTTTGACATACAAAGAAAGCCGCTAAGTATCCCACTATGATAGACCGACGTGGAATTAATAATAGTTTTCGCTCGGAACCAATATTTCCTAAGGAAACCAGTTTAACGGGATCAGATAGATAGTACAACATATAACCATAATTATAAACGGTAATTCTGACGCAACGTTTCATGTGCCGTTATTTGTAAATCGTTTTAGAGATAAAAACCTCGTGGCTATGTCGAAGCCGCGAAACGATGTTATCCGCGGTTGCCCGTGGATGGGAGACCATCTTTATGACTAGTTTTCCTCCGTGCCTTGGAGAGCACGTTAAGTCGTCAGTCCCAGTTGCCATTTGAACATCTATGGCAGTCGTTACTGTATAGTCTAGTCTAGTCTGACCACTAGTCCAACAAAGGGCATTCTATTACCTCGTACTGGGTTGTGGAGGTCTGATAGCAGTCGCTCCACGTAAAATACTGATTTTCAGATATATCCGTTAGACTAGAAGCCGACACCAATGTAATTGGGCAAAGGCTCGGCAGTTATACCTTAGCTACAATCAGACTGACAAATTTCATAGAAAATTTTCCCCGAGCCGAGTAAAATCTGTCAAATCCCATACATTTCTAAACTTTGACGTGAATTTTATCTGGAACGCGCAGCTCTTTTCGCGCAGTGGAAATAATGTCATTTAAAACTTCTAGTTGTCACTAGTTAAATGCATGGTCTCTGGTCCAATCTGAAGATTGGACTATGAACTCTGCAATGCGATCTGAAATATTCCATCAGAAACATGAAGGAAAATCTTTTTTGCTATGTACTAACCCGGAACACAACAAGATTTTTCTTCAAATTACTAAGTTACCAACCAACCTCTAACTCAATTTAAACACTAGGCAATCTAACTGTTTCCTAGGCTTTGCAATAGCTAACACAATAGTGAATAACCTAAGGAATCTAGACAGCTATAAACTTCAATACATGAATGGAAGAAAACTAGCGGTTTTACAAGTTTTAAAGTAAGTGTGGTGTGAAGAGATAAAATGAGAAATAATATAATCTACCTCTGCAATATCCTTTTGGCTGGATAATATAGGTGCAATGTTAAGTACAAATAAAAGCGGCTGTAGCGCAATCGATAAGGGCGCTTTTATACCTAAATTGATCGATGTCGATCAATCGACGGTGGTGCGCTCTTATTAGCTCTTTTATTGTCAAATGCGACATGCATGACATATATGATGACATACATGAGGGCAAATTTTCGTCAAAATTTGTCATGTAGTTTTTGCGCGACAGAGTAACAAACATTCAGACACATATTACTATCATGCCAAGCTTTCGTCTGAACCACTTTTCTGTCATGAATTTTTAAATATTTTTTTTTATACTACGCCCACGTGTGGTCCATCTAATGGTAAGTGGAGTACAGCCCATGGACATCAACAATCCATAAAAGCAGATTATAGATGCGTCGCTGCAGCTGAGGACTACGGTGTTATGTCTCATGTGCCAGTAATTTCAGGGCCTGATCTCACCACCAAACCGGAACACAGTAATGGAAGCACTACTATTTGGCGGCAGGTTAAAGGTGAGACGGTGGTGCTGCCGCCCTCGAGCTCATTCACAAGAGCTCTACCACCAAATCGATTTTGCCTTAATAACACCCTCATGGTAAAAGAATTGTTTAAATTGATCGAGTAGTTTTTGATTAAAATCGCAACAGATAATTTAACACAAGAAATCGAATCTTTTCGTTTTTAAATCTTAGTTAGATATGTTTTTGAATGTGAAATTAACGGTGTAAAATTTTTGCACCTAGATCTTAGAATCATGTACTGAATCACTGGTCACGATTCACGATGTCAATTACAACCTGTATATTGTATCTTTTGAAAAATTATTATAACTTAACGTCAATTAATTAATTTAATTTGTGCATATTAACTGCAATAAATATCTAAATAAATACTAACGTCATTTTTAATTCTGCGTTCAATTTTTTTAATTTTATGCCATTAATTATTTTGGAATTTTTAATTTACAAATTTTAATAATAATAAAATTCTGGCCAATTTCACCTATCCCTAAAGTTTAGGATCGCTAAAAGCTAGTTTCATCATTTTATAAATTTACATACAATTTGACATTTTAACTGTCAAAAAAATGTCTGAATAGGCTACTGGCCTTGTTGTTTCAGTTTGAAAATACAATATAGAACTGAAAAATATTTATTTGCCAAGAATACGGTACATTAAAATGGTACAATAGTATTATAACTCTAGCCATTTAAAAGCATGCACATTATTATGTTCGATGCCCACTTAGGACAAATCTTTGTGTGCATGAACATGGGGGTTTGTCTTAGTCTGGGTGTTTCTATGTATAATACGTATGTATTTACAAAAGAAAAGTATTTATGTATTTGTATCAGTTATTCTAGTACCCATAATACAAGCTCTGCTTAGTTTGGGACTAGATGGCGTTGTGTTTGAGTTGTGAAATATTTTTTTATTATTATTATTTATTTATATTAAGAAAATTTACGAACTGTAATCTGGTTAACAATTAGTATAGGTTAAATAATGATATTTTTCGTTTACTATTTATAAAATGTACGTACGTGGTATCCAAGTCAAGGCTTCGACGGAAGTGTTTATCTATTAAATGCTTTAGCTGTTATGTAGAGATTGAGACCGCTAGGTGTGTCAAAATTATGGCAAAAGGCTTGATGGTTATGGTAAGTTTAAGGTTTATGGTTTAACCTCGTTTTAGAACTATTTTTACCCGACTGCGTCAGAAGGAGGGTTATGTTTTTCGAGCGTATGTATGTATGTATGTATGTATGTCTATTTCTTTGTACCGCCCTACAGCCCAAACGGCTAAACGGATTTTGACATATGAGGTGTCGTTGAATTCGTCGAAACAGTGATAGTGACATAGGCTATATAAATTTTAAAAATGGCGCCGGCAAATTAAAAAAAAAGGGGGGGGAGGTATGGATTTTCTTTTTATCATAGTAATATGGGTATCAAATAAAAGGCCATGAAAAGACCATTTCAAAAATATATACTTCTTATCACATTTATATTACTGATTAAACACAATTTACCAATTTATAATTATATCGGCACGCTCGCGCGCCTGAAGTGGGTGGAAGTTAGTTTGTACGTTCGCTCATGCTAATCTTGGAAACTGCCGGTTGAATTTGAATACTTGTTTTTGCATTTAATAGTTTACCTCACGATTAAGGCTCATTGATCTCAAAAAAATTTGATTTCTACAAATTAATAGATATAAAAAAAACATGTCGGTCAAAAGAACTAAAAAGAGTGAAATAAAAAATAATTTTAAAAAAAACAAAAAACCCGACTGCTTAAAAAAAAGAACTGAAAAGATAAAAAAAAGTAAGTATTAGTAGGCGGGGACAAACAATACTTTGTTACTACTATATAACTTCGTTTGTCCCCGCCTGCAACATCATAAAGAATTTAGTTTGACATATACTTACTTGTTTTTATCTTTTCAGTTCTTTTTTTTAAGCAGTCGGGTTTTTTGTTTTTTTAATAATTATTTTTTTAGTCCCAATTTCACAGTTGTTCAAACCTTATTGGCAGGATAAGCCAATAACACACAAAATGACAGCTGTGTTCTCTCTACGTTTTAGAAACATAATTTATTTCAGTCTCACTTTTCACTCTATTCCATGATTAACTTAGTTTAGCGATTTTTATGTAATTTTATCTAAATAATTAGAATACCATATAATTTTTATTAAGATTTTATTTTCATTATTCAGTTCTTTTTTTTCTAAAATATTAACGTGAAGCACTGGATAAAAACAATTTTTGTTTTCATGAACCCTGAGCTTGAATACGTCAACAAACATTATAATTACAGAGTATATAAAAATAATCTAAGGAACAAAAAAAATATAATAATATACTTATCAAAATAATTGATTGAATGGTTTTAAAACTAATTTTAAGTTTTACTATTTTAATTTAATTATTACACCTATAAACGGTAAGCACAGCTCTAAAACTTGTTTCGAGTTTATGCAATTTTATATTTTAGTTTTTTTTTAGCTAAAACTATTGCTAATAAAGAAGCTTCGTGAAATAACTTTTCATTATTAACATAAAAAGTTGTTTTTTTTATTCTTTTAATAAACTTTATATCACTTTTTAAACACCAAAATAAATAACAAATTTATAAATAAAAAATATATACGTACGTGTTATCCCCGTGGCGGTTTTAACGGAACTATTAAGTTATGCAATTTCCTAGCTTTTATATAGAGATGGGAGTCCGCTAGGTGTTTGCTAGTTACGACATAGTAATACAGCCTACGCAGAGTAAGGCTGCGGTTCCATCTGAGATGAGCGATATAGAAATAGAAGCGTTTATTTGCCAAAAACGTGGTTACAAAAAGTTGGTACAGATAAATTGTGCATGAACATGGGGGTTTGTCTTAGTCTGGGTGATTCTATGTATAATAAGTATGTATTTACAAAAGAAAACTATATATGTAATAATATTAGTATTAGCTATTCCAGTACCCATAGCTCTGCTTAGTTTGGGACTAAATGGCGTAGTGTGTAAGTTGTGAGATATTTATTTATTTATTATTTAAATAAGAGGACCCAACATGATTCACAGGATAATCGGTATGCAAAATATATAATATTATATCTATGACATTATATTGAGTACTAACATTAATTTTAAAGTTACAACACTAATTTAATAAAAAAAGAAATGAATAAGGAAAATGTAAAGTACTAATGTGTTTTTGGGTGTTTTGGTTAATTATTTACAGTTACACTAAACTTGTCCTACATGTCATAAAAAAAAAATATTCATAAAAAGCGAGGAATCACAGAACAAACCCAGACATAACATCACGCCTATATTATCGAGAAGGGTTTGGCAGTGGTGTATAATACCCACACTTCACCTGCTATGTTTAGGTGTCATGTGTTAGGGGGTGAGCATATCGCCATCCATTAAGCACATTGCCAACTCCGTGCTGCTAAAAAAAAGCCAAATAATACTATAAAACTACCCGGCTATCAAATCCGAACCTTCGAGCGAGAAATGTGTGTGAAAAGGTGCGGTATTTATTTGCGAAGAATGTGTGCTAGTGAGATACTGCTGCTGCAAGCATCCTCGCATCGCTATCTTTTTATTTTTTTTTATACTACGGTAAGTCGAGTACAGCCCATGGACATCAACAATCCACTAAAGCAGATTGTAGACGCGTCGCTGCAGCTGAGGACTACGTTGTTATGCCTCATGTGCCAGTAATTTCAGGACCTGATCTCACCACCAAACCGGAACACAGTAATGGGAGCACTATTATTTGGCGGCAGGTTAAAGGTGAGACGGTGGTGCTGCCGCCCTCGAGCTCATTCACAAGAGCTTTACCACCAGTAAAGTATCTCGCTCATCTATGTTACAAACACAGCCTAATGGTCATTTGATGGGATTTGTTTTTCATGGTATACGATAAGTACGGGCTATGGTGTGTATAAACTATAAGTAAGTATATGTATAGCTTTGGTGTTAACTTTTTTATACTAAGGTATGTGGAATATTCTTGGTGTTAATAGAAATTAATCAGACTTTGAGTCAGTATCACCAGTTACTGTTAAAATTTTAGATACTTAAGTGCCACTTAATATCGATACAAATTTGACATTTTATTTGTCAGTAAAGATGCGAGTAGGCTATCAGGGACCTAACAAGAACTTCTAAAACTGGCCATTAGAGACAGTATCACCAGTTGTGAATAAGTCTCTGGTAGCCTATATGGAACTTACTAGAGAAAAAAAACGGGTTACTCACGGATTTTTGTCGGAGGAATATATGGAAGATATTTATGCTTGGGATTAGTTTCTCAGCTTCATGTATTTAGTTAAGTTTTGTTTGTACTTTTTGATTGACAATTTCAAATACTATGTTATAATAGTTTACGAAATAAATGAATATGAATTTGAATTTAATTTGAATTTGTTTTGCCGACCCGTTTCTATACTTCATTAAGGAAGTATTTTCATCAGGGCTGTGAGTCCAGTACGCTCGATGCAGTCTGTACCTAGTGTACCTACCATACTGACCGCAGTAACCACAGCTTAACCCGTAGGTCAATCAATCAGTGCGGCCGTTACCTAAACACATCTACACAAACACATATTATTTAAAATGCAGGGCTTCGACCCGACCCAATATTTACAGTTAAATAATAAAAACCGATCAAGTGCGTGTCGGGCCACACGCAATGTAGGGTTCCTTAGTTAGCCGTTAGAAGCCTTAAAAGAGGTAATATATCATAAAAGTTATTATTTACAAAGATTTTGTTTATGTATGTACAGGGCAAAAACTTATAAGTCATAGTAAAGACTTACGACACCAGTTATGGATAAGTGAGTTATATATCTAAATAGTGGGTATATTACACTTATTAAATATGAAATACAAACATATCTATTGTAGTCAGTTTTTACTATGGTGTAGAAGTTTTTGTCCTGCATACCCAACTCATTGGCCGACTGTACTTAGTTACTTACTATTCGCGTGGCTCATGGCTAAGTCCAAGCCGCGTGGACCGATCCGATCGATTGGGAGCCGTGGCAACGTCCACACCAGCCGAGGAATTAACTCACGAGGGTGCCTTGCGAGCCGTGCTTGGTTGGCCACGAACGCAACAATTGGTTGCTGCAGCTTCCGAGCCAAAAGCCCGAACGTGGCTTGCGAATATGGTTGCCAGATGTCCGGTATTTAAGCGTACAGTCCGTTATTTTCGACGCCTGTCCAGTAAAAAATAAATGATCATACCGGACATTTTTTCGGGATATAATCCCACCCACACGCCCTCCACTGTGATTCCTGTGACGCCAGGATCTACAGCGGTAACCAACTGAAAGGCACCGTGCATGACACACGGGCAATCCCAGGGAGAGTTACAATTGTCTTGGAACCCGCCACGAATTTAATCAGAAGTATATAGTTGGAGTTGGAAAGTATGTACCGGACATAACAATGTCCGGTATTTTGAAGAAAGTCGGTACTACTGGTCACAAGCGCCTACAAAAGTAGGCATTCATCCCAGGTAGGAATTTCATCCCTCAAACGCAAAACTCGCGCGTTGGTATCTGGTTTTAGGTGATTTTTTTTTTTCAGAAGTTTCTACCTTTATTTTGTTAAGTAAGATGACTGCATTATATTTTGTTACTAGTACTAATTAAGTTGATTAATGTGTTTTTAATTAATAAATAAAAAATATTAGTATAAAAAAAACGTATTTTTGCGACCTAGCATAACCCCCCCTCTCCCCTATTTTTTGGGGTTGCCCGGTAATTTTTCGTGACTCTACTTGCGAACTATGCTCGGTCAGTCTGGACCCGGCTATTGTCTAATTAAATTTCAGATGCTCAATCGACTTTCGCTCGATGTAGATAAATAAAAAAGATAAATTTTGGATTTTTTACATTAGATAGAACGCCAGAAGCAATTACACTATCCAATGGTCCCAATGACAAGGCCAAATACACACATTCACTCACACAAGCACACCAGTCTCAGAACAAATCTTTGCTAATCACACAAAGATTTGTCCCTTGTGGGGATCGAACCCACAACACCAGTGCAGTGGAGAGCGACGAGGCGACCGCTTAAACCACTACACCACACGTGCAGACAATGATGATATAACACTCTTTATCACCATATTTATAATATACATCATAACATAACATCACGCCTATATTACCAGGAAGGGTGTGGCAGAGGTGTACAACACATTTCACCTGTTATGTTTAGGTCCTATAAGATAGGGGTGAGTATCGCCATCCACCGGGCACAATTCCAACTCCGTGTTGCTTTATCCGTCAAGAATAACACTATGCCCGACCCGGGAATCGAAACCGAGACCTTGAGAGGTGCAAATGTTAACCACAAGACCGTCGAGGCTTGCTATACATATTTATGCTAATTCTAGCTTTCTAGCTCTAACAGTCACGTCAGTATGTCTCGGAAAGACAGACATACGGATATGGCGAAACTATATAAAAATTAAAAACTATATAATTATACCGGATGGTGGAGTGGATAGCGTAACTGCCTACGACGCCGAGGTCGTGGGTTCGATTCCCACTTAAGACAAATCTGTTAAATTATGTGTGTGTATTACTAACATTGTATTATCTGTACTGTGGTGAACTTTATGGTACCTTGTATTTGACAGGTTGTTCACTTCCCTTCCTCTCTCTCTGCTCAAAATTGTGTTACGTGGAATGTGTTAATTTTTTGTCCGTCTCCTTGGGACTCGGATATGTGAAAATAAAGCTGATCTCTCATGTAAATAGTGATGATTGTAATCGTAAATAATCCATGGTGTAATTAACACATAAGAAGTATTTGTGTGCCATATTATGACAATATAGTGTCTCAAATCGATTGCCGCCTATATTTATTTCATCCCACTGCGATTAGAACCCAGTAGACTTTGCAACAAAATCTTTGTGTGCATGAACATGGGGGTTTGTCTTAGTCTGGGTGTTTCTATGTATAATAATTATGTATTTACAAAAGAAAAGTATAAATGTATTAGTATCAGTTATTCTAGTACCCATAGTACAAGCTCTGCTTAGTTTGGGACTAGATGGCGTTGTGTGTGAGTTGTGAAATATTTATATTTATTTATAAGGGTTCCTGGTACGAAAGCGGAACCCTAAAACAATCTATTAATGTCGGAGATTACAAACAAACGCACAAAAAGTGGCGGCCATATATAAAGTTTTTAAGTTTTATGACTTATTGGTATTATTAATAAAAAGTCGTGACTAAACTATTAGTCAAAAGCTAATTAATTTTAAATATAAGTATATATTTTTTATCTGCCTCGATAACCGAGTGGGAGACCGTAGGACTGCTTAGTCGAAGGTCTCGGGTTCGAACCCACGGCACACACCTCTGTCAATAAATCGTTAAGATTCGTCTTTTCGAAGATATGTGTGTATTTATCATAATAAATTATCGCTTGCTAACGGTGAAGGCAAACATCGTGAGGTAACCTGCATGCCTGAGAGTACCTAACAGTGCTCCAGGGTGTGTGAAGTCCACCAATCCGCACTTGATGAGAAGAGGCACGAGCCCAGCTGTGGGACACGTATTAGATACAGGGCTGCTATTATTATTATTATATTATTATATCTGCCTCGTTGGTGTCGTGGTTAGTGTATACGGCTTCACCGCGAGGTCTCAGGTTCGATCCCCGAGCCATACAAAAGTGTTATTTAGAGTCTTTCCACCAAAAAATTCTCAATTCTCACGAAGTTGGAATTGTGCCCGGTGGATGGCGATAGGCTCACCCCTTATCATATAGGACATGAAACTCACCCTTCTGGCTAATATATAGGCAGGATGTTATGTTTATTAAAATATTTAAAGTATTCAAGTCTATATTGCACTCCACAATGTTAAAATTTTATTGCCTTATAAATAGAAACAATTCAATTACGGACTCTGACAGGCACGGCAAAAGTAGAAGAGAGGAAGAAAGAGCTTTTTGTGTTTATTACAGAAATATTCTTCATCATCATCATCAGTCGAGGGACGTCCACTGCAGGACATAGTTCTCACCAATCGATTTCCACAGCGCGCGGTTGTGGGCCGACTGAAACCAACGACTCCCCGCGATCTTGACCAAAATATTAAAATTATAAAATTGTATCTTATTTTCTTTATTTTTTTTTGCATGCAATACATAAAAATATCATATTTAAGTGGAGAGCTTTTCCTAGCATTAGCTTTTTGTAAAATTTCTTTTCTACGTTTTTATTAAATTATTATCTGCATCTTTCTCTCTCATTTATGTATTATGTTACAATCCAGATCTGGATTGTATATTATCTATTTTTCCCGATTCGATGCCCGGTTTGTCTTGGTCTGGGTGTTTCTATGTATAAAAAGTATGTATTTACAAAAGAAAAGTATATATATATATTAGTATCAGTTATTCGAGTACCCATAGTACAAGTCCTGCTTAGTTTGGGACTAGATGGCGTTGTGTATAAGTTGTGATATATAATAATATATTATATATGTATTGATGATTAATATTATCTATGATAATTACCATTGCTGACAGATCAACCGTAACCACCATTAGAGCAATGCCCTCCGTACGTACCTACGTGCAATGTTTGCTATGTCCACATAACTGCCCACTTGTGGGACCAATGACTCCGGCGCTACGTTAGTACATTCGGTAGGAATGTACCTATCGGGAAATCAATTTGAGTTAAATACCTAAGTATCGAGATCAAGCCCTGAAATTTCTAGCCCAGTCTAAAATAAGTCAGTTCTAAAATACAGTTTTAAAATGTTTGTCTGTCTGTCTGATTGTATCGGCTAATCTCCTAAACGACTGGACCGATTTTAATTAAATTTTAGATGCAAGAAACTAACTACAGGCGCGTTACATAGGCTACTTTTTATCGATGTACTACCACGCAGACGGAACCTGTTTGATAGCGCTAATCTCGATATCTACTGATCAAATTTTGATAATTCATGTTGTGTTTGATAGTTTACCTTTATATATTTAACATTACGCTAAAATCCACGGCAGCGTAGCAGTTATGTTGTAAAGCGCAAGAGTAGCTTCTAACTTCTTAGTACAACGAACACAAATAGATTATTAAGGTGAAAGCAAGAAAAAGTGTATTTTAATGGTTTTAGGTAAATTGTCTTAGTACCTAAATTTTTATGTCAACAAGAAGTTGGGAACAATGTTATTTTCTAGATTCTATACAATGTGCAAATAAGTAATTTTTATTAGCTGTGTGCTGTAGCTTATAGCGTTATATAAATAACTTACTACATATTTTTACAGATTATGCTATGCAATACAAAAACTTACTACATATTTTTACAGATTATGCTATGCAATACAAAAACTTACTACATATTTTTACAGCTTGTGCTGGCGCTGCTGCTGCTTCAGCGGAGACTCTTAAGCGGCGCAAATACAATAATCTAATTGGGAATTATGTATTTGAGCCGTTGGGGGTCGAGACGCTGGGACCGTGGGGTCCTCGCGCTCGTTCTCTTTTCAAAGAGATAACCAAAAGATTAGTCGACTCTTCACGTGACCATAAGGCTGGCTTCTATTTTGGACAAAGGATCAGCATTGCCATACAACGTGGCAATGCTGCCAGCCTTCTGGGCACGTTACCTGCGGTCGACATCGATGCGGACGTATTTTTTGACACCTGATTTTATTTTTTATTTTATTTTTTTACGAGTTTTGTTTTATTTAATAATTTTTATTATTCTTAGGTGTATATAGTTAGGTATTTATTTCATTAGTTTAAAATATTAAGTTATAGTTAGATTAGTATTGTAAATATTTAATAAGCAATATGTAAATAATGTTATACAAAAATGGATTATAAAAATGCGACCAGTAGTTGCAGATAAGCGCGAACAAACAAACGAACTTTTCAACTTTCAAATCAAATCATTTATTTAAAAAAAATATATATCTTTTATTTCGAAACACATTGGATTCATATAATGTTAGTAACAAAAAATTGAATTAGAACTATGTTAGTACACAAACTTGATTTAAATGAAAAAAAAAAATAATAAATATATATATCCATTTATATTTTATTAAATTACTTATTAAGCACATACTATTGGCGCCGCTGCCGACAAAATGTTTTATAAAAAAAAATCAGAGTAAAATTATACGATGTTTTAAATTTTCATTTTCAAATTATTTGACCAAAGACTTATGGATTAAAAGGACTTCACCAAAATGAACGAATAAATCATAATAATTATATGTATTGCATCAATTTCTATGTCCAGTCACAAAAGCCTTACCACTTTTTCAAAATTAGTTAAGTTCTATCAATGCCATCTGTTGGGCAATAGAAATACTATTATAGTTCAAAACATAGCTCCTAGAAGTCAGTAGAATCATATGTGTTAACGCCATCTAGTAGCGATAAAATGTTTTAGCATTAAATTAGAGCAGCATGTCTTTATAGCAGCTAAATAGTTTAAGCTTTATTTAACAGATGGCGTTAAACAATAAGTTTCCACCATAACATACCAGATGGTACTTTCAAAGTTTATTTTATTATAATTGTTTAACAATTTAACGCTTCTAATTTTTATTAATTACTTGCTAAAATGTAACAACTAGAAGTCAATTATTTTTTTATTTTCATAAACTCCAAAGGGCGCTTGAACACTTCAACAAACATTATAATTACAGAGCTAAAAAAAACTACGGAATTAAAAGTTTAAATTACACATATCAAAATAATAAAATGAGTATAGACAGTGGCGAATTAACCAGGAAGCATAGGAAGCAAGTGCTTGGGGCCCCGCTTGGACAGGAGCCCCGAAAATTGTTTTTTTTTGAAATTTTTTACAAAATCAATAAAAATTTGAATTTTTTTTGAAATAAAAGTAGATAGATAGTAGATAGTAAATAGTCCGAAACTGTATTTCGCGCGCGAAGTTGGCGCTTCGATCGCTCGTGTTAGTATCTTCGTCTGAACATATTTTTCTATTTAAAAAAATAGGGCGGAGGAGGGGTTATATTAGAACGAAGGCCCCGAAAATCAGTGGTTGCTTGGGGCCCCGTCTAAGGAAAATCCGTCACTGAGTATAGATTACTATAGATTTATTTGAATAGAACTGTTTAGGTTCTAATTATAATCAATTTAAGTATTGCATTATTAAGAAGAGCTGGTGAGAAACTTCTGTGATGTTGCACATATTATAAGTTTCTCACTTTTCAAATAACAAATTTTGACAATATTTCAAGTGAGTGTAAGGCAACACCAATTCATTATACATATAAAGGAAAATAATAGCAAAAATAGTATTGTACAACGAAGAAATAAACATTCTTTGTCAAATAAAAATGCTGGGCTGCAAGATTTTACACTTCAAGCGGAAGAAGAAAGAGTAGAGGCAATTCGTGAATACATTTTGGAACGAGAAGAGATGTAGTATAAGGGCTTTTTATCGTAATTACTAATTATAATTTAGCTACTACTAGACTACCCCTACTTCACTATATTTAAAATGAAATGAGTCTTAAGAGGGAGTCCAAGAGACATGAAACCGCAAGAGACATGAAAGGAAATTTTGACGTATTATTATTATGTATAATGTCTCTTGGACGTATTATTATTATGTTATACATAATAATAATACGTCAAAATTTCCTTTTTATTAGATTTAGGACATATACATATTAGAGATACCTTACTGTATATTATAGTAGGTACATTTGTGCTTCGTTGTTTTTTTAATGTTACTCACAGGTTAAATTTTATCAGCAATTTATTGGCAATTGAAAAAAAGCTCAAGTCTCCCCAATAGGCGGAACATTTGAGCTTGGGGAGAGTTGACATAATATTTTAGGTACTAAAAATAATTTTCTTCGGGAATCATAGTGTTTGAGACTTATTTCAAATGTAGATTACTTGTTTTTAATACTTCCAATATGTAAAACGCTTAAGAAATCGTTACCTTAACAAATTATCGAAAATTAATTCAGATAGCTTAAGTTTAATTTCATATAAGTGAATTTTGAGCCTATCACCATCTACCGCGCATAATTCCAGACTCCGTGCTGCTAAGGAAGATTACCTGATAAATAATCCCAAATAACACTTTGCTCAAACCTGGCATCGAACCCAAAACCTCACGGTCAACAGTCACATACCAACGAGTCAGTTTTCAATAGGTATACAAAGTAACTTGCATATTAATCTTCACACACAAAAGAAATGTAAAAATACAAACATACGTACATACATTTACTATATCAATCGTCCTAACCTCTGCCCACCCCTGAACGCAAACGCCGTGAAGTTAATACAAGTCTGGTCTACACTTAAGCACTAGATTGAAAAGAAATATAATATCTAGAAATGCATATTTTAATCCCAAATTATTGCGTCTTAGGACCTAACTTGAGGAGATAATACCACCTTTTATTTAACCGACTGCCAAAAGGAGAAGGATCTTTATTTGTCGCGTATATTTCTTTAACTGCTACAATTGGTTGCATGAAAGGTGCCTCCCCGAGTGCAAACACAACGATTCCCTACGTCCGGCGCACCCTGGACAATTGGCGAGTTCTGCAAAGCGAATTGGCTAATCCTTTTACCACGATGGCAAGTCAAAATAAAATTTGACTCAGCCACCGACACGACGAAGAAGAAGAAGCACCGATTTTAGTGATTTATAATTTTGAATGCCGAAACACACATAAAACACTACTTTTCACTACCCAATAAAAGGATTTCTTACCACAACCACAGAATAATAAGTCCACAACATTTTAAGTTGACACGATTTTGTGCACCAGTGTTAACTTTTTGTTTGTTCGTTTTTTACAGTTTCGATCAAGTACTACAGGAGCAATCTCATAATGTCTTGACTATTAGGAAGCTCAATTATTTTTGACTGACAGGCTTTTATCGCGGGACCGGGCGAAGCCGCGCTCGGATGCTAGTGTCAAATTATAGTAAGAAACAGTTGAAAAAGATATGGGCCCGGCAGGATTTGAACCTGCGACCTTCTGCACACCGGGCAGTCGCTTTACCAACCAGATACGGTAGCCTCTTGCCAGGACCCGAAATTTCTCAACTGTATGTAACGTTTCGTAACATCACGTTCATCCATTAGTTCCTATCTTAAGTAGGATACAAAATACAAAATTTGACATCCGGTCCCATATTTTTCAACTGTTTCTTAGTATAATTTGCTAAGCATAGCTAAATGCTATTAATCAATAACTAGACTAGTGTCAAATTTTGTTAAGAAACATTCAATTCAAACATGCGCCAAGAAGATTAATAATTCTACAAATTTTTTATTATTATTAGATAATTTTCACAGACAAATTAAAAGGAAAAAAAATGGTTAAACAATTTTTAAGAAAATTTGTGAATATGAATTCAAAATATTCCTGAAAAATGTTACCTTGGAGGTATCATCCCCTCTATAAAAGGCCGCGACTCATCCAATGCGAGCCGCACTTGGCACTCAGTGGGCAATATCACAGGATTTGTATGTACCTACTGTTGTAGTCAAAGTCACGAATTGGGGAAATAGGAAAATGACTAATTTGTGATATGCCTGCGTTTCAAGTAGCTATTATCAATTTTGACTTTAGGCCGGGTACATTCAAGTATCCACCGACCATCAGTGAGCATGGTTGGTCCTGACGAAATGCATACGCATGCGGATAACCGACCGTCAGTTTGTCGTTCAGTGCTGCAAACTGGTCCGGTCAGTTTGCTGTAAGGAGACGCGTACGGTCGGTCCGACGCGGCGACGTATGCTCTGCTGACGCGAGCGACGGTCTCCATACGCGGTACGCGGTGCGCGTACGGTTGGTTAAACACATAAAGTTTCATGTTTTATTTTAGAAAAGGCTTGCGTCTGACGTACGCATTAAAACGTTGCAACGATAATAAAACGATTTCGAAGTTCTAGGTGAAAATTAATCAAAAAATTGACAAATCGAAAAAAAATTAACTTCAAAATTGACTGTTAAATAGCAATTGTGTTGAGTAAGGTCACTCTGCCGTAATTAGTTGAAATGAATTGGGAAAGACGACAAATATCTTTAAAAAAAAATTGAATTTGCCATTGAAATTTTTTTAAACCTGGTGTTTCTTCGTCAAGATGTCATACATCCTGTACATAAAAAAAAATAAAAAACATAATAATGCGCTGAAAATTGAATTCGCAGTCGAATAAAACAATACCAAATCATAACAAGTAAAAAAAAGTGTTTATTACCTACACCTTATTTTTAATGTCAAAATTTGTTATTTGCACGACACCTATGCCTAAAACACGGTTTTCAAATTTTTTGTCTGTCTGTCTGTTTGTATCGACTAATTCTAAACGGCTGGACCGATTTCAATAAATTTGTATATGCAGGTAAATGACTACAAGGCGCGTAACATAGGTTACTTTTTATTGATGTACCTACCATTTAACTATTTTGTTTGTTTGTTAGCGCTAATCTCAGAAACGAATGATCGGATTTGAATAATTCTTTTTGTGTTTGATAGTTTAACTATCCACTAAAGTTTTTTGATAATTGATATTACTCTTTACTCCATGGAAGCGGGGCAGTAACGTTTAATGCGGGTCTAAGTGCAATCCAAGCGGATGAAGTTGCGGGTAAGTAACTATTAAAATTTAAGCAAAAAGCAAGTGCTATTTTCTGTGGTCATAACATTTAAATTCACATTAAGTTAATTCACAGTGTAAATCTTCTTCTTCTTCGTTGTGTCAATGGGGCTTGAAAAGAGCCACCCCGAGTGACGTACACAACGATTCCCTACGTCCGGCGCACCCTGGGCAATTCGTGAGACCTCTAAAGCGAATTGGCTAATCCTTTCACCACGATGGCAAGTCAAAACAGTGTAAATGTCAGGAATATTCGCCATTTACGTATTTTCAACTTTAACCGCATCATTGAGTATTACATCTCATGATCCTCGCATTATTGAGAATGCAGTATTACAATTTGATTGCATTGCGTTTTGTACAACGCAAGCATTCATGGCGGCGACTGGTAGAGCATTTGTGATCGCTTCGTTTAATTAACTGTCTCGGTACCATGCATGTTGGTACAGGAAAGTCCTGACCACTAGACTGCCCTGGCCGGAAAAAAAAGGTATTTGGGCTTTTCCCGTTAGGAAATTCTCAAATGTTAGTTCTATTTTAATTTGATATTGCTAGATTGTAATCCAATAAGATATTTGTTTTAAATATCTTCAAAGAAATAAAAAATGAAAAAAAGACTTTTAATAAAAAATAATAATATATTTACATGCAAAAATAAAAATAATAATATATTTACATGCATATTTCTTTGGATGAAAGATTAAAACAATGGCGATAGTATACGCTTGTAGAGGAACGGGGTGTAATGTTCCTCTTTAGTAGCACGGACTCTGGAATTGTGCGCGGTTGATGTCGCTGGGTCGCCCTCTATCACGTGCAACATAATGTGGAGTGTGGATGATATACACCTCTGCTATATCCTTTTGGGTAATATCTAGGCGTGATGTTATATTAGTGTCTAAGTTTTAGGAGTGTTAGGCAGATCTAATGCTAATCATGATAGTAGATTGAGAGTTAGTTGAGGAATAAAGAAAAAGATAAATTCGGATTTTTTACATTAGACAGAACGCCAGAAGCAATTACATTCTCCAATGATCCCAATGACAAGGCCAAATACACACATTCACTCACTCACACAAGCACACCCAGTCTTAGAACAATTTTTTGCGATTCACACAAACATTCGTTCTATGTGGGGATCGAACCCACAACACCAGTGCTGTGTAGAGCGGCGAGGCGACCGCTTAAACCACAACACCACACGTGCAGACAAAGCAAACAGGAATTAAACAATAATGCGGCAATAATAATAACAGGGATGATGACTGAGCCCGCGAAAGTGATAAAATTAACATCTTGTAGGAGAGTTCCTCCACCCTAAAGGGAGGATCCTCCGACCAGTCTCGGTATTGCCTGGCGGACAGCTGTCCAACAGTAGCGTCTTGGAAGTAGTATTTAATATACACTTGCTGTGAACATTTCGCTATCGCGATTCAGCGCTCTTTGACAGTTGTGACGAGTGTGTCACTTCTTGACGTTGTTAATGTCATTCGTCATTTATTATATGCGGAGACCGCCACACGCTCATTCAAGAACCCACATTAAAATGGCAGATTATGAAAAAGAGTTTATATAACAGCCTAAACATTTGATGCCAACTATTTTAAGCCGAGTGTTCACATCGTGGAAGTCAAAAAAGATTTTTTGTTACCTGTGTGTTATGCCCTAATTTAGCACGTACGTATGCAAAGTCACGGTGTAAAGGTTGTAGGTTTGTGACGCGGGGAGCGGGTTTCTAGATTGATTAATTAAAAAATTAAATTATAATTTATTACATATAAAACATAACATAACACCCACATTTCACCTGTTATGTTTCGGTCCCATGGGATAGCGGGTGAGCCTATCGCTATCTACCGAGCACAATTCCAACTCCGTCCTATTGTAAATTTCCTTACGGACCCGGGAATCGAACCCGGGACCTCGCGGTGGGAGATGAATACGCTAACCACTAGACCATCGAGGCTGTATGGATTTTATAACTAATGACTTCGTTTGCTTGGAATTTGCTGTATAAGGGTCGACACACACCAAAAGCGCGTCGAAGCGCAGCGAATCGAAGCGCAGTTTCAGTGTCATATGAATTCCAACTCTATTCTCACAGCCATAATACTCATTATAGCATGAGAAACTCAAACGAGTCGCGCGGATGCCCGCAGCGCCGCGGGAATTCCGGCGAATTCCATAGCGTAGCGTAGCGTCTATATTCAGTAGCGTAGAGTTTCTCATGCGATAATGAGTATTATGGTTGTGAGAATAGAGTTGGAATTCATATGACACTGAAACTGCGCTTCGATTCGCTGCACTTCGACGCGCTTTTGGTGTGTGTCGACCCTTAGCCTCGCGTTTAGCCTTACTGCTCCGCTTCTGTGGAGTTTAGCGAGATGTTAGTAGCTTATAACCGTTGTTGAGAGTACTATCAAACTCAAAAATAATTATTAAATTCCGATAAGTTGTGCCCAAAATTAACGCTATCAAACAAATAAACTTACTTTCTCCCTCGGTTTTGTCTGCGTGGTAGGTACATCAATAAAAAGTACCTTATGTTACGTGCCATGTAGTCAAAAGTAAAAAGTGTTTTTTTAAGTATTGTAAAGAGAAAAGATTAGATCTTTCATTTGTATATTTGTTACGATTAAACTCAAAAATTACTAGACTGATTTCAAAAATGTCTTCATTAATAGAAATGTGGATTATTCTTTAGGAACATAGGTAGTTAATTATTATGATATATAATTCAACCCGCTTAAAGCTTATTTGTATATAATAATAGCAGCCCTGTATCTAATACATGTCCCACTGCTGGGCTCGGGCTTCTTCTCATAATGAGAAGGGTTAGGCCAAATGCGGATTGGTAGACTTCACACAACCTCGAGTACTTTTTAGGCATTCTCAGGCATGCAGGTTTCCTCTCGATGTTTTCCTTCACCGTTAGCGAACGATATTTTATATGATAAATACACACATATCTTCGAAAAGACGAATCTTAACGATTTATTGACAGAGGTGTGTGCCGTGGGTTCGAACCCGAAACCTTTGACTCTAGTTCTAAGATCTCCCACTCGGCTATCGCTATTAGCGTTTTTGTATACTCTATCTTATTTAAGACCTATATTTAGGTACATTGTATTGTTACCTAGATCTTATGCCACTGATTTCTAACTAAATAAACATATCGTAACATAACTCAATAATCTTGATACAAGTTAATTTATTAGTGTACAATGGACTCCGGTAATCCGACAAACAGTTTGCAGGGTCGTGTCGGATTAGCGAATTTGTCGGATTATAGAGACTATTAACACGTTCAGATCGGGACCTCATGAACTGTATGTCGTATCCAACGGAGCAAATCTTCACATGGCCACCGATGGTACATCACCGCCCCATAAACCGAAAGACCTACCGGGCGGGGTGCGCCACCGGTGGACACTGTTAGTAAACGCTTGGGTTATTCACCAGAAATTTGGAGAAGTAAAGAAACTATTCTAGAATTCCAGGCACAAATTATAAAAGAGATGATTAAGCAAGACTAGCACTGATAATCAACCCGATGATGCTGCAGGGGAAGGTGAGCCGATTGTTCAACGGAAGCCAAAACATAAGTTAGAGAAAACTGAAGGAATGCTTAGAAATACCCGAAAGAGATGTAGCCCTTGTTATGACCGTATTACAACAACCGAATCTGCGGCTATGGCTAGAAAAAAAAACAAAACGCGTGAATACTTTTTGCTCTGCATGTGACAACAAACCAATGTGCTTGGATTGTTTTAATACGAGTCATCAAAAATAATTTTCGTTTTGTACCATCAATGTTTTATAATTTTTTTCATGTTTGATTTAGTTTGCCTATAAATAAACATTTTCTCAATGTGATCCAGCAGAAATAATTTGAATTTCGTACCATTTATCGTGATTATGTTATTTTTTGTTTCTGATAAATACAATTTTTCAATCCTGTTTTTTCTTTACTTGCCGAAATAATATCCATCTCCTGAGCTACACTATGAAACATTGTCGATTGTACATGGCGGGAACGGTAATTACAATACTCTCCTTCAAGGCGGCACGAATTTTTTAGTACATTAAAAGTCAGGTGTGACGTGGCCACCAGTGGTACACCCCGCCCTGTCAGCGAGTACTCCGTGCTCCACCGGTGGTACACCCCGGTCTGAACGTGTTAATTATTTTTTATTATTATTAGACCCCCAATAGTCCGGATTTTTTTACGAAAGAGTACCTTGTAATCCAACAGATCCAATGACAAGATTCTACATGTTATAATATTTGTATGTACTTTGAAGTAAAAATCATACTTCATTATGTATGTCAAATTTAGTAAATTAAACAACACAATATAGAGAAGTTTAATTTTTAAATTAATGTTAGTAATGCTATATAACTCACAAAAAATAAGCAATACCTTTACATTAGGAAATACAAATTGTGTACAGACATATATGTAGCTACTAAAATAATCAAAAATTATGAGTCAATCAATTTAACACGCATGAAAATTATCATCAATTTTTTTTTTGTTTAACTAGCTGCTCCCGCGCTTTTACCCGCGTTAAAACGTTACTGCTTCCATGGAGTTCAGCGTAATGTTAAATATCAAAAACTTTAATGGATAGTTAAACTATCAAACACAAAAAAAAATATTAAAATCCGATCATTAGTTGCCGAGATTAGCGCTAACAAACAAACAAACTAACATTCCCACCCATTTTATCTGCTTGAGAGGTCCGTGGATCGTAACCACGTTCTGCTACCATGTTGGGTTCAAGCAAATTAAAGATATATTCTTCGGTAAATATATAAGTTTTATTGCGATCAAAGTTTCCACTAGTAGCGCTGGACTTTTCCCGCTCCTTGATCTGTCACTTCTCTTCCCGTGTTAATGTGAAAACTTTGATTGCAATAAAACTTATATATTTACCGAAGAATATATCTTTAATTTGCTTGAACCCAACCTGGTAGCAGAGCGTGGTTCACAAAATTAAAGATATCCGTCGTAATACCGAAGTTTTACCGACTTGTGAAGCAAAGTGAAGAAGCGTGGTCGGCGCCTACCTACAAGTTTTTTTTCTACCAGAAAAATGGGCTCAAATAATATGTTCAGTATTGAAAAGCTAAACGGTCGAGACAACTTCGCGACCTGGAAGTTTGGCGTCAAAACATATCTGGAGCATGAAAATCTGTGGGACTGTATTGACACCGGAAATAAAACTGTCGACCCCGCGAGAGATATCAAGGCTAAGTCCAAGCTTATTTTGTTAATTAGCCCTCAGAATTACGTACACGTACAAGAGTGTAGTACTGCCAAGCAGGTATGGGATAATCTGAACAAAGCTTTTGATGACAATGGATTAACCAGAAAAGTGGGTTTGTTAAAGGAATTGATTAACACCTCACTGGATTCAAGCTCTGGTGTTGAATATGTTAGCAGGATCATGAATGCCGCTCACAAGCTAAGAAATATTGGCTTTGAAGTAAAGGATGAATGGCTCGGCACACTAATGTTGGCTGGTTTACCCGATGAGTATAAACCCATGATAATGGGTCTGGAAAACTCTGGTGCTACAATAAGTGCAGATTTTGTAAAAACAAAGTTGCTTCAGGAAGTGAAAACTGAAGATACAAGCAGTGCATTCTATTCTAAGCACAAGAAACAACATACTCACAGTAATAACCAGAAGTCAAAGTCACCTGTTAAGCATAAGGGCCCCCGCTGTTACAACTGCAATGGCTATGGACCTGTGGCAAGACATTGTAAACATTCAAAGAAGACAGCTACCCAGGAAAATAACAAGCAAGAAAGTTTTGTGGCCGCTTTCTCTGTTTTTTCAGCTTTTTCAGATATGAGTAAGGATAAATGGTTTATCGACAGTGGATGTTCAGCGCACATGGTCAGTAACAAAGACTGTATGTACAACATTCGAGAACCATCAGTTAAAACCATCACAGTGGCAAACAGGGAGCCATTGTCCGTGGAATGTGTTGGAGATATCAGTATTCAAATATCACCACAGGAGAAAATCCAAGTAAGAAATGTTTTACATGTACCTGGTTTAGCTGCCAATTTATTGTCAGTCAGTACAATTACAAAGAATGGTTATATGGTGGCATTTAATAAGAAAGGTTGTCACATAAAAAATGCAGATGGAAAGATATTATGCTCAGCTACGTTAATTGATAAATTATATGTATTAGATACCTATGCCAATGGTGTTGAAAGTGCACATTTAGTATCTAATAAAGTTAACCTGCATGATATTAATTTATGGCATCTCCGGATGGCACATTTAAATGTTTCAGCTCTAAAGAAATTGCCTGACTGTGCTGAAGGGGTTTGTCTCTAGATCCACAGAAAGATATGCAATGTTCCACCTGTTGTGAAGGAAAACAAGCTAGATTGCCTTTCAGGCACACAGGGACTAGAGCAAGTAAGCCATTAGAAGTGATTCATACAGATTTATGCGGGCCAATGGAAAGTGCATCCTATGGAGGTATGAAATATTTCATTTCTTTTATTGATGATTTCTCTAGAATGGTTCATATCTATTTTCTGAAAAATAAGCTTAACATATTAGAAGTTTTCAAAGATTTTAAGAAAAAAGTAGAGATTCAAATGAATCATACAATTAAAGTTATAAGAACAGACAATGGAACAGAGTATTGCAATTCAAATTTTGAGTCATATTTGGCAAATTGTGGAATTGTACACCAAACCTCCACCCCCCATACACCCCAGCATAATGGGCTCAGTGAGAGAATGAATCGCAGCATAGTAGAAAAGGCCAGGTGCATGATGTTTTATGCAAATTTGGATAAACAAATCTGGGCTGAAGCTGTAGCCACAGCTGCATACATTATGAATAGATCTCCTACTAAAGTACTGGATTATAGAACTCCATATAAAATGTGGACAGGAAAAGATCCCAGTCTTGATCATATTACGATTTTTGGTTCAAAGGCAATGGTCCATGTCCCAAAAGCCAAACGTCTTAAATGGGACAAGAAGTCAGTGGAGATGATATTTGTTGGCTACTGTGACAGCACAAAAGGATATCGAGTTATGAATCCAGTAACTCATCAAGTCACAAAAAGCAGAGATGTAATTTTCTTTGAAAATATCAATCAGAATAATCAATGTTCAATTACAGTAAATCCTGTTGAAAATCAGCCAGTTAAGTCTGCAGATCAGTCTTGTTTAGAACAAAAGGAGTCTGTCATCATTCCTCAGTCAAGTGGAACTCTTGTTGAGCCAATTTTGAAAGGAACTGAAGGTGAAGATTCTAGTGAGTATGAAACTGACTCAGGTGAACTTGATGATACCTACCAACCACCAAGAAACATACAGCAGGATGATCAGATAAATAATATTACACTAAGGCCACGTAATAGAAGAAATAATGACAACAAAGGATTACTCTGTTTATTCACAAGTATTTCAGATCCACAAAGTGTAAAGGAAGCTCTGTCATCATCTCATGCACATGAGTGGAAAAAGGCGATGCATGAGGAATATAACTCTTTAGTGGAAAATAATACTTGGAAGCTTGTAGATCTACCCAAGGACAAAAGGGCATTGCCATGCAAATGGGTCTATAAAACAAAAACTGATCAGCAAGGAAATACAGTTCAGTATAAGGCAAGACTTGTTATAAAAGGTTATGCACAAAGAGGCGGAATAGATTACCAAGAAGTTTATTCTCCAGTGGTCAGATATACCTCTATTCGCTATTTGTTTGCTTTAGCAGCACGGCACAATCTACACATACAACAAATGGATGCTGTGTCAGCATTTCTGCAAGGAGAAATAGATACTGACATATACATGCTACAGCCAGAGATGTATAATCAAGGAAATCAAGTATGTCACTTAATCAAGTCTATCTATGGGCTCAAACAGGCAGGCAGATCGTGGAACCTTAAGTTAAGCAAAGTTTTGAAGGAAATTGGCATAGAACAATCTAAGACTGATCCTTGTGTACTTATATTTTGATATAAATAGAGACATTTATATTGCAATATGGGTTGATGACTTAATAATATTCAGTTCTCAACCAGCAATTATTGAAGAACTAAAGAAAAAGTTGTCTTCAAAATTTAAAATGAAAGATCTTGGTCAAGCTAAGCAATGTGTGGGTCTAAATATAAATAAAGGAGAAGATAAAATTACATTGGACCAGGAGAAGTATATTAATGAAATTTTATCAAGATTTAATATGGCAAATTGTAAGCCAGCAAAAACTCCTATAGAAGTTGGTTTGAAATTTGATGATTGCAAAGAAGAAGGTATATTTGATTGCCCTTATCAGCATGCTATAGGCTGCTTATTATATTTAGCACAGGGTACAAGACCCGATATATCCTATGCTGTGAATGCCCTCAGTCAGTATAACAAGGAACCCAAATCTGAGCATTGGTCAGCTGTGAAAAGGGTGATGAGATACTTACAGGGCACCAAAAATTATAAACTTACTTATACCAAGAATGGTCATAATGAGATCACAGGCTATTGTGACGCAGATTGGGCGAGCGACACCCGTGACCGTAAATCGTGCACGGGATACATTTTTGTTTTACAGGGTGGCGCAGTGTCATGGGCTTCCCGAAAGCAACAGACTGTAGCCCTCTCCACTGCAGAGGCGGAATATATGGCTATGTCGGCGGCGGCGCAGGAGGCACTATGGCTTCAACAGCTGCAGAGAGAGCTCAGCGGACAGCATTCTCAAACTCTAGTCATCTACAGCGATAACCAAAGTGCTATCAAACTGACTGCTAAGGATTGTTATTTACCGCGGTCCAAGCATATTGATATCAGACATCATTTTCTTAGAGAACATGTAAATAGTTTAAAATTACAATATTGTTATGTGAAAGGTAATTGTAATGTGTCTGATATTTTCACGAAAGGAACAACTGTAGACAAACATTGCTATTGTGTTCATAAGATGGGTTTGCGTTCTGGGGTGGGTGTTGTAAATGGAACGCAACCTTATGTTTAGTTCTAGTTTTCGCCACTAGTAGCGCTGGACTTTTCCCGCTCCTTGATCTGTCACTTCTCTTCGCGTGCTAATGTGAAAACTTTGATCGCAATAAAACTTATATATTTACCGAAGAATATATCTTTAATTTGCTTGAACCCAACAGAATCACTTCTTTGTCGTGTCGATAGCTGAGTCAAATTTTATTGGCCCAATAAGCGGCCACTGTTAGAGCGCTCTCGTCGGCGTTCATGAGCGCCTCTCTTGTGCAGGTTTGCATTTTGGACAGTCAGTAAGGTGGTCAAGGTTTTGACTAGCCATCGTGGTGAAAGGATTAGCCAATTCGCTTTTGCAGGGTGCGCCGGACGTAGGGAATTGTTGTGTACGTCACTCAGAGAGGCTCCTTTCATGCACCCCTTACTGTAAATCACTAAAAAGTAGCCTATATAACGCGCCTTGTTACTGACTACAAGGCGCGTTTGATAAAATTGTATATTATACAATTTTATCAAAATCGGGCCGGTCGTTTAGAAGATAAGCTAATACAAACAGACAGACAGACAGACAAAAAATTTAAAATCTGTATTTTAGGCATAGGCATAGGTATCGTGGAAATAACTATATTAACTGAAAAAACCGGTGGTAATGTACAACATATATTATTACTACACTATATTATTACCCGCGATTCTGTCTGAACAACACAGAATACATACATTAGATACATTTCACACACACAGAGCCCACCCAGAGTCAGAACAAATCTTTGCGAATCACACAAAGATTTGTTCCACGTGGGGATCGAACCCACTTCAACCACTACGCCAACCGTGCACTCGTATATAGGCATGATGTTCTTGTTCTAAAAGCTCCCCAACACTGTATACGGAAGCTACAAAGTGTCCCGGTTTTAATTGACACAGCATTATGTATAAATAAGTTAGAAGCGCCGTTTAGCAAAAGTACGAGTCACTCCAATGCTATTACACGACACCTGAGCCGGCCAGTTGCACCATGGTAAGCGTTAACGGATGGTTAAGATAACTGAGTTTAAAATATCATGTGTTCAAAGATTTAATTCTTCTTCTTCTTTCGTATCAATGGTATTATTGTTATTATTTTAACCTGCCGCCAAATAGTAGTGCTTCCATTACTGTGTTCCGGTTTGGTGGTGTGATCAGGCCCTGAAATTACAGGCACATGAGGCATAACACCTTAGTCCTCAGCTGCAGCGACGCATCTATAATCTGCTTTTGTGGATTGTTGATGTCCATGGGCTGTACTCCACTTACCATCAGGTGAACTACACGTTCGTTCGCTGTGGGCGTAGTATCTATAAAAAAAAAACTTATATTACTGCCATACAAAGATTTTATTCACATAACATAACATCACGCCTATATTACCCAGAAGGTTGCGGCAGAGGTGTACGTTCTTAACACGCTTATATTAGCTTCACCTGTATGTATGTATGTATGTATGTAACTGACTCCTTTGGACTCGATTTTGACCCACTTTAAACGGACAGATTTCATTAAAATTTTGCACACCTGTCAAAGATTGATGACAATGCAATAATTCGATAAAAAAATAAAAAAGAAAAAAAAATAAGAAAAACGCTCTTATAAATAAACCAAACTAAAAAGTAGAAAAAGCGTGGGGCGCTCTGTGCCATATTTTTCGCCTATCGAGCAACCCACGCTTTTTCACAACAATACTAGTATTTTTTGTTCATTACCATTTTCAGCTTATATTAGGAATTATTTTCACTTTTTAGTTAGAAGTACTTCAAAAGCGTGTTTTTTTTAGTTTTTTTAAACTATTATTTTTTTTAAACGGCGCCCGCATTTGGTGTAAGTCCTGTGTCGCGGGTGTTCACTAACTAAACATTACTTCAAATCAAATCATTTATTTCCATGGGCCCCAAAGGGCACTTGAATACGTCAAAACAAACATCAAAATACAAAAAAAATATAAAATTACAATAAACTTAACTAATTAAATAATACTTATTGCAACAAAATGATTTGACACCGGAGCTTAGATTGACTTTAATTCAACTTAGAAATTTTAATTAAAATCAATCCAATTACCAGTTCCGATGGGTATTGCATCATGAGAAGAGCTGGTGAGAAACTCAAGTGCACTATCTTTTCAAATAATTCATACAATATTTGTTTGTTTTTTGACAATTATTCTATGTGTAAGATATAGCAACAAAAACACAATGGCTATGTGGTTACACTTATATGACAATATAAATACAATAAAATATAGCTTGTAAGATGACTTAAACCTACAATGGTGCAACCGGCCTCCTTTAAACGACACTCTCGACTGAGATGGAAAAACTTTGTTTAAGTTTTTGCGGCGATATTTATTTAGGTCATTAATTAAATATACAGACTTTTGTTATATAAGAGATAGATAATAAAGACTGTGTTGGATTCGATTCCCGCGTTGTTAAATCTATGCAGGGCTACAGGCCTTCTAGACATTGGTTTCCAACCAATGCTGCAATGGTAAAAAAATGGGCCACATACGATTTCAAGTTTTATGGCTTTTATGCCCAAGTATCAAGAGTATAAAAGTCGCCACCTTCAGCGCCCTCTAGTTCTTTGCGCTGAAGGCACTTTAGTAGCACTTATTATTATCAAGAAAACGTATAATAAGCAAGCACTGTCGGTGTAGCTGTCTTTCATGTCAGTAAAGACGTTTTGGAAAAAAAACAGAATAGGCTTGCTACAAAGGGCCAATAATAGGTATACTTTGAAAAAATATATTTAATTGCTCTTTTGGTATCTTGCGATTTCTTGTTGAGTGCTGATTGGTTGATTCCTCGCCCAATAATTTATATTTTATACTCCTTTATGCCAAGCTAAAAGTAAAAGCGAAAAGCATAGTTTATTTTTTTTGGAACGAAGTTCTTTATCGCGCGTTGCGAAAGGGGGCTAGACGGAAAAATTAAGACCAAAAGTTGTAACGACCGTGCCGTGCGGCGTGCGCGTGTTTCTCTGTTTGTCTCTTTCTCTCTCTCATAGAAAGCAAGCCAGTTATATTACTAAAGTTGAGCCAACTGATTAAGTTTATATTACATTATAGTTGTTAATAATAAAAAAAATATTATCATAACTTAAAAAAATAAATTTTTATTACGATTCCTTCACTAATTATTAATCGAAAGGAACTTCGTTCCATCCGGATGTCCCTAGACACCTCTCAAGTTTTTTTTAATAAAAAAGAGAATTGTCAAAACCACTGGTTAAATAATTTTGGTGGCTTTCAACCGCCTTGGATATGTGAATTCAATCTCCTACAAATCCAAAAGCAAATAACATATACGCTGTCAGCTCTTAGACTAAAGTATCTATATAAATAAGCAGGCAACGCCACATCGCATAACTAGTGCAGTGCATAGCAAAGATGAAGTATTTTACAGATAAAGTAATAGTATGAAAAGCTTTTTGCCGGAAAATATACAAATATGCAAACTTTCGGCATTCACTCCATATTAGAGCGTAGGGGTGGGAAAGTGGTAACAGTATCGATATATATTTATTAATAGTCTTAATTTTTATTCGATTTATAGGTATTCGAGTTAACTAGATTCAAATAAAATCTCAAGCGTGCAAATAGATTTTTTAATTATTTTTTTTTTTTTTTTTAAAAGCTTACTAGTAATTTGCAAATACAAATTACTAGTATTCTTGTTAACCCCCTCCAGCTAAGCTTAATTCGCTTGTGTTAAGAGGAAGTTCACGTCCGTGGTGTAATGGCCAGGATTCGAACCAACGACCTCTCGATCGTAAGACCGATACCTTATCCATTGCGCCACGGCCGCTTAAAGTTTAAGTAAAAAGTTTGTCAGGATGTGTGGATTTCTAAATGTTGGTTACTTATACACGCAAAAACTGCTGGGTGGATTTTGATGAAATTTAACAACCATGCAGTTTATAGGCTGGATTAATATAATTATAGCAGCGATAGCCGATGGGAACCGTAGGACTGCGAAGTTAAGGGTCTCGGGTTCGAACCCACGGCACTCACTTCTGACAATAAATTGTTAAGATTCGCCTTTTCTAAGATATGTGTGTATTTATCATATGCATTATCGCTCACTAACGGTGAAGGAAAACATCGTGAGGAAACCTGCATGCCTGAGAGTGCTTATAAAAAAGTCTACTTTTTGTCAACTTACCAAGCGGCTGAAAGCAGGTAATTCCTAATTCACTCGGCATCCATTTTTGCTTGGCTTTACTAAAAAAGGCGGGTAAGTATTTTTTTCATTAAAAAGGTGGTAGCTATGATGGGCCTCACATATAAATATATATTATATGTTTTATACTTGTCGAAACATTTTGGTATGTCAAAATACGAAGAGAACTTAATAAATATGGAGTGAAAATTGAAGCAAATATATCTATGCAAATAAGTCTACAAAAAACTCCTTTTGGTTTAACTGGCTTGAAATGTATCGAGATGTATTGGGATATATTTTTTTATACTGTAGCTGCAGTGTGTGAGATGTTGTGTGAAAAAGCGTTTTATTCACAAAAAATGTCATTAAAAGTTCTGCTATTCATCGATAGATGGCAAAACTAAAAGTATCACCGCTGTGCCGGTCGGAGTGGGGGGTGTTAGGTTATTTTCGTTACGGAATTTCTGGATTTGGGCTCCACGCTTAAAAAAAATTCGTATAAATTGAAAAGTATCGATAGATTATGTCCCAACACTAGCCCTCGACCTCTCAACTACGGGGCGCATTCGCAAAATATTCCCATTCACTATTTTAAAAATAAAACTTATATTTTTTCATATTTTACACTCAGCCTCTATACCAACACTTGTATTCATTTTGAATTAAAATATATTTTTATCAAAGAGCTCGGAGTGTTAATAAAAATATTTGACGGTCTTATTTAGGAGTAGGAACTGTGTATGAAGTCACACCTGCTTTTTTAATGATTAATACACACAGCTCGCTTACAGATGGCCTCGTAAAGAAGCTCAAAGTCGCACAGCGAGCTATGGAACGAGCTATGTTAGGTATCTCTCTACGTGAAAGGATTCGAAACGAAGAAATCCGCAGAAGAACCCGGGTCAATGACATAGCTAAGACCATAAGCAAGCGTAAGTGGCAATTCTTCTTCTTCTTCGTCGTGTCGATGGCCGAGTCAAATTTAATTTTGACTTGCCATCGTGGTGAAAGGATTAGCCAATTCGCTTTGGAGAACTCGCGAATTGCCCAGGGTGCGCCGGACGTAGGGAATCGTTGTGTACGTCACTCGAGGAGGCTCCTTTCATGCACCCCAAAGTGGCAATGGGTAGGCCATATCGCTCGAAGAACCGACAACCGATGGAGAAGAAAGGTTCTCGAGTGGCGACCGCGAACTGGCAGACGCAGTGTGGGCCGGCCTCCTACCAGATGGACCGACGACCTGGTCAAGACAGCCGGGATTAAATGGATGCTTGTGGGCCAAGACCGTCAGGTGTGGAAAAGTCCTTTGCTCAACATTGGGCGTCCTTATACACACAGAGATAGCAAATAATTTTAATGTTATATATTTATTATTAGACTTTGAAATTTTACTCTTTTTAAATCGGTGACATTTTATAAATTATGATTATGTATTATTTCATTTTATTTGCTACAATCTTGCATGTAATGTATTTTTTTTATTATTATTGCATCGAAATTTGCACACCTGCTTGGTTATAAATCAGTGTACTTATTATATACATCTGTGTACCAACCATGTAAACCTGTTTTATGCAAATAAACAATTTGAATATTTGAATAGAAAGACTTAGAAGTCATGGGCCTTTGCCCAGCTGTGGGACGCAAATGCCTCGTTGGTCTTGCGGTTAACGTGAGGTATCGATTGCGATGCCGGGGTCAGGCAATAGTGTTCTTCGCGATCAAGAGTCGAAAAATTCTCGATAGCAGCATGGAGTTGTAATTTTGCCCGGTCACACTTACACACATCGCCAACTAGTCTCAAACTAAGCAGAGCTTGTACTATGGGTACTAGAATAACTGATACATATATACATTTTTTTTTGTACATACTTATTATACATAGAAACATACAGAAAACGACAAAACTCCATGTTCATGCACAGAAAGATTCGTCTTAAGCGGGAATCGAATTGACCTCGGTGTCGCAGGCAGGTACACTACCCACTCCGCCATCTGGTCGGATGGTGATAGGTTCACCCCCTTTCCCATGGGACCTAAACAAAGCAGGTAAAAAATCTGAAAAACAAGTAAATAAATCTGAAAAACTCTAAAATTAACGTAAAATACAAATAGTAAATAATAAAATAAAAAAGTCAATAAATCAACATAGAAAACAAATCATTAAATTCAAAATTTCAAAACTTCGTGTAAAAATAAATAGTAAAATAATTAAAAATTCAATGAATAATAATCAAAACAGCACATTAATCATTTTAAAATCAAAATTTATAGTCAAATATAAAACTGCAAAAAAAAAATACAATTAAAGTTAAGAAATAATATAGTAAAAAATCTTTAGAATCACTTCATTAGTTCTTAAATAATAACAATTAAAAACCGCAAATAAAATAATAGCACAAAAAAGTCCGACCGATTAGGCAAACAAAAAAAAAAAAAAACAAAGCAGGTGAAGTGTGAGTGTTATACACATCTGCCACACCTTTCTGAATGATGAAGGTAGATATTTTATGTTATATGTTTATTTTAGAACAACCCTTTGCCCGCGACGCAAATTTATTGGGAATGGCCGCGAGAACATACAATTATTTACCGGACTTACTAAAGAGCAGCGATAGCCGAGTGGTAGACCGTAGGACTGCGGAGTCAAAGGTCTCGGGTTCGAACCCGAAGACACCTCTCTCTAAATCGTTAAGATTCGTCTTTTTGAAGATATGTGTGTATTTATCATATAAATTATCACTCGCTTACGGTGAAGGAAAACATCGTGAGGAAACCTACATGCCTTAGAGTGCCTAATAAGTGCTCGAGAGTGTGTAAAGTCTACCAATCCGCACTTGGCTAGCGTGGTGGACTATAGCCTAACCCTTCTCATCATGATTACTATTATGTTCAATTTTCAAAAATTCAAATTCAAAATTTAAAAATAAATCTGTCTAAATATCTGTATTTGTATGCCTTACGCAAATCATAGCTGAACTTTTTGTAATTTTTATAACAACTTTCAACCTATATACTTATATATAAACATAAATAACATAAATGCTGATTTTTTGACGGCAAAATCGCAAATAACCCTTTACGTCAACCTAAGACTAATCACTACACCAACGAGATAGTTTTCTGTATCTTTAGTTTCCATCTTAAAAATTCCGAAAACATTTCTTAAAAATATACAAAAATGTGCTTATAAAATCGTAATAACTGTACAAATATAGGTAGGGTTGCCGCGTACAATAGGCGCTTCGAAAGGAAGTCTCTAATTGGTACAGCCCTAGGCGTTGGAGTCAAACGGAAGCAGATTATGCGAACAGCGAATGCGTGGAGACGAACTTATAATGATTGTAGTTTTAGTTTTTTTTATAACTTTCTTTAGGGGAACAATTGGTTAGCTGTTTTCCATACAAAAGAAATGTAACTTATTAAATATATTTTTTTATTGCAGGCATCAAAGGCCCAGATAAATAAATACCTTAGACTAACATACATAACATTTATCTATTATTATTTTAATGTTTTGCACGTTGATTCGGCGACGCGCGGCGCGGTGTCATGTAGCGTTCCTCGGAAACGCCGGCACACGACATGTTTCTAGCCGTTCCGTCGGGATCCGCACCACAAACGAAGTAAAAGTTAGATTAAGTTATTAGATGTATATTTTCTATAAATGAATATATTTTGAGGTAATATGGGTTTAAATTTAATATTATTAAGTTTTATCTATTTTTATAGATAAATCATAATGATCACATTAAACCCATTTCTTCAAAATTGCTATTTTAATTTTTCAATGTGAATGTAATTCAATTAATGACTTTAAACAATTTGACAAAATGGCTACGAACAGATATGCGTGTTAGTGTTTAGATATGATTTGTCTATAAAAATAGCTAAAAACAATATATAATTATATGAACAAATCTCGAAAGTTTAAAATCATTAAAAGCTAAATAATTCAAATTATGAAATACGGGTGTTACTTACGTAATGTTGGTATATTTAGTCAACCGCGGTTTCGCCTATACTATACTTTTAGGCATTTTCAAGAGAGTGCGACACGGCGCGCCTGAGTAGCAGCCAGTGTTGCTGCGGGCAGCGTATTTGACATTATATTGTAACACCCGTATTTCATAATTTGAATAATGTTACAAACTCACGTCAGTATAAATAAAATAAGCTTAATAATATTAAAGTTGAACCCATATTACGTTGGTATGAAAGCACGGCACTCAGGAGGCTCTATTCTTAAGAACTTTCGAAGATTTCTTTGTATTGTTGAAGTTTTTCAAAAGATTTTGACTGTATAATACATTCTTATGATGCACAAATTTGAATCATAGTAAATAATAAATAAAAATTAAATTATTTGTTAGTTCTATTTCTCTCCCAGCTGTAAATAGTTAGGTATGATTTTGTTTTTTTATTATTTAATTTTTAATGCCTGTAAAATAAAATTACTTATTAATATTAAGATTAAGAAATATATTACTTAAATTAAATAAATATTTAGCTCTTTTATAAATAAAATAAATAAATATCTCACAACTTCGTCTAGTCCCAAATTAAGCAGAGCGTGTACTATGGGTACTAGAATAATAATGTAAATAAGATTTTGTATGAGTTGTTTTTTTAATTTATCAATTGCCTCGTTGGTGTGGTGGTTAACGTACTTAGCGTATGCGACTGCTAATCTTAGGTTTCAGGTTCTTTTCCTTGGTCAGGTAATTATTTTATAAGTAAATAACCTAAATTAAATTTCAGGAGAATGCTAGCGGTAGACCTTATTTTTGCGGTAAGATTATAGGTAAGATAACAGACCAAGATATTACCCAGAAGGATGTGGCAGATGAGTACAACACCCACACTTCACCTGTTGTGTTTAGGTACCATTAGATAGGGGTTGAGTCTATCGCCATACACCGGGCACAATTCCAACACCATGCTGCTATTGTGAATTTCCTGGCGGACACTTCACAAATAACACTTGGCCCTACCCGGGCATCGAACCCGAGATCTCGCGCTGAGAGGCGAATATGCTGACCAGGAATATGCTAATTGAGGCAAACCTTATACAAGATAAAAACACTCTCATCTCTTTTCCCCCTTTCACGAAACTATTTACACTATACAGACTAAACTAAAGACACGGCACATTGTTTGTTTTTCAATAACTTATTTAATACAACAAGTATGTTTGGCTTGGACGTGATAATATGAGAACCCCGCTCTTCCCGGAATTTCATTGTTTATGTTTACTATTTATAAATGTCAAAAGCGTATGGGTGCGTTCCATGTTGTACATTTTAAATAATGTATTTATTAATTTTAAATATAAGTTTGCTAATGTAAGTAATGCTTTATTATTATATAGGTGTAGTTGTTTCTTATTTATGAAATTTGATTTAGTCAGTAGTATAAGGGTATATTTTGTTTGTGACACCAAATATTATAATATGTAATTTTTTTTTCTGTTGTCAATCTGATCCCTACTCACTGGGCGCATCAGAATTATCAGCGTTGCGGTGCTTTTAGCGCTGCAGTATTGTGCTGAGATGCGTACCATTTCCGGCATATTAAATAATGTTTTTGTTTTGTTATAATTTTTTCTTAGCAATATGCCAGAATAAATGATTTTTCTTTCTTTTCTTTCTTTCTTCTTTCTAAAGGCTCCTCCACAAATAAAAACATTTATTCGATTCCTCTCCTTGCCCTATTCTGTGAAGATTGAAGTTCGTAATGTTTGTCTCAAAAGTATAAAAAAATATATAAAAAGGAACATATATACATACCTGCAAACAGAACGGAAATGAGATGTGTATCTCTTGTCGTTTAATTACTACCAGCTTCCGCACCCGGCTCTGCCCCCTTGGTATGGCGATAAATGGCAGCCTATGTATTTCCTTAAGCCTCAAACTATCACAAAACCAATTTCCATTACGAGCATTTTTTTTTGTTTTTATGGTGGATAGGCACGCGTTTGACCACGATCTCACCTGATGGTAAGTGATGATGCGTCTACGGTGGAGCACGCTTACCTATGAGATACCTATTAACTCTTGCTTTGAAGAGATCCAGATTGTACTCATGCGGAAACACAGATTCGGGCAAGGCGTTCCATTTTTTGGCAGTTCGCATAAAAATGTAGAGGCAAAACGCGTATTAGTGGCATACCTACCGTGAAGCGATGCCTGAGTGCCGTTTGTCTGGTAGTCCGATGGTGAAACGGCAACGCGCGTTTCTAATTGAGGAAGACTGGGAACAACTTTTTTATGGTATCTTCGTAGTATTTTGTACACATATATTTTTCGCCCTGATAGAACTCCTGTCTGTTCATACACAGATGTTGTGGGATGTCGAAAGGGTAGACTGGAAGAGTACTTTAAGGACCATACGCTGGGCCCGTTCGAGTTCAATCATGTGACTTTTAGCTGCACCCACGCACAAATGCAGTATCTGATTATACACTCGCCTAATGCTCGGTATGTTTGTACTAGTAATGTATCGTTAGCTACAGTGCGCAGGTTTTTAAAAATGAACACTAATTTTCTAACTCTTGCTATAGTCGACGTAATGTGCAAAGTCCAGGTAAGTTGGTCATCTAGAGTTACGCCCAAGTATTTTATAGAGGTAGTTCGGTTAAGCACAATGCAATCACAGTTTGAATGGATTTCTAGTCTATTAGATATTATATATGTGTAGTTCCTCGGCACACTCTCCGAAAAGACCGATAGGCTGGCAACCCTGCGACGGTGCTCCAGACTTTGTACTCGAGCATCCGTCAGATCGTTGATCGTTGTTCAGTAGATCAGCTGTGAAAGCATAACAGATGAACAGAAAAAGATAGATAAATTCTTCCGGATAGATTTTATCCGACCCATAAAATATAATCTAACCGAATTTAAATATGACACAAGTTACACTTGAAAAAGAACACAGCTGTCATTTTCATTTATGTGTTTTTATTTATTTTTATATAAAAAACATTACAAAGATACATTAATAAATACAGCGAATGCAACATAAATCCGAGGGATTTTTCCGCACATCCGATTCATCGCAAGACGATAAGCGTAGTACATAAACAAACATTTTATAACAATACCTACTTTTTAACGACATAGCTGGAACATTACGATCACTCACCCATTGAATGCAGGCTTAAAAATAGCAAAAACTTAACTAAAATGAAATATAGTGTGCATATGTGGGTATATTGAAAAAAATCCGTGTCATTGATCTAGGTCTAAAGACCGTAGGACTGCGAGTTGAAGATCACGGGTTCGAACCCACGGCACACACTTCAGTCCTTCCAGACCTTTGACTGTGGTGTCCTACAGTCTACAACATAGCTATCGCTGCTTTTTGCTATACCTACATAATATGTATATAATATAATATTATATAATCCTAAAATGATTGTCAGTATGTGTAACTCTTTTACGCAAAAACCAATTGATAGATTTTTGTGCAAATTTGGCATAACAGGTAGCGTCTAACTTTTAAGATCTAAGCTATTAAAAAACCAAGACAACATTTTAATATTTATAATCATTTATTTCAATGAAAATGCAAAAAATTTACATTTGCTAGCTTTAACATTAACAGAAAAATGCAAAAGATGTATACGACATAGCGACATATATTATTAAACCACAATTTCTCCATATGGTCAATATTGACCATTTTTTTTTACAAATCCAAAAATTTAAACTTTTCGACCAATTTAAACAATAAGATCATTTAATTCAGTGAAAGACAAGACAAGCTGCGACTCAGGCGCTACGTGGCGCACTCTCGTGAAAATGCCTAAATGTATTAGTAAAACCGCGGTCGACTAAATAGACCAACATGACGTGAGTAACACCCGTATTTCATTATTTAAATAATGTTACAAACTCACATCAGTTTCCATAAAAAATATCACTAAATTCGTTCGGAACACATTTTTTAAGAAAAAAATATCGTTTATAATTAATAGCCACGTCTACAATATGGTGCATAAATGTGGCTATATCAAATATTATTCAAAAAAAAGAATAGCCATGTCTACAATATGTTACATAATTGTTGCTATATCAAATATTATAGAAAAAACTTTTAATTTTTGGATGGTAGTCGGAATATGATGGTATTAGGGTTTTTCTCGCACACAAATGGCCTGTCGTCAGTACAATTTATTGTGGACAATTGTCCAGAATAATCGTAGTTCCTCATGAGGCCTCCACACAATTCTCGATCGTTTGACATGGTAGACCAGGTGTTATAAATATCTTTAACACTATCCCCTGAAAAAAAAACAAAAAAATATCACGCAACATTCGCACAAGACCAGCCCTGTATTCATGGTAAACATTTGCTTAGGAACAGTTGATCAACATTGTTGATGAGCGGCGAGAATGTTGCTAGCAACTATGTTTAAATCAATACAGGTTGTCCACATGCCAGTCTGCGTTAAAATGTTGCCCGAGGAGGTAGTGTGGTTGTGTTCTCTGTATCTGATATTCTGATGTATAGGATTTCTAATAAAAAAAAGAGAAAAAGATGGTGGATTCGAAACTATCTTGTGACGTCGCAACCGCACGGCCATCGCTACCTCAAGATGCGCCCCCCACTGCAGACCCCTGTGGGGTATATAAAGGACCTGCGCGAGCGTCGCGGCCTTCTTGCCTGCGGTCACCAGCGCCGAGTTAAGTGTTCCTCACTACGCTGCGCCAGGACTTTACCAAACCACTTACCTACCTACCAACCTACGCCTTGAGACTACCTTGTATTTAATAGATATAAATATATAGAATAATAATACCTTTGTTAATCTATCGATTGTTTCTATTTATTCTGCCTACCTAACTAGTCATTAGTAGACTACGTTACAGCGGCGCCCAACAATAGAGGTTATATGGTACATGGTTTGGTTAAGTCTTGGCAGTTATTTAATTGTGTGTTATTTCTGTGTATATTTCTTTTCTTCGTCCGAAAGGTGCGTACGGTGTTTTTTTTATTCTATTATCTCACTTGTTTCACCTCGTGTTTTAAATAACCTACAAAAACTTCTACTTTTATGTGCTTATGTTTTTGTTAAAAAAAAAAAAAAAGAAACACATTCTTATCACCTTTTGGACGGATTCATTTTTTTTTCAAATAATTGTGTATCTTTGTGTGCGTAATTCCCAATCAATTTTTTTTTAAATATGGCTTATGCTATCAAATTTAATCATTTAAGTAAGGCTGAGCTCGAATATGAAGTGCTTGTAAGAGGTGGTGTTGTGCCTGAAAAATCAATTACGGTTGAGGAATTGCGTAAACAAATTGCTAAATTGTCAGACCTGGCATTTGATGAAATAATATCGTCGTGCTTTTCGCCAGATGTTGATATTACCGCATGTAATGGCTCATTGTTGCGCGTTTCAAATAACCTTTTGACTTTGCAAACTCATTATGATAAAAACCTGTTTGTTAGATCGGAATCTATTATGCATCATGTTTTTCATAGATTATCAAGAATAGATACTTCGTTGCTTACTGATAAATCATCAATTCAAGTTGTATGGGATATGTTTCACGCTAATTATAAAATCTTAGCATCTTTTACCACGTGGTCGGTTCCTACCAATGTACCGTGTCATGTGGTCGAGCCAACGTGTTCATTACCACGTGAAGTTCAACACGTGGATTTTATAAATGAACGCAAAATGTTTTCTGAAATCTGCAAGTTTAAATATAGCGGTCGAACCTGTGTGAGGGCGTTTATTCAGAAGGTTGACGAGTTCATGTCGTGTCGAGGTATACCCGAAGATAGAATACTTTCTTTTGCTTTTGAGGTATTTTGTGATGATGCTTTGCATTGGTTTCGTTCAATTAAAGATAGTGTTCGTTCCTGGAAGGATTTGTGTATTTTGTTAAAACGCGATTTCAGTCCTCATAACTATGACTTTAAATTAATGTCGGAAATTAGGGCTCGTACTCAAGGTGAAAAAGAGAACATAACCATCTATGTATCTAAAATGCAAGGGTTATTTTCCTGTCTGGACGTACCCATCAGCGAGTCTATTAAATTAGAAATACTATTAAATAATATCAGGCCGTGTTATACAAATTCACTCTTAACTGGCAATATTGTGGATATTCCTTCTTTAATTAGTGTTTGTAGAAATTTTGAGAAGTATGACAGTCGTAGCAAGGAATTTTCGGAACCACCTAAAATTACTGCCAATACTCTAGCGCCAGATTTTGCTTATAGATATCCCAATGATACGAATTCGAAAAAAACTTCTTATAGCAATAATTCTTACAAAAAACATAAGTACTTTAAACCTACTTACAATGTTTTAAATACAGATCAATGTTCGACAGAAAATAGTAATTCTGCTGAACCGAGCGTCAATGCTGTTTCTGTCACTAGTACTGCTATACCTAAATTATACTGTCCGAGATGCAGAACAGACTCACATTCTTTAAAATATTGTCGTCAACCTCGTTTTTTGGTTTGTTTTAAATGCGGATTACCTGGCTATCGAGTTTTAGACTGTCCTAGTTGTAACAATAAAACTAATAAAAATTCAAAAAACGTAAAAAATACGGTTGGGGAAAATCAAAAGTAATTGTGAAAACATGTAAAAATGAATGGCATAATTGGCTAAATTATGTATCTAAATTTTTCAATTCATATCAACTTTCCTCAATCGTTAATTCTAACATTAATTATACTCCATTTATCCCCGTTACGGTTAACGGGAAGAACACTGTTGGTTTACTAGACACTGGTTCATGTGTAACTATTTTGGGTAATAATTCCCACAAACTTTTTTTGGATAAATCTAAATTATTACATTCTAAACCTCTGGATTTTATCACCGCTGGTGGCGACAAATATTCTTCACTTGGCTCAGTGGTACTTCCTTTTGAATTTCAAAATAAAATTATTTCTCTTGTTACTCATATTGTACCGGGTATTAAGAAAACTTTAATCCTTGGTATGGATTTCTGGAGGGGTTTTGGGTTGTTCCCTGATCAATTGGAATCTATTTTACTCACGAAAAATAATAACGACGTTGTTGTTTCGGAACTACAGCCTAGTTCTACCAGTCACTTGGTATCTTTTGATCATTTGTCTGATGAGCAGAGAGCTACTGCTAACGACATCATCGCCCAATTCACCGATATATCTTATGAACGGCGAGGGCTCGGCTGAACTTCACTCATTACTCATTCGATTGATACAGGTGATAGTCCACCTATTCGTCAGCGATACTATCGTATGTCTCCCGATAAACAGCGTATTTTGTTAAAACATGTCGATGCAATGTTGGCAGAAGATGTCATTGAACCATCTGAAAGCCCTTGGTCTAATCCCGTCATTTTAACGCCTAAAAAAAATGGTGAATTGCGTTTTTGTCTCGACAGCCGTAAACTAAATTCGGTAACAAAAAAAGACGCGTACAATTTGCCTTATATCTCTGAGATTCTGGATAACTTGAGAGACGCTAAGTACCTAACTAGTTTAGATATATCTAAATGTTTCTGGCAGACGTCAATAAGGGCAGAGGACCGTTGTAAAACTGCTTTTTACATTCCGTCACGTGGAACTTTTCAATTTAAATCCATGCCTTTTGGTTTAACAAATGCTCCTGCGACACAACAGCGTTTAGCAGATATTTTATTTTACGGGCCCGAATTTGAAAACAAGGTCTTTTGTTTCGTTGATGACATCGTATGTGTGACAAATTCCTTTGAAAATCACATTTCACTTCTAATTAAAATACTTAACAAATTAAAATATGCAAACTTAACTATAAATTTAGAAAAATGTAATTTTTTCAAAGACAAACTTAAATATTTGGGCTATATAGTGGATTCAGAAGGTCTTCATGCAGATCCTGAGAAGGTAAAATCAATTACAAGTTATTCCACTCCGACAAATAAAAAAGAGGTACGTCGTTTTCTGGGTGCTGCATCGTGGTATAGAAGGTTCATACCCGATTTTAGTACTTTAGCGGCTCCCTTAAATAAATTAACTTCTAACGGCAAAAAGGCTCCACTGTTCGCATGGTCGCAAGAGGCGGATGTAGCTTTTAATAAATTAAAAAAATGTTTATCTTCTTCCTCGGTCTTATGTTGTCCCGATTTTGATCAGCCTTTTGAAATACACGCCGATGCTAGTGATTACGGCATTGGAGCTGTACTTTGCCAGGTCAAGGAGGGACAGGAAAGAGTCATAGCCTTTTATAGTAAATCCTTATCGGACCAGGAAAAAAATTACAGTGCTACTGAGCGCGAAGCGCTTGCTGTCTTATCTGCTATCGAACATTGGCGGTGTTATATTGAAAACGGAAAACAATTTATTGTGTACACCGATCATGCTGCTTTGAAATGGTTTTTAAAACTGAACAACCCTACAGGGCGATTAGCCAGGTGGGGAGTTCGTCTTTCCTCTTATAACTTTGAAATAAGACATCGTCGGGGTTCAGATAATATTGTACCAGATTTTCTTTCTCGATCACCTAATATTATGGATATCGATAGTAATCTCCTCCCAGATGGTAGTTCCTTATCTACTAATGACACTTGGTATTTGAATATTTTTAATGGTTGTTCGCAGTCTCCTACATCCTTTGTTGACTATCAAGTGATCAGTAATAAATTATATCGTTTCAAAAAGAGTCTTAATCCTCTTACCAGAGAATTTCAGTGGAAGGAAGTAGTTCCATCTGAACGGAGAAACGAAGTAATACTTCAGAGCCATTCCTCCCCTACGGCGGGTCATATGGGTATTTTCAAAACTTTCAAACGTTTAGCCCTCAATTATTATTGGCCTGGAATGTATTCCGATGTTGTAAAAGCGGTAAATTCTTGTGATAGTTGCATCGCACATAAGCATCAGAATCATGCAACTTTGGGTCTTATGGGTGAACCTAAGTCTTGTTCTAAACCTTTTCAAATGATAAGTATTGATTTGATTGGTCCCTTGCCTCCTACAAGGCAACAGAACAATTTTATTTTTGTCGTTTGTTGTTGTTTCTCAAAATATTGTTTACTTTTCCCTATTAAACGTGCGACTGCTGACGTAATAACTAGAATCTTAGAGGAAAAAGTTTTTCTGGTACATGGTATTCCATCTACCGTAGTACTAGACAATGGCAAACAATTTATAAGCGCAACTTTTAAAAACTTGTTAAATAAATATAAAATTCCAAATTTACATTACACACCGTTTTATGCACCTCATGTAAATACAGTAGAAAGATATAATAAAACTATAATAACAGCTGTTTCTACGTTCATTTCAAACGATCAACGCATATGGGATACACTTATACCTAAAATTCAGTTCGCAATGAATTGTGCAGTAAACGAAGTAACCGGTTTTACACCATCTATGATCGTATTCGGGCGTGAAATGGTAACCTGTGGTTCTCATTATGTTTCTAGTAAATCTGATACTAATATAATTCATGAGCCACGTGATAGTTATGCTGAGTCACTAGGCTACTTATCCTCTATTTTCGAGAGAGTACAGGCAGCGCTAATAGGTGCACACAAGCGTAATTGTCATTCTTATAATCTTCGCCGTAAAACGGCAGAATTCAATGTTGGTGATATTGTTTGGAAACGTACCTTTTACTTGAGCGATAAGGATAAATATTTTTGTAAAAAACTCGCTCCTAAATTTATTAAATGTAAAATCGTAGCAAAAAAGTCTCCATTAGTGTACAAACTAGCAGATATGTCTGATAAGCCACTTGGCGAATGGCATATAAAGGATATTAAACAAATAAACTATAAACAATAATGGTATAAAAAAAAAAAAAAAAAAAAAAAAAAATTTACCCTATGGTTCAGTGGTTAAAATTCTCATTGTCGAATCGGGTATACCATTTTGTTCGCTAATATTCTTCACGCTCATAATTCCTTTAGAATCACATCTACTAATGATGTCGAATTCTATTATTTTCAACTATACGATGTTGTTCATTCATTCATCTTGAAATGTGTCATGCCTTCTGTGTTGACGCGCACACCCAATACTACTTCGCTAACGCGCTACTTGGTAAACAAGTTGTTATACTTACATTTTTAGTTATATTTAGTTCCGTTAGATAAGAATGAGTTTCAATAATCTTCTTTAATTAGTAAAAATTCAATCTTAATAGGTTGCACGTAGTGTTATTTTTGAATGACATCATGACATTGTTATTGTATTGAATGCGTTTGGCTCGATCACTCCGATTCTTTTCAATTTTATTTAGGTATCGTAACTTCATATTTTTTCTAGTTATTTTTTTTATATACACTTATTGTTCTGATTTCAGTAAAGCCGGATCGAGCTGCCGGTGCTGCTTAAGAACTGCTTCCTGAGGTCTTCCATGTCAGCCAGGAGCCGAATTTTTTAAGAAAAATTCTGCCCTAACGGAGGGGGTGTGTGACGTCGCAACCGCACGGCCATCGCTACCTCAAGATGCGCCCCCCACTGCAGACCCCTGTGGGGTATATAAAGGACCTGCGCGAGCGTCGCGGCCTTCTTGCCTGCGGTCACCAGCGCCGAGTTAAGTGTTCCTCACTACGCTGCGCCAGGACTTTACCAAACCACTTACCTACCTACCAACCTACGCCTTGAGACTACCTTGTATTTAATAGATATAAATATATAGAATAATAATACCTTTGTTAATCTATCGATTGTTTCTATTTATTCTGCCTACCTAACTAGTCATTAGTAGACTACGTTACAATCTTTTGCAAAGAAGAAATTTGATTTAATAATGGTTTTGATTGAAATAATTTTATTAGTTGCATTATTTTATCATTGCTCCACACTACTGCCATGTTTATAAACTGTTGCAAACACGTTTACACACGTCAACAATTGTCGCTAAACTGATGTTTACGCTTGTCGGGCGAGAGCTTGTCAACATGACGCTATCAACTCTGCAACTCGCAGTGTTGCCAGCAACATGTTGACAGCAATTCCACAACACGTTGATTCAACTTTGTTGCTAAACAAATGTTTACCATGAATACGGGGCTTAGTCTCAAACAATGCAGCTTGTACTATGGGTGTTAGAATTACTAAATAAATACTAATTTCTATATCTATTTTTTTTCACTTTTTCTTTTGTAAATACATTCTTTATTCAAATTATGAAATACGGGTGTTACTCACGTAATGTTGGTCTATTTAGTCGACCGCGGTTTCATCCGTATTTCATTATTTGAATAATGTTACAAACTCACGTCAGTTTTAATAAAAATATTAATACATTCCGCTTTACCCGCAACTTTGTCCGCGATTTTTATCGATTAACTATCAGCAAAATTGATTTATGACCCATTTGACAAATTTCCTTTGAATTTTCTAGTGGTTTAGCGTATGGGTTCGATTCTAGGGTCAGGCAAAGTGTGATTTGTGAACTTTAGGTCAGGCTATACACAATAGCAGCATGGAATTGGAATTGTGCCTCGTGGATGACGATAGGCTCACCCCATACCCCATGGGATCTAAAAATAACAGGTGAAATGTGGATGTTGTATACCTCTGCCATACCCTTCTGGGTAATATAGGCGTGATGTTATGCTATGATATGTTTCTTTGAAATTGTCAAAATCCGTAACGTTGACATTTGTTGAAAGAACAAGCAAATTTAGACTCTGAATGTCTGTACAAAATTATGGTGGATCATGAATTTACTTTGTTGATAGTACGTAGGTTGGTTGGATTTTAATAATTATTTTTGTGTTTGATATTCTTATTTTCAAGAAAGGTTTTGAAGTATATAATGTAAGATAAATTTGATTCATATTTACCTAGAACACTGATCCAGTTCAACTTGCCAGTAAAAGCCCGTATCCCTATGTAAACAACATGTGAATAAGTACTTATTTGTCTCAATACATAGTCCGAGTATGTGTCGTTTACATAAGCCAGTTTTTCCACCACCTTAGCTTCATTGGCGTCATTCAGAACAGCCAAGTGTCCACCTTCAGCCATACATGTAGAATAGGCCTGGTCCCAAGTCAAGCTTTCCTCATGCAATTTGTAGCAACTGCCCGTTGATTTTTCCAGCTTATATTCTGAAATTATTAAATCGTAAAATAATAGATACAGGGTATACGGTGACATTAAGCAGCGACAGCTGAGACTGTAGGACTGCGAAGTCAAAGGTCTCGGGTTCGAACCCACGGCACACGCCTCTGTCAATAAATCGTTAAGATTCGTCTTTTGTAATCCCAATTAGGCGCCGCCCCTATCCGATATTTTTTATATCGGATATCCGACAGTTTCGGTTACGGTTATGGAGCTCCTTAACAACCCTGATATGTACATATGTAATAGAATAGCGTCAAACAACAATAGAAGTGTAAATATGTATTTACTTTATTGTGTCAAATAAACATTTTTATTTATTTTTATTCGTCACCGTTAAAAAATATGTCGACTTATCTAAAAAAACTTCTTAACTCGAAAAAACGGATGGACTTTTATGGGGATAGGTAGTATCATATTTGCTATCATATTGCATATGAGGTAACCCAGACACTTTGTATATGATTTAGAAGTTTGCATCCTGTGTACCTAATTGTTTTGTCCTATGTAACGAGTCAGGTATGCAGCGCACTTCTACGTCTAACTACAGCAGTTATGGATAAGTTACATATCTGAATAGTGAGTACGTAACGTACGTGTGTGGCAGGAGTAAATAACACCCACTTTCCACCAGTTTTTGCCCTGCATACCTAATTGCTTGGCCCATTGTACATGTATATCTTATATACCTTTATCATAAGTGCCGCATTCAGTCAATGTCTCGTCTTCATGTTGTTCTCTATAGCAGATATAAGGCAGCGGTGTATCGCACGAGACCACATTTATTGTATCTCTATCTATGCTGGTGCAATTGCCAAGCCTCGCATCCAAAGACGTGATCATATCCTCCACAGGCAGATCTTCAAGGAGAATACCTAGAAAAAAGGAAGGTCAAAAGTTATTCTGGCCAATGCCCGCAAGTTAAAAAATATTTTCAACGCCATCTATTGAACTTTTGCGACAACTCACTTCTAGCTGAAAAACCCTAAAAATCCCCCTTGGGAATAAAATTTGGAAAAACCCCAGTACAGAAATTCATTTACTTTTATTCCACCAATACGCACTAAGATTTTAGTTAATTTAAGCCTTACATTACCTCACCTTACATTTCTTATGCGAACTTCCCAAAGAATGGAATGCCTTGCCCGAGTCTATGTTTCCGCATGAGTCCAACTTGGATCTCTTCAAAGCAAGAGTTAATAGGTTTCTCATAGGTAAGCGTGCTCCACCGTAGACCGCATCATCACTTACCATCAAAAAACTAATAAAAAAAGGCCAATAGGAAGATACATACTTTTACTTGATACAAATACTCCTGGAACGAATCGAGCTTTCATATCAATGAAGTACTGAATTGACTGTTTATTATCTCCCATGACACTTTTCATTCCATAAGCCAATTCTTCAGTTAGAGGGGCTGCCAGAACTGCTCCTGTAATTTAGCATCAGAAGAATGTTCCAGATGTTAGGGATATGAAATTTCGGATACAAATTGATTACGGATATAAGATTGATTATTATACCGGATACGGATTCGGATGCGGATATTAATTTATTTCGGATTATCCGTTAGTTTCGGATAATTTCGATTACGGATGTAATACATAATACATATAGCTAATAAAATGGTTTTATTTATACGTCACCATTTAGTACGAATTGCAGCCGGCCGATGAAAACAACTTGTAATAACGTGTCTCAAATAGGCTCCGCCCCTATCCTATATTATTCAAAACTTTTATTTCGAATTCGGTTACGGTTACGGATATTTTTTTATATCGGATATCCGATAGTTTCGGTTACAGTTACGGAGCTCCCTAACATCCCTGGTGTATAACACCCACATTGCACCATTTAATTTAAGGTCCCATAAATTAAATAATAGTTATTTATGGTACAAGTAAGAAAAAGTTTATATTTCTGTTGTGAGTGCCAATTTTAAATCTTGAGCTTGCGAAGTAGTCTTAAATTGAATCAGGAGCGTAGCGAGTGATTCTAATAAAGACTACTTCGCAAGCGAAAGATTTTAAGAGGTCACGAACTGGAAATTATTTTTTTCTTACGCGTTACATACAAAACTTTTCACCTCTTCCAGTGAGAAAATATTAAGATTTAAATAAACTAGTACTCGATTGCTTACCCTGAAATAATTCTATGAAATATGACAGTAATACCAATTTAGAACGCGTTTTAGGACCTTTTGTAAGTCGCCACTAATTAAATATGTCGTACGCTTTCAAATACTTTTCACGTGATTTTTCTGGTAAAAAAGCAAACTTCTGTGTTAGAAGCAAGTTTTCGCAACTCTTTTGGAGTTCCACAAAGTTCTTCATCACTGTATTAATAATTTTTTTGTTAAAAAGTGTCAGTAAACAATTAAACATAAACTGAAAAGAATTTATAGTTGCCCGCGATGACTGACACAGACAACATACACAGACTTTTTTTTTTAAACCGTGCGTTCGGAAATTCGTTTCGTAACATTTATTTATAGAGTCTAATATTATGTACCTGATTTTAATTAATTTAATTGTTAATCACGAATATAAAACCATTAAAATATTAAATAAGCGCGTTTTTATATAATTTAAAATAATTAAAACGTATCGTGTGTAGTTTTTTAATAAAATTGATGTCAATGTTTATTACTAATCTACATGGTGGCTGCATTGTTTTTTTCCAGCGCCTATTCTTTGGAAGGATTTTGTTTCGAAATTTGAATCACTTTGCCTCACTAGTGAGTAAAAACGGTTTTTACTCACTGAATTCTGGCAAGCAAACGATCTTTTTCGTACTGGTGTGGTGAAAATAAAATTAATTTGAATTTTTTACATTTTATAGAACGCCAGAAGCAATTACACTATCCAATGGTCACAATGACAAGGCCAAATATAGTCATTCACTCACACAAGCACACTCAGTCTCAGAACAAATATTTGCGAATCACACAAAGATTTGTCCCATGTGGGGATCGAACCCACAACACCAGTGCAGTGGAGAGCGGCGCGGCGACCGCTTAAACCACTACACCACACGTGCAGACAAATGATTGAGGGTGAGCCTATCCCGCACAATTCCAGACTACGTGTTGCTATTGAGCATATCCTAACTGTAAATTTTCAAATAACACCTTTTCTATACCCGAGTATTGAACTAGTGACCTCAAGGTGAGCGATCGCATAATCGTGACATGTTTGAAATTTTGTTTGGGACAAATAAGAAGAAAAGAAAGAAAATTATTTTTATTTTCTTACATAACCAACACATGCAAAAACAGGTAAGTATTATATAAAATGTAATAAATATGTAAGAAAACGTGGCGGTTGCTCAGCTTTAATGCTGTGGAGTCTTGCATTTCTGTAAACCTTCCACAGCGCTGATTATCAGTTTGAATCATGTTTGAATGTTTGTGACTCAATATCCCTCAAACTCCTTAATAGATTTTTAATTTGGAACACAATAATTTATAGCTTAGATTAACCTTGGCTACTTTTATTGACGCTGTTTTGAAATATCATCATCGTATCATCGCTTCCACACGAACAGATGTGATGGGACAATATTTACGGTTGAAAATTATGATTCCAGTGAGGCTCGAACCTCTAGGTTTTACGTACCCAGCGCCCTAACCACTTTTGGAGGGCCAGTGGAATCCAATTCTTCCACTATTGCTCACATGAATGTCACGACCGAAGATGGGCTATGGTTTAAGTGGAAAAGACACATTTGGGTGAATTGCACAAGCATAAAAAATACACGGCAAACGTGAGAATGGTAGTGCAATGTGCTGATTTTATTTAATATATTTTTTCTTAAAAAATAAGTTCTTCTCTACCTTGGCAAAAAAATCATTGATTTCTACCCAGTAATATACCAAAAAAAAATTACAAAGTGTCATTTTATCATCACGGTGGCCTGTCCCGAACCCAATTCCGCTCATAAAATACCTTCCCCTGCAAATATATTCATAATATGGATTTAAATCGGTTGTTTCATCATTAAATTATAATATATTCGATCAAATAAAACCATTTTTGTTTGTTTATCTTCTGTCTCATGGATTTGACAGGCAATCAACTTTTGTCCGGAAAAAAGTTATCATTTCAGAGGACAGTAAGTTTTAGTAGAATAGCCACGTCAACATTGCGTTACGCCCTTCTCACCTTTCCTCACTTCGGATCAGGCCGGCTCAAGCTCTAGGCGCGATCGCACCAGTCCCAACGTCTTGCGGTTTACCGCCACAAAAGTAAGTTTATCAATTCAGTGATATGGGGACAAAAGTAGAATCATTTCGGTGGCTGTTATAACTCGAGCTAGATTCCTTTAATTTGTTTCAAAATAGTGTATTTAATTTCGCCGTAAGTACTGATTTGCTTGAGTAGTGTTCATATTGTTTTAAAATTTTTATCACACAGTAAGAAACGGTGCACAGTTTATCATTTAGGTGGTAATTTTTTATCATTTCGGTAGACACTTTTCATTTCAGTGGACTCTAAAAAATTCATCCTTAAATATTTACGTAAGTTTTGATGATATTTGATGGGCTCTCACACACAATGTTATAAAATAGGCTAAAGTTTCATTTTTCACTTAAAATATATAGATAGCATTGAAATTAAAAAAGTCCACCGAAATGACAAAAAAAAATCGCTTGTTGAAATTGACCCATTTACACTTGGCATCTTGAGTGTTTTTAAATCCCCATTTGGCCAGATTATGATTGTTGCGGGGTCTTTGTGAACTTGGATCTGGAGGTGGTTGAGGGACTTCCAATTTTGCCGCGGCAGTCCACTTCTTTGTGGCAGACTTTAATACAGGGTGGAAACTTGTGGTGATTAAAATAAACAGTTACCTTCATCCTTGCATTGCTGATATGCCTTATCCCAATTGGCTCTCACTTTATGCACAGCAAGCCAACCCTTAACTAATGGGATGTATTGATATCCTTGGCATTGCACATCTAGAAACAAAATAACATGCAATACACAGAAGGTTGTGTTAGATGTGTTTTAGGTTCCATTCACACTGATCGGCGCGTTTTATTCATCTTGCAATCGTTTTTATAAAGCATTAGGAGATTTGCTGTACGACAGCAATCTAAAGGCTAGTGAGGTAAATTCTATCAGTGAATAATCTGCCTCTAATCATTTTTTTTTGTATACATTTATTTTAATAAAAATATACAAATAAGTGTTAAATTAAATTAGTCTAATAACTTAATCTAAACTTAATAAGTCACTGTCAGAAGGCCTCGTTCCCAAAATGCTAGCAGCATTACCGCGTTGTATCGCGATATTAAGTCGCTGGCCGAAATATAAGCCAGCATTTCGAGAACGTGTTGCCTCAGTTAGACGCGCTGACAACTCTTTGTACAGACTATAAGTGGTACGGTCCCAAGGCCCTAATGTTTCGATCGCAAAAGGTGCAAACATATAACAGCTATCAAGCATGCTTATATTAATATAATATGTTTAGTTTGCTACTGCAAACACCTATTTATGATGGCGGTTTAGTCTTCTCTTTTTAGGATATTTGGTTAGGGCTGAGGTCAAGGTGTTGGAGCCAAGGTCTTGGATTCGATGTACTTCTATGCGGGTTTTGTATGCTGTTATTCTGAACTTCTTTCTTTTATAACGTTTAAAAAAAGTCTTGCGTCACTCGAATAAGGTTGATTTTTACATTCGACTTCTTACGCGGCCGACACGCTGACACGAGCCGGCCTAACCCGCTCAGTGTCAACCTTATATCTATAACGCAAGACTCTTTTACAATCGACAAGTATAATCAGCTAGAATCCGCGCCGGTCAGTGTGAACGGACCCTTAACGGTCAGTGTGAACGGACACTTTACTATGTTAAGTTTCCATGTGAGAATATAAAATTAAAATATTGTCAGCTTACCACGATCTAGTAAGTAGGCATCTCTTAAGTAAGTGTGCTCTACCGTAGACCGCATTATCACTTACCATCAGGTGAGATCGTGGCCAAACGCGAGCCAATTCACCATCAAAAATATATTTCCAAGCATTACCATTAAAAATTTCGTTACTTCTTCTTGTCGTGTCAATGACTATAATAAAAATGTTTTTCTTCTATCTATATGGTTTTAGACCAATAGGATGCGACTGTGACGCCTTTTTGGTTGGCCTGCATAAGGTCTTTTATGGTACAAAGGGTGGGAAGTAATGGGCTGGACAACAAATGGGCCATATTTTGAGTGGGCGATCCACATTTGCAACTAATGTTAGATGTATTTGTGACTTACTTTCCAACTCCAACTATATACTTCTGATTAAATTCGTTGCGGGTTCCAAGACAATTTTAACTCTCCCTGGGATTGCCCGTGTGTCATGCACGGTGCCTTTCAGTTGGTTACCGCTGTAGATCCTGGCGTCACAGGAGTCACAGTGGTGGGCGTGTGGGTGGGATTATATCCCGTAAAAAAAAAAGATCTATTTGTGAATCTCCACTTGGCCAGGTTGTCTTTGCAGCGACCAACTATATATACCGTTACTGATATATCCAAAACCTATGGATCAATAGTCGTAAAAAAATGTACACCGACATCGATTGCCGTATATGGCTGCATCGATCGAGTTACAATCAATTAGTGGACAGTTTTCTTAGGTTATACAGCCGTATCACGTCAACTCTGGTCATTCAACAGTCGAATGCCAGTCGAGCGATGGGTCTAATAACACCCTTACACTAACTAAGCAACCGTGGCGCTATGGACAAGGCATCGGTTCGAAGCCTGGCCTTTCCACCATGGACGTGAACTTCCTTCTAACACAAGCGAATTAAGCTTAGCTGGAGGGGTTTACAAGAATACTATTGATTTGTATTTGTAAATTAGAATTATGTTTTTTTATTTAAAAATAAATACTGCTGCTCAACCTTTCTAAACCCAACCAACCTTTTTAGGGTTCCGTAGCTGAATGGCAATAAACGGAACCCTTATAGATTCGTCATGTCTGTCCGTCCGTATGTCTTAGCCGATTTTTTCCGTAACTATAAGAGCTACACTGTGGAAACTTGGTAAGTAGATGTATTCGGTAAACCGCATTAAGATTTTCAAACAAAAACAGAATAAAAAAAAGAAAATTGGGGTTCCCCATACTTAGAACTGAAACTTAATTTTAATTTTTTCATCAATCCCTTATGTGTAGGGTATCTATGGATAGGTCTTCAAAAATGATATTGAGCTTTCGCTTTCAATATATTTCTTTTCATAACTGAATAGTTTGCGCGAGCGACGCTTCCAAAGTGGAAAAATGTGTGGGGACACACATTTTTCCCCCGTAACTTCTAAAATAAGGGAATGATAAATGTAAAAATAATATATGATGTACATTACCATGCAAACTTCCACCGAAAATTGGTTTGAACGAGATCTAATAATTAGTTTTTTTTAATACGTTATAAATCGTAAATCGCATTTTACCTTTCATTCAATCAACTCCAATATAATAAAGAATGAAGAAAAACATGAAAAAAAAGACTCGCACTTGGCTGGTTTTTTTTAATAATAATTTTATGAATTTTAATATTTTTGGAGAAGGAATATGTTGGCTATGTAATACCATACTGAAAACACGCAGTATATTAAAAAGTTTTACATGTTCTAATTAAATAGGTATAAAAACACTTACCCGCTATTATTGATAACATAAATATAGACAAATAAATAGCGCGCAAAATCATATTAAAATACATAGTGACGTTCACATTAATTCAGATTACTTTTAAAACTGAAATCCGTAAAACCAAATGTATGGGAAACTGGAGAGTAGACAGTATTAATAGAAATCTATATTTAACAAGCGATCGCCCTTGATCGCTCTAGTCATTATTCGCCGGTCCTTACCCGTTGTTCTCCATCAGCCAACTATATAAACGTGCAGGACCACCTGCCCCCTGAGTCCAGTCTGCAGTGGCCCATATGGAAATCCTTGAATCGGTTGCAAGCTCAGGTTGGCTGCTGCAGAAAAATGGGGAATAATCCAGCCAGGTGAAACACAATGTGATTTTGGTGCTACCCAGCAAACAATGACAAATCTCCTTGAATGTCCCAATTGCCCCGACAATTGGTCCTTGAGCGATCTGAATAAGGCCACGGAGAATGCAATTAATGTAGCCACCTAGTGGGCCGGGGTGGTACAAAAACTTTGATTATTGACTCGTAAGAAGAAGACTCGTTGTCGTAGCCGAGAGACAAGTGCGAAGCGACGCGATGATTTGGTTTTCCTAGGTGGTATCCGCACTTAGTCCTCCTATGGGACCGTTGTACGTTGCCCGTTTACTCCAGCCAGCCTAAATTAGTCCAGAAGGAAAGCAGCCTCCGAAGACTGCTGCAGGCTTCCGGAAGCGATGTTGGTGACTGAAGAAATTGTGCCCGTTGGTCGGCCACGCTGCTACATTCCATGATGACATACTGTTGCGTTTCTTCTGCCTTCATGCATCCTCTGCAAAGAGGGCTATCTGTTATTCCTATCGTGTGTAGGTGTTTGTTAAGAAGACAGTGACCAGTCAAGGTTCTAATGATCTTGCGGAGTCTGTCTCTATTCAGTTTGGTGAGGTCACGGGCAAGTTTTTTATTAAGAGCTGGAATTCTTAGTTTGCCGACATTCTTCACTTGTTGTCCACACTGTCAGGTGTATATTCTGGGTTTCTTCGCGCAACCATGTTTTAATTTGGGCCTGAGGGATGGGCAGCAGAGGTTCCGGACCATACACTTTTGTGTCTGCTCCCCTTCTGGCTAACTCGTCTGTGACGCGATGATAAATTTTATTTTGCGGACATACATTTACTTTTTATGATATACTTTAGATTTATAATAACAATGTACCTAATGTATAACTGTTATATGTTCCAATAAATAAAATAAAATAAAAAAAATAAAGATAAAGATAAAGATTTATTATTATATTACCGGCTGCTTTTTTATAGATATATCGATGCGACTAAGGACCAGAAGGCTGGTTTTTATTTGGCTCAAAGAATAAGCATTGCCATACAACGTGGCAATGGACGGACTGTAGGTCCACTGATGGTAAGTGTTAACTAGAGCCCACAAAAGCAGATTGTTGATGCGTTGCTTCATCTGACGATTCCGGTGTTATGCCTTGCGCCAGTTATTTCAGGGACTTTGGCCTTCATTTAAAGGTAGTTCTAGCCATTGCTGCTGGTTATGAGTGATGGCTCTCTCTTTATCTCATTATACATTGCCAGTATAAGCTGGTCCAACATTTCATGGAAAACCTAGGGCTGACCGTGGTGTGCGTGATCATTGGGCGTGTGGGCGTGCTGGCTGCACTCATGTCACACTGCAGCAACACGCGACACCGTTTGACGCGTGTGCAGCCATCAAATTTAATAAATAAATAACTATTTCACAACTAACACAACGCCAACTAGTCCCAAACTAAGCAGAGCTTGTACTACGGGTACTAGAATAACTGATACTAATACATATATACTTTTTTCTTTTGTAAATACATACATATTATACATAGAAACACCAGAAACTACAGATTAAGACAAACCCCCATGTTCATGCACACAAAGATTTGTCTTATGTGGGCATCGAACCCACGACCTCGGCGTCGCAGGCAGGTACACTACCCACTCCGCCATCCGGTCGTCAAATTTAAAATCGGGCAACAGTTAGTATACATTTAGAGCGGGAATTATAAAAATAGTTAACTAATTTTAGTTACAGCGCGCCCTTGACAATGTTCCATTCCAGTGTCTCGGAAAACTATTAATTCGAGAACAGTTATAAAAAAACTATCCTATATATATTCCTCCTCGGCTCCACTTGCGTGGTACGTCAGTAAAAAGTAGCCTATATTACTTCTAAAATACAAATAATTAAACAAAGGATCAGCATTGCCATATTCTTCTTCTTCTTTCGTATCGATGGCTGCAGTCATATTCTCATGGTGTTGACTTGCCATCGTGGTGAAAGGATTCGCCAGTCTGCTTGGTGGACATTTGCAGACTGCCCAGGGTGCGCCGGACGTAGAGGTTGATTGCGTACGTAGCTCGGGTAGGCTTCTTTCATGCACCCGGAGCATTGCCATACAATGAGGTAATATCGCCAGTCTTCTGGGCACGTTCACGTCGATACCATCACGCTTATATTACCCAAAAGGGTGTAGCAGAGGTATACTACACACACACTTCACCTTGGGACTTAAACATGACCCTGTCATGTTTAAGAGACGGCAGACCCGTGAACCTATCGCGTATAGTGGTTGCGTATACGCTCTACGCCTCTCACCGCGATGTCTCGGGTACGATGCCCGGGACTGGCAAAGTGTTATTTGTGAACTTTCCGTCAGGTAATTCACAATAGCAGCACGGAGTTGGAATTGTGCCCGGTGAATGGCGATAGGCTTACCCCCTATCCCCTTAAACACAAATAGAAATAATGTAGGTTTTATTATTAAATTTATTCCCAAGCTGGATAAAAGTTTTATTTTAAATATGAGATTTTAGGATCTCTTAAATTACAGACTTTCCCATACTGGTGGTAGAGCTTACTGATGGTAGAGCTCTTGTGAATGAGCTCGAGGGCGGCAGCACCACCGTCTCACCTTTAACCTGCCGCCAAATAGTAGTGCTTCCATCACTGTGTTCCCGTTTGGTGGTGAGATCAGGCATGAGGCATACCACCGTAGTCCTCAGCTGCAGCGACGCATCTATAATCTGCTTTTGTGGATTGTTGATATCCATGGGCTGAACTTCACTTACCATCAGATAAGTACGATCGTTCGCTGTGGGCGTAGTATAAAAAAAAAAAATTGACCGATATAAATGAGGCACCCTAAACAGCACGTACTTAGCCGGCGAAATTACCAATTAATTGCAGTAAATTTAATTTAAGTGTAAACCAGTGTCACTGAATTCAATTAACAATGTCACTGGTCACGCCCGAAGCACTGGGCGCTCACTGAAACCGCAAATGTGTAAAATGTTAAACGGTTAACTGAGTTTCAATACTGAAAGAGTTTTTCGTGAGAAAGTTTGTTAAATAGTTGTGTACTAGTTTGAGAGAACTGCCTCATATTTAATCTGCCGCAGATATTTTCGCTAATGATTTGGTAGTGAAATTTGGTCCTCAAATTACTGGCACATGAGGCATAACATCGTAGTACTCAGTTAATATAATAATAAATATCTCACAACTTACACCCAACGCCATCTAGTTCCAAACTAGGCGGAGCTTGTACTATGGGTACTAGAATAACTGATACTAATACATGTATACTTTTCTTTTGTAAATATATACTTATTAAACATAGAAACACCTAGACTTAGACAAACCCCCATGTTCATGCACACAAAGATTTGTCATAAGCGGACATCGAACTCGCGACCTCGGCGTTGCAGGCAGTACAGTGGGCCAACGAGTTAGCTATGCAGGGCAAAAACTTCTATGTCATAGTAAAGATTTACTACACCAGTTATAAGTGAGTTACATATCTAAATAGTGGGTATATACCCACTATTTAGATATGTAACTCACTTATGTACTGTAATATTACAGTTATTAAATATGTAATTCACACATGAATATCTATTGCAATCAGTTTTCACTATGGCGTAGAAGTTTTGCATACCTAATTGCTTGGCCCACTGTACACTACCCACTCCACCATCCTTAATTCCCGTTAGATTTTACTTAATCATGCAACGCGTAAATTTAAAAGTTAATACTCTACGTAAAATATTGATATTCAGTTGAACCCGTTAGTCAGAAAGCATAAAGACTGTTTGTCAAAGACTACACTTAAGAAAGTTAATCCGAGATACGGTAACAAATCTCAAAAGTACATACTTGGGAATCGAAACCCATATCAAGTGGACTCTTCAGTCAAGGTATTGTATTTTCCAGAGGGGTTGCCATAATAAAGACATTTTTCTTTCAATGTCAAAGATTCTAGGCGTGGTCAGTTTTCATTGCCAGTGTATTAATAAAAAAAATATAGTATAATATTACTGGTGGTAGAGCTCTTGTGAATGAGCTCGAGGGCGGCAGCACTACCGTCTCACCTTTAACCTGCCGCCAAATAGTAGTGCTTCCATTACTGTGTTCCGGTTTGGTGGTGAGATCAGGCCATGAAATTACTGGCACATGAGGCATAACACCGTAGTCCTCAGCTGCAGCGACGCATCTATTATCTGCTTTTGTAGATTGTTGATGTCCATGGGCTGTACTCTACTTACCATCAGGTGGACTACACGTTCGTTCGCTGTGAGCGTAGAATAAAAAAAAAAAAAAAAAAAATTGTCGCTGATTTTTTTTTTATGTTCCTTACTATTAGATATTTCATAAAGATGACAATTTAGTCTAGATATAAAATTAGAGACTAATGAATAATTTCATTTGGACCTAAGCTACTAAATTAATTTATGCTAAGAACGTGTCTATTAACACCTATCTTATTGTCTTCATATAACAATAATATCACTTCTGTCAATTGATGAAAAAGATTGAACCCCACAACACAGTGTATCCTAGTGTGGGGCTGAGTGATACTGTCTTCTTTTTTATACTACGCCCACAGCGAACGAACCTGTAGTCCACCTGATGGTAAGTCGAGTACAGCCCATGGACGTCAACAATCCACAAAAGCATCTGCTTTTGTGGATTGTCGGTGTGCAGTAAGGTCGCAGGTTCAAATCCTGCCGGTACCATATCTTTTTCAACTGTTTCTTAGTATAATTTGCCAAGCATAGCTAAATGCTATAAAAATAATCTATTAGAAGTTAAAATACCTTTTCAATGACGTATCATAATGTATTGGAGGGTTGGATTAAAAAGGTCTTTAGTTTTTAATCTCGATCTTTTAATACTTACAAACTTATTACACGCTAACCAGTAGACCAACTGCGTCGTTGGTCTACTGGTTAGTGTATGCGCCTCTCACCGCAAGGTCTGGTACGATTCCCGGGTCGAGCAAAGTGTTATTAGTGATATCCGTCAGGAAATTCAGAAATTACTGGCACATGAGGCATAACACCGTAGTCCTCAGCTGCAGCGACGCATCTATAATCTGCTTTTGTGGATTGTTGATGTCCATGGGCTGTACTCCACTTACCATCAGGTGGACTATACGTTTGTTCGCTGTGGGCGTAGTAGAAAAAAATAAATTCTCAAAAGCAGCACGGAGTTTAAATTGTGCCCGGTGGATGGCGATAGGCTCACCCCATAGGACATAAACATAACAGGTGAAATGTGGGTGTTGTACACCTCTTTTACACCCTTCTGGGTAATATATATATGTGATGTTATTATACTTACTTCCTTGTTTCGAAAAAAATATTTTCGAAAAGACTAAACTGATTTGTTGGACAGCGTTTGCACTAGGTAGAGGTCTCGAGTTCGAATCCCAGGACAGATAAAAATGAGTGTTGGCATTTTCTGTGAAGAAAGCCCAATATCTGTCCGAAGACTGGTAATTGGAGGTCTTGGTGTATAGCCCTTGGTCTCTCCTCGGTCGTGATGGTCGATCCGTCCCATCGGGCTATGAGAGTGAGTGTCCCACACGTTAACATAAAACTACGTATGTCATGGGTCCGGCAGTGTATAATAAGTTACCATCCCTTATAAGACACATAGTTGTAAATATTTATATATGAATTAAATATTAAGTTAATTTGGAAAAAAAATATTATTACCAATAAATAAGTATGAATTGATGTGCTCTTGTGTTACGTGCAGACGTTTTATTGAGCATTATAATAATATTATTATGTCCCATGCAGTAAGTGTTGTCGTACGTTTAGATTTGTCCTCACAGGTAAGGCTTCTAGACTTGGTTAAAGTCAGGCTTTTAGATTTTAGACCAATGAATCTAGAGGCATGATGACAAATTTTTCTTTCTATATGCAATTGAAACCCGTCTCGATATAAGGAACATCATTAAAAGAATTACTTTGTTAATACATAAACAGCCTGAGATAATACAATTTTAAACTCACATTAATAATTGACCCGACCAAACGCCCCAGACAAACAGCTACATAAGCGTGACGTCATGTTTAAGGATTTTGTATGTGAAGTTATGAATTTAGTTCTATATTTTTTTGATAGTTATACGATATATTGCGTTTACGAAAATAGTTTAATAACAAAAGTTGCTATAAATTGTGCAAGTAATTAAATGATAAAATATTTTTTTATAATTTCGTACTTTAAAAATGGACTCGTCCATGAAACTTTGAATGATCATAAAATGAGTTAGATTTATAGAATGTAACTAAATATTCTGGCATTTGGTTTATGTTTACCTATATATTGATAAGGTTTCCTATATTTTTCTATCTATGGTTCAGACATCATGCCCATTGATTTACTTTACTCTAAAAAAATGAAATGTAAACAAGTTTTTTAATTTTAATCATTTATTTCTCAAAAAAACACACAGTATTGATATTATGACAAATATGACGAAATATTATTTCTCAAAAAACACACACAGTTTTGACATCATGACAAAGATTACGCAATATGAAAAACATAAGCTGGAGCGGGTAGCTTCACCACAGTCCGAAAACATTAACTTGCTAAGGTTTAGGAATTATAAGAACAACATATCAACACACAAATCATAAGAGCCAATTTCACGTAACGTTATACCGAGTTTAGTGCTGAAATCGGTTCAACTAAGATCTTCATTAAAATCAGTGAAATTTACCCTTACTTATTGTAACAATAAACACATTTAAAAAACAATAAGTACAATAACAAACTTTGATAATGGGATGGATACTCGTTACAATTCACTTTTTTTACATTTTATGAGCTATTAAGGGCGCTGAAGTCACGCGAATCAACCTTGGCGTAGTGACCAGTTCAATTGAATTGTGAATTAGTTCCGTCCTATTACCAATTGCAAGGTAAATATAGTGTTTTTTTCTCTCTTCGCTTGTCTTCATTCTTCGACCGTAGAATTTGTAAAGCGCATGCCCTTATCAGTTCTCCGTCCAGTAGTATCAACACACAGGCAAGAAGAATGACAAGGGCTCGCAACATTACATTAAATATCTTCAATATCTTCTTAATTCTTGCAATCTTCAGGATTACTCAAAACAAGGTACCGCTACCGCCATCTAGTGTCGAGTAGCAAAACTATTAGTTTCTTAGTTGGTGGATAGATTGCGCTGTGGTCATATTCCTGCATTCTCAAAGTGAGCAAATTGGGATTTTTTTTTAAACGATGCCTGCACTAGGAATAACTCCTGTGTCGCGAGGGTGTTCACTAACATACATTTTAAACACACAAAGCACACCCAGAGTCAACAAATCATTGCGAATCACACAAAGATTTGTCCCATGTGGGGATCGAACCCACAACACCAGCGTAGTTGAAAGTGGCGAGGCGACCGCTTTAACCGCTACGCCAACCGTGCACTCGCAATTACTCGTGAACATTACAATTCCAGTAGGTATACATAATATTTTTTTGCTCGACAGCATTGTTAATTTAGAACTTTTTAATTTTATCTGAATGCGTTAACAAGATTCATCTAATATATAAGAATTTACGCGGAATAGAATTGGTTTTATGTATACCTACTGATTATTCTGATACAATAAAGTTATAACAAACTTTTGGTACACTATTTAGTACAAATATTATTATAACAAAAACACATAACATCAATTTGAAAGTTTTGAATATTTACTAACAAATACGATTATTACAAGATTTTAAAACTAAATTAATTAAATTAAACACAATATTTGTCGAGTACCTGCAACAAAAGAATACACGATTAATTATAAATAAAACAGACAAGAAAATGGCGAACAAAATGGCGGACAGAGCACCTATTGTGTCAAGACATCTTTTAATTAAATTTGTCAAATCAAGACGACTTTTTATATTATGATGGTGGGTATTGTGTTTTTTATTGTTAAATCTTAATTATAAAATGGTGGTGGCGCTCTTGTAAACGAGCTTGAGAAAAAAAGTGCCATTATTTGCCGTCAAACAGTAGAAGTACAATTTTGTTCCAGTTTAGTGGTAACATTTTTATATTGATTTAAATTTTATTTTGATTTTAATTTTGATATTTAGTTGATTTTAATTTGTGGTTTTAATTTATGATTTTAATTTGAGATTTTAGTTTTACCTAATTTCGAATAATTTTAATTTTAATTTTTAATTTGTAATGCACGGAGGTATAGACTTTTCCTTATACAGGCATATTCATTGCCTAAAAGGAGATTTCTATCCCCACGCATATATGTGATTTATGATTAATAATTTATTTAATTATGATTAAATTATACATATATTATATAACATATTGTCATGCAATTTTGTAATTGATATTTAAGATTAATAATTTTTTTTTTTTTTTTTTTTACTTTAAATCGCTTTCGCTTGTGGCATGTTATGCAGTACCTGTTGGAGAAGACACTGGCACCCGCAACACGGTAAATACTATCGCGGTGGCCAGCGATTATATATTTTTGTAAAATACCCTCTTTTGTACCAATAAAGATTTATTTATTATTATTTATTATTACGAGCATATGATGTGATATTTCGTGTCTGGTCTAGTCCGATGTTGAAATGCACCTGCTAAGCTTTGCTGATTTATTGATTATGCATTAATATGCATGAACATGGGCTGTAGTTGCCATTTATTCACTAGTCGCGGATGTGAATCAATGTATTGTAACATATGTAATGTACCCAGAGTATGCCCCATCTGTTATCTTGCTCTTTACTTCCCTTCACTTGGATCCGCGATATACCAACAAAGAAGGGGTTGAAGTCACCACCTACTAACATATGGTAAAGAAATATTTATAAAATACGCACAAAAAGTTGCAAACAATGTAATACATAGGAATAAATTTAATAAGAAATGATATTGCATATATTATATATATATATATATATATATATATATATATATATATATATATATATATATATATATATATATATTATTAATATACTGTAAATGCCATGAAGGAGCATAATGTATACAAGATTGGATGATAGATTGTAGTTATGTATCTGTAAACACATGTAAAAAATAAAAAAATAAAAAAAGGTAAAGAAAAAGGGAAAAAGAAAGAAAATAAAAGAAAAAGAGAAAGAAAAAAAAATATAGAAAAGAATAGAAAAGTAGAAATATCTTAAAGTAATTATACCAAACCAACCACCCCACCTTACCTTACCCCTTCAGCGTATACGCTATTGTATACGTTGACGCCAGACCCAGAGTATAGTCGCAAAAAATTGAATAAAAAGCGATAAAAGTACAGCTAGCAAAAAATCTCCGAGTAAACTTGTCGGAGAAACTGCGGCAGTGCAAACATTTAAAAAAATAAAAAAAAAACATATGGTAACACAGTATTCATTGAACAATCCATTGACACGATAAAAAGAAGAGAAGCTAGTTATATCATAAAAAGGCCTGTAATGTGTTATTTAATACCTTTTACAATGATAATACGTTAAGAACATCTCCTGAGTCAATTTGTCAATGAGTTTCTAACTTATTGTTCGTCATGTATACTCAATACTTATAAACTTATTGCGTTTCACAAAAGTATGTTTAAGGTGGTAAGTATTAGATCTAGGAACATTGTGAACCCTGTCGGGCATAGCTGAGTAGGAGAGCGGACAATAATTATAATAATATGAATTATATTTTATGCTACTATTGTAATAATTAAAGTACAAGTTCAACGGATGGTAAGAGTCTAGGAGAATATTTACTAAAATGAAAAAAAGTTGTTGAACAAAGGAGGATTGTTGAACATCTTTTCTAGCCATAAAATATCTAAAATCGATTGTTAAACTTCAAATTAAAGTTCCTTCCTCATCAATTAATCACCCCAAAAATCAGGTTGTCTCCCTCACCTAATAAGTAACAAAGACAGTTTACTTAACATTTAAGGTCCCAGTTTGGGCGCCATTTGCAAAAGTTGATAGATAACTGTACCCTTGTCAGTGACTCGCCCGGAATTCAATTCTGGCCCTTTCGAAACCGTTACCATCAGTCAATGTGCTTATTACTACAGTTATGAACGAACATGACTGAGAATTAATGATTTTAGACAAAACACGCAATTTTGAGCGCGGATATTAGTGGAACTTCAAATTGAGAACTAGGAAGTGCTTCGTTGTTATATTAAAGAGCATTTAAATGTTACTGAGAGCCTTCGCAAACTACAGAATCTCACTCTTATTGGATCCTTTATTTGGATTTGTAACCAATATAGATATGTAGGGAAGCGGGTACATTTTTACCAATTTGATATCGCCCCATTTCTTTTACATCTCATTATGAGCTGATAGAAATTCTTTTAGGAAATTTCTCTTGCATAATTTTTTGTAGTTTTTTTTTCTGTTTCTTATTTTTTTTATTTTAGGGCCTCACAGTGCAACCTCTACCTATCTCAATCTATCTACTATCTTACGGTTGTGGGTGAGGTGGTGTTTCTTCCTTCGAATTTAACCTAGCCAAAAATCAATTAGCAGTAACGGTCATATTTTCAAAAAGAAAACATAATTATCACGCCAATTAATAACAAAGGTAGTTAGACGTGACAGAAATCTCATAAGGGATCGTTAATAAGCTCCGAAATGACCGTAAATGTCCCGTTAGATACATTATTGGGGGCACTAAATCAACTTTTAATTCTACCCCCCGTTATATTAATTTAGTAACTCTTTTTGAACTAAATTGCTTCCGGGATTTTTATGCATTTTTGTTAAAAAATGAGTTTTTGTTTTTACGTTTTTTTAAACTTTGCTATATTTTATATGACAAGATATCAGCAGATGTATGTAATATGAGTTCTAGTTCCTATTAATCATTGCAGGATACAGATCATTTTTTTTTGGAAAATATTAAAAATACACAATAACGTATGATAGTACACGTCAAATCTTTTTAAAATTTAATTTTAAAGGTATTGTCATGTGTTATCGAAAAAAAAAACAAAAAAAAGGAATTTCAGTACTTATAACAATATATTATTCAACCTGTTCATTAAAGAGAGGCTCTATGGAATAAAAATTATTATGTTGACGTTTATAAATGTCTAATTTATTCCGTAAGCCAGACTACAAAAATATCCCAACTATTTATATGCTACAGCTACAGCCTTACCGAAATAAGATTTTTAACCGTTTCAAAATGCAATAAACTTCTTTAATAACCCTGAAAACTAACTGGAAACTGGCGTGGACCGGCAGGGTCAAATCGACCACGTTTAGATTTACGATCGGACCACTCTAGTGGAGCGTTAATCTTAGGTCTAATCGAGCGAGTGTGCGGAGACCCGATTGATTTTTTTCGGAGGGTTGCTAATGTTGGTTTGACTTTATAAGATTATTTTCTATATAATAGGTAGTAACAATCTTAAAAATTAAATAATACAAAACGACTTCATACCTAACTATGTACAGCTGGAAGAGAAATAGAACTAAAAAATTTAAAAAGTTATGCGTCAAAAAATACTTCCGCATCAATGTCAAATGCGGGTGACGTGCCTAGATGACTGGCGGCATTGCCGCGTTGGATTGCTATGCTCAACCTTTGAGCGAAGTAAGAATCAGCCTTCTGATCACATGAAGTGATGATCAGTCGTTTTGATATGTCTTTAAAAAGAGACTGGGGCCCGCCCATGACCCTAGCGTCTCGACTCCAAACGCCTCAAATATGTAATCTTTATAAGATGATGTTTGCAGATGTTTTGGAAAAAAAAATAGTTTAAAAAAACTAAAAAACACGCTTTTAAAGTATTTCTAACTAAATAGTGAAAAATAATTTCTAATATAAGCTGAAAATGGTAATGAACAAAAAATACTAGTATTATTGTGAAAAAACGTGGGTTGCTCGATAAACGAAAAATATGGCACAGAGCGCTTTAAAAGCGTGTTTCTTAGTTTTTTTAAACTATTATTTATTTTCTACTTTTTAGTTGATGACAATCATCGATCTTTGACAGGTGGGCAAAATTTGAATGAAATCTGTCCGTTTAAAGTGGGTCAAATCGAGTCCAAAGGAGTCGGTTACATACATACATACATACAGGTGAAGCTAATATAAGCGTGTTAAAAACATTGTAACTATATTATCTATAAGGGTGTAGTAGAGATCTGGTGTGTAATACAGCCATATTTCACCTGCTATGTTTAGGTTTCGTGTCATTTGTGGAGAGTCATGTTTGCTTAATATGATTTGTTCTGTTCATTTATTGCTTTACTATTATATAGGTGTAGTTGTAGTTGTTTCTTATTTATGTAATTTAGTTGTTTCGCCAAAATATTGTTTGTTTGTGACATTTTTTTTTCTTTTGTCACACTACTTTGTACTTATTTACTGGGCGCATCAGAATATCAGCGCTGCGGTGCTTTTAGCGCTGCAGTATTGTGCTGAGATGCGTACCATTTCTGGCATTATGAATAATATTTAAAATTATTTAGTTTAGACGCTTTGTAATGTTTTTTTTCTTATTCCAGAATAAATGATTCTTTTCTTTCTTTCTTTCTTTAGTCATATGTTTGATTTGTGTTTTCAATATGTTGCGAAGAAGGTATTTTAGATTTTAAAGCTAAGTATAGTGTAGTAGTTTTTGGATTTGATAGCGCTTTTAAAGAAATTAATTTGAAACCACTTTTTTGTTTCCTTTCATGCTAATGAATCCGTTATTTTATTAGACCATTATGTCACTAACGTTACGTTGAAGTTAAGTTATTAAGTTTTAAAGTTAAATTTCATACTGCGTATTGATTTATGTAACTTAAATTTAATAATTATTGTGTATTTTAATTGTTGTTGTGTTTTATTATTCGACTAGCTACATGCGGCGTGGGTGAACCCACGTGGAACTTCGATAACCCTAAAAAAATATGTACCTATAGTTTCCTCATGAATACGAATATTTATTGCTGAAAACTACATAATAAACCGATCAGTAGTTTTTATGTTTAAAGCGAACAGACATACACACGCGGCAATAGACTTTGTTGTATAATAATAAGGATTATAAAACATTTTTCGTAAAGTCTTACGTGCTGAGTACTATATTATAAAGTAGGTATATAAGAATAACATAATAAATAAATTTGGCTTTATTAACATTAGATAGAACGCAAGAAGCAATTACACTACCCAATGATCCCAATGACAAGGCACACACACATTCACCCACACAAGCACACCCAGTCTCAGAACAAATCTTTATTTATCTTAGAGTCAATAATGACACTTATTTGCAAAAAATGGTCTAACCAAATGCCGCGGCCAGGGGTCAAATCGGTCGGAACGTGAAAAATTCCACCCCCGATCCACTCCAGTGGTTTTATGTTATAAATTGGGTGTGTCGCCGACATGAGTCCGAAACGATTCCGTTTTCAACAAATTGGTTTGTAATAAAATTCCTTTTGTTACTTTATTTGTTGTACTGAATTTGTTGGCAGTTACAACGAGCAGTAGTATTTTAGATTAGATTTAATTAACAATACTTATAATTATAATTTAAATGGCTTGTTTTTCTTTTAAGACTCAATTTTACTTACCTTCTTAATCTATTGTTTTATTAAACACTTATTCGCATTTTTGTCTCCCATTCATTGTTCATACGGTACAGAGAATTCGAAAGCTAAAGCTGGAATTGGCAATAAATCTAATCAAAAATATTCATTCAGCTACGCAAAGATTTAGTTTATTTCTTATGAATAGGCTCAGAAACTAATAAATGGATTTCAAAATATAAGATATTACGGGATATTTATCGTGTATTTTGCTGTAGTGAGGTTTTTGATATTTTGCAGCTCTTGCTAACCGCTTGTTCACGATAAAACTGTGACCATGTTTAGTCTCAAATGTTATTTAATGAATATAATTCTTTCACGTACATAAAGCTACGTATCAATTAACAACACAGGCTGTAATTTTATCGAATTACACGTAGACTTAGTAGCGAAGGTGCTTATTCTTGATAAATACTGATCGTAATTAATTTCGCATTTCAAGTGATCATCAAAGAGAGCTGAATGCTAAATGCAAACTAACTGCCATCTATTATCAAGTAATTTACAACGTTAGCTCCTCCATTCACCGACAGATGGCGCAGTACGCAATCAAACAATGATTGCCTCTCGTGAAGTCTAGTGTAGTGTTGCCCACACATTAAACACATTTTGTACTTGGTAATTAATAATTATTGTCAGATATTGTTGAAATATTTTTTATAGACAAACAACCAAATTTATGTGATACTTTAACTAAAGGTTATTTTTTTCATTTTTACCACATTATTAAATTGCTTTATTCTTGAAACGTTTAGCCAACAAAGAGAAAAATGCTCAACACGGAGTTGGAAATGTACCTGGTGGATGGTGTTAGGCCTATCATATGGCAGGTGGAATGTGGGTGTAGGTGATATAGGCGTAATGTTATGTTCATTCCAAGAATCGAACACACAGCCCTCATAATGCAAGTGCTATTGCACATCTACAGCAATCAATACTAGTCTATTATTATCTCTGCTAACCCTACTAAACTTGAACACACGCCTCCCATGTTTTGCTGACCGTACAAGGCAATAAACAAACATGTCTAGCGCATTTGGTATTGCAGGTGGCAGGCCAATTGATGTCCATAGACCCTATTATCAACACAATTTCAATCTTATCCAGTTACAATACAGATGAAAATTGCTTGCACTTAGTAATATTTTATTGCCAATAAAATTTAGGTGGTAAACCAAGGTGGTAAGGTTGAAATTTCTATGGAATGGCGTTCGAGAAAGGAATTGAAATTGTTATGCGATTTTCGGTTTGAGATGTAGTTTGTGTGGCTAGTTGATGGCACGTTACGGTATTTTGTGCGAGAATCAATTTGTTAATGCGATGTGCTTGTTTTACTTATTGTTTTAATGGTGGTAGAGTTCTGTTAGCTCGAGGTAGCCCATTGTAATGCCAAATTAATGTGTGTTAAAGATGAGACGAAGGGCTAACATTATCGAGCTTGTACCTAAAATTTCTACCAACATCAAAGGTTAGAGATATTTCTGGCTTTACTTTATACAAAAACAAATCTAAAAGTTTCGATCCATTCTGAGCCCAAACAAGCAATGTAATAAAAAAAAAAAAAAAAATCCATTCATGTAACCACATGACAATTTTTTTAAGCATACCTACTAAGCTCTGTAAAATTGTATTGAAGTCTTTTCTATTCATTACCTGCACAAGTTGTTTTCAACAAAAAAAAAATAATATCCAGATTTTTTTTTATTTATTTAAATTTACAAAAACCATCTTAAAAAAAATACATTTTAATGCGTTGCTAAAAAACCACAGAGGTTTGAATGCAGCGCAATTTTATGTGCAATCTAGTACAGTTAAAACTTGTCATCAATGTGTATTTTAATGATAATAAATAACCAAATCTGCCTTCACATAACAGTACGAATAATGACTAATGATTCGAATCATTAATGTCGTGCCGTCGTAAAACTGTTAAATGTTAACATTGATCGCAATAAAATTTATTTTTAAACGCCATAATGATTTTCAAAATGGTGGATAGTAAAAATGTGTAAATAAAATTTGAAATATGGTCGTTATTATTATGTTATTGATTTTGTGATTATTTTATATGGTTCATTGATTATAAAGAGTAATTCTTTTTTGATTTTATACAGTTGTTGATATTTGTACCAGCTTTTAAAGTATTATAAGTGCGCTTTGAATTAGTTTTAGGTACAAATAACGTCACTCATTAAATAATTATTGTACTCTACTCTGACAAAAAAAGACTGACTACCCAAAATTGTCTATAGGTGCCTACTCAAATAAATTATTATTAGAAGTGACCTAAACACAAAATGACAAAATATCAAAAAATAATTATTATCTGGATAACCCTTTACATAAAATAAACCCGGAACCATCCTTACCAAGCGAAATGTTCCTTTCAAAAGCCCAAATTTTAATAAAATATACACAACAATTTTAATAAACAACGTCATCCAAAATTAAAAATCCACACTGGCCATAGACATAACAGACATACCAACCTAACAAACAAAACCACAGATAAAATAAATAAAAGCGCGCGAAAGCTAACCTCCATACTTCATTAAGTAACAAACAAAAGCAGTTACTGGGACTCTGAATATTTTACAAGTAATTCCGAGCAGAGGCGTTAGCTATTTGATGATATATCTCGCCAAGGGAGAATGATATGATACGTTCCATGGTATAAACTATGCATGGCGTTGTATTGACGTCTTGTCAATTGTGTACAACGACATCTGTTGTTAGAGTTAGAGAGTAAAAGTTACGCTACTCGCCGCTAGATGGCTTGTTTGATGTGAGTAAATTATTGTTATTATGAAGAAAATTACACAGTAATTTGTTAGCTCATTCATGGCTCATAAGCAAGAGTTTGTATTACAGTAATATACACTTAGTTCTGAGAAAAATCATGTGGCGTATATTATTATTTTTTCTGCGAGCGACATTATATAAAAATGGGCATGATAACAGACAATCAATCACGCTTGTATTATGATAATATTAATAATGTGTACAGTCAACCTCATTAACGCGTAAGCACACAGGCACACAGACATCCAATTACATCACAGCCATCAATAATAAAAACTTAGTTCCGCTACTCCCCGCAGCGCGGCGCTGCGTAATCTCATTACTGGATGCCGAAACAGTGATATTATACAGTCGAAGCTTGAATGAAAAGAAGTAAAACGGATGGAAGGCTGAAAGCATTTTCATTCGCTAAAAATCAGTGCTGAGAAAAAAAAACTCGATACTGAAACATGAAAGGTATTCCTTTTCCATTGCCGATTGTAGCAAGAAGAATTTTTTACGAATTTTAAAACGACGGCCCGGTTTTTAAAACAAAAGGACCCCCTGTTATCTGTTTCTTTGTTTTTTTGAGTTCGTGAGCGCTCACGGTAACATTTTAAAAGAATTTTTAGATTATAGTACCGCGTTTTGCTTTTAGTTGTACGAATTCTGTACTCGTTATTTCATTTCTTGTCTAAAACTATTCAAATTAGCAAAATGTTAACGAACCAAAAATATATTTACGATATTAAAGACAACAATTGACATTTTACAACAATAACCGCACAAAAGAGGTTTTAATTCTCACCGGTAGATGGCGGTATAAATTTAATGTTGCATTTTGTGGCTCAAAAATGAAAAGTACGGTAAAGGTAGCCGCGTTTAATTAAATTTTCAGGTTTGTGTCGGTAATTGTATGAGTTAGTATGTGTGCAGTAATATAAGGCTGCATGTTTGCCCGTTGGCTGTCAGTCAAAGGTTTTTAATTTGAGAGATATAAAATCTTTTTCTGAGAGATGTGTTTCGTAACTTTTCTATCCAATTAAATATTCTCATTTAAGTATACAGTACTTCTCCATAAAACATACGAAATATTCGCAAATGGTATTTTAACGATAGCTTTAGGACACATAGGGCCTACTTGCTATTGTCAAATAATAAAAGTTATATAATTATCATCTTAAGATTACGCGAATATTGCAAATAACAAACACAACAATTTTGCGGATTTAAACGACGTTTTAAATGCTAATAGAATTATAATAGAAGATAGATAAGTTGCAGCTAATATAACAACAATATTAGCGACTGTATCTTAAAAATATTATTTTTAAATGGAATTTATAAGAGGTTAGTAGGACGAAAGTTTCCAATGCCATTTTGCGTCATGTAAGAAACCTATGTGTGTGTCATGCAATTTTAAACAAAATTGACTAACCCTCCCATATAAACTTTCACCCCCTTTGGGATAAAATGCAAAGATAAAACATATACGAGTTCTTAAGTTAGACTACCAGCTACACAACTGTGAACACCGCATCCAATTCCATGCAGTAGTTTTTGCGTGATGCGCGTACGAACATACAGACATTAGTGTAATATAGAATTTAAAGGAGATTAGTAAAGGATGTAAGCTTCAAATGCCATTTTGCGGTCTTCCATTCATACTAACTGCCTGACAGATTACTCAATCTAACAGGTCACTGACCATCCTAACCAAGCTTCGTAGTAATATACATTGTCATAACCAAAGAGATTGTATACAACTAGAGAGGCATAAATATATCAAGAAAGCGTAGTCAAATTTTTGCATCTATGAATGTCAAAATTCACCTATTAATGTCAAAAATGCGCATATGAAAGTCAAAAATGCTTAAATACTTGTAATATTTTAAAGCAAATTTTAGCTTTGCTATGCCTTTTTGTATTTTATATAATATTAAAGTTGCAAAATTAAGAATCCAGCAGGACTCGAACCTGCACCCCCTGGGTATACGCCTCAAGTGCTTTGCCATTTTAGCTATGGATTCGTATGCTGCTAGACTCGAAATTTCTCAACTCTTTTGTGCCAGTGTCGCAGGTATACAGGGTGTATTTTTGAAACGGGGCAGTAAGGGCAAGTACCTTAACCGTTGCAGTTACAGCAAAACGTTCTTAAAAGACCTTCCATAACTTTTTGGGACATTTTGAACTGCATTCACAGATTTTGTAAAAAACTTACAGTTAGCAAAAAAAATGCAAAAAGTTCAAATTTTTTTTTTTATGCCAATCGATTCTATTTCACGTGGGGATCAAAAAACTCTATGGGACCATTTTAGCTTTCAGTACTAGAAAAGACAGAAATCGCCAAAAACGTTTCCCATACATTTCGGCAACAGAAACGAATTTCTACGATGGTCTAACTTTTTGTTATGGCCTGGAAGTGGGTAGAATTGACTGTAAAGTAAATAAAAAGAATTTTTACCCTCAAGTTTCGAATTTGATTCAAAAATCTGTGTGTTATACTTAGTTTCAGCTGAGAAACTTCGTATGAGTTATTAATTAAGGATTTTCGCTAAAATGTCTTCTAATCGTGAAAAAATTGACTTATTAGAAGCGTATTTTGAAAGAACCCTGCAATTCCAGGTTTTTCAAAAGATTTGTAATAACCTTTCTTGTTGGCACATGCCGCAACGGATACTTATTGCGGTACCACACTAATGCAGCTCCCGCATTTCGATTATTGACAAAATACGCTTCTAATAAGTCAATTTTTTCACGATTAGAAGACATTTTAGCGAAAATCCTTAATTAATAACTCATACGAAGTTTCTCAGCTGAAACTAAGTATAACACACAGATTTTCGAATCAAATTCGAAATTTGAGGGTAAAAATTCTTTTTATTTACTTTACAGTCAATTCTACCCACTTCCAGGCCATAACAAAAAGTTAGACCATCGTAGAAATTCGTTTCTGTTGCCGAAATGTATGGCAAACGTTTTTGGCGATTTCTGTCTTTTCTAGTACTGAAAGCTAAAATGGTCCCATAGAGTTTTTTGATCCCCACGTGAAATAGAATCGATTGGCATAAAAAAAAAATTTTTGAACTTTTTGCATTTTTTTTGCTAACTGTAAGTTTTTTACAAAATCTTTGAATGCAGTTCAAAATGTCCCAAAAAGATAGGGAAGGTCTTTTAAGAACGTTTTGCTGTAACTGCAACGGTTAAGGTACTTGCCCTTACTGCCCCGTTTCAAAAATACACCCTGTATATGACGCTGGACCTTAGCTAGGCGAACCTTACTTGGTATACCCAGGGTGCAGGTTCGAGTCCTGCTGAATTCTTAATTTTTATTAGTAATTTCTGTATTTATATGTGTGGGTGGAGACACGCTGAGGTTTCATATAAAATAGACAACTGAGCTTCTATCTACTTCTACTTTTCTCTGGTCATAACAAATGCTAAACATGTACCTATAAAACCCAAATTTTACCTATAAGATTATATTTAAGAAGACTAAGGGCTCTGAGGTTGCGGATAGTTCTTATCGGACCTAAAATATAACGTGACTGAATTAAAAGTTACACAAGTTACACTTGAAAAAGAAAACAGCTGTTATTTTCGTTTATGTGAGTTTTAAGCTTATCCTGCCAATAAGGTTTATATAACCTGTAAAATTGGGGCTTCCTTTTTTTGTAGTCTATGTTATACATTTAAAAAGCTTTTATTAGACTTGCTTCGCCTATGTAACCTTTTTGTGTGGATTTTTTAAAAACTTAAAACTTTGTTTGCATTTATATGTTTTTAAACTTTCGCGATTTAAGAACATTTCTCAAAAATTAGAACGTTGAGCATAGGTATTTATTATTTAGCTATATAATAAAGCCGCGATTTAGACCCGATGTCTAATTTTGGAAAAAAAAATTGCAATCTGTGATGCATATCATATACAAAACATCATTTTCTGAAAGGCAGTAGATTATTAGAAACTGCTACATTTACTCCGTAGTAGCTATTTTAACTCTGATGAAATTAAATGGACCTATAAAATATAACCTGACCGAATTTAAAAGTAACACAAGTTACACTAAAATAATACATCTGTCATTTTCATTTATCTGAGTTATATGCATAGCCTGCCAATAAGGTATGAAATTGGGATACGTTTTTTTTTTGTTATCTATGTTATTTTATATACAATGTTCTTATGTCCTATACAAAATATCATTTTCTGAATAATAGCAGCCCTGTATCTAATACATGTCCCACTGCTGGGCTCGGGCCTCTTCTCATGATGAGAAGGGTAAGGCCATAGACCACCACGCTGGTCAAGTGCGGATTGGTAGACTTCACACACCCTCGAGTACTTTCAGGCACTCTCAGGCATGCAGGTTTCCTCACGATGTTTCCATCACCGTTAGCGAGCGATAATTTATATGATAAATACACACATATCTTTGAAAAGACGAATCTTAACAATTTATTGACAGAGGTGTGTGCCTTAGGATCGAACCCGAGACCTTCGACTTAGCAGTCCTATACGGTCTCCCACTCAGCTATCGCTGCTGTTTATTTTCTGAATGGTAGTAGATTATATTAGAAACTGCTATCCCTACTACATAGCTGATATTTCAACTCTGATAGAATTTAATGGACTGTTCGTTGCATCAAAAAGCTTCTTCAAAGGATAGTTTATTTAATTTACGCAACCATTTCTTGAAACACTTTGTTCTACCTTTGTGTAAAAGTATCTGAATCGGATGAATACATTTAACATAACATAACATCACGACTATATTACCCAGAAGGGTGTGGCAGAGGTGTACAACACCCACATTTCACCTGTTATGTTTAGGTCCCATGGGATAGACGACCGGATGGCGGAGTGGGTAGTGTACCTGCCTGCGACGCCGAGGTCGTGGGTTCGATTCCCACTTAAGACAAATCTTTATGTGCATGAACATGGGGGTTTGTCTTAGTCTAGGTATTTCTATGTATAATATGTATGTATTTACAAAAGAAAAATATACGGGGTGGATGCGACATAGCGACATTTATTGAAACCACAGCTTCTATACATGGTAAGTATCAATTTCCACCGGATAAAAATTCACTGGCGAAAAAAAAAAAATCACGTTCTCCGAACAATTTGAACATTGCGATCGTGCAATTTGTTCGGAAGACGTGGATTTTTTTTTTCGCCAGAGAATTTTTTATCCGGTGGAAATGCATACTGGCCATGTATAGAAGCTGTGGTTTTAATAAATGTCGCTATGTCGCATCCACCCTGTATATGTATTAGTATCAGTTATTCTAGTACCCATAGTACAAGCTCTGCTTAGTTTGGGACTAGATGGCGTTGTGTGTGAGTTGTGAAATATTTATTTATATTTATTTATTTATTTATTTATAGGGGGTGAGCTTATCACCATACCAGACACAATCCCAACTCCGTGCTGATGATTAACACTTTGTCTGATCCAGGAATCGAACCCGGTGCTTGTAGTGAGAGGCATTCATTTATTAATTTATTTAACGTAGAAAAAATATGCACAAAAATCTACAGTTTCAACTACGCGTATTGGACAGAAAGATCTTGAATAAAATTTTACCCGAGCCGGGAATCGAATACATACCCTTTTACTCGGTCAATAAGTTGTAGTCTACGATTTTTATTTGTCGGACCAGTTTCACAGTTGCCTGATAAGTCGTTGCGATACCTATTCAGCACTATTTTGTCAATAAAACGTCCAATTTGTTAGTTATCAAGCGGTTAACCTATTTACTAGGACCTGCTGAAATGCTGCTAATTCTACTAAAACCAAAGTATCTAACTCAAAATGGCTAGAAAACACCTCAAACAGTAATTAAACAACATAAAAGACCAAAGACACACAAACTCGTTGCGGGCTTTGTGTGTGTTTCGTGTTGTCCACAATTAGCGAGCATGCATAGCCACCGCAATAATGTGTGTGTGTGCACCTGCGGCTACCTGATTACACCCGCTATATACCAGCTATACAGGGTATTATGGGATTACGCGTGTTTGCGTAAGCTTATGGCGTTTCCAGTAAGTGATTTAAATAGAGAAGTGGGTTAGGAAAAGATTTGTTGTTGCGTTTTTTTGGGAAGATGCTGGTGAATGTTTGGAACCGTAGCGTTTTAAATCTGTAGACCTTTTTTTCAATCTGAGTAAAATTTTAGTTGAAACATTAGTAGCAATTTATTGAGTTCTATAAGTAAAAGTGTTAAAAGTGTAAATTTCTGTTGAAGTAATTTGATTTTGGTAGATTTATTGGGTTCGAATCCTGGCTATTACACCACGGACTAAGTTAAGTTTCGCTGGAAGTGGTTAACAAGAATACTAGTCATTTGTATTTGCAAATTACTAGGAAGCTATTAAAATATAAAAAAATATCATTTTTATCTAGATAATGACCTATGTTCACACGATAAAGTATTTTTATTATACTTAATTAAATCTACATTAGATTTATTTGTAAACGAATTTCATCTGACAAAATATTATCACACGTGAACTTAACAAAGCAAGAGAAATTTGTGTGTAATCACCTCTGCAACCCCCTTCTGAGTAACACAGTGATGTTAAGATAAATTAAGTCTAAAATATCAAAACACTTTGTACACCAAAAGCTTATGTACATTCAACATTTGACAACCGTCCACAAAATGTACAAAGAAAAACATTTTTGACATAAACTGCCAACAAAATAAGCAGAAACTAGCAAAAACTGCGACATCTTCCAGCCCTCGTCTAATTTCGACTTTTACCTACTCAAAGGATAATTTCAGGCATAATTGAAAATGACACGCGTCTACCTGTGTCGTCCCAAAGCTGTTTGTTCGCCCCGTCCGCCCTTTCACACAATCAGCCTTGTCCTACGCAAATAACATAAAATTTAATATAGGCTACTGTTGACTTCACGAGAGCTTATCATGGGAGAAGGTCGCAGGTTGGATTAGGGGGGATGGTGGTAGCTATTGTGAACTCGAAGGTGAGCACCACCGTCTCGTATGTTCCGCTTTGGTGGTGAGATCAGGCACTGAAATTACTGACATATAAAACGCATAGTTCTTAGATGAGACGCAACTGTCGTCTGCTTAGTGGATTGTTGATGCTCATGGACTGTAGTTACCGCTTACCATCAAGACTACTGCGCTATACAGGGTGTAAATGACATAGTGACGAAGCCGTTTACCAGTGATTCAGAGTATTTTTCTTTTTATGGTTTAAAGGCACGCGTTTGACCACGATCTCACCTGATGGTAAGTGATGATGCGGTCTACGGCTGAACACGCTTACCTATGAGATACCTATTAACTATTGCATTGAAGAGATCCAAGTTGTACTCATGCGGAAACACAGACTCGGGCAAGGCGTTCCATTCTTTGGCAGATCGCATAAGAAATGTAGAGGCCAAACGCTTAGTGCGTATTAGTGGAATATCTACCGTGAAGCGTGCCTGAGAGCCGTTTGTCTGGTAGTCCGATGGTGAAATATAGTACATGATACTGTGGCACTACCACCAATGTAAGTAAAGTAGGCAAAAATGTCTTTTTAGGGTTCCGTACCTCAAAAGGTAAAAACGGAACCCTTATAGGATCACTTTGTTGTCCGTCTGTCTGTCTGTCTGTCAAGACCTTTTTTCTCAGGAACGCGTGGAGGTATCAAGCTGAAATTCATATCAAATACTCAAGTCTATGGTCTCTTGGAGCTGTGAAAAAATCAAACTTCTAAGTCAACGCGATCAAAAGATACTCCCGTTTATGCCGCAAATTTTCGACACTCGCAAGGGAATCAAAACCTACAGGGTACTTCCCGTGAACTCAGAATCTTGAAATTTGGTACGAAGCAACGTCTTATAACACAGATAAAGGAAAAATTGCGAAAAGCATAAATTTTTAGTTACATCATATAATAAAAATATTTTTAATAATTTTAAACTTATTACCCCTTTACTCATGAACGCGTAGTGGTATTATATTGAAATTCTTAACAAATACTCAAGTCTATAATATCTTTAAGCTGTAACAAAATCAAACTTCTACGTCAACGCAATCAAAAGATACAGCAATTAAAGCCGCATATTTTGAAACTCGCAACTACTCGCAAGGGAATCAAAACCTAAAGGATACTTCCAGACGACCTGGAATCTTGAAATTTGGCATGAAGCAACGTTATAAAGTACACATATAGGAAAAATTCCGAAAATCTTAAATTTTTAGTTACATCACATAGTATATTTTTTTTAATAATCATAAACTTACTAGCTGACCCAGCAAACGTTGTTCAGCGATTAAAAAAAAAAAACAGATGTTGGCCGATTCTCAGACCTACCCGATATGCACACAAAATTTCATGCAAATCGGTTCAGCCGTTTCGGAGGAGTTTGGAAACAAACACCGCAACACGAGAATTTTATATATTAGACTTGCTGACCCAGCAAACGTTGTTATGCGATTAACAAAAAAAAATAAAAAAATAGATTTTGGCCGATTCTCAGACCTACCCGATATGCACACAAAATTTCATGCAAATTGGTTCAGCCATTTCGGAGGAGTTTGGAAACAAACACCGCAACACGAGAATTTTATATATTAGACTTGCTGACCCAGCAAACGTTGTTATGCGATTAACAAAAAAAAATAAAAAAATAGATTTTGGCCGATTCTCAGACCTACCCGATATGCACACAAAATTTCATGCAAATTGGTTCAGCCATTTCGGAGGAGTTTGGAAACAAACACCGCAACACGAGAATTTTATATATTAGACTTGCTGACCCAGCAAACGTTGTTATGCGATTAACAAAAAAAAATAAAAAAATAGATTTTGGCCGATTCTCAGACCTACCCGATATGCACACAAAATTTCATGCAAATTGGTTCAGCCATTTCGGAGGAGTTTGGAAACAAACACCGCAACACGAGAATTTTATATATTAGACTTGCTGACCCAGCAAACGTTGTTATGCGATTAACAAAAAAAAATAAAAAAATAGATTTTGGCCGATTCTCAGACCTACCCGATATGCACACAAAATTTCATGCAAATTGGTTCAGCCATTTCGGAGGAGTTTGGAAACAAACACCGCGACACGAGAATTTTGCTTCCCATTCCCTCTCGCTCCACACCATGGTCTGAACCAGGGGCCCGGCCCTACGAGAGGTCGCTGCCGCCGATTGTTTATGGATTTCATTTAGCAATAAAAATACCATAACTTTTACTTATATACCTACAGGTTTGTACGGAACCCTCGGTGCGCGAGTCTGACTCGCACTTGGCCGGTTTTTTTAAGGTGAAGCCTAAATTCTGTCCATCAATCATCATTAATGAGAATTTCACCATTGATGCGTGGCGATTGGCTTACTCCCTATCATAACGGGTGAAGTGTGGGTGTTATGGATGGCGGAGTGGGTAGTGTACCTGCATGCGACGCCGAGGTCGTGGGTTCGATTCCCATTTAAGACAAATCTTTGTGTGCATGAACATGGGGGTTCGTCTTAGTCTGGGTGTTGCTATGTATTTACAAAAGAAAAGTATGTATGTATTAGTATCAGTTATTCTAGTACCCATAGTACAAGCTCTGCTCAGTTTGGGACTAGGTAGCGTTGTGTGTGAGTTGTGAAATATTTATTATTTATTTATAACTGTTATTATGTTCACCATTGAATTATTTCAGTTTAGTTTTTAACAATAGCAAAAAAATCAAATAAAACATCTTCTACTAAAAAACCATAAATGATTTAAGCCGTAGTCATATAAAATTTAACAAAAAATATTACAGCACATAATTCAGCGAAACACAGACTCATTTACCACAATCCCACCACAATTGTTGTGAAAAACATCCAAATATAAGAGCGTACCCTCAAAAAATATTTTTGAAAAACTTGAATTGTCGCGGCCCCATTACGGCCGTGTTGATTCCAAAATGCCGCCGGCATTTAGGGGCCGGGGGCATTATAACCGACGTTGTAAATTAAGTGTGTATCTTAACACCCTTGGCCCTTAATTGAAAGTCGTTATATTTTGGTTTATGGCAAGTTATTGAAGATATAGATGTGTTATGCTTAGCAGCTTCTTCAAATTATGGCAACACACACACAGTTATATGAGCAAGAGGGTGTGGCATACGTTAACAACAGCTACATTTCCATTTCTGCCATCCACCATGCACTATTTCAACTCAGTGCTGCTATTGAGAATTTTCTGATGGAAAGTTTACTAATAAAACTTTACCTGATTCGGGCATCGAACCCGAGACCATCGAGGCAGTACAATAGAAAGAAAGAAAGAAAGAAACGTTTATTCTGGCAAATCTTAAGCTTAGTGATACACTTTTAAAACTACTTATAATAATAATTATATTGATGTGCCAGGAAAGGTACACACCTCAGCATAATACTGCAGCACAATCACAATTATTATTTATTTGTGGAGTTCTGATAGCGAAGACTTGTGTAAAATAATAGTATTAGCTAGCTGATCGCAGTATAATTGGGAATGTAACATAGCAATTTTTTTAGTATCGATTTGTAAGTCTTTAATCGACACTTCATCATTATACAATACATGAATCGATCATGTGGCAAGCTCTAGGGGAGGCCTATGCTGGCAAGCAAGACAATCTACAAAAAACCGGTGTCAATTAAGTTTGTGTAAATAAAAGTGTATAATTAAAATGTAAGATTGTTGAATAAAGGTTTTATTATTATTATTATTAATCGACACTTCGATCATTGTCAATAGGAATTGTCAATTTATAATTAATTTTATTTTTTTGAAGAATTTTCGTGCGGAAATATTTTTGTCATTTTTATTCTCAAAATATTTTTTTATTGTGCTTAAATTTTATTGATACTCACATGCAAATAAATACTTATTGCATTAAATGATTTAAATCACCGGAGGACCAAAAAGTCAATCTAAAACTTTAATTCAACTTATAAATTTGAATTAAATCAATCCAAGTACCAGCTCCAATGGGTATTGCATCATGAGAAGGGCATAGAGCATATAAAAGCGGATACATTGTGTATGAACTTGTTAGCTGACCGGTGTCGCTTGGGAGATGGTGTAAGAACGTTATTAATATTGAGGGTGCAGAATACAAATTATTGTTTGATGATTGTTGTGAACCACTGTCCCTAGAGAAAACGCTATAGCTCCAGGATAAGAAAGAATTGTTGAGTTATTTACCTTGTATTTTTAACTTGAGTGTGTATGTTTGAGCTCGCTAATCTCTAGAATTGCTTGTTGAATTTGGATAAATATTTTTGCGTTTGATAGTATATTAAACAATTAAGGTTTTAATTATTTGACTTGTGGTAATACTCATGAAAAAGGGCAATAAAGTATAACATAGCCGGAGTAGTAAGTAAAAATTTCGTCGTAATGTGCGATTTTACACACAGTGCATTTTCCATCAATAACAATTACGTACGAAAAAGAAAAGATGTTAAATGACGTTAAATATAAATATTTCTTTAATATAAGCAGCGATAGCCAAGTGGGAGACCGTAGGACTGCGAAGACAAAGGACTCGGGTTCGAACCCACAGCATGCACACACCTTTGTCAATAAATCGTTAACATCGTCTTTTCAAAGAAATGTGTGTATTTATCATATAAATTATCACTCGCTAACGGTGAAGGAAAACATCGTGAGGAAACCTGAGAGAGTGCCTTAAATACGCTCCAGGGTGTGTGAAGTCTACCAATCCGCACTTGGCCAGCGTGGTGGACTATGGCCTAACCTTTCTTATCATGAGAAGAGGCCCGAGTAGTGGGTCATGTATTAGATACATGCTATTTTTATTATATAAATATTTCAAACAATTTCTTACAAACATATTTTTATTTTGTGTACACAAAAGATTACCCACTACCGCCATCTACATCACATTGCCACGTACTAATTGCTAATCACCAACAATAGTGATTAAACCCACCCTGATCTGACCAACCCTCTTATTTTTAATTACTATAGAGGTAAAAAATACCCCAGTAGGGGTGCCCGTATTTTAAAAGGCTTAGTTCTCGGAGACTAGATGCTCCCCGTAAAAACGGTACTGCTTCCGCTCCTGTGAATTTTAGCGTAATAATAAACAATTTAAAACCTTATTTGAAAACTAAACTATTATTTTTAAAAATAATTATTTAATAAAACTCAGTAATTTTTGAGATTAGCGCATACAAACATACTCTTCGATTTTATTATATAAGTAAAGATGATCTGTGTTAATAGATTTCTTCAATTGATTTTGAGGGTGATATTGGTAATTGATAGGGAGAGCCAGCTGCGCAAATGAGTATTATGTTCTATTGTTTTATGTAGATACAATCAATCAATGCAAAGACCCGTACCATGAGATCATACTACGGGAACTTGAGATTAACAAAATCTCATAGAAAAAACCAATACCGCTAGGCCACAAGACGCTTTCTATGATATATAAAATATATTATTATATTTTATGTTTCATGTAAGTACATTATAAAAATAAAATGGATAATAGAAATGATATAAAATAAACAAACCAAAACAATCACTACTAACTCGTCATAAAAAGCTACAGCAAAAAGTTGCGCGCTACTCAACGCTAGATACCGCTAATTCCCATCAGAGGAGCAACTCGCTCGAAAATCCTTAATTCCTTAATTAATTCATTAGGGTTGTCTCGCAGGGATACTATCCGACAAACTGTTATATTTACGTGAATTATAGATTTTGTTTTGATATGAAGTAGTTTCGTTTAGTTAGTTTACATTTATGGCCAAGTTTTTTGATTTGACGTCCATAATTACATAACAGCAAAAAGTTGCGCGCTACTCAACGGTAGATGGCGCTAATTTCCCATCAGCGCAGCAACTCTGTCGGAAAATCTTTGATTAATTCATTAGGGTAGTCTCGAAGGGATACTAGCTGACTAAGGGTCGATTTTCCCGCTCCTATTTCAACGTTGAACCTGGTTTACTATCCCTCTCTCTTTTTCAATGTTGCAAGGGACAGAGAGACAAAAACCCGGGTTCATGGTGAACTCGGGCGACGAAATTGAGGCTGACTGTTTATGATTTATCTGAATTATACACTACATTTTGATACGAGGTAGTGTAGTTAGTTAACATTTTATGGCCAACTTTTTTGATTTGACGGCTTTATTTAATATTAAATTTGGTGGTGATGTCTGTAAGGTATAAAATGTTTGAATAGTTTACTGATGGAAAAGTTTTTTTAGATAAGTTTATAGTCAACCTCGTTGGTCTAGTGGTTAGCATACACGGCCTCCAGCGGTCTCTGTTTTTAATCTCTCTGTAATATGGGATTTTTTCGGCCCTGAAATTACTGGCACTTGAGGCATAACACCGTAGTCCTCAGCTGCAGCGACGCATCTATAATCTGCTTTTGTGGATTGTTGATGTCCATGGGCCGTACTCCACTCACACACATCGCCATCTAGTCCCAAACTAAGCAGAGCTTGTACTATGGGTACTAGAATAACTGATACTAATACATATATACTAAACTTCTTTTTTGTAAATATATACTTATTATACATAGAAACACCCAGATTAAGACAAACCCCATATTCATGCACACAAAGATTTGTCTTAAGTGGGAATCGAACCCACGACCTCGGCGTCGCAGGCAGGTACTACCCACTCCGCCATCCGGTCGTCAAATTCAATATTTAATTTTCATAGCTTTTTGCCCCAAAAACAGTAAATAAAATTGCGTTATTATTTATCGACAAACATAGATTTGTTCCCCGGGGTGTAGCATTTGCTACAATTAAGTTTGTATGGAACGGACTTTGCCCTTGAGGAACCACCCTTATAGGGCGTGGTACATAGATATACGGAAAATAGTTATGACGATTCTTTTAGACATTTTTATTGCTGCTTTAGAAATGTTACTGCGCCGCTTTTGTAAATTATACCGTAATGTTAAATAGCTTATAGCTTTTTCTATAAATTAAACTATCAAATGACAAGATATTTTTTGTAATACTATGACTAATTCTAAAGATTAGCGGGTTCATACAAACAACAATTATCATCTTCGGATTAGATATATTTGCAATCTTGACATATACATCTCTGCCATAACTTTCGAGATAATAAAGGTGTGATGTTATTAACCGACTTCAAAAAGGAGGAGGTTTTTTTATTTTTTATTGTTACCTCATAACTTATGACTAGGCAAAGCGATTTTAATGATTCTTTTTCTATTTGAAAGTTGGTGCTTCTCGTACGGTCCCATTTTAATCTGGTCCAGTTCTGACAATGGCACCCATGAGAAAACCATATAAGTCTAACATTATTGTAATTGAAGTTAGTTTTTTTTGGAAATTTATGCTAAAAGGTAAATTACATCTAATATATAACAATCTCGTGTCACAATTTTAGTTATTGACGATTGTTATGTACTTTTTGTGTATATTTACTAGGTATGTCTGAGAATAGATTGTAAGCTATTTTTTATCTAGTTACTTACTTTTTTTAGTTTGTTTCTTTTAATAATAAATAATAGCAGCCCTGTATCTAATACATGTCCCACTGCTGGGCTCGGGCCTCTTCTCATGATGAGAAGGGTTAGGCTTTGTCCACCACGCTGGCCAAGTGCAGATTGGTGGACTTCAAGCACTTTTAAGCTCTCTCAGGCATACAGGTTTCCTCACGATGTTTTCCTTCACCGTTAGCGAGCGATAATTTATATGATAAATACACACATATCTTCGAAAAGACGAATCTTAACGATTTATTGACAGAGGTGTGTGCCGTGGGTTCGAACCCGAGACCTTTGACTTAGCAGTCTTACGGTCTCCCACTCGGCTATCGCTGTTTCTTTTAGTTAGTAATAAATAATACTTTTGGTTAAATCGAGTCGTATCCAGTATCTTTATATCCACAGAAGGGGACACACAGTTATGGACAGGAAATGCCCATTTTGTGCCGATGAACTAAGTAAATTGACGTGTGATCACCCCTGGCACTTTTGCGCCATGTTTTTTTATAACAATATAGCAAACAAGCGTGTTCTCTGCCTGATTGTATGTGATATACTAGTGTGAGCTTGAACATTTACAAAATCGACTAGCGTCTCGCGTTGGCTTTGCTCCGGGTATAATGTAGTACTATAATAAGCATGTTTTATATACATAAAACCTTTGTTATTAAATTTTAAACCTTTGTCTTTTACTTTTGGACACTACAGAGTAAGGTAAAATAGTAGGTAATCAATATACTTTTATTCACGTTCTTTGAAGATCTGCCAATGAAAATATTACGAAACTTACCAGATCATCCTCTTCTATGAGCAGCTGTGCAAAGCAGCAGCAGTGTGATTAAAGCTCGTAGTTCTCGAATCTGAAACAAAGAAAATATTTTGTTAATCTTTGGTAAGATTATTTTGTTTGTTTGTTTGTACCCAAAAATCTTCGAATCTATTAGACCGATTTTAATGACAATTGGTGTCGAGTCCAAGATCCCAAGAATAATATATGCTACTTTTAACAGACGTACCACGAGGGCGAAGCAGCGCGTAGACGCTAGTAATATTATAAACCAACAATATTTATTTGCAACTCCTTGTACATAAAAAAAATAACAAGATGAGCTAAGTTAGGTCAGAAAGAACTCTTCTCTTCTTCGTCGTGTCGATGGCTGAGTCAAATTTTGATTTGACTTGCCATCGTAGTGAAAAGGATTAGCCAATTCGCTTTGGAGAACTCGCGAATTGCTCAGGGTGCGCCGGACGTAGGGAATCGTTGTGTACGTCACTCGGGGAGGCTCCTTTCATGCAGAAAGAAATAAGAAATACTAATTAAAGTCCAGGAAGCATTGATAACTCACATTTTTTGCTTTGAATATCGCAAATTCCTTGCAAATTGACCAAATAATGGTTTTATATAGTATCATGGGGTATCATTAGGAACATTAGATTTTTACTTCTTAAAAATTTCCATAGATGGCGTTATGTATAGCAATGCAAAAATAATAAATTGTTATAAACGCTATTGTTCAACTTTTGACCAAAATATGATTTTTAAAAAATAAAGCACGTATATATAAAACGTTAAAAGCATTCTTCAATTATTTCAAAGTGATTTGAGAGAAAAAAGAAATCTATGTCTTTAACTCCTAAGTCGCCGTCTTGGATACGGCACAAAATGTAAAAATTTCATGCGGTTTGGTAATTTGTGGCTAATAGATGGCGCTTATTTCCATTTTATTTTAACATTGTATGAGTGTGTGAGTGTATATTAAGTTATAAACAAATTGGAGTTCGACGCTTTTGTCACTCAGCATGCTAAATTATTGGACATTCACTTACGATGACGCGTTTAGTTTCTGAGTCTACGATTGCCTTCCAATAGTAGTTAGATATAAAATCATCATCGAACTTTTTAAATTATATATTAAATACATGTTTTTCTAATAATGTAAGTAATCATATATATGTATTTTATTTTTTTATAATCTAAATTAATATAGATATCAATTGTCATGTGATGTACTTCGAACAGAAACAAAACGTTTTTCTGCAATGTTTATTTACAAATAAACGGGCCGCGCGTGTGTCCTTCACTTCGGTAGAAGTTTTCGGATTGTTTGTGTGCTCTTGTGGATATTTTATGTGAGATGTTTTTTAGATCTTTTTACAATTAAATAAATAAATAATTAATATATTTATATTGACATTATGGATATCAATAGAGTAAATAACGTAACACTCAAAATGAAGAAATTAATTAATTAAAAAGAACAAACAAATGTATGAATAAAAATAATTAGGAGTTGAAAAGAATGATCGGTATCATTAAGAAAAACTATAATATAAGAAAATAATAGGATAAAGATGTGAATGAAAAACATTATTATGAATGCCAATGAGTATAAAGAAAAATGTTATTAATAACAAATTCGGAAAATTATTGCGATTTTATGAAGAAATTTTTTTATGAAAAACAAAGCGCACCCCTAGATACACTAGTGGGTATTTTACATACATTGTCATGTTTTTTGTACTGAGTGATATGACTAAAACCTCCCTTGTCTTCTTCCTTCAAAGCAATCTTAGTCTAGATAAGAATTTCGATAATAAGATTGCTACAAAAATACGTTTTTGCGAACGAAGACAGTTGTAAGAACAATGCAGCAAACATGATTGCACGTTTTTATAAACAGATTTTAGATTTTTCGATCAAACTTTACCAGAAATAAATAAAGATTACTTTCTTTAGCAACTCTTTTATTGACTTAAGACGTTTAAATTGTCTTTACATTAATGTTGAAATACTTGAAATTATTATTTGAAGTAGGTACCTAATAGGCAAAATAAGTAACAACGTTAGTAGATATTATATCGTCCTTGGGAACAACAGAAGATTCACTCCCTAACGAGAGTCAAGTTTATGTAAAAATTATACCTACACCTCGCCTGAGGTACCCACTTGCACCACAGATAATAATAATATAATACTAGTCTTGCACGCAAAATTGAAACTTATTACAGCGCGCGAACTGTGAATGTTCTAAGCGCGGCGATCTGTTATGGCTAGGGGTTGGAAGACCGCAGCGCTCCGCCGCGCCGAGCCGCCGCGCCGTCGCCGCGCTCCGCCGCGCCGTAACCGCTTAAGCGCCAGCCCAATGCAGTACTGCTTCGCGGGAGTAGCCCCGGCTATTTATACCTAACCTATGATTTGAAACATCCTTGGCATAGGTAGGCTCCAATTTGTTAGTGGTATACCTACCAAGTTTGACAGGAACTGAGAACCAGTTTAGCGCATAGTACGGCTACGTGCATCATTCAAGCGTGCTAACAAAAGCTCTATCATATTAAAATGAATTTATTCTTGGGTGAATGATATTGTATTGTATAACCTTAAAAATGAAACAACTAACATAAGTCTAAATCAAAATCAATTGCAATAGAAAGTAATCATTATTTTATTACATTACATTTTAAATCGCAAAACATTAAAAAATCGTTTGATATTTTGAATGAAGCAGTGTTATAGCGCTGTAGAAGGTCAAACGTCATGGTAATGTAGGTACATACTGACACGGACACGCACAAATGCAGATAATAATATTCTAAAACATTGACCAGCTTTGGCACGCACACAGACACATTCTTACGCACACAAGGACGACATGTACCTATGTTACCTTTTGCAATAGCTAGATGGCGTTAGGGTAGCGCGGTTGAGACTACTCACAAGTACGGCCATCTATTGGCATAAAAGTGAATTAAAGTAGCTCACAGAAATAATTTTTTTAAGGTGGCGTCAATTTTTTGTATGAGATTGGGTATCTGTACTAGTATTATATTATCTGTGATAGTATCAAACTGTCATAAGTCGAGATAGTCTCCTTATAACAAAAGACAAATTAATTCTGTCCGTCTGTTAAGCTTTTACGGCAAAACTACTGAACCGATTGTGATAAAAACTTGTATGCACATAGTTCAAAACCTAAGACAAGACATAGGCTACTTTTATCGACATAGGGGAGAAGGAAGAGGGAATCTTTTGGAGGGAAGTAAAGATACATACTTTCCAACTCCAACTATATACTTCTGATTAAATTCGTTGCGGGTTCCAAGACAATTTTAACTCTCCCTGGGATTGCCCGTGTGTCATGCACGGTGCCTTTCAGTTGGTTGCCGCTGTAGATCCTGGCGTCACAGGAGTCACAGTGGTGGGCGTGTGGGTGTGATTATATCCCGTTTTATCGACATAGCACGCAGGCGGAGCTGTGTACAGAAGCTAGTAAGAGAAATAATTTTGTTTGGTTGGTTGGATAAATGGTTCTAAGTACGGAAATGCACCAAGAAAGATGAAGGCTATTTAAAATTACGCTGAAACCTACGGACAAGGGCAGTAACGTTCAACACGTGTACCCAAATAGCGTAGTATATAAAAATGAAACCCATTTTCCGTTGTCACGACATAGCATGAAAACGGCTTGACCGATTTGGCTGATTTTTTTTTTGTAGTTTTCTAATACTCTGTGCAAGGTTCTTAGGGAAAAAACAAAATAAATTAAATATATATTAATAAATTTTCTGTAAAAAAAAAAATATATTATATATTTTTTTTTATTTTATAAGTGAAATTATTGAACCCTACGGAATAAACACTATTATGAAAATATATATTTTGTTTTTTATTTAATAAAATTAGTAAAGTCCTTCTCAGGTATGACGAGACCAGGGAAATAGGTATTCATTTTTATATGGAGGATATTATAGATTCCAGTTCAAATTGAATAGGTACGCATACATGATAGGTCAGCTATACAAAATAAAGTAGTGCATCAAATTTACGCTAAGGCGGTACGAAGTTCGCCGAGTCAGCTAGTATATGATAAAAATGGTGTAAATACCAATACATGTATCATACTTCGTTATCAAACTTGAAAACAATTGCTACAATGACAATCACCTTTGACCCTGTACGTAACAGACGCGTTAATATATTTAAATGAGTGGGTTTTAGCTACAATGATTATAAAGTCGCTCCATTTAAAATACTAATATTCAGCTGAATCCGTTAGACTAGACGCCGAACCCAATGTTATTGGAAAAAGGCTCGGACGAGGAAATGAAAATTTTAAACAGTACACGAAACTAGTGAGCATGTACTGGTGGTAGAGCTCTTGTGAATGAGCTCGAAGGCGGCAGCACCACCGTCTCACCTTTAACCTGCCGCCAAATAGTAGTGCTTTCATTATTGTGTTCCGGTTTGGTGGTGAGATCACTGAAATTACTGGCACATGAGGCATAACACCGTAGTCCTCAGCTGCAGCGACACATCTACAATCTGCTTTTGTGGATTGTTGATGTCCATGGGCTGTACTCCACTTACCATCAGGTGGACTACACGTTCGTTCGCTTTGGGCGTAGTATTAAAAAAAAATGGAAGAGGAGATTGAGATGTAGCTATATATTATAGATTTGCTAACTTCATGAAATATTCGATATTTTAATGAAATGGTCGCATTTTATTAAATATTCACTGCCTTGATGACCTAGTGGTTAGCGTATTCGCCTCTCACCGTGTTGTCTCGGGTTCAATTTTGGGTCGAGTAAAGTGTTATATGTGAACTTTCTGTCAGGAAATTCACAATGGTAGCACGGAGTTCGAATTGTGCCCGTTGGATGGCGATAAGCTCACCCCCTATCCCATGGGACCTAAACATAACAGGTGAAATGTGGGTGTTGTACACCTCTGCCTCACCCTTCTGGGTAATATAGGCGTGATTAATATGTTATGTTTCACTATCTATTGAGAACTACTGAGCGCTGATTTGGTGGTGTGATTAAGTCACTGGAATATGTTAAAAACATAGATAGATAGATAGATAAATATTTATTTTTCACAACTCACACACAACGCCATCTAGTCCCAAACTAAGCAGAGCTTGTACTATGGGTACTAGAATAACTGATACTAATACATAGATACTTTTCTTTTGTAAATACATACATATTATACATAGAAACACCCAGACTAAGACAAACCCCTATGTTCATGCACACAAAGATTTGTCTTAAGTGGGAATCGAACCCACGACCTCGGCGTCGCAGGCAGGTACACTACCTACTACGCCATCCGGTCGTCAAACTTTATTTGTGCCTATGACATAGGAAATACATTTTGTACGAAAGTTTCAATTACAATATATGCACAAAGGGCGGCCTTATCGCTTAACGCGATTTCTTCCAGGCAACCTTTGGATGGACATTGTAAAAGATTTACAAAACATCTTAGTTCTCTCTTTCGTAGTGGAAAACCAACATTCTATTTAATACCAACCTTCTTAGACAGGCTGCCTGAGGAGTTACAATTAATATATATATATACTAAAGGTGTAAAAAATGTAAATATAAATATAAGCGTCATTACTTATAATGTACCTCTTAAATACCTAAACATAGATTTTTTAAATTGAACTGTTTTAATGTTTAAATTGAAATTTAAACATTAATTTTAATGTTTAATTTTTGTCTGTGTTAAATGTAGCGACTCGCCTACAGTTAGATAAAACCTTAGTGGTTTTTGACCGAGGCAAATGATGTCAAAAATAGTTTTAAGTACTTTGGTTATAATAATAAAAAATAAAAAAAAGTTGGTCTAAAAAAAAAGTATTGTATCGCCACGTACTGTAGTCGTTCAGCATAAAATACTGCTTTCAAGCCGAATCGGTTAGACTAGACGCCTACTTCATACCACGCAAAATGATTATGATAAATTTTATGTGTAAAAAGTTGTTTTTAAGGCATTGGCTACAAAAAACCAAGAATTGATCCCTGAAGCACTCCTTCTGTAGTTATAAATAAAACATCGAATTCATGGAACTTTCCTACATATTTGTGTAAACTTATTCAGAAGCAAATGTGACAATCTGTTAGTTACTTGTTTGTAAGAAATTGACGGATTTTGTTTTGTATTCTTATGCATAAACCATGTTAACTGTGTCGAACGGCGTATCAAAGATTGTGTCACTCATTCGTGCAAGAATTAAGAGTAGATTCTAAAACGCAGTGTTTCTAAATCTAATAACAAAAAGTATTGGATCTCGTCATACTGGATCTAATGGAAGTAGCTCCACTTAAAATACTGGTATTCAGCTAAATCTGTTAGATTAGAAGCCGATTTCAGAGTAAATGAAAAGACCTTGGCGAATTATTATAACATTAGAGTCGTTAGATATCTACAAAATGTTTTTATCTGCAAGGAAGCTAAATTAATTGTAATATTTTTATCCTGTATTTTAAAGTACCTACAAGGATAAAAAACAAGATGTCTACTAACAAAATATGGTCTCACTACTTATTATGAAATCAGGGCGACAATACCGACATTGAGTGAACGGTGACTTATCAACATCGTTCCATATTCGAATTTAAATTTCAAATCCCGAGTGCAAACGAATTTGTTTCTTAAAATTCAAAAAGCAAAGTTCTTTTCAACGATAATTTTCGTTCTTTTTGTAATTCTGTTTTTAAATTTTGATTTCGTATCTGTTGTTTGTGTCCCAGTTTTGAATTTTAAATTTTTTCTTCAGTTTATATTGACATTGAAATTCAAATGTACGAACAGATTTGAGATATTCATGTATTCGTTGATAAAATCTTTAAGTTTAAACTTTTGACACGTGTTCTTTGAAGTAGTGATGTTATGATTACCAATTTTACAAATAAAAAATAATCTTATTTTCAAGTTTTTTATTTAATGACTTATTTCTTTATAAACAGAATAGTTTGCAAAAAATACCAACAATTAATGGCTTGGCTCCTCCTTATTATTTTAATTTCAAAATAAACTTGTATATATGTAGCAAAAATAGATGCGTAAACATTGTTTTACAATTATTACACATCTATTTTTGATTAGTATTTGGCGTAACCTACAAGTATTCGTTAAATATACAAGCTTCCGCCCGCGGATCCGCTCACGTGATATGTCGATAAAAAGTAGCCTATATGTTAATCCAGGCTATATGCTATATGTGTACAAAATTTCATCAATATCGACCCGGTAGATTTAGCATGAAAGCGTTATAAACATCCATAAGTACATTCATATTCACAAACTTTCACATTTATAATACATATTCCTAATAAAAGGATTCGTCGAATTCCAATACTCATATTTGTCGCATCACTAGTTGGAAGTAATGATATTCTGAATAGGTAAACCTATTGTGATGATTGTATTGTTAAGTTAGTTTTTTTTTATAAAAGGGCCTTGTATCTTGCAAAGGAAGCAAGGAGATTGGATCTTTTGATAGTTTCCTCTGCCTTTGCTCCAGTTGTTAATCTATGCGTGGGTCTTGCGAGATGTACTATTAGATCAATAGATTTACCCATTTGACAAACGTTTTGTTTGAAATTGTGACATTTAATAAGTAAGCTTATACCTAGCTATTTATTATTAGTGAGTTTATTATATTAGTTCGCTTAAATTTGAAAGCTTTCACTATTAAAAAGAAGTGTCATGCGAGTTACTTCGTTGTTTTGAAATGTCTTTCTATTTTTTTACTTTTTTGTGAGATAAGGTTTTATTTTTTTTTTAAATAATTTTAAAGTCCAGTTAAAATAGGTACCACCTCAATTATGCAGATATTTTATCAGAATATTTAACAATTTTATAGCCACAATTCAAGTATGATTGTATTAGAATTATCATTACACAAGTCAAAGGTGAAAACGAGTCGTTATTTTTTAGCAATGATTTTATTATTTGGTTGAAACACGCATATTTTAACTTAACATACAGTGTAATTTATATCAAAATCAGTCAATTTGTTTTTGAGATATGGAAATAATGATACATGACATCGATTTATTTGAAGAACTTATGTTACAATTCATTTATTGACGTTTAAAAAACAAAAAAATAATACAGTAATCAGTCCTTGTATAGCAAATTTGAATAATAATATTTATGTACATTTTTATCACTCCGTGTAGTGCGTCATAGCGGGAAAGAGCGCGATTGGCTGCATCCGTTAGTAAATTGGACCTACGGACGTCCGCCGCTGGGAACGTATTTAAAAAATTATCGTTCGATTTCTATAGTCTATGGTTCTGAAAGGGCTCGGATGTGAATTAATTTTAGGATGTTCGATTTATGAAGTTCGTGTTTGATAAAAAGTTAGGCATTCGATTTTTGAATCAACAAGATTGTGATTGATTATGTTTTTTGCTTTATAATAATCTTAATGCAATGGAGATTTTTACTGTCAAATGTTCATAGACAAACAAGCTTAATGCCATGCATTGAGCTTATCGTCAGAGCGATATTTAGTAGGTGATTTTGACTGCAGTTATCAATTAATTAGAGCAGCCTCTTCGGCTCATCTCATCATCTGAGCGACATCTAGTGGCTGAGTTTTAGTAAAATTTAATGTCTAATAAAATAATTCATAATTATTTTTTTTTATAAAAAAGTATACTAGTAGTTTGCATATAAAATTTACTAGTATTCTTGTTAACCCCCTCCAGCTAAGCTTAATTCACTTGTGTTAGGAGGAAGTTCACATCCGTGGTGTAGTGGCCAGGATTCGAACCCAAGACCTCTCGATAGTAAGACCGATGCCTTATCCATTGCGCCACGGCCGCTTAATTATGACTATTCTTTAGATTTCGTATCCATATCACAATCTTTAAAATTCCAATTTCAATATTGACAGCTAATTTGACATTTGTGGTTTCATAAAATTGTAAGATTCTTCAGGAACTGAAGTATGAAAATAATCACTTCATAATAATCAAGAAAGAGAATAAATTTTCAGATGAATATTAAGCATATTAAGACAGCATCTGCTTCTTAAGTAATTAATCTAAAATATAAATATCCGAACCATAAAGTAGCTGTGATTAGGCAGAGACAAGGAATCATTTGTCTATTCTTAAATTGAAATGTAACTAAAGAAAAATGAAGATTATTTTATTAAATTTGGTTGGATAGCAAACAAAACTTAAAATAAAACTTAAAATGTTAAGACTCTTGACACATGGATAATTAATGAAAAATTACGATATTTTCATGTTAAGATTTTGAGCTTTTGGAACCATTGATGCCGTAAGACATTAAAATAATTATATTATGTTTTATTTGTTAGGAGAATAATTTTTAATATATTTTTTTAAACTTTCGCGATTTGAGTCGGCTCGTGACAAAGAATGATGCAAGTCATTCGAAACGTCGAGCATAGGTATTTATATACCTTTATAATAATTACGCGATTTAGACCCGTTGTCTAATTTTTGAAAAATAATTTTAATGATGAAAATCATTGGTATAGCCTGCCTACTAATTTTTTACCGACTTGAAATTAAAGCTACGGTTTTTATACACCGTTTTGGTACAGTCCTAAAGTTTTCCACTGGTTACCTAAAAATAATAACAATCGCGGACATTTCCAACGAATTCACTGACAACGAAACATTTTAAAGTACTCTTGAATATTCTCTTTACATTTAAATCGCAAAAATAGCGGAGACATCGCCTTCCCTTAATTTACAACTATACTTGACCTATACAACGACCTCGCCTCAAAACAAACATCGCGAGCTCAAAAAATTTCATAATTACCAAGTCCTTAAATTTGCTTTGTCAAAAAACCGTAAAAAGTAAATAAAAAGCGTCGACAAAGCGCGATCATATCGTGGAACGACCCTTTTAATTAAAAAAAAGCTCTAATTTTCAAAATGGACGCCGCATTCGAGATTTTGAATGTGTTCTTTTAGCTATTGTTAGGTTTTTAAAGTAAGTAATTGCTCGGTTACGTTTAGTTAATGATTTCTTGACATTGTTCGAATTTTAATTTGACATTTTAAACCTTATTGCGTTAAACCTTTTTATTGTACATAATACTTTTTTTATTTGGATTATTCTGCGTTGCTGTAAAATCAACGGTCGAGATTACTGAAAACTCAGCCACCGGGTGTCGTTCAGACTATGAGCCAAAATAAGCATGTTTGTCTATGGCACCATTCGACATAAACTTCTCCTTTACGTTACTTTTTTAATCGTAGTGCCATGCATAATACTTTCTGTTAAATCTCCATTATACTTTGTTCAGCAAAAATAGAATAGTGAATGAGAAAAAAATATTTTTTTCGTACAATATTTATTTAAACTTTGCAAATACCTTCTCCAAACATATTGAGATAGACTCATACCATAGTAAAAATAAATCTCATACTCAAGAAAAAGTAATATAAAAGTCGTTCCAATAACATAATCTTCAAAGATTCCCGCCATAATCCAGCTATACCGCAGACTAGCATTTTTATTTTTTAATTACCGCGGCCATTTTGTCAGATGGCGGTTCAATGCTTATCGGAGGTCAGGCCTTCCTATCGTTTATCGCGACAACTTCCTGTGTATTTGTTAGTATTTTTTGTCGATTTTACATATAAAACTAATTCGTGGAATATGGGTTTAGATGTAATGTGACATTTTATTATTATGCAAAGTTTGGTCATTGTTTTGTGTTAGACCGGGATATAATGTGTATTGGATTTATTTTTAGAGAAGTAATGGGCACTGAAAATAATACTTTTGTCATGGAAGAAAAATACTAAGAATAGAAATTACCCACTTCTAAGAAAAATTATATTGTTCTATACCAAGGTAAGAATAATTCGGTCTATTGCTAAGTTGCAGAAAATTCTCAAGGAAGATAAAAGCAAGCCGCGAGCGATTCTATTTGTCATAATTTTAAAATACAGTCATTATAAAAAAAAAAAACAGATTTAGATTACAGACACTAAATTATAAACTAAGTAACAAACAATTTCAAAGGAGGTCTCAATGTTATCAAACTTAAACTTCCTCGTGCCAAACTCCAATTGTAGCGACGGAACTAAAAAAAGGAAAAAGCAACATGGCGGAGATTAGACCGATATTTGTCGACTGTCGTCGCCAGATCCAAGATCAAAATCTCCACGGTTAGATAAATCCAATGGTTTTGGCAGCTTTTTATATTTTTAAACGAATTTCTTTAAAGAGGATGGTTGTGTCATAGATAGTGGAAGGTCGAAATGTCAATGTCAGTTATGAAGTTTTGGGAGACATCTTGATTCTGTTGAGTTATGATTGATAATTGTTTTTTTTATAAGATAGTAATAGAATAAAGGATTTTATTCCCTAACGCGCAAGTGAGTTGGTTTAAAATGTTTTCTGGGCAACTACTAAACAAATTTTCCTAAAAACCGGTAAATACTTCTAACTATAGAGAAAGACGAACAAATAAATACTTCTTTCTATAAAACCGTTAAGTTAACGGTAAATTTAAATATAAGTGTTCAAGTTTTCCTGTTGGTTTTAAGGAAAATGGTGTAAAAATGGGAACGTACTATTATAACGTATGATAACAATAGGTTATATTATAGTATTAGCTATTTTATAATTTTACTTCCACAAGCCGAACACACAATATTCTAGTTTAGAATACTGAAAATTTTTCTAGTTTCTGAGCGTCTTAGATTTTTTAAACGCTTTTGCAAGTTTCAAATCAGAGAGAGTTAAAAAAAAAGAAAAACAGTCGTCTGAAAAAATCTCTTAAAACATTTTTTCTGCAACCATTTCATATTTAACCGATGATCTTTCAAATACTTTTTCACCTGAAAAAGGTGGACATAAACGCCTGAAACCAAACCCCATGCCGAAAAATGGCGCCAAATATCAATGTCATGCTTTTCGCGCGTTAGGACGCCATTAGTAGTGATGTTACGAATACGTGTATCAGTTTTTTTTTATTTTTTATACGTCCTATGTAGGGTACGGACATAATTAGTCCACTTGATGGTAAATGGTAACTATAGCCCTTGAACACAGCTTGTAGATGCGTCACTCCATCTAAAGACTGTGGTGTTATGGCTCCTTGGGCAGTAATTTCAGGGCCTAATCTCACTATCAAACCGGAACACAGTAGTACTATATGGCGGCAGGGAACTCGTTCACAGGAGCTCTTATACCTTAGAGTCAGTATTGGAGAAAATCAGTGATTTTGCGGATACTCTTTAGGTAGCAGTTTTACTATGGTAGTACTTTAGTCAAACAGGTGGAGTGTGGGTTTGTCACCTTCTGTGACGAAATATTCGTATTAGTATTCGTATTCTGTACAGGACATTCGATACATCACATCACTAGCCATTAGCTTTAATATTGAGGTCAATTGTTGTTTGCCCATTCGCCTCGTTACGGCGCCATGTTTGAAATTTGGAAATGGAACGCTTATAGCGGGAATGACCGCTATTGGTTGAGAGGATATAGTCTATGGCAAAGGATGTAAAAACCGTAATGCTTGCATGGTTTATTTTATAGCTGTTGATATTAGAAATCGATTATTAAGGTTGATTACGTAGACAATACTAGTTTCTACCTGTCAGAGGACAGCAACTCTGACCACTAGTCTAACATAGAGTATCGTATCACCCCGTACTGAGTTGTGGAGGTCTGATATTCGACTGAATATATGAGATTACAAGTAGAAACCCTTGTAGGGGAATAAGCTCGACGGATCATATTTCTATCTGTGACATTTAGTTTTCAGAAACTTTAGTTACCTAAAACATCTGTTGGTTGACATACAATAAAAATTAAAAAGAAGTGTAAATAGATTCCTAAACAGATGTCTTGTCTATTGACAATGTTTGACAATAGAGTAAAAAAAGTAAAAAATGTAATCTATGAACCTATATGGACGCGTGTTCCATTCAACATTTGAAGGTTTTGAAATGAGAACGAAATCTTTTTTTTTCACTGCAAATTTATTTTTTTACTCTACTATATTTTATGTAATTTTTTTAATTCAAAGTTAATAAATCTAAATCAAATTAAAAAGTTTGCACTAAATCTTACCGATTTTCTTACACAACAGAAAAAAATAATAAAACTTTTTTTTTAATAATAATTTTTGCACGATCCCCCTGGATTCCGTTAGGTATTGTTAAGATAACAATGAGTTTTTTGTTTAGTTATGCAGCTGTAGATCTATTGTGTTAAATAACAAAAAAAAACGGGGTTGGAAGTGGCAGACTTATTGTGAACCAGCTCGAGGAGTGGAACACGGCTACTGATAAACCTATACATATCCAGTTTAAGATGGTCTGTGTTGTATAGACTTTCCATGCAATGCGAAACCAGTTTATACTGGAAATGAATAGGTTGACGGTACGGCATAAGATTTGGCGATAATAATGCAATACTGTTCCGGTTTGTTGTATAGGTTTGCATCTGTCTGTTTGTATGTTATTCTCACAGCGAAACGACTACACTGATTGTGATGAGTATAAGCGAGGAGATATTAGGAGTGCACGGTTGGTGTAGTTAGAGCGGTCTCCTCGCCGCTTTACACTGCGCTGGTGTTGTAGGTTCGATCCCCACATGGGACAAATCTTTGTGTGATTCGCGAAGATTTGTTCTGACTCTGGGTGTGCTCTGTGTGAAATGTATGTTTGTGAACACCCCCGCGACACAGGAGTTATTCCTAGTGCGGGCGTCGTTTTTTCAACAATGAAAAAAAAAAATTGTGCAACAATATAGGCTACTTTTTATCGATATATCATGTGGGTAACACACTTGTATTATAAATGGGAAAGTATTATTATCTGACGGTATGTTTTAATTTTGTTAAAAAACCACCGACTGGATTGATCTTGATGAAGATTGGTGTAGATATAGCTATAAACCCAGTAAAGAATCTATGGTACTTTATATTCACTTAAAGGATGTGCTTGAGTGAGTGAGTGTGTGTATTTGGCCTTGTCATTGGGACCATTGGATAGTGTAATAGCTTCTGGCGTTCTATCTTATGTACAAAATCCATATTATTATTATTAAAAGCAGGCAAATCTGCGGGCATAACGCAGTCCTTACTAATGTTACAAATATGGAAGTTACATTGTCTGTCTGTATGTTCCAAAACCACTTACAAGATCGATTTTGATGGAAAATTTGTGTGAATATAGTTAAAAGTCTGGAAAAACTACCTAGGTTACTTTTGATCAACATATCACGTGAACACAACCGTGGGTAAATGCTAGTTTAATATAAACAAATCATCTATGCTGACCGGATGGTGGAGTGCGTAGTGTACCTGCCTGCGACGCCGAGGTCGCGGGTTCGATTCCCGTTTAAGACAAATCTTTGTGTGCATGAACATGGGGTTTGTCTTAATCTGGGTGTTTCTATGTATAATAAGTATGTATTTACAAAAAATGGATTTATTTATGAGTTTCAGTTATTCTAGTACCCATAGTACAAGCTCTGCTTAGTTTGGGACTAGATGGCGTTGTGTGTAAGTTGTAATATATTTATTTATTTATCTTTATTTGCGCAAAAGTTACTTCACATTATCTTTGTATTATTATTATTGATAACTGCAAATTGCAATGCACCTAAACCCAAACATAATTGTAAGCATTGGCAGACATAACTATGCGATAAGAGATTGTTTAACAACTTCTCAAATGTCAAATAATAGTGACATTGTTTTTGAGTTATGTCAAAGTCAAATTCGATGAATTTGGCAGGTAGGTACTTGAGAACGTCATTTCGTGGCAATTTGTAGTTTTTAATTCGCGGGTACAATATTTTTGGCTCTTTCTTTTTAAATTAAACTTTGGGTATCTTAAAAGCAATAGTGAATAGCCCCTTTATAAGCAAGCGTGCTTCATCGTACACTATATCATCACTATCAGTCATAACAAGCAATTAAAATAATTCTAAATCACCAATGTCTAGTATACCCTTAAAAATATTGACTACACGGACCCAGGTGTTGTCTTTTTTATACTAGCTTTTCTTATTGAAAGTTTTTGCTGCAGAATCAGAATTATCCACACTTATGATCAATTTTTGACATGCATTTTCGTACAATGTATGACAAAGCTCTACGTCCGTCAACGAACATATAGGTTATTGAAAATTCTGTTACACAAAACGTTCAACGTCGTAGGCCTGCATTCTACAATACCAATATCTCTCAAAGAGGCCAAAATCTGCCCTAACCTCCATGCCTGAAAGGCTTATAAGCTGTATAGAGAACATATTCCTTTGCCTCGAAAATACTTTGAAGACTCGTCTCGACTGAGCCTACAAAAAAAACGACAATCGATTTTTAAAGACGTTTCACGAAGACAGTTTTTTGAATGAGTATGTGCGTTGACCTAATTTTCCAAGTGAACTTGGCTATACATTAAAGTAGTCAATTAATATCTAAATAACAATTTTCATCACGATGTGTTCAGTAATTTAGAGGAGAGGGGGTCACAAACAAAATGCTCTTGCGTTTATATTATTTCTTGCTTTCATTCTGCAGCTTCGACCACGTGGTACATCGACATAAACTACCAAAATTGTCATCAAAATCGATCTAGTAGTTTTTGCATAAAAGATTAACAAATATCAACAACATACTGTCTTATTTATAATAAGATTAGTCAGGATGTCGCCATCTTAATAAATAAGAGTAATGTGCTTTAAAGCACGTTTCCAATATGGCGTCCTATGACGTCACGCACATGGTGTAGCAATTAATGACATTCCTAGTTTAAGAGCCAGTGACGTCATTTTATATCCATATGTTATGTCATGTGAATTTTAGAAGCCATGAGGAATTATGGGTTTCGCCTCTACATTTCTTATGCGAACTGCCAAGGAATGGAACGCCTTGCCCGAGTCTGTGTTTCCGCGGACAACTTGGATCTCTTCAAAGCAAGAGTTAATAGGTATCTCATAGGAGCGCTCCACCGTAGACCGCATCATCATTTACCATCAGGTGAGATCGTGGTCAAACGCGTGCCTATTCACCATAAAAAAAATACCATGAAATTACAGGCTGTCAAGATGTCGAGATCTTGTGTTCCATTCCCCGGTCGGGAAAAAATGTTATTTGGGAGGTTTCCGTCATAAAATTCACGAAGTTGGAATTGTACCCGACGATTGCGATACACTCACATGGGACCTAAACATAGTAGGTCTTATACCCTGGGTAATATTGGCGTGATGTTATGTTATGTTATATTTTGATGTGGTTACAGTTACGGCTAAATTACTTTACTTTAATTTTTTTAATAAATTTGGTTGTTTTACATTAGATAGAACGCCAGAAGCAATATACTATCCAATGGTCCCAATGACAAGGCCAAATACACACATTCACTCACACAAGCACACCCAGACTCAGAACAAATATTTGCGAATCACACAAAGATTTGTCCCATGTGGGGATCGAACCCACAACACCAGTGCAGTGGAGAGCGGCGAGGCGACCGCTTAAACCACTACACCACACGTAGACAAATACTAGTATTTTAGTTTTGAAAGTTGAGGTTTAGGTTAGCCGCAGACACGCAATATTATTGAAAATATTTCGCAAATCAATTCGTTTCTTTTAAATCTTTGACTTGTCAGTCCTGTGTCGGTGTTGGGCCTTCGGACTTGTTCACAAGAGTTCTGCTACTAGGTGCCCTGAACTCATATCAATGAGTCTTGTAGTACTGATAACGGTTATCAGGGTCGTTATCAGTGGGCGAAGGCCACGCCTTATCAGTCAGAGCTTATCATTGTATATTGAAATTTTGTTGTACTATATTTAAATTTATTAAGTTGTATCAAAATTTACTGGGTAATTTTAAAACGGAAAAAATGAAGCCGCTAAATTTATACTTCGGCATCAAATTTACTAAGTCGACCACGGGTTAGGTTTAGTGGCTGATGCAGTAATTTAGAAGGCAATGTAGATTTTTAGGGACAAATAACGCTATTAACAGAAGTCAGTTTAATTAGTAACCATTTTAAAAATACAGTTTACTTTATATAGACTGCTCGGCAATCCTCATTTATTTCCACGTCTGTCAGATGTTGTCCAACGTAATAGACGCGACAACACCAAACTTTGAATTTACACAGCAAAAACAGCTTTATTAGGGAAAAGTTTATTTTGTTTAGCTCCTAAAATATACAATAAAATTCCAAGTTCCTACAAGAAATTGAGTTTATACGAATTTAGAATTAAGTTGATGAAAGATTATGTGCAATAAAAGTTACTATAGCGTTGAATAATTTTTAAATGATACAATATAATAGTAGTTCTTCCATGGTTATTTATAGTTATATTTGATTGTATTTGTAATATTTAGTAAGCTCGATAATTTTATATTTATTTTTTTCTTATTTTAAATTGTTCTGTGTTGTATCTATAATTATTAATATATATCGATATTATGTTTAATTTGAACGTCAGAATTGACAGAGTATGCTGTACTTATCTTATATTAGGGTCATTCTTCTAGAAACGTTTTTTAAGCGGCAACGCCTTAAAAGAATATAAATTGAAAAGTCAGCAAGCCACTTTTTTTTTAGGGAATATCTTTCATCTTCTCCTATTTGGGTTATTAATTATTATTCGATTATCTATATATTTAATATCATAAAAAAATTAAAACACCCCCATTCTTTGATTTTCGTGGAGTGTCCCAAACCCCGATCCAGTTACTTAGTAAATTATATATTTTAAACTAAACGGTACATACTTATCAAAAATAAAACATAAAGTCCTAAGAAGTTGACAATGCTATGAAAAATAAGATCATAGTCCTTAAATAATTACATTAAATAAAAAAAATAAAAATGTTACTGTCCCGGGGTAGTTACTGATTTGCGTGGATCATTGTAAATTCACTTGTACATCCCTAACTTCGCGGCCCGATGTTGCCTCATCCTAATTCATGTTATAAACTAGCCGCGCTCCGGCGGCCGGGCAGAGTGCTTGTATGACAACGCGTTGAGATTCCGAAAAATTGAGGTAAGAACTTCGTTTCGTGGGTATGGTTTCTCAAAACTTTGATTTGCGTGGTACAATTTTCTCCGGTGTCTGTAATTTTTTTTATTGAATTAAATATTGTAGCTAACAAATTTATGGTAACGTAACTTATATTCAAAACACAGTACGTTTGCTTAAAAGGTTTTTATATATTTTCAGAATAAAAGATTTATTTTGATTTTCGTGGTCGTGATTTACGTGGTTTACGTGGTAGTTTAGACCCACGTAAATCAATTATTGACCATGCAAGTGAAATAACTTTGAGTTTTGTAATAGTATGGTATGAAAATATTTTTTTATTACTTTAATTAAATATAAATTTGTTTAAATCAGACTTAAAATGACAAAGCTGATGAGGTTCTGATTTTGCCAGTACCTAATAATAATATAAATAGTATCAGATTAACTAAAATTGTAATAAATTATTTATTAGACCAAAATGCCACTAACAAGAGAAGAAAAATTAGAAAGAAAGAAGCTATCTGAAAGAAGAAGAAGAGAGAGGCCTAAAATAATGAAGAATTGAAGGCCCAAAACCGGGCAAGATATTATAAAAGAAAAGCTGAAGAATAAAATATTTAGTATTCATGACTTAAATCGTCGCGAACAAAAAGCTAGACGAGCGAAAAGTCGAATAAGTGCCCGAAAATATAACTTGAAGAAAAAAGTCAAGCTAAACATTGTCTTAATGAAAAACTTAATAAGTTTTTCAATAATATAAAAGTACCGGCAATTCACCCGTGATCCATGGAAGAAACTTCAACTCCATATCTTTTGACTGATTCTATTATAAATAAAGCTTTAAAAAACGATTTCTGTGTTAGTTACTTACTTATGCTTTTACCTGATGACTTAATGACTTATTTGAGAAAGTTACATTTAAAAAAAATCATTATCGTGGAGTGTTTTGTGATTTGCGTGGCATCCATTTTTTTAAACTCGATTATATATGTAAGTATATCGCTCATTGAGGTGCCACTTCTATAAAAAATATTACTTTTACGTATATTTTAAGAAACTGATGCCGATTTAAGATAAATATTAAATTTAAAAATTGCCACGCAAATCACCAAAGAATGCCTTGCTCGAAGAAGCACCCATTAATACATCTGTTTTTTACCATGTTCAACAAATAAAGCAACTTTGACTTTGACTTTGCTTCTATATACCACTAGCCTTTTCATCCTAGGCTATAAACTACATGAGGGCAAATTTTCGTCAAAATTTGTCTTGTAGTTTTTGCGGAACAGAGTAACAAACATTCAGACACATATTAATACCCTGTCAAGCTTTCGTCTGAACAACTTTTCTGTCATGAATATCTAAATATTTATTAAATTAATATTAAGATTTTGAAATGAATATGAATTAAAAATCCCTCTGTACTGGAGGTCTAATGGCTGTCTAAAGTACTGATATTCAGGCATATCTTTTTTTTTAATATTTTTTTTTCATTTTATTTCTTTTTCATGTCATGTCATTATTATGATAAAGTGTTTATGGCTCTGGAAATATTTAAGAACTCATTGTACCACACTTTAAGTCCATAAGTATATTCTATTCTATTCTATCTTTTACATTAGAAACCAACCTCAATATAAATGGATATTGTTGAGTATATATGTAGTCCTCCGTCACAAACGCTCTATCAATGAGGGGTATTCATGTGTAAAATAGCTATAAAAAGATATAAATAAAGATATTGCCTATCTAGCCAATACGCATAGTTATTGATCCTAAGTTAAAGTTGTGGTACAATTTACAGAAAAAAGCGGGTTTCATTATTAGAAAAAGAGCTGTTGCTCTCAACATCACTCGCGGTTTATTATATTGACTTAATTAAATGATTAACTACAGTTTTACTCACATTATACCTTATATTTAGATATTTCATTGCTGCGCCGCTCCTATTGGTCGTAGTGTACAAAAAGCCTTCCTCAACGAAAATGTTATCCAACACAAAAGCGCGTTCAACAAAACTCTTCAGCTTATGTTACAACCCACGGCAGCAGATCAGATACATTTGACACGAGTCAAACCGTGGGATGTAGTTTGAATTAAATTGGACATATCCATTTCAATATGTAGGGCATTTATAATATTAATTTGTATTTTTTACATCAGATAGAACGCCAGAAGCAATTACACTATCCAATGCTCCGAATGACAAGGTCAAAATACACACATTCACTCACACAAGCGCACCAGTCTCAGAACTAATATTTGTAGATCACACAAAGATTTGTCCCATGTGGGGATCGAACCAACATCATCAGTGCAGTGGAAAGCGGTCAGGCGACCGCTTAAACCACGCCACACGTGCCATTTAATCGCTTCTACTCTTAACTTACACCATACGAGGGTGTGGCTATCCAAAAAATCTATTCGTATGCATGCTTAACTAAATTGATACCACTTATGACTATAGACAAGATGATTTGACAAAAATAATACTTTGAATGCCTTTTAGTAGAGCCTCTTCGATAGGGTAACTAATAGGATGGTATAGAAAACTGACTTGCTGTTCACTTGATGGTAAGCGATGGTGGTAACCAATACTTATTTTTTTAAAGCTGATATAGTTGTTTCCACGAAACCTTTACCTAAAATACAGTTTTCAAATTATTGTCTGTCGAAATGGGCATAGACTATTATAATATATTATAGCTCTGTAAGTTTATAAAAAAAACTCTTGTGAACTTGCTCAAGGGCGGAGCACCAATGTCTCACCTATAACCTGCCGCATTATCATTTTTGCACTACTGTGTGTAAAATGTGGTATTTTTAGAACTGTGTTCTCAATATTAGGAACAGCTAGTTAAACAAATATTAACACAGTTTGTGGTCCTAAAATACAAATACAGTACTTAGCCACAAGGACAGTGGTTGCCATTTACCATCCACGTTGATGGTAAGTTCACACAAAAATCTCCTAATAATACGATCTAACTCGAAGAATAATACCAAAAACGTCTGAATAGAGTGAGCATGATTTTATTTGGGATAAAGTCCCATTGTATAAACACAATAATCCCGGATGCTGTACAGCTGCGAGGTATGGTGACCATGGAGTAAAGAGTCGTGGGATAAGTCCTGAAAATAACTGTTAAGTGAAATATGGTGAAATTGAGAGTTGAAGTGAATGAATTGAGTGGGCTCGTGGATTTTACTAATATTCTGCCGATTGACATGGACTAAGACTTTAAAATACTGTTTTATAATTTATGGTATGTATGTATACATACTGTAATTTGATGAAACTTCGGTGATTCAAATCATTTTAATGATAAGTATTATAATTTAATTAGTTGTTTTATTTTAATTTTAAATATTTTGTTTTCTTATGTTTGTTTCAACGTGTACAAGCGCCCGGGCCCATGGAAATAAATAAAAGTTACGTTCAAACGTAAGAATCAGTTATTAACTCTTTTTTCTTCTCACTCAGTCACTTTTTTAAATAACCGCAATTTCATTACAGGATATTGGCTGTGTAACCTAAATATTACATAAATTTACCTCTAATGGTTTTAAAAACTGCATTTAAATGTATAGAAATAAAATATAAAGACAATGCACCACGTAAGTAAAACGGTTGAAAAAAATAGAATTGCCACACAATTGTTTAATACAGTCGTTTGTTGTATGCATTTAATTCATAGTCGAGTGTGGTATACACTGTGTATCTAAGATAAAACCCAGCTGTGTCGATGAGTAACGGACCCATATTTGATTTAGTTACCATTTCTAGGAAATGCGATATCTATAACTGACCAGACCTATAGCAAAATATTATTTTATTAGCTGTTATGTATGCGTAATGTTGGTTATTGAATTAGTTTATGAATGATGCTGCATATCTTACACAAATTATGAATGCGAAAGTTTGTGAAGATTTGTGTATGTGAAGATGTTTGTTACTATTTTACGCAAAAATGACGTACCACGTGAGTGGAACAGCGGGTGGAAGTTAAATTATTGTTATATTTATTTAATAATTAGGCGCACACAACACATAACAATCATGGTAACATCAAAAGTAGGTTATATACAGATCAGATCTGGATCGTAACATAACACATTTGTGTATATGAAAATGTTGCTACATAGATGTAGTAGTTTTCAAAGGGGTTCAAGCATATTTTATTGATTTTTTTTATTGACTGCTGTACGTAAGTACTTAGAGTAAGGTAAGCACTAGAATTTCGTGGAGGGATGGATATTTGCAGTCTCCTACCCCCTTTGTACGCTCATGGGCTGCAATATCAAGTCTGAAGCAATAATTTTAGCTCAATTTATTGATGAGAGACTAAATAACGGCTCCATTGATTTCACAGCTGTGTGTTATCATAAGTACATTACTATCTAACGTACGGCACACATAATATACTCGCAGATAACATATCTCTTATGTAATGTCTTCAAATGATATGTAATGTCGAGATTACTTTCGTTACACAAAATATTATGAATGTTTCATTCAAAACGAGGACAGACCATTATTGTTACGAAATTTTTATTGAGTACGAATTTTTATATTTTTAGTTATATATATATATAGTCTATTAAGTGTTACAATTGTTTCTATTTTTAAAGGAATAAATGAAATCCTATCAACTTCGGTTTTAGATATCTCCTAAGGCATAGCACTAGTTGAAATCTTAAATTGTTAATAAAAGTACCGTGAACGTTTACCAAAATAAAGTAATAATTATATTATTATGTATTTTGATTGCAGAAATGCATGTTAGAAAAGAGGTTATTATGAAATTATAGATTTTGGAAAAGGAAAATGCCTTTGAAAATTTGGTGGACTTACTAAAAATCGAGTATTATCACAGTAAAAATGACAAAAAAATCTAAAAAATTGCTGGATGCAATATTTTAAAATATCACAGATGCCAAACATCTTTAATAGAAATACTATTACAGACATTGCCACGTGCAAGTCCAAACACCTTTGAAAAGCAGATGGACATTTTATTACTGGGGACAAAAAAAAGTGCCACAATACATACGTCACAATTGCTGTTGACAATGGCTGCAAATTTGCCGCCTATTCTCGGGTCCCGAAAATCTGGTCTCGTGGTGTGGTCACTCTAGTCTTGTGGTTCTCAAAGTTTTGTGCGTGAGTTATTGATATAATGTTGTTATTTATTTAAAATTTCAGAGCTTGTTATTGGCCACTAGACAAAAGGTGGTACTGTATGATATTAAATAAATAATAATAATAATTTAAAACTATAATAGTTTGTAATTTTAAATCTACAAAACACTGTAATTTTTTGTGATATTGACTTTCTTATGTAAATAATAAGAAATTTCTTATCTGTTATTTCTTGCATTCTTTTAACTGTATAATTTCTAAGCAATATGTATAATTGTTTTATTTTTGTTGTGTATCGAGTACTGCCAAATAAATGTATTTTCTTTCTTAGCTTTCTTTTAGTTGTATACTTTAAATTCATTCCTTCCAGCAATAATTGGGCGCTACCGTGGAACATACATACATAGACTTCCCTTTCTTTTGGCTTGGACTTTTTTCTAATTTTTTTTAATAAAACTTATAAATCAGTATAGTTTTAGTGACACAGTCTGACGCCATTTTTCGTAAATCATATATTGGTTAACGGATATTTTAATTCTTCAATTTTATTCTTAACAGCCATTTAAATACTTTTCTTAACTTAAATATATTGAAATCTAAAATAACTATATCTACTTTACTTCTATACTAACTCATCGTGTATCACAATTATGTACTTTTTCTTTGTGTACAATAAAGAATTCTCTATCTATCTATCTAAATACATAAACTTTGAGCACCACAGGCCCAACGAAAATAAACTCTTGCGCACATCTGCCCCGCACGTGGTATACCATGGGGCCATGGGAATGGGTCCTAATTGGTTCGCAGATTTCATGGGGAACACGTCATTGATGATTCTATGGGGTCTGGCCGGTATTGTTTGGTCCACCAATAAAATGAAATTCCAATTTTATTTACGAGAACATGATTTTGTCGTTGTTCATGGCTTAGAGTATAATTCTTTGGGTAACAATTTTTTAAATGTTGTCTAAGATATAAGAAGAGTAAAGTTAAATGTAGATCAATATACAAAATATGTTGTAGCGAAAAAAAATTACGGATGATGAAAACAAAATGGTACAAATCGCAAAAGTTTAAGGTCATGATTTACTTGTAAGGATGTTGTATTTATGTAATTATTTTGGTTTACTGGTTTTTTAAATGTAATATGTATACTTGTCTATCTGAGAAGAATAAAGTTAAATGTAGATTAATATGCAAAATATTTTGTGGCGAAAAAAAATTACTAATAATAAAAACAAAATGTTATATATTCGCAAAAGTTTAAGGGCATGATTTAACTTGCTTATATTTATATTTTATGTATACATGTATTTCTCCCATTCAATTTCTTAACTTAATAATAAATAAGCATAATTATTAAATAACATTTATTAAATCGTTTACGGTAACATGTTTTTTTTAATTAAGTACCAATATGAGGCCGATCATCATTGATGTCCTATGTAGTATTGTTTGGTGGATTGTTTTACGAGAACACGAATTTGTGGTGGTTTTAGAAGCATATGGGAGAGCTGTTTTAATTTGTTAATTATTTTTAGAGCCTATTATTCCAATTACATTGGACATATTGAGATCACATTCTGGTAAAACGGATTCAACAACAAACTATCGTGTAAAAAACTATTTATTTGAGTACATAGTTAGGATAACCAACCAAAATAACCAAATTCGACACACATTTTTACTTTATAGTACACAAGGATTCAAAATTAATTGAAAAATGCGTCATAATTTCGACAAAACTCGACATAATCAGATGAACACGGTTACCCCATCTCTACCCCTGTTTGCTTGATGTCGCAAATACCCCACGAGTTTCCTTTGAAATTGCCATCCAACTATTTGCCAGAAGGGCCCGCCGAGGGCTTAAATTAAAAAAGTACACTTAGGGCGACTACATATTCGTTGTGATAAACGGGGACAACATTTCGATATTTAGTTTGGTTAAAATCTAGGACTGTATTATTCATAAAATATGTAGTTACTATTCATTAAATAAAATAAAATTACATTTCTAAAACTAAATTAGAGAAATACCTAACTATGTAATAGCAGCCCTGTATCTAATACATGTCCCACAGCTGGGCGCAGGCCTTTCTCATGCCGAGAAGGGTTAGGCCATAGTTGACCACGCTGGCCAAGTGCGGATTGGTAGACTTCACACATCCTTGAGCACTTATTAGGTACTCTCAGGCATGTAGGTTTCCTCACGATGTTTTCCTTCACCGTTAGCGAGCGATAATTTATATGATAAATACACACATATCTTCAAAAAGACGAGAGGTATGTTCCGTGGGTTCGAACCCGAGACCTTTAACTTCGCAGTTCTACGGTCTCCTACTCGGCTATCGCTGCTTAACCTAACTATGTACAAAAAAGAAAAGAAAAATGTAAAAAAAATAATTATAATTTAGGCGTCAAAAATACCTCCGCATCTGTCATCTATTTTTAGTTTGGGTAAAGTTAGTTGATTAAAAATGATAAATTGTTAATGGATTGTAGAAACAGTTGATATTTTGTTGTATGATGTAATATTATTGTAATTTAGACAAGAATTAACGCGACTCATGCATATTATTAACCTTTTGGTAAGCGGGTTACACCGGCTATGGTCTGTAGTTAAAGTTAGAACTAAAATTAAGTTTATAAGTTAATCTGATGGTAAGTGGCATAACATTCTATGAATATAAATATGGTGCAATGATATAATGTTACTGCATATGCGTGGCTACGTTGTAGGACTAATATAATTATTATTATGTATCGTTAATGTGCCAATCATATCCAAGTTAAACATTAGTATAGAACTATATTTGACGGTTTGTGAGATAGTATTGCATCGTTAGTCTAGTGGTTAGTGTATGCGATCACTCACCGCAAGGTCTTGAGTTCGATTTTAGAATTAGGCAAAAGAGTTATTTGGGATTTTGCTTTCAGGTAATTCTTAAAAGCAGCACGGAGTTAGAATTGTGGCCGATGGCAACGGCAAGAACAGGTGAAATGTGGGTGTGGGTGTTGTACACCTCTGCGAAACCCTTATAGGTAGTATAGGCGTGATGTTATAATATTGGTCTTTCGCCGAACACTGTGCCAATCCCAATCGGACCTTTTTGTATATTATTTGTACATATTTAGTTTTTTATAAGAATTTGCTTTTATGTTTTTGACAATTGAGTTTCTTGTCAGTCTTTTGGTTTTATAATTCTAGATTCAGTGTTTTTTCTTCAGTTTATTTTCCTAATATAATTAATTCTCTTTATTCCTGGTTTCTTTGTTTTAACCCAATCTACAACAAACACATTTATAAAACCTATACAACTTTCACATTCAAAGCATTTTATCGAGGCAAATATAGTTTGTATTTTGGTGTAAATCACTTTGTTTGATTTTATCTTATTGATATGCGGGTCCATCTGCTATAGGGGTCCCAAATATTTACTGCTGTTTATCAATTTGTTTCAATCCAAATAATCATTGTCTTTTAATTTTAGAATAGAATGTATAACATGAGAGTGCTTTAAAAGTGCTCGAGGGTGTGTGAAGTCTACCAATCCGCACTTGGCCATCGTGGTGGATTATGGCCTAACCCGTCTCATCATGAGAAGAGGCCCGAGCGCAGCAGTGGGACTTGTATTAGATACAGGGCTGCTATTATGCATAACAAGATATTAACTTTTAGCATTATATTTATGAACTTGAAACTAATATTCTGAGTAGATTTTGCCCGCGGCTTCTCCCTCGTGGAATGACCATCCTCGGCAAATATAAATTTGTATCTTTTTCATTAATCACTTCATCTAATAGGGAACGCGACTTAAAAATCCGTTCAGTTGTTTTTGAGATATCGCGAGTAATTTTATTATGGACTTTATTTTATAGTCATAATATTTTTTTTCTTAACAGTCTCAAGTATACCAACTTTTTATTACCATGTGTTAATGTTAGTCAATTGAAAGGAATGCCAGGCTGTTCATAGATTGACTTATTATTTAATTTGTACTAATATCACATAGAGAGAAACTTTTTGTATGTTTGAAATAGGTAATCTCTGGATTTACTGACCCGATTCTTAAAATTATTTCATTGATAAAAAGTTAAACTCTTGAAAAATGCTCTAAGCTATTTTTTATTGACATACTATTCAGGTGAAGCCGCAAATGGTAGCTTGTATGTAACCATATTAAACACTTTGATTGCCATGCGTTAGAAGGAATGTTCTTAGAGATTATACATGTTATTCTATTTAGTATCAAGTTCTCTTAGCTTTGTCAACTAGGCGCCTTTCTTAGAATTTAACTTCGCATCAGCATTTGTGTGAAGTTTTCTTGATTGCCTAACGTGTTTGTCTCAGTGGTTAAGTACTTGTTAAATCTAGATAGAAAATAAATAATATTTTTCTACTCTTACTTCTTAAGTATCAATTAAGACTAAAATAAGACTAAGGATCAGTCAATTTTGTCACGACGATCTTAAATTTTAATTGAGTTCATCTTTTTAGTTATGATTTAGATAATAATCGAACACTTAATTAACAAACTGTTTGGTACTAAGAAACAGTTGAAAAAGATATGGGATCGGCAGGATTTGAACCTGCGACCTTACTGCATACCGGGCAGCCGCTTTAGCCATCCAGCTACGGTCGCCTCTTACCAGCACCCTAAATTTCTCAACTGTATGATACGTCATTTCGTGACGTATCATACAGTTAATATACGTATACGTTTCGTTTCTTAGTATAATTTGCTAAGCATAGCTAAATGCTATAAAAATAATCAATTAGAAGTTGAAACTGTTTGGTGTTTCTATGTACCTATAATAAGTATGTATTAACAAAAGAAAAGTATAAATTTTATAGTATCAGTTATTCTACTACCTATAACTACTCTGCTTAGTTTGGGACTAGAAAACGTTGTGTGAAAGTTGTGTGATATTTATTTCATATTTATATACTAAAAGTATACAATGTTTTGCCCTATTAACCCTTATTCATATATTGGGAAATTGACAACTCTAATCAGTACCAATCTATATAAAAATCCCCCATTTCCCCCCTTTTTTTAAAAATAAGGAGGTTTTTTTTTCAAAACCTATAAAACCCTCTTACCTTAAAACCGTGACAAAATTTCAATTTTATTGAAAATAAATAATAGTTTAAAAAAACTAAAAAACACGCTTTTAAAGTACTTCTAACTAAAAAGTGAAAAATAATTCCTAATATAAGCTGAAAAAAGCGTGGGTTGCTCGATAGACGAAAAATATGGCACAGAGCGCCCCACGCTTTTTTCAGCTTATATTAGGAATTATTTTTCACTTTTTAGTTAGAAGTACTTTAAAAGCGTGTTTTTTAGTTTTTTTAAACTATTATTTATTTTCTACTTTTTAGTTTGGTTTATTTATAAGAGCGTTTTTTTTTTTTTTTTTTTTTTTTTATATATTTTTAATTTTTTTTATCGAATTATTGCATTGTCATCGATCTTTGACAGGTGTGCAAAATTTGAATGAAATCTGTCCGTTTAAAGTGGGTCAAAATCGAGTCCAAAGGAGTCGGTTACATACAAACAAACAAACAAACAAACAAACAAACATACAGGTGAAGCTAATATAAGCGTGTTAAAAAATGTCCATTTGATTAAGGGTTAACTGCCTTTTCTAACCAAGAAAGGGTAGGATATACTCATTTCTTGATAATTAACACTGTTAGGAAAGGTATATCATCAATTGATTTATTTGGAGAGTTCTACCACCATTGTAAACTTCTCTGGCAGAAACCAGAACATTATTGCACAACACATGGTTGCATTGCAGCCCCGGGCGGAAATATAGAATTAAAACAAATAACGACAGCTACTAAACGATAAAACCGATTGAACAACTGCATCTAATGTAAGGATCAGACGATTTATTTGCATAATATCCCTCTTAGCTTCGGAAGCACGTTGAGCTGCTCAATTGGGCCAAGAAACTTTTGTGACATGGCGACTAAATATCGTCAATGCAAGTCTAAGCTGTATAGAGAGTAAATAGGTATAGAAAAAAATGGCATTAGATGTGAATGAAAACTATTTTTTTCTAAATTCCCGATGGTAAGTGGTAACTGGAACTAGCAATACCTGGAGCACCAGGCACCTGTATCTAGCAATATGCTGAACTGGTAACCAATTTGGTCGTAAGCACGAAACACTGTAATTTTAGTGATATTGACTTTTTTGTGTATATATGTAATAAGAAACTTCTTATCTGTTATTTCTTGCATTCTATCAACTGTATCGTTTCTTAGCATTATGTATTATTATTATTCTATTTTGTTGTGTGTATTGTGTAGTTTTAAATAAATGGATTTTTTTTCTTTCTTTCTTTCTTTCTTTCTTTCTTTCTAACAAGCGTGGGACGATCCCCCGCTAGATGGACGGACAATCTTGTCAAGATCGCGTGTAGTCTTTGGTTCCAGTCGGCTCAAAGCCGAGCGCTGTGCAAAACGAATGTTGAGGCCTATGTCCTGCAGTGGACGTCTCTGGGCTGATGATGATAATGATGATAAAGTGGTAACTACAATCCATTGACATCAAATTATCAAAAGTACTATTGGCTTGACGATTTTGCGGCAGGTTTAAGGTGAGGCTGTGGAGCTACTGCCGTCGAGCTCCTTGACAAAAGCCTAATCCTATATGGTGCTATTTTCAGGCTCCACAAAGGATTTTTGACATACCATGTGAAAAAAACTACGCGTGGAAGATATTATTTTAGGTATTACCAAGTTTAAATTAGTAGCAGGCTGTAGTTTTTGACTAACAAGCTCAGTTAGAGATATTAGACAGGTCACCACGTGGTCACACCTCGCCATCTTTGACCAATCCAAACCGTTTAGGATTTGGAGCAGGCAGTAAGATTATGTTCTAGTTGAAACTATAGCCCACAAATGTACAGAAAAGTCGCTATATCTGAGAACTACGATATCAACCTCATGTGCCTTTTCAGGACTAATCTCACCACCAAACTGGAACACAGCATACAACTACACGTCCAATGCAGCCAGAGTGTTGATAAAGATTTAGATTTAGATTTGTTTGCTCAAAGTGACGGTTAACTTAAAAAAAACATGACGTGTAACTCTTTCTTTCATTCTTAATTTAAAAATCCTAGTTGTCTTTTTCTTGCTTTTTCGTTCATTAATTGTTATACCTATATGTAAATGTTTAGTTTATTTATGTATTCCTACTTTATTATCTGTAAAAGCTTTTAATTAGCCTTTATTTTTACATCGTGTTTGTCTATTATATCATAATAACTGTAAGTTTTTCTAATATTGTAAAAATAAAAAAGAAAATTAATACTATTTGGTCTCAGCTTAAATGAAACTCCATACACCTTATACTTTTTGGTGGCAAGTTTAAGTCTCTATATATATATCAAGTTAATAACTCGATAGTCTCTAATTTTATATCTAGATTGTAATCTTTATGAAGTATCTAATTGTTTAGAAACATCATAAAAAAATGTTCTGTCAATCTCCTTCACAAAACCTATTCCATGTTCATACAAAACGTGAGTCTCATACACTTATGATTGGTCTCATACATCTTCAACCAATTACTTTAATTTGTTGGGCCGTGGACCATGATTTGTGATCGCAACGACAATTATTCCTTGTTGACGGTGAACTGATTTTTGTTCGTTCAAAAACTGAGAGATAATGTGTAGTTAAAAAAAAAAGAATTTTGCGAAATGCATTTATCAGACAAAATAATAATTATAGGTTTTGAGACTAAACATGGTTATTTTAATTATTATATATGATATTATATGATATTTACCATGTATATTTGTTGTAGCGAGTAATTTCGATATTTCAGTTTTATCGTGAACAAAGATATTGCAACATCTCAAATATCATGGTAAATATCCCGTTATATCTAATAATTAGTAAGAATAATTATTATAATGAAGTCTATGTATCAGTAAGCCTGTATGTTTAATTTATACAGTAAAACAATAAATGCATATCACTAAGAATGGTAAATTTAAGTTTTTCTTTACCCATCACGGAGGCAAGGCTGTAGACAAGAGCTACGTCTTTCTTTTTACAAAAGCGTGATTCCAAATTTTAAAAAAAGTATATTCGATTTTTAAATATTCATTTCTATTATTTTAAATTAAAAAAGGAATGCAAATGGGTATTTTTTTTGTTTAAAAGCTATGTTTAATGTTTCCAATTTGCGCAATGGTTCAGTGCGTGAACTGCAACGCTTAGTCCCGGTTTGATTCTCAATTTGGTTATAATTGATCGTTGCTTTAGAATATTTGAAAGATAATCAATAAAATATTTTTTTAATTTTTCTCAACATAATGAACAGCTTTGCGAAATTTTAATGCCTAAAAAAATTTCGTTAAGTTAAACAAAAAAAATATTTCATTTAAAAAAAATATCTATCTGTATTATTCTAAAAGGAATTAATTAAATAGGAAAAAATATTCCTACCTATAAGGAAAATCGAAATAGTTCGCGTAAACAATGTCACCCTACATATCAATTTAGTTAATTAAACTTCCCAACTACGCAACCAAATGATAATTCCAGCCCCTAGCAACTAAACGTCATTAAAAAATAAATTCTATTTTTAAAACACACTCACCGTATTGTTAACACAAACACATGAAAAAAGAATTTAAAAAATCACTGCTACCAGCGGCCATTTTGTGAAATAATACGTCAAAAACTGACACACTGCGCGCGAAATGGTCCCAATACTCTCAATTGAATTTAACGTTCTAAATTTGAAAAAATATGACAATTTGATTGTTCGTAGTGATGTGCGCACGACTGTATCGGGCGAGGAACAAATACGTACTGAAATGTAATTTTGAATGAGTGCTGAATCTATCAAAAATAGTCGAAGGGAGGAATCGGGTTATTGAGTTTTAAGCGCTGGAGCGCTTTTGAATTTGATTATTTTAGTTTAAATTCGTTTGGACGTTGGAGATTTAGGTACTATGCAATTTCGATATTTATTTGTATGTTAACTGTTTCAAGGTCCCGTTTCGTTTTGGTAGAGTTTGTTAGACTATAAATACAATAAAAAAAATACTTAAAATAATTTTCATTAAATAAGTTAGTAAGTTTATTGGTGTTCTTGTGGTAAAAATTAATTGCATGATATTTGCATTTTAATAATTGGTAAAAAAATCGGTATAAAATACATAGATCTGAATAGTTTAACATTATTTAAGAAAAAATAAAATAATTATTAATTCAAAACTGCAGAGATAAAAATAATAATAATAAATTGAAACACTGAATCCATCAACTGACCTACTTTTAATGAATCTATTCCAAAATTAATTTTTAGTCGAAAATCAATTAGAAACAAAAAACTGTAATATTCTAATTTCAAAATTCCAGCGCGCGAATAAAGCGCTGTATCACTACAATATCTATCACCGATCGACCAATCAGAGCGAGGCATGTAAACTGCAAGCGACGCTCAACTTTTGGCAGCTATTTCAATTATTTATACGAAATATGCCAAACATTTTGTTGTATTTGTAAGTCGATTTTAGAGTTTGTTTTTCTTGAAATCGTTCGATTTGTTGATAAAACGTTTAAACGTAAATAATATAGATCTTATTATAGAAACTTGAAGCAGAGAGTCATGTGCGTTCGACTTTCGAGTCTCTACTAATGTTATAAAGCTGTAGAGTGTGTCTGTTTGATTAAACGCGCTTATCTCGGGAACTACGGGTCCGAATTTATTAATTGTTTTTGTGTTGATTAGCCTATTGCGTACCTGCCTGCGACGCCGAGGGTTCGATTTCCACTTAAGACAAATCTTTGTGTGCATGAAACATGGGGGTTTGTCTTAGTCTGGGTGTTACTATGTATAATAAGTATGTATTTACAAAAGAAAAAGTATATATGTATTAGTATCAGTTATTCTAGTACCTATAGTACAAGCTCTGCTTAGTTTGGGACTAGATGGCGTTGTGTGTGAGTTTTGAAATATTTATTTATTTTATTTATTAAGGTTATATAACATCACGCTACGACGGAGCTGAGCTGCAATGAAATGTGTTGCGAAAAGCCACGATGCTCCCGTGTAAGGTGTATCTTTTGTATTTTCTACTTAAGTTGTACACTTATCTTGCCCTCTATGGCATCATCGCAAGAGCTCTACCACAAGCTTTTCCTAAATTGGCGAAAGTATGAGTAATTTACCTGATGGTAAGTGGCAGTTGGAGGCAGATTAAAGGTAAAATAACGACAGTTCTTTCGTTTAACAAGTTCACAAGAAATGTATCGCAAAATAAGCTCAAACAAACACACATTCAGGCATTTCACTATTCCTTTTGACATAAATATGCATACAAGAGATATTTGGTTGAACACCAGACATTTTACGTATTTAACCTCAAAGAGGAAATTTTGTAAAAAGATTAACTTTTATACCAACAAAATTTGATGAGCGCGAAGAATTTTGCGTCATTTAATATGTATGAAGTTGTTAGATTCCAAAATGTGAACGAAACATGGTACGTTATAAGATGGTGTCCATTTCTGTGTGTTTTAATTTGATTCTAAGCAAAGGTTATTTAAATCATTGTAATTGTAATTAGTATATTTTAGTATAATTTATTTTTATATCATTTTTGTAATGTTTTGACGTGTTCAAGCGCCTCCTGGGGACTAAAAATAAACGATTTGAATATAGAATTTAGAATTTTTGTCAAAATTTATGTTTAGTATTGTAAGTTTTATTTTATATAGGAGCATCGGAACTGGTAATTAAATGGAGTATTGTAAAGCGTCTGCCAATGGTGAAAAGTGATTTCTTGCATCAGTATTAAAGTGATGGTGCATGAAAGGAGCCTCCCCGAGTGACGTACACAACGATTCCCTACGTCCGGTGCACCCTGGGCAATTCGCGAGTTCTCCAAAGCGAATTGGCTACCTTTCACCACGATGGTAAATCAAAATAAAATTTGACTCAGCCATCGACACGACGATGTATTAAAAAATATCAAAAAATTCTATTTTTCTATTATTTATTCTTCGCGCTCGTTCACTTTTTGCAGAGTTAAGCAAACGATTAGTTGACTCTTCATGTGACCAGAAGGCTGGCTTCTACTTTGGACAAAGGATCAGCATTGCCATCAAACGAGGCAATGCCGCAAGCCTTCTGGGCACGTTACCCGCGGCTGACATAGATTCGGAGGTTTTTTTTTTAAATTATTATTTATTACATTTTCTTTTCTTTTTTTCTACATAGTTAGGTATTTCAATTTAATTAAACATGTAACTTAAATACAAATAAAATACAATTAAAAGAGAAGATTTTTTTACGATGATGTAATTTTTTTAATATATATTGCCTGTAAAAACGTCCCCGGGTCAGAATAGTACCGAAGTATAGAGCCAAGTGGTACTTCACCTCGGGGCAAAGACTCATGCTTTATAAAGCACAAGTCAGGCCCCACATGGAGTACTGCTGCCACCTATGGGCTGGAGCACCTGAGTACCAGCTTGGGCCTTTTAACTCGGTTCAAAGACGAGCTATCAGGATAGTCGGCGATCCCAAGCTCACAGACGGTATCGAGCCTCTCAGTCTGAGGAGAGACCTAGCCTCCCTTTGTGTGTTCTACCGCCTGTACAATGGGCTGTGTTCTGAAGAACTGTTTGATATGGTACCTACGGCTACGTTCTACCACCCGTACCTCTCGCCATCGACAGCGAGCTCATCCTCACACGCTTACACAATATCGTCGCGCACAGTGCGGTTCGTGAGGAATTTTCTCCCACGCACGATAAGGTTGTGGAATGAGCTCCCTGCCAAGGTTTTCCCTCAAGACTACAGCATGGGGTTATTTAAAAAGAGTGCAAATAGATTTTTGAAGGGTCGGCAACGCACGCGTGATGCCCCTGGCGTTGCAAGATATAACGCGATAATATATAGAATTATACGTGAACAAAGTCGAGGACAACAGTATCTATTAAGATACAAAGATACTACACCATGACATTGTTTTGTATTGCATTTCTAGTCGAACAATTGCCTAGTCACTTTATAAACTGTCTAAACTTGAACCAAAAAAGTTCTAACCGGCCGATGGTATTCAAACTTTTTTCTTAAGTGTGGAACTGTGTAGCCAACTTAAAAAAAAAGTTTTGTGCGTTTGCGGGCAGACGTAATGGCTCATTCCGATACCGAAAACTTTTGCGAAAATGGGTTGAAAGAACCATAAAGTTTCGAACACGATTCTTGGAGCTGTTTTATTTTTAACCGACTTCTAAAAAAGGAGGAGGTTCTCAATTTGGTTGTATTTTTTTTTTAATACTTAGTCAGAAAATAGTTGTTAGAAAGATTGATATTATCTATACAGTTATTATTTACTTGGCACCGACTTCAGAATTATAAAATAACTATTTAATAATTTCTATTTCACTAAATGTATAAACGTATTATTTTGTGCGAAGTAAATTTATTTTTTGCTTTTTAGTTTACCTACTTTTTGAAGTCAGTTTTTTTTGGTATTTTTTTTTATATCGGCAGTTACTTCCTCGTTGGTCTTGTAGTGTCTATGCGACTTGAGAGGTCTCGGGTTCGATTCCCAGGGCGGACAAACGTATTTTTTTTTTCGTCAAAAAAAAATATACTTTTGTGTTGCAATTGTGCCCGGTGGGTGTCGAAACTTCTTAGCTTCGTCACCAACCGAGTAGCAGGCCTCGTGATAAGCATACATTACTGCTAGTCCAATCAGGCTGTCATGTTTGAGCCCCATGGATCTTTACGTAGCAGGTGAAGTGTGGGTACGTTATTAGAACCAGCATAAAATTACATAACACCATATACAATCACTTACGATGGTAAGTGGTAACTACAGCCCATGTACATCAACAATCCAGATTGTAGATGCGTCGCTTCATCTAAAGACTACGGTGTTATGCCTCACGTGCTAGTAATTTCAGGGCCTGATCTCCACCAAACTACTATTTGGTGACAGGTTTTAGTCTGGTGGTAGAGCTCTTGTGAATGAGCTCGAGAGCGGCAGCACCACCGTCTCACCTTTAACCTGCCGCCAAATAGTAGTGCTTCCATTACTGTGTTCCGGTTTGGTGGTGAGATCAGGCCCTGAAATTACTGGCACATGAGGCATAACACCGTAGTCCTCAGCTGCAGTGACGCATCTATAATCTGCTTTTGTGGATTGTTGATGTCCATGGGCTGTACTCCACTTACCATCAGGTGGATTACACGTTCGTTCGCTGTGGGCGTAGAATTGAAAAAAAAAATCCAGCAGCTAACACAAACTACCGGTCTAATTCGTTCTTTCACCGTGTAGTTAAAATCAAACGAATATGTCAGGTAAGTAGATTTGGACATATTCAACGACCATACTCAATTTTGCACTATTTTAACTAAATTATTATTCAACCCGTAAAAATGATAATATATTTGTTCTTACTATTATTTTAAAAAGCAGCGATAGCCGAGTGGGAGACCGTAGGACTGCGAATTCAAAAGTCTCAGGTTCAAACCCACGGCACACACCTTTTTTCTTTTTCTTTTTTTTTTTTAAAAACGACTCCCGCACTAGGAAAGACTCCTGTGTCGCGGGGTGTTCACAAACATACATTTCACACACACAATGCACAACCAGTCTCAGATCAAATCTTTGCGAACCACACAAAGATTTGTCCCATGTGGGGATCGAACCCACAACACCAGTGCAATGGAGAGCGGCGAGGCGACCGCTTAAACCACTAGACCACACGTGCAGACCTTATCTTAATGATTTATTGACCACCTCGGTCAATAAATCATTAAGATCCGTCTTTTCGAAGATATCATATAAATTATAATATTATCATATAAATCGTATTATCGTATTTATCATATAAATTGTCGCTTGCTAACGGTGAAGGAAAACATCGTGAGGAAACCTGCATGCCTGAGAGTGCCTAAAAAGTACTCGAGGGTGTGTGAAGTCTACCGCACTTGGCCAGCGTGGTGGAATATGGCCTGACACTTCCGATCATGAGAATTGATACAGGGCTGCTATTTTTACTATTATTTTAATTTACTTATTTTAATTAATTAATTTAAATTATTCAGAACTTGTTATTATATAATATTTATGTAAGTATCGAACTTAGCCGTGCACATAAGCGGCAACTGTCAATTGGCTTATGTTAAATTTTTATAAGTTATTTAATTGTTATATGAAGAAATAAATAAACAGAGCTCGTTCGCTCTACCACCATCAAATGTTGCAACACATACTAAACTTACACTAGATAAGTACATAAATTCATGTATTTTATTATTTAATAAAGAAATTTAACCCTTAATCAAATGGACATTTTTTTTCAATGAAATTGAAATTTTGTCACGGTTTTTAGGTAAGAAGGTTTTATAGATTTCGGAAAAATCTGCTTATTTTTATAAAAATTAAATAGATTTTTTATAGAGATTGGTACTGATTAGAGTTGCCAATAAAGCAATAATAAAAAAATATTACAGTAGTGACAAGTGGGAAATAATTTCCTAATAATATAATACATTCTTCTTTCTCTGTAAAATTTATTCTTTTATGGAATGCGCTTTCTCTCAATATCAGGATGACAACAAGCCGCGACGCTTTTCGAACCAGAGTACGGCGGCTATACAACAAATATTTGGCGGAATCATCAGAATAATGTATCTCCCTTAGGTTTTGTATTTGTATATATATATATATATATATATATATATATATTTTATTATTGTATCTTTAAGCATATAATATATGGATATTAATATATATTGTATGTATATATTGTAATATACATTTATTTATTTTATTTTAGTAAATATTAAATTTATTTATTTTTTATAATCATATTTACCGACAATCTATTAATAGCATCATTTAAATAGTATTAGCAGTGTAGTTTTGTATAAGTTTTATTTAAAAATCATTTAATTTTCGATACTTATGCACCTACCCTAACATATCTCTGCACCACCTTAAGGTTGACTGGTAGAAAATGCCTTTGGCATTAAGTCCGCCTTCGACACATGTATCTGTGCGAAAAGTTAAATAAATAAAATAAATAAATAATAAGGTTTAATAAACAAAAACATTAGAAGTTGAAATTACTTGACCAGTCTGTAATATCATCCCTAAATAAACAATATAATAGACAGTGATTCAACTAAATAAACTAAAGTAAAGTTTGTGTAAATTAGTTTTCGAGATCAAAGCGCGCAAAGTTAAAAATAATGAACCGTCTGAAATGGAGCAAATGCAAACTTCAGGTCTTTAGGCAAGCAAAGTCGTAATTATTCTCTTGGGCTGTGAAATAAGGGTATGAGCTGAGTGATGGCCTGAGCTAGGAGCGGCTCCGCTACTCTTTAGTAACGGTAAAACCGACGTTCATAATAAAAACATATTCTTAGACATAATTCCTGTGTTACAAACATTCATTGCCAGGCCAGGTTGTGTGGAAAAAATTGCTATAAATAATTTGCCGTTTGTGCAACTAGTTTTAAGTGTTTGTTTTTTTTGTACCTTTCTTTTGTTTTTTTGGTGTACAATAAAAAGTATTTATTATTATTATTATTATTATTCATTTCACACACAAAATAAAGGCACATACAGAAATTATGAAAATGTATTTTTACAAATAAATGATTTTAAATTTTGAATTCTGAATTTTGACTTTCAAAAGAGCATTTTTGACCAGGCGAAATAGGGCTTAATTTATATATACATAGATAAGTATACAGTGTTCAAAAATAGTGTTTATTTTAATTACCTGGCTTACCCAGTACTTAACAAAATAATGAGCCAACTAAATTAAAATAATTCTTTTTGCTAAAGTATTGCCCGCTCCGCTTATAAAACCGCTTTCGCTCACCACCAAGCCCTCACCCGACCTACATACCACAATGGGTATGATCTTTTAACGCCACGCTTTGTTCAGCAAATGTGTTCAGCGGTAATAAGACTCTATGTGCGATGACGTCATCGTTATGACGTATTACGTCAGCTTTGTACTGTGAGACTGCAGATGGTCTCAAAATGTTAAGTAAACAGTTTGTACTAGATTATGTGAGTTTTCCAACGGTGGCTGAGCATCAGTATTTTATGAGGAAGAAGGCTTAGTACAGTGAGACTGCAGATGGTCTCAAAATTCTTAGTAAACAGTTTTTACTAGATTTTAAGATTTTTCCAATGGTGGCTGAATATCAGTATTTTATGAGGAAGGAGGCTTTGTACAGTGAGAGTGCAGATGGTCTCAAAATGCTAAGTAAACAGTTTGTACTAGATTTTATGATTTTTCCAATGGTGCCTGAGTATCAGTATTTTATGAGGAAGGTGGCTTTGTACAGTGAGACTGCCGATGGTCTCAAAATGCTAAGTAAACAGTTTGTACACGATTTTAAGAGTTTTCCAATGGTGGCTCAACATCAGTATTTTATGAGGAACGACATTTATTTTAAGTGTTTGTCTAATTTAAGCATATTATCAAAGCAGATGCGGCTAAATACTAGTAGTAATTATTCGAAGCCGCGCTTAGATCGGTTGATACTAGAATTTAAAACAAACTTTTTTTCCATTTTAGTGTCAAAACTCAATTTTATGTGTTCATCTAGATTAATATCACCCTTTAGTTAATGCAGATGCGTCTGAATATCAGAACTTCATGCAGATTTGATTCTATAGACCGTTCTTAGACTTAGCTTAACTCAGACCTACCTGGGACAGAACACTGCTTGTGTATTTTTGTCTCGAAGGTAAACTTTAAGCTTAGTGTAAGTATGCTCTATTGATCTCATCTTAGATTTAATTGAAGATCAGAAAAACTTACAAAAATTGAACCTATTACCTCGAGTTCAGCTTACCTTAGCGCTCGACCAACAAAAAAAATCTAGTATTTCCTTGACTTGTTTATAAAAACTCCATCACTCATACTCATCTTCCTAGCCAGATTGAACCAGATAAAACCAGTGTAAACTGAAATTTCATTAAGGAAGAAACATTTTTCATGATATTTTAAGTTAATATTTTTTGTATACAATGATTACGGGGTTTACGGCAGAAATGTTTGTTTAAATCTTAATAAAAAGCTTTTTTCCTTGTAGATTAAGGCCAGGTAGCTTTTATAGACCACTAGCTGTTTTCCACGACTTTACTCGGGTGGTAACTGGATAAATTTAGCTTACTAGCTAGCATACAACTAACGTGTTATGTATGCCGATAAAAAGGATATGGCCTATTCTGTTCTCAGGTCTTGAACGCAGTCATTTCTGGACCAATTTTAGGAACAGGTCAGAGCAGTGCCGGATTAAGCCAGCGCGGGGGGGGAGGGGGTTGTAGCAAAATCTGTCAGGGGGGCCTTCAATAATTGTCATATATTTTGGGACCTTTGGCCTGCTTTAGGTTTTAAAGTTTATGGTATTAAATAAAACATAACTATTAACAATTAATTATAAATCAACTTTTTTTGATTGAATGTGGGCAAATTTAGATAAAACGTTTTCCATATCTAGTTCTCTAAGCAAATCATGCTCTACAAGCTGGCTCATTTATATCGGTCAGTAGGTATGGGCAAGTCTGTATTTACAAAACATACACAAATTTGTTCTTACAAGCAAGATATTTTACGCTACTATTTAAATTTAATTAATTTTACGGTCACACAGGCGTTGGATCGCGGGGCTCTCCAATTCGCGGGGCCCGTAGCATTTGCTACTCTGGCTATATGGCTAATCCGGCACTGGGTCAGAGGTGTATGTTTTTAAACAAACGCGACTTGAAAACATATTTTCAAATTTCGATAACAGGTCTAAATCGCGTAATTATTATATAGTATATAGTAAATAAGGTCTGATGTCCTTCACCACATAGGGAGGATCCTCCGACCAGGCTCGGTGGTATTGCCTGGCGGACAGTTGTCCAACGGTAGCGTCTTGGAAGTAGTACTTATGAACACTTGCTGTGAACACTTCGCTATCGCGATTCAGCACTCTTTGACATTTGTGACTTGTCACTTCTTGACGTTGTCAATGTCATTCGTCATTTAATATGTGCGGATACCGCCACATCGAGTACAGCTATTTTGTTTAGACCCGTTTTCAAATTTTTTAAAAAGGTGAAAGGTGGTTTTAGCTAAATCCCTATCTGTTTTTTATTTTTACTACTCCCAAAAATAATGCACCCTGGTACATCAGAAATGAGGACCTCCATCGTGACCTGAAGGTGAACCTACACAGACATAGTTAGAAGACTCAAAAGGACGAAACCTTTTGAGCTAGTTCAGTGAAGTGAGTGCTTCAAGTGGTATAGTGCTACTTTAAAAGAACACAAGAACAAAGTGTCAGTTTCGATAATAGAGACAATAAGATAGGTGTTAATGGACACATTCTTAGCATAAATTAAATTAATTTAGTAACTTAGGTCAAAATTAAATTACTCATTAGTCTCTAATTTTATATCTAGACTAGATTGTAATCTTGATGAAGTATCTAATAGTTTAGATACATCAAAAAAAAAAAAAAAAAAAAAAAAAAAAACTACTCCCACAGCGATCGAACATGTAGTCCACCTGATGGTAAGTGGAGTGCAGCCCATGGACATCAACAATCCACAAAAGCAGATTATAGATGCGTCGCTGCAGCTGAGGACTACGGTGTTATGCCTCATGTGCCAGTAATTTCAGGGCCTGATCTCACCACCAAACCGGAACACAGTAATGGAAGCACTACTATTTGGCGGCAGGTTAAAGGTGACACGGTGGTGCTGCCGCCCTCGAGCTCATTCACAAGAGCTCTACCACCAGTACAATTGTTGTTTAGGGTAGTATTCATATAAAATCAATGCCTCTACCATAAAAATTTATGGCCAAGAGAAGTGAGAATTATTGTTAAAGGGAATCGATTTCATTTATTTTTATATTAATTGTTATTTGCTTGGGTTTAATTGCCTCGTTGGACTAGTGGTTAGGGTATGCGGCCTTTCACTGCGAAGGCTTGGGTTTGTTTCCCGGGCAAAAGTGTTAATTTGTCAACTGACCGATGTTGACACTGCGCGTTTAGTTTATTTTAGCTATTTTCACAGTATAATGTCATATGGTTTATTGCTTTGGGGTAGTGCCGCGGATATAGATTCAATATTTGTGCTCCAGAAACGAGCTATTCGAGCTATCTATATGATGAGTCCCAAGGAGACACTAAGAAATAAATTTAAAGAGATACATATTATGACGTTACATTCTCAATACATTTACGAAAATTTAATGTACGTTCACAAAAACCAAACGAAATTTAAGAAAAATAGTGATCTCCATAAATTAAATCTAAGGAACAAAAACAAACTCGCTGTGCCCACTACTAGGCTCCATAAAAACTCTAACTCGTTTCCAGGTCAATGTATACGCTTTTACAATAAACCTCCTTTAGACGCAATAGAATTATCGATAGGTAAATTTAAAAAATATGTTAAAATTAAATTATATTAAAAAAGCTTACTATAGTATTACAGACTACATAAATGATAATAGTATTTGGAAATGAATTGCTCTTCTTATGTGATTTTTTTATGTACTTTTATATTGTTATATTTTTCATTTTAAAAGATGGTGCACATGAGTTTCTCACCAGCTCTTCTCATAATGCAATACCCATCGGAGCTGGTACTTAGATTGATTTTAATTCGATTCTAAACAGTTTGATTAAAATTAATCTAAGCCCCGGTTATTCAAATCATTGTAATTAGTATAATTTTAGTATTATTTATTATTTACTTTTATATCATTTTTTGTAATGTTTTGACGTATTCAAGCGCCTCCTGGGGCCTATGACAATAAATGATTTGAATTTGAATTTGAATTTGAATTTGGGACTTTTCTGGCAGAGTTGGGATTCTGCCAGATAAATGGCGATAGGCTATCACATGGGACCTAAACATATCAGGTGAAATGTGAGTATTTAACATCTCCGCTACGCCCCTACGCGTAATATAGATGTGATATTACATAACCTTCCTTTATGTGTTGCCTCGATATATAAGCTATTCAACACAAAAATCATTGTTCGATTAAGACCAACAATTTCTGAGAATAGTGCGTTTCAAACCAACAAATTAGTATATTATAATAGGAGTGCATGAAAGGAGCCTCCACGAGTGACGTACACAACGATTCCCTACGTCCGGCGCACCCTGGGCAATTCACGAGTTCTCCAAAGCGAATTGGCTAATCCTTTCACCACGATGGCAAGGCAAAATAAAATTTGACTCTGCCATCGACACAACGAAGAAGAAGAAGAAGTATATATTTAAAACTTTGAGTATCTTTATATTACAATTACTAGAGTTACAATACGATATCACACTCACACAAACATACACACATACATGATTATTTGTATGTATGTGTTTGTGATAAGACATTGATAAATAACGAAATGTGTTGTGTTTTTTTATCTAGTTATTACGAAATTATTGAAACATAACATAACACCACGCTTCTATCTAGATAAGGGGTATGGCAGAAGTGTTTTACACTCACGTATTACTGGATATGTTAATGCCATGTATGTGGTGTAGTGGTTTAAGCGGTCGCCTCGCCGCTCTCCACTACACTGGTGTTGTGGGTTCGATCCCCACATGGGACAAATCTTTGTGTGATTCGCAAAGATTTGTTCATAGACTGGATGTGCTTGTGTGAGTGTATGTGTGTATTTGGCCTTGTCATTGGGACCATTGGATAGTGTAATTGCTTCTGGCGTTCTATCTAATGTAAAAAATCCAAATTTATTTATTATTATATATCCTGTTCTGATATATGGTATAGAAAAAAAAATGTTTCTAAGCTCCATACACCCTGAAACTACAACGCTTTTCTTTTAAATCTGTCCATCCAAAGGTTGCCTGGCAGAAATTGCGTCAAGCGATAAGGCCGCCCTTTACATATTGTTATTATCTTTAAATAGTTATCTTTAGTTTGTAATGGAATGGTATGCAAATCAAGTTTTTATCTATCTATCTATCAAAAAGACACAGCTAACTCCGTATTACTAAAAATGTCTTAAAATCATACGGCATTCGTGGGGCCGAAGCCAACAGCGCAGAGACCTGATAAACATTTTAATCTAATGTGAAATAGGACATATTATTATTATTAAGGAATATCCACCATGAAGCGATGCCGGAGTGCCGTTTGTCTGGTCGTCCGATGGTGAAGTGAGGACGAATGAACAAGGTTGGGCAATTCCTCGGCACACTCTCCGAAATGTAACCTATATCCTATAAAACTCGATAACAAAGCGTTTGCCACCCTATTTTAACATCCCATAATGTATTATTACAACTCCTACATTTAAAAATAATCTTTTTAAAGGCGTTTTCATGGCAGCCATCCTTAAAAACGCCCCAAAATTCTGATCTTAATTCCATACTTATGCCGATAAAGCTCTATAATAAAATATTTTGCACAACAAAAGGTACGGAAATGATGAGATAAAACCGCCTGTAACCGCCTGTAACTACAAAATTCCGGTACAAACCGGATGTTGGGTAAGCGGGCGAAATTCCCCTGATTACGGGGAGATTAAATATTTAGGCTAGTAACATTTAACGTTAATAATAAACAACGTTTGGTTAAAAAGGATGATTTTGTTATGTTTTCGTGGAGTTGGGGGTAGAGCGATTTTGAACGAGTTGCAGGTAATCAATTCTTATAATTTTTGTTGTTATGTTGTGAAAATGTCGTTATTTATATATATATATAATTATAATATCAAACAATTGTATTTTTAAGAAATAATTAAAATTAAATTGTTGATATTTAAAATACTTTTTAGTCTTTGGATGATAGTCATTCAGTTTCTGATTAAAAATTTACTATTCGACGGTCCCTATAACGACATGACAAAAGTGGCATATTTTTTTATTGCTCAATTGGCTTTAGATTTTCCATATACATAGTCCTGGATATAAATATTTTTTTTAATATTACCTATTTAACGTCTTTTGCAAATCGTATAAGAGAACAAGTAATATATTTACAGCGAATAAGTGTCGTAGATGCGGATATCTATACGTATCGTTTTCTACACTCGCTGCGAAGACGGTCATGTCTGACATAACGTCATTCACGGTGGCGGCGCTTGAGTTCCCCAATAAGTCGTGTCGATACTTGTCCGCGTCGTGAAATATTTTTGTTTTGATACAATATTGCAGAATTGGTAGTCTGATTTTTAGTTATAATTATTCATAATATTAACTGCAACGTTTATAAAAAAAACAAATTCCACGTGTTCATAAAACATTTTATTTATATTCTATTTTATAAACCGTTTTCTTCTTTCCTGCGTTTATAAAGCTATCATTGACATGTCTGACATGTTTTTATTATAATATCGGCGTAGAAACAGTCATCTATCAGTTTTTCCAAGAAAATATAGAAAAAAAGAAAATATGTCTTGATACCACTATAAAGCTTCTAAAACTAAAAAAATATTTTAGAAAAAATCATATACATTGTACATACAAATTATTTCTAGAGCAGTTTGAACCTAAAAAACGCTCTCCTGTAGTAAACCTCGTTTTTAACATGAGCCCCAATTTCATAGGTGTTAGATACATTTTATTGTATACTTTATTGTAACTTTATTATATATTACACATAAAAGAAAGTGTCAGCTGTGTTCTTTTTTTAAGTGTAACTTGTGTCTCTTGAATTCGATTAGGTAATGTATTTTATGGGTCGGATAAGAGCTACCCGAGATAAGAGGTACCTACTTCTTAAACTGGCCCTTAAAATTTAAAAAAAGAACGTCCAGATTTTAGTTATTTCAGATGTTAGAGAGTTTTTCTATGATATGCTGGCAGTAGACCGTCATATCCGACCTCAACATTACTACGTAATCCGCCATTTTGAAAAAAGTGACTTGATAAAGTACATCAGGGCTGTCCAAACAAAGGCCCGCGGGCCGCATGCGGCCCGCGACACACATTTTAATCTAAAAATAGTTTTGGACAAAAATAGTTTTGATAATATTATTCGTTGTCAAAACATGTACCTACTCAATACTTGGTATAATTATTTATCTTCAGTCTTGCAACATTCCATTCGCATGATCACTTAGAAGTGAAGCTACAAGGCAAAGAACACAATATAGCCAACTTGTATGGATATGTGAATGGGTTCAAAAATAAACTGGGATTATTCAAAACATCACTGGAACAAAATGATTTTTCTTTTTTTCCATTTTGCAAAGAACTTTATAGCGAAATAGAAGGATGCAATTTTTCGGACCACCTCCAGTATATCGACGAGGTAATATTTGAATTTGAGCGGCGTTTTGCTGATTTCAAAGGATTAGAGAGCGATTTATCTCTTTTTACGAATCCATTAACAGTTGAAAAAACAAGCGTAAAGACTGAATACCAGTTAGAATTATGTGACGTTCAGTCAGATCCCTTTTTCAAGGGTAGAAAAGAGACAGGAATGGATTTTTTTAAGATCCTTGGCGACCGTTTCCCCAAGCTAAAAAAATTTGGCTTGAAAATGGGATCGATGATGGGCAGCACTTATTTATGTGAAAGTGCATATTCAACAATGAATTTTATAAAATCCAAGTATAGATCTTCACTGTTAGATAAATCGCTTCTTCGAGCAATGCGCCTGGCAACAACGAATGATGACGTGGATATCGATACTATTGTTAAAGATAAATTAACGAAAAATCAATAAACATAGAAATACAAAATTACCCTGTATTTTATTTACTTGACAACTGAAAATATTTTTCTGGCCCTCCAGCTTTTGTATGAAATTTAATTAGCCCGCGAAGGTGTATAGTTTGGACAGCCCTGAAGTACATAATGGTACGCGCATCAATACTTTTAAACTAGTTATTAGAATCTTATAGTCCTAATTCACTTTACAAGGCCCTATTTATCTTTGTTTAATTATAAAACAATTTAATATTTGCTACAACAATCTAAAATAATCCTATACAACATACAACCTCATCACCGTAATCCGCCATCTTGAAAAAAATACAATAAAAAAAGTAAAGCGTAATGAACTCACCTATCCGTGGAGCCTTGTGGTCAGTGCCTGTAAACATAAAGGGATGTTAGCAACCCTCGTATAAAGGGGGCAGGGAGAAGGGAGGTATGATATAGGGAAGTGTTGGACATTTCCTGCTTTTGAGATAAAAACGTTTTGGAATGTTTTATTTGTGGTGACATTTGACAGCTGTCACATTGAGGTTTGGTTTTGGCGTATTATGTGATATTTTTGTTTGAATGTTGGTTGTGAAAGTTGTATTTTTTTGGTCAATATTAAAATTTTACTGCCTCATACTTGTAGAGTATTTAAAAGTTTAGTTTTTATCTCGAAAGCAAAAGATAAATATTTAAAAACTTACTTCGTATTAATAGTATAGTAGTAATAGTAACCTTTTCATTCAGGAAAATATAAACCTATGGTTTTTGTTAAAAAAGTGTTGTCTTTATTTTAACTCATTTCTAAAAATATGATTTAACACTTCTTTGAAAAATAGGTTTAAATTTGTATATAAATGAAAAGGTGAAAAATAAAAAAGAATTTCAGATTAATTGTATATAGGTAATAGTTATTAGGTACAGTGCAATGAATATCGACATGGAAAGTGCTCTTTATAAAACAACCTTATACTGTCAAAAATATATTTTAACCCAACTGTGCCAGAAGGATAGTTATTATTTCAAAGTGAAACGTTATAAGGTCTCTTCTTGGCAAACGTCCAGAGAAACACAGATTGTCTTTTGGTCTAAATTATAGCCTAAAAGGCTACAACATTACATTTGTCTATTTACGAGGTTTTGTAGAAAACGAGAGCGTGGTCCACCTGATGTTAAGTAACAATCGAAGCATGACATTTTACAGTCACTATTTCCAAAAACTAAGTTCATGTCGTAACCTAACTAAAAAAAATTATGAGATCAATGTAGTATTATTTTGTATAGACTAGGTGTGCTTGTGTGTGTGAATGTGTGTATTTGGCCTTGTCATTGGGACCATTGGATAGTGTTATTACTTCTGGCGTTCTATCTAATGTTATAATTCAAATTATTTATTATTTTTTTGGTGACACATTATAAGTGAGATTGCTGTTTCACTTAGCATCTTGTTCGTAAAAAAACCTTTACTAAACATAACATAATATCGTCATAATTACCCAAAACAGTAGCAGAAGTGTTTAATACCCACACTTCACCTGGGGGTGAATAAGCCTACCGCCATCCACCGAGCACAATTCCAATCGTATTATGCTATATGCTATTGAAAATGTTGCCGACAAAATCCCAAATAACACTCATGCCCTACCTGGAAATTGAACGTGGTTAGTCGCATACGATTTTATTTTGTTTTTATGAAGGAATAGTTAATTTCAAACCCTCACTTCACCAATTCACCCACAAAATCATGACAGCCAATAATCCAACCGCCCCTTTTATCCTTTAACCGCTATTAACCCCAAAAATGTACATTAACCCTACAACCGAAACATTTGCAACAGCATTAAATATGTCCATAAAAACGTATGGACACCTTACGCCCAGTTCCGGTCGTAAGCGGTTATAAGTGGAATATACCGGTACAAACTGGATAAAACTGGACATGTAGCTGGTTAATAATAACTAAGCTGGTTGTTAAATAGCATGGTTTTAGCTTCAGGTCATATTTAGTTCAGGTATTATAGTTTTTTTGCAGGTTTTGAAGTGATCATTATCAATGATAATTATCTTATACCTTGATAATTCATTGATAATTATAAAGTTGTAAGTAAAGAAACTCAATGCCGCCATTGACTCTCTTCTACTTGCCGCCAGGTAGTGCCAAATTTCGTTTTCTGAAGGGACTAAAATTAAAAAAATATGCCGAGAAGTAAAGACAAATATGTATATGGACCACTTTGGGCAAAATTTTAACAAAAAACAGCTGTTTATAGACGAAATGTAGAGAAAAAGTATACTAAGTAATTAACAATGGATAATTATCCGTTAATTATATCAAAGAAAATAATTATCTCGATTGTGAGCCCTAGTTTTATGTATACCAATATATTATTATGTACTGTGACTGATAGGTTGATCTTCCATTTTAATATAATTTTTTAAAAAATTTTGAAGCTAAAACAAGTTTAAACTTACTTGTCAACAAAATTCGAATTTAATTTAAAATAGTGTCAATATAAAGAAATTTATATTTAACCTTATCGAAATTGACAATTTCAAACGAAACAATTGTCAAATAGGTCATGGATTTATTGGTTTGATAGTAGAATCCTATCGTTGACACCAACACCATGTGTATTTATGCGGTTGTTTATGGCTCTCACGCAAAAATAACTAAACGATTTTTGATAAAATTTTGCGTTAATATAGCATATGATTTAGGCTTATCATAGCTCTCTCACGCAAAAAAAAACTGAATGGATTTTGATAAATTTTTGCCTTAACATAGCATATGATTTAGGCTAACATAATCAGGTGCTACTGTATAATCGATGGCAATATAGGCTAAAAGACCTATTACACTATATCATGAACTCCAGTCATTTCAAGTTCCGTCCCGTACATACATTGAATGATAGAAAGAGATGCAATAAAACTGTATTTAAGAAGTTTAAAAAATCCGGGCTTAAAAAAAATTGAATTCAAGTCAATTAGCAAAGTCCAGTACTCAAAAAACTTAAATGAAAGTCGAAGACTCAACCCTAATCCAGTTCGAACCGGATCTCAAACTTCTAGGGTTGTACAAAATATTTATTTTACCCTTTTTTCGTCAATTTGTCTCCAATTACTGATATTTGAAGAGTTTAATTAATAACTAGAGTTTGGAGGAGTTGGAGTGCCCCCTAGCGGCTGTAATTGGTAGTTTTGTGTTACCTGAAGCTGATGGAAATTTTAGAATTGTGATTCGAAGTTTGAAAATTGAAGTAAGCGGACATTTTAAACTTTTATGGAGGTATTTTGTTCTTTTTTTTTTCATTCCGTTCGGAAAAGTTTGTGCTGTGTTGTTCGAATTTTATTGGTTTGATTTGATTTTGGAAGTGTTTTTAATTGTGGTTGAAGAAAGAGATGCAATAAAACTGTATTTAAGAAGTTTAAAAAAACCGGGCTTAAAAAAAATTGAATTCAAGTCAATTAGCAAAGTCCAGTACTCAAAAAACTTAAATGAAAGTCGAAGACTCAACCCTAATCCAGTTCGAACCGGATCTCAAACTTCTAGGGTTGTACAAAATATTTATTTTACCCTTTTTTCGTCAATTTGTCTCCAATTACTGATATTTGAAGAGTTTAATTAATAACTAGAGTTTGGAGGAGTTGGAGTGCCCCCTAGCGGCTGTAATTGGTAGTTTTGTGTTACCTGAAGCTGATGGAAATTTTAGAATTGTGATTCGAAGTTTGAAAATTGAAGTAAGCGGACATTTTAAACTTTTATGGAGGTATTTTGTTCTTTTTTTTTTCATTCCGTTCGGAAAAGTTTGTGCTGTGTTGTTCGAATTTTATTGGTTTGATTTGATTTTGGAAGTGTTTTTAATTGTGGTTGGCCGATGTTTATTTTTAATTAATGTATCTAGTTATTGAATTCAGTTTTTTTTCTGAAATATTAGTTTTTTATAAAGATATTCTATTATAATAATCTGATTTCTAAAAACCTTCCACCACCACTATTTTTTATATTGATTGAAAAATATTTATAAATTAGCCAAGTATATGCGTGGTAGTGAGAATTATTTTATTAGGTACAACTGTACAAGTATATTTTTTTGCTTCATTAACAGGGCGTTTTGTATAAGATTATTACAAGGTATTATCACCAAAAGTTATGACCCATTAGGCAAATATCTCCTTTAAAATAGTTAAAGTCGATAAGGTTAAAATTTTTGTTGATAGAACAAGCAAATTTAGACTTGTTTTGAAATGTCTATACCAAAATAGTATTTGGTGGATCATAAATCTTCTTTGTTGATAGTACGAAGAATAGATAGTATGAAGAGTGTTCAGTTCAAGATGTCAAATTTGTATTGGAATTTTTTGTCACGAATTAATGTTAAAAAGGTCTCCGAATCTGAAACTGTATTTCGACAATTACGCTAACAGGGGGCGTAGCTCAGATGGTAGAGCGCTCGCTTAGCATGCGAGAGGTACCGGGATCGATACCCGGCGCCTCCAATCTCTTTTTGCATCTTTAGTTTTCTATCCACATTTTATTTTCTAGATTTAAAAATAGGCAGGCGTATGCACTGAGACGTAAATAATAGAAACCGCGCATTTCTAATCTTTAGCTGTTTGGAATAAGTCGAGTGTAAACTGATATGAATAGTTCTTTCTGCTCGATAATAGATGGCAGCAGCTTTGTGCTTAGAATTTTCATTTTGCAATGGAACGCAAATTCTTGTAGGTATTTTTTTATATTGTGAACACAGTTTTCTTAGTATTCAATACAAATATTTTATATTCTGGTACAAATGATAAGGTATTCTTTCTTTTTAATCATATTTCTCATCTTATCAACATTTATTTTGCTTATTGGAACGTTTTTAGATAGAATACATTTCTTACTGGATATTTGAAATATATTTGATTTCACTTGTAAATATTATTCTTTTCAGAACTTTACACAAACATACGAACTGAAAGAATAATTGGTGCGAGCGAGAGGTCCGATAAAAAAATGGCTCTAATTCTCCTAAAAATGATATCGGCCCTGAATCTGATTCACCACGACTAGATTTTACTTTCAATGCATCTTTCTTCTGTTCTAATCCTATGAAAACGGGTCAGATTTTGATGGCAAAATTTAAGCTAGAATGGACAAAAAAATTACGTTTTTAGCTCCAATTACTGACACGTTTGATCCAATTGTAGCTCAATCTTCTATCCAACTGCAAAACCACACAAAATATTCATAACAGCCTACAATCTTAAAATCTCTATAGACAACCCTGTTCGGCTAATGACATTTGCACATCAAACGTCAGATTTGGCGCCAAACCGATACGAACTGTCAAACATTGGCTGGTAATCGAGCGATCAAAATGGCCGCGGTGGTGTCTTTGGGAAGTTAATTTGTTTTGCGATGGATCGACGGTTTTGTGCAAGTATTGATATTATATTTGGGAATCAAATTGTTTATTTTTATCAAAGTATAAATAGAAAAAGGTATTTTTAACAAAACAAAATATAATCTAAAGTATTATTTAAATAATGCCAGGTGTCTTTAAAAAATAAAGTTGCTTTTTTTGCATAATAAGAAGTTCGTAATAAGAACTTCAGCTTTTTAATTTAAAATAAATATAAAAACGTTTCTTTCTACGCACACAAATAACTATTTAAAACAATTATTTCCAATAGACTAAAGAGCTCGTAAAAAAAGAAAAATATTTTATTAAAAATTTAAAATATGTTGTATGTTTATGGTGTATTGAAGGTATTTCTAAGGAAATCGAAAGTCCTAGGTAGTTTTTTATGTCCGAGAACCAGAAAAAACCATGTAATTCGGAGCCGGTAGTACCGGTTTTGACGCTCTATTTCTAATCCATAACATGGTCAAATACAAAAGTGACACAAAATCAAACACAGCTATCACTTCAATTTGTTTATGTTATATTCTAAGATTGACCTTAAATCCTACTTCCTTGTCAATAATGAAATGAGACCTTATTGTAGAAAATCAAAGCATTAGCTAACACAAGGTCAAAATCTTGCATAACACTTAAAAAAACAAGCAAACTGAACCCAAAATTTAAAGTCTCAACTGTCTCTTTGTATCAAGAACTAATCCCTTCATAGTTCATTTGAACAATGTCAAAGACAACCGCAAGCCGATTTTTGTTATCAACCCAAACCACAAACTTGCCAGCTTATTTAAACAATGAGAATTAGACAGAAACAGAGCGAACTTTAATCTGCAGACACCAACTTGCAACTCGCAGACTAGTGTATAAACGTTATAATATAATATCGCATAAATTCTAACTTTGGCCCCAAAACGGGCGCAACTATGCGCCCAAATAGTTGCCTGCAGAATTTGTGTTCAGCGCCATCTACCGTTGAATAGCGTGGATAGCTTTGCGCGAAGTATTTCGAGTTGATTTATTAGGATGTAAAAATTGTTTAGCTTGTTCGGATGTTTCGATCGGTATTTGGTTATAGATTTTAGAATCGACGGTTTGTTGCCATTCTGGAAATAGAATGTCTAAAACTAGACTAGTTATTGGATATAAAATGGCTAGAACCAGCTTTGCTATTTAAAAGCATTATCTGAGATGCCGTAGTGGTTAAAATTTGATCATTTATATTTCATATCTCTTTACGATCTTAGACTGGTTTTCATGACTACGATTGTGTATTATTCCTTACTCATTAATAATTCGCTTTCCAAAGGTGAAAACCATATGAAAATTATTTTAAAAAAATGAGTTTTGACATTTTTGATACTGCTTTTTTACCTGACTGACAATGAAGGATTTAATCGATACATAGCATATAGGGTGGTAACAACATAGATGCCTTAATTATAGGATATCTATTTGATTAAAGAATTCTAGCCTTGGCCGGTGTTGGCAACGATTAACAAAATTACGAAACATATTCTCTTTTTTCAAAAATTAGACAATGGGTCTAAATCGCGTTATTATTATAAAGGTAATAAGTATCTATGGTCAACGTTTTGTCGAGTCGCTTCATGACCACGAACGATGCCAGTATTTTTTTTTGTTTTTTATTTATGGTTTTAGTAATGTTAATAGAGCTTTTTTTTTGCCAATCTAATTTAACAGTTATTTTTAATCGAAAAGAAACTGTAAATCATAACATTAGACTATTTGTACTATCATGGGATTATTTGACATTAAGATGGTATTTAAATGTCATAGTTTTATTACAATGGGGGTGTTGCCATTTGCAAATGTCAGACTCCTCGATTTTAGGGTGAAATTATAGTTCATAGGACTTAAGTGATTTTTTATTTAAATAAAAATATGAAACAAGAATATTAAAACACGCCTTTATTACCCAAAAGGGCGTGGCAGAAATATACAACACCCACACTTCACTTGTTATGTTTAGGTACCACGTGAGCCTTTCGCTATCCGAACACAATTCTAACTCCGTACTACTATTGAGAAATTCTAGAGCGCAAAATTATAAGTAACACTTTTGTCCGACCCAGGCATCGAACCTGAGACAACGCAGTGAGAGGTCGTAAACACTAACCACCAGACCAACTACGACAGTCTATCATTTATACAACACGTGTATAATTACGAAACCAACTTGATTTTTCGGCTCCACCCGTATCGTTCCAACCCATGTAGCTTGGCTGTATGTATTATGTAGCCTGAATTAACTATAAAAATTGCCACTAAATTGGCGTAGTTTTTTCTAAAAATATATATATATTATCAAACATCTCGAATTATACACATCCTCACAAACCGTGACATATAATTTTATAATAACTATCTATTATTTGGTTACGGTTATTTTGATATTTGGTGGATAAGAATATTCGTAAGTTAGTGCTGACAAATATTCGAATTCGAATTATTCAAACATCGTAACAGTACTTGTTTGTTTAATGCTCGTTACCTCGACCATATTTTCGCAAAAAAGCCCACCAAAACGAAGCCTACCGTAAAAAGTCTGTATACATTTTTAAACAAATTTCTAAGCGAAAAATTACTATTAAAACATTTTGAACCAGTGCAAAAGTAATGGTGAGTTGACAGACCGCTTTGGCAAAAATTCACAATACCAACTTGAGATAGGTCTGGGAAAATTAAATTTTTACAAAGAAAGAGGGTGTCTGTTACCACCCCTAGCAAATAAATGAAAAAGTACAATCGATGGCAAAGAATACAATTGTGAAAGGTTGTATATAAAATTGTGAGGGCTTGTATACAATGTGATATGATGTATATAGATAATAAAAAGGTCCGGTGTGAATGATTTTTTTAATCTTTGGCCCTTTGATTGATTTTTGATGGGTATTTAATGGTGTCGTTTTTATTCAAAAATTATCCAACAGTCCAAAACAGATTTTTTAAAATCGTGACAAAGCATACCAGTTCCAAGATCCTGAGTGCAAACATTTTTACCGGAAAGTTCATGACTTTTCCGAGGAAAAATATAGTTTCGCCTGCAGCGAACGAACGTATATTTCACCTGATGGTAAGTGGAGTATTTGATGGTAAGTGGAGCCCATGAACATCAACAATCCACAAAAGCAGATTGTAGATGCGATGTTGCAGCTGAGGACTACGGTGTTATGCCTCATGTGCCAGTAATTTCAGGGCCTGATCTCATCACGAAACTGGAACACAGTAATTCAAGCACTACTATTTAATTGCAGGTTAAAGGTGAGACGTTGGCTGTTCTCGAGCTCGTTCACAATAATTCTACCACCGGCTGCTATATGCTATCTAACCGGCATATGTTATATCTATCTAGTTAGTTCGGCTGCTTTCGGTGGCTGTATTTAGGGCCCACAATATACTAACTTTTCCTTGTCTCTATATAATGGAATTAGCATCTTTGTTAAAACAAATTTACATCTGTTTCCATCTCTAAATGAAACTAGAATTGTTGTTGTTAAAATGAGATGTTAAAATGAGATCTCAATACCAAAATTTGTTAAGCACAGGTGCATACCGAACCACACTCCTGAAAAAAAGTGTATTCTGTATGGCCCCTACTGTGCACAATAAAATACTAATTAGCATAAGAAAACAACCCCTGAACAAGTTAAAAAAAGGACTTGATTATTGATTGATAAATGTTATTACTCAGTAACAGATTATCTAGACGACCAGTCATTGTAAATAAACATAATTATATTAAAACATAGCTTAATGTATTATCACAACTGTTATATAGGTACGTAATATTACGTTCAAATTGTGATTCGTTTTAACCTTGTTATTTTACTTCTAATAAAATGTTACTTTTGCACGCCTTACGAAAAAATGTAATATCCTAATTGCAATAGAATATATTCTATTCTATTCTATTCTATCACAATTTTAAAAAGTTGTTCAAAAGGCTTTATTCGTTCTTAAATATATGGTCTGAATCTAGATAGGATAGATAGATAATAAAACTGCTTTGTTGGTCTAGTGGTTCGCGACGTCTCGGGTTCTTGGACTTTTTCCGTCTCAATAGAAGCATGTAACACACCTCTGTCACACCCTTTTGGGTAATAAAATCATGATGTTACGCCTCAGTAAATAAATAAATACGCTTTTTTTATAAAACATTATTTTTATTTAGGACTCGGGCAGTGTTAAACGACTCTCACCGCCAGATCTCGGGTTCTTAGGATATTTCCGTCTCAATAGCAGCACGGAGTTGGAATTGTGCCCGGTGGATGGCGATAGGCTCACCCTCAATCACATACGTAGCAGGTAAAACGTGTTACACCTTTCTGGTTAGCTATGTATGTACCTATATGTAGATAGATAGTTAAAAAATCTAGGACCAACAAATTTATCTAGACTATATCGCCTCACCGGGAAAGGAAAAGGTGACGGGAATTCAACAACGGCCCCTCTCTCACACACGTGCGTTTGTGTGTGTGAGTGTGTGTGAATGTTCCACGTGAAGGGGTCCTGGATAGTGATGGGAGGCTATCGATAAGATGATTTTAAGCGATTAAATTCTATTATATGACTAACTAGCTGCCCCGCGCGGCTTCGCCCTCGATAAAATTTTGCCCTCGAAAATATTTTAGAAGTATCCTATGTCCTTCTCCCGGTTCTAAGCTACCTCCCCACCAATTTTCAGCCAAATCGGTTCAGCCGTTCTTGAGTTATAAATGGTGTAACTAACACGACTTTCTTTTATATAATTATATAGATATAACGCAGCGATAGCTGTGTGGGAGACCGTAGGACTGCGAAGTCAAAGGTCTCGGGTTCGAACCCACGGCACACACCTCTGTCAATAAATCGTTAAGACTAGTCTTTTTGAAGATATGTGTGTATTTATCATATAAATTATCGCTCACTAACGGTGAAGGAAAACATCGTGAGGAAACCTGCATGCCTGAGAGTGCCTAAAAAGTACTCGAGGTCGTGTGAAGTCTACCAATCCGCACTTGGCCAGCGTGGTAGACTATGGCCTAACCCTTCTCATCATGAGAAGAGGCCCGAGCCCAGCAGTGGGATATGTATTAGATACAGGGCTATACTATATGACTAATAATATTGAGAAAAACGTAACTGAATTATCAATAAGTTATTCTCTGGACAATTATTGTTAGTTTATTAAAAAAAATAAGGTACTTAATAGAAACTCAGGTTAAGATTGGAATTTCAATGATTAAATCAATTATTTTTAAAACAAAGTCCTAAAGAAAAACTCATCTTTTTTTTTTCAATCAAGCAATTTTCTTAGGGTGATACCACTCTCTTACCAATGTCGGTTTATCTTTTCCTAGAAAGAACTAACTATAATATTAATTATAGCAGCCCTGTATCTAATACATGAGTTTCTCACCAGCTCTTCTCATGATGCAATACCCATCGGAGCTGGTACTTGGATTGATTTTAATTCAAATCTCTAAGTTGAATTAAAGTCAATCTAAGCTCCGGTGTCAAATCATTTTATTACAATAAGTATTATAATTTAGTTAGCTAAGTTTTATTTTAATTTTATTTTTTTTGTATTTTGATGTTTGTTTTGATGTATTCAAGCGCCCCTTGGGGCCCATGGAAAGAAATGATTTGATTTGATTTGAATACATGTCCCACTGTTGGGCTCGGGCCTCTTCTTATGATGAGAAGGATTAGGCCATCCACCACGCTGGCCAAGTCTAAGAAAGAACTAACTGTTTTGACTAAAATTATATCTATAATAATATTATCCCTCTGTCTGTTTGTCTGTCACTCTTTTACAGTTTAACAACTGATCCAATTATAATAAAAAAGTATGAGAAGAAAGTTGAAAACCTGGATAAGGATTTAAGCTTCTTCTAAAGACATAATCCCGCTGACAAAGCCGCGGGAAAAGCTAGTAAAATGTAAAAAATATAACTATAAACAGTCAACTTTAAATATAAATTATTATAACATATACATATATGAATAAATACGTTCAAATTTGATAATAAATATAAAATAATATAATAAATATTATAATATAAAATAATTAATTTAATAATAAAATTAGGATTAAGTAATTTATTTTTAATATTTCTATATTTGTAGTCTCCTAAAGAGAAATTGTTTGAATGAAATTTGTGTAATTACTATATGATTTACCTGTATTATTATAATAGTTTGCACGGCTCTGTCTAATTTTACAGTTGGTGTGCTTATTAAATAAAATAAAATAAAATAAATAAAATAAAACGCACCGTTTCATAAAATCAACTATCAATTTTCTAATTGACATTTCATTTTATGTCGCAAAAGCGTGGGTAATTGAGTTATTTAAACCTTTATATCAATGTCTGTTTAAATTTAATATTTTTGACGACTGGATGGCGGAGTGGGTAGTGTACCTGCCTGCGAAGCCGAGGTCGCTGGTTCGATTCCCGCTTAAGACAAATCTTTGTGTGCATGAACATGGGGGTTTGTCTTAGTCTGGGTGTTTCTATGACTAGATGGCGTTGTGTGTAAGTTGTAAAAAAAGAAAAAGACATTTAGAGCTCGTTCCTGATAAGTTGTTAATAGGCATATATGCTAAAGTTAATCGACAGCTGTTATTTGTATAGAGTTAACTGGCAGTTAACTACCTACTACTACTCTAACCTATTATTAATTGAGGACTCGATCCTTCTTCATTTTTGTCTAAAACTACCTTTCTGTATCTTTTACACTAATTTCCATCCAAAGGTTGGCTGGCAGAAATAAGGCCGCCCTTTGTGCTTATATTGTTTTTTAAACGTTTGTTCAATATGTTTATCCTATGTTGTATGCACAAATAAAGTTTTATCTAGACTAATTTCGTTTCAAAAATGGACTCGTCCATGATACTTTGAATAATCATAAAATGAGTTAGATTTATAGTATATACCTAAAATCTACTATCATTGAATCAGTCACCACGCTTATTATTTTTTAAGATAATCTTATTTACAGAAAAGTATACTTATTGGATCTGAAACTAAATTAATCTAATAACCTAATCAAAACTTAATAAATCATGGCAGAAGGCCTCGTACCCAAAATACTGACAGCATTACCGCGTGGTATCGCGATACTAAGTCGCTGGCCGAAATATATGCCAGCATTTCTAGAAAACTAAAGAAATAAAATAAATATTCCAACACTCACACAGCGCCATCTGGTCCCAAACTAAGCAGAGCTTGTACTATAAGTACTAGAATAACTGATACATATATACTTTTCTTTTGTAAATACATACTTATTATACATAGAAACACCCAGACTAAAACAAACCCCCATGTTCATGCACACTAAGATGTCTTAAGTGGGAATCGAACCCACGACCTCGGCGTCGCAGGCAGGTACACTACCCACTCCGCCATCCGGTCGTCTTCTATTATATCTATCAAAATATTGCTAATATAAATATCAGTATTTAATTATCAACTGTTAGGTTAAAATATGATAACTATCTCATAAAATTAACTGTCAATTAGCTGATTGACAGCAAAAAGCGTCACAAATTGAGTTATACCACCCTTTTATCAATGTCGGTTTATATTTACGGGAGGAGTTTGAAATTCATTCAATTTAATGTTAAAATTCTTGTTGTTGGTTGTAAAGGTGTCTTTTTGAATGATCTGATAATTGTATTGTAACATTACGCTTATATAGGTAGCCCAAAAGGGTGTGGCAGAGGTTTATAGCATAAAGGACGCGCTTATGAACGCGGATTGGATATCGATTTGGATTTTTTACATTAGATAGAACGCCAGAAGCAATTACACTATCCAATGGTCCCAATGACAAGGCCAAATACACACATTCACTCACACAAGCACACCCAGTCTCAGAACAAATCTTTGCGAATCGCACAAAGATTTGTCCCATGTGGGGATCGAACCCACAACACCAGTGCAGTGGAGAGCGGCGAGGCGACCGCTTAAACCACTACACCACACGTGCAGACATAAGGGAAAGTGCTGTTCAGGTAGCCACATACTGGGCTAATAAAATTTGACTTTGCCGTCGACTCGAATGAAGAAGATAGCACAAACATATAACCAGTTATGTTTAGATCCCATGTGGTAGAAGGTGAGCCTATTGTCATTAATGAGACACAGTTCCAGACCCTTGCTATCAAAAAGAATATTTTGTGACGCAAAAATGTAATTAACACTTTTACTCAACCCAGGAATCGAACTTAAGACCTCGTAGTGATAGAAGGCTAGTTAGATTGGGGTGCATGAAAGGAGCCTCCCCGAGTGATGTACACAACGATTCCCTACGTCCGGCGCACCCTGGGCCATTCGCGAGCTCTCCAAAGCGAATTGGTAAATCCTTTCACCACGATGGTCTAAATAAAATTTGACTCAGCCATCGACTCGACGAAGAAGAAGAAGAAGAAGCAGTCGCTAAGCAACTGATTGTCAGCTAAATCCGTTAGGCTTGCAGCCGACTCTGATATAATTGGGCAAAGGCCCGGCAGATTAATTGACACTAAGGAGTGTGGTGGAATCGGCCCTTAATTGCCATCACCATAGTTGGTTACACAATTATTAGCCAATACCTCACGGGTCTATGGCGTTGTCCGAGATCCCATATACTAACGCTATAAGATCCCGTGAGTAATTTTCAAGTTATTAGGCAGGATGATGAGCTTGTCAGTTATCTTAGAATTATTAATTTAAATGAGGTAAATAACTATGTACAGTGGGCCAAACAGTTAGGTACGCAGGGCAAAACCTTTCATGTCACAATGACGGCTGTCTACACTAGATAAGCATGTGTGAGTTATATATTTAAGTGTTGACTCTTCACGCGACCAGAAGGCTGGTTTCTATTTTGGACAAAGAATCAGCATTGCCATACAACGTGGCAATGCCGCCAGCCTTCTGGGCACTTTACCCACGGTCGACATTGATGCGGTCGTATTTTTTGACACTTAAACTTTTTATTAGATCTATTTTATTTAATTATATATTTTTTATATTATATATTGTAAGTTTGTATTATATTTTTTTATTTAATTTATGTATAGTTAGGTAGTTATATAATTATTTCGTTTTCACTTTCTTAAGAATATAGTGTAATTTTAAATGTTTAATTGTACCTATAATAAATAAATAAATGGTAAAAATCTTATTTAAAAAAAAGAAGTGTAATATACCCACTATTTAGGTATGTAACTCACATATTTTCAGTCTTCAGCAACAAGTTGATTTTTTTGCCCTGCATATCTAACTATTTGGCCCACTGTACAAACCTAATCTAAAAGACAGTTCTCAACATATGAAATATTTAAATTGGCTTTGGAATTTATTTTAATCAACTGTAAATATACCTTGATTTTTTACTTGTACGTAAAAAGTAGCTTTGTTAACTTAAACGATAATAATATGTAAAAAAAGGGCTTTTTAGCGGTAAATAACATAAGAGATTAAAGTAGTTGTAATATATTTTTAGGATAAATTAAAAATAAACGATAAGTTCATCGATATCACCCTTTTCCCATCACTATCGTCGCACAGACGTCCCCTATCGATCCAGCATCCGTGCGGCACCCCGCACTATCGGTCGACGACCCCATGACCCATAGCGCACCTAATTTATCCCTAGGCAGTCTAGGTACTGAAATAGACCTGGGTTTTATGGACTAGCTCGAGGAATAATGTCACTATCTGTTAATACTAAGTAGCTATCCTGCGAACACCATGGAAGAAGAAGAACTGATTTATATAATATTGAAGTTGAAAAATTAAGAATATACGCCCCAAGTGCTTTGTCAATTAAGCCATGGATTCGTGTGCTGCTAGACTCGAAATTTCTCAACTCTTTTTGTGCCGTCATAGGTATATGTATATCTTAGCTAGACGAACCTCACTTTACAAAAGGGCATAGCAAAGCTATAATTTGCTTTATAATATTACAAGAACTGAGTTACTTATTTCCTTAGATATAAGAAAACAATATTGTAGACACAAATTGGTATTTAAAAAGAGTCGGCCTTAAGTTTCTTGACAGTTCTTCTCAAGAAGTCTACGGAACTGGCACATAAATTCATCTTCTAGATATTGTGATGATTGGTAAACTGAAAGTGAGTTTAAGCTCCGCGAATGAAGAGTAGAATTATTTTTGTATTCGATTCTAAGTGCTTTGTGTAAGTCTAAGGAATAAAGATATTATTTTCTTTTTATTTAATTTTACAAAACTAACATGGAGTTTGATACAGAGAATGCTAAGTGCCGATAAAAACAACATGTTCATATCAACACTTTACCTTGTACATTTATCTATTTTGATTTTGACAGTTCATACCAATGAATTACCAATTTTTTGGGTATAATATTCTACAGTGATGCCGTATTATATTGACGGGCACAAAAACCACAGACTATAAATCAGGTCTTGAAATAAGATAAATCGATTTTGAAAAAAAAAGATTTTATTAATAGTTCTTAAAAAAGTTAATAAAAATGGTATCATGACTCAATAATTAATTATTTGTAATAAATTGAATCGAAATCTTTAATCGAAATTATTTTCTATAATCTTTCATCAGAATCGTCTTTAAATATAATACTAATATTTCTGTGCATTTTAATCGATAGTAAGTTCTTCTTAAATAAAATCGATTATTATTTCAAATCGAACCGGTGAGTCCAACTTACACTTAGCCGGTTTTTATGTCAGATAACTGTCAAATTCATTATCAAAAGCTAAAGAAGCTTTTTAACTCATTAATATAAGGTCTACCATAAATAAAAAAAACGAATAAACTAACACAACAGTGTTACCAGATTTGCTTATAATATATGGGAAACACCTCTAAACCCGCAAATTCCCCCATAAAATAATAAAACGGGGGAATAGATTTTGTATGAAAATTGCAAGCTCATAGAATATGTATGACCACTTACATAGGTTGATGGGTAATACAGATTTTATTTATTTTTATTGTTATATTTAGGGGTAGAGCTTTTGTGAATGAGCTCGAGGGCGGCAGCACCACCGTCTCACCTTTAACCTGCTGCCAAATAGTAGTGCTTCCATTACTGTGTTCCAGTTTGGTGGTGAGATCAGGCCATGAAATTACTGGCACATGAGACATAACACCGTAGACCTCAGCTGCAGCGACGCATCTATAATCTGCTTTTGTGGATTGTTGATGTCCATGGGCTGTACTCCACTTACCATCAGGTGGACTACATGTTCGTTCGCTGTGGGCGTAGTATTAAAAAAAAAAAAATGCCTTGTTGGTTTAGTGGTTAGAGTATGCGGCCGTGAGGTTTCGGGTTTGATTCCGGAGACGGTCAAAAAGTGTTTTTTTTGCTATTTTCCGTCACAAGTTCTCAATAACAGTTTGGCTCGGAGTTAGGATTGTGTTGAGTGACACGGTACGTGGGGCCTAAACATAACAGGTGAAGTGTGGGTGTTCAATAGCTCTGCCACTCCTTTCTGGTTAATATAGTCTTCAATTCAGAAGAATTTCAATCAAGAAAAATGCAGGCATGGATTACTATGCTGCTCGAAATTTTTGACTCTTTTTGTGCCAGCGTCATAGGTATATATAATATTTACATAGATACCTTAGCTAGACGAACCTTACTTGGTTTTGGCGCCACCTATGCGATGAGTGATAAGTCACTTAGTCACACACGTTTGAATTTAGATCAACACAATACTGTCGAGAGATGACGCATTTCTATCAAATACTTAATTGTAATTATAGAAAATACAAAAAGGTATAGCAAAGCTAAAATCCAATCCGACGATTAAAAGGACGACCGGATGGCGGAGTGGGTTCGATTCCCACTTAAGACAAATCTTTGTGTGCATGAACATGGGGGTTTGTCTTAGTCTGGGTGTTTCTATGTATAATAAGTATGTATTTACAAAAGAAAAGTATTTTTTTTAAAAAACGACGCCCCCACTAGGAATAATTCCTGTGTCGCGAGGGTGTTCACAAACATACATTTCACACACACAGAGCACACCCAGAGTCAGAATGGCGTTGTGTGTGAGTTGTGAAATATTTATTTATTATTTATTTATAAAAAGAAAAAGATTTGCTTTAAAATATTACATATATATTTGTTATAAAGGCATGATGTTAAGTTATTTTCCTCATGTGATAGATTTATAGCTTCAAGCTCTTAACCTAATGGTCCGCAAGCAGGTGGATATAGTTTCATAAATAATCTCCTTTCTAACATAAGTTATTACTTGAATACCCAAGAGATAGCTATGGTCGGAACTTGGAACAACTTACTAAGTTATTATACTTAGTTGTTTGTACTAAGCTGTGTTGAGCTTAGAATTTTAATATTGCATCTTTATTTTGGAGTCCTGAAATGCGACTCGGCAACCGTAAGGTAGGACGCCCCCCTGCCAGGTGGACTGACGACCTAAAGAAGGTCGCTGGAGGGGACTGGATGCGGAAGGCGCAGGACCGGGTGTTGTGGCGCAAATTGAGAGAGGCCTATGTCCAGCAGTGGACTACGAGAGGCTAAATGATGAATGATGATCTTTATTTCAGAATATCCTTATTCTATATCCAGCAGTAAAGCTGATTCGGAGACCATTGGACTGCAAAGTTGAAAGTCTCGGGTTCAAACCCACGGCACGGTTTTTTTTGTAGATCAATGAGCATAATTATGCCAGTAATTTTAGACCCTAATTTAACCCTATTTATAAGTTTATGTATTTATTTAATATAATATCCTAGTATAAATATCTAAAAAATCCCTTTTTATTTTCATATTATTTTTTTTCTTTTTTGTACATAGTTAGATAAATTCAAATTAAAAATCAAATCATTTATTTTCATAGGCCCCAGGAGGCGCTTGAACACGTCAAAACATTACAAAAAATGATATAAAAATAAATCATAAATAATACTAAATTATACTAGATATTTCTCTAATTCAGTTTAAGAAATGTTATTTTTTTATTTAATTAATTGGCAAAAGATCAATAAATATATATTTGTCTAATCCTATATTATAAATTAAAATTAACTTTATTCTGTTTCTATCTATTACGCTTTTACGCCTGATCTGCTAGACCGATTTTGACAAAATTTGGTAAAGGGGTAGATCATTAGAAAATAACAAAGGCTATTTTTTGCCTACGGGAAAAACCGCGGGTCATAGCAAGTTTCTTATATTATTCATACAACATCAAAAGCCCAGAATAGGATTAAGTTTTAAGAGCTTTTCCTATAGAATGTGGAATTATGTGGAATTTTTTAATTTAAAAGCCATTTTTAATCCTCTTGGCGGATTATGGCATACTCTCGCTTTAATTGAGACTTGGGAGGAGTTCATGAGTGGAGTAGCAATTCAGATATTTTATTAACATATTTTTTTATAATTTGTTTTATTTTTTTCTATGGTCTAGGAATTAGCGTATGCACCTCTCACCACAAGGTCTCGGGTTCGATTTTCGGGACGCGCAAAGTGTTTTTTTTTCTTTTTTTTTTTTAAACGCTTACTAGTAATTTGCAAATACAAATTACTAGTATTCTTGTTAACCCCTCCAGCTAAGCTTAATTCGCTTGTGTTAGGAGGGAGTTCACGTCCGTGGTGTAATGGCCAGGATTCGAACCCACGACCTCTCGATCGTAAGACCGATGCTTTATCCATTGCGCCACGGCCGCTTGTATTGTGAATGCCGCTGTTATTTGTGAACTATCCGTCAGAAAATTCACAATAGTAACACGGAGTTGGAATTGTACCCGGTGGATGGCGATAGGCTCACCCCCTTTCCCATGGGACCAAAAACATGAAATGTGGGTGTTGTACACCTCTGCCACACCCTTCTGGGTAATATAGGCGAGTTATGTTATTAGATACTAATATTTTATTATCTATATATAAAAATGAAACCCGTTTATCGTTGTCAGGACATAGCATGAAAACGGCTTGACCGATTTGGCTGATTTTTTTTGTTGCAGTTTTCTAATACTCTGTACAAGGATCTTACGGAAAAAAAATTTAAAAAGATTAAATAAAAAAGTATTCATTTTTATATGGAGGATATTATAGATTCCAGTTCAAATTAAATAGGTACGCATACATAAGATAGGGCAGCTATACAAAATAAAGTAGTGCATCAAATTTACGCTAAGGCGGTACGACGTTCGCCGGGTCAGCTAGTAATTTTATAGATATTTAAGTATTGTACCGTAGTTTTAAAGTATATTTGACAAAGACAATATTATTTATTACCTTTTTAATTTTGTAACTGTTTTTTTTATAAAATACTTGAGCTAAAGTTTCGGGTGGCAGCTACTTTGGCTTATTTATCTGTAAAAGCCATTACGGTTATTTAAAAGTAGACAGAGTTTAAATAAAATCTTTTACTTCGTACAACGTTGTCTAATATTTCAATTTAATTCATTATACTAGCCAACGTGTTAAATTGATTTTTATTAAGATAAGTAAGAAGTTCTAGGAAATTACACCCCGTGTTGATTCTGTACTTATTATAATGTGGTCTGTTGTTTGTTATTAAATTCACTAATAATCCTTTTTATGTATTTTTTTCTAAACTAAGAAACAATTGAAATTATTTTTGGACTTGAAACGGGACTTGAACCTACGACCTTAGGATTACGTCCTATCACTCCCATCTGAGCTATCGAAGCCACTTATTTTTTTAATCACAATTATTATCTACCTTTTTAGGACATTTTTTATTTGCTTTATTTTAGGCCCCTATTTTACCACCCATTTAGAACCTTTTTTTAATTTCAGGACCTTTTTTTACCACCTCACCCAGTAATACTATTGTTCGACGACCTGCCTGCGACGCCGTGGTCGCGGGTTCGATTCCCGCTTAAGACAAATCTTTGAGTGCATGAACATGGGGGTTTGTCTTAGTCTGGGTGTTTCTATGTATAAAAAGTATGTATTTACTAAAGAAAAGTATATATGTATTAGTATCGGTTATTCAAGTACCCATAATACAAGCTCTGCTTAGTTAGGGACTAGATGACGTTGTGTGTAAGTTGTGAGATATTTTTTATTTATTTATTATTTACTCTTTTGCCGCTACATGTAAGACGGTGGATATTTCCCACTTGAATTCGTTCACAAGAGCTCTACCACTTTATCTTCAACACCTAGAACTATCTTAACTTTAAAGCAGACTGGAAACACTACCACTTATCGGTACATTACATTAAATCTACCGCACAATTCATAAACGCAGTAAAAAATATTTATGAGGACGGTTTCCAGGAAAACGTGATTAAATTTGTTTTTTTTTTGGGTTCCAACCATTTTTTTGGCAAAATTAATATATATTTTATGGCCTAAAGAAAGAAATAAACAGGTTTTTTGGATTCTAATAGATCTTAATGTCAGCATCTTTAATATCTATATGGCTTATATTTCGGCCAGCGAGTTAGTATCGCAATACAACGGTGACTTATTAAGTTTAGATTGAGTTATTAGAATAGTTTATTAAAGATGCAATCTGTATATATTGCTGTAAATATCTAATAAACTCATAAACGCAGTTAGTGACACTTACTGCGCTCAAGTTGCGCGGAATTATGATGTATTTAGCTAGAATGTAGTAAATTTGCAATTTATTTTATGAAATGTTACTACAATCAATAGTGTATAGTTATACCCAATATTCCTACCGACATTTTATGTATCATATTTTTAAAATAATTATAATTAATGCTAAGTTTTTTGGAGGCGATTAAGCCAGGTGGAAACAACAAAATACATACATCTATTGTAATTAGCATAACAATGTTATTCTTAATTGTTTACTTTTTTATGTCAATAAAGAATTTTTAAAACTCAAACTCAATTTATTTTATGAGAACTCTTCCACCATTATAAACCGTAGATTTTTATTCAAAAAAACAATTATTTGATACTTAAATTTAAATACAGAGAACCGTTTCAACGTATCCAGAAATAACTTTACCTTATCCGGGTTATGATAGGTATTTATTATTTATTTAGGAAGCTTTACCTTAGATAAATATTATTTATTCAGGTAAATGTTATTTAGCAATACTGCGCTTATTTTATGTTGGTTAAAAGCTTGCCGTCCTTCGTTAAAAGTTTTTACGACTCTCGTAATATAAAGAGGTGATATTGCAGCCACGAAAATGTTGTACATAATAAAATAAAGATGGCGAATAAATGGAATAAGGCTAAGATAGTATTGCAACATATTAATGCAGCATCTTTGGCAAATTCAAGTCATCTCTTACACGTAATGGTCTTAAGTGGACTTGTCATTCTTTCCACCATTAATATTCATACTCTTTTAATATAATACCCTTTTTACTTCAAACATTATTTTCTTCTAGCTTTGCAATGATATAATAATTCCATCTAATTTGAGTTTAAACTTCCGACTAAATACTTTTTGATATAAATTTTACAACTGTTAAAAATACCTTGTATCCTGGTTTGTAAAAGAAACTAACATCAATACGTTCAGAATTTTTGTAGATTTTAAAAGCCTGTATATACCTATTTTTTTTAAATAATCATAATTTAAACTATGTGTGTAACGTCCTTATAATTGAGAGCAGAAAACTCTCAGAGGTAATACAAAAAAGCATAAAACTTTTGTCATGATTTCTAACTTATTGTCATATGAATATTGAACCCCCATTTGAAATGACTGATAAATAAAGTATTTACGATCTAAAAATTCTAACGTAGCCTTTTTCTGATGAACTTTGTGCAATTAATGTCTCTAAGTGTTTAAATTGCAATATCTATTCCAACTTAAGAAATATTCTTCCTAATTAGAAATCGATCATAAACACACGACGACTAAATTGTAATGCTAGTTTTACCGTCGAAGAATCACTAAACATATTGAAGAATTTAATCATTGAAGATAATATCTATGACGCAGGAACGAGCAGACTGTGAAGGTCTTGTATTGTAGGCGGATGAAAAACGCGCGCTGTGGAAACCGTCGAGAGAAAACCATGTGCGGATTTGGAAGTCGAAGTTTCAGATGACGATGCTGTCATTTTCTTCCTGTATCGTTCTAGGCAGCAGGCAAATATCGAATGCCTAGCCTATTAAACATTTGTGGCGATATAAACTATCAAAGTATCTAGATTGAAGATGGATGATGAGCGCACGGCTGGAGATCGTGTGTAACTAGCAGTAAAAGGTCCAGGCGATAATGCTGGAGCAATTTTATTCCGAGTTAGCAACCAGGCAAATGTCGCAATCATAGCCTATGTAACCGTTGAAGCAAAATTAAATATGGACGCTAAAAACCTGACATTTGTCGGATTCAAAGCCGCTATCAATATTCTCGAAAATAAAAGAATGAAAAGGAGATTGAGTCCTTCATAAGATATATTTGGCGCGAGAAACCTAACATCCGGGATAAGGATAAGCCTGAATATCGTAAGACTCTATATTAATTCCACGAGGAGCTCTCATAAAGCCGTAAGTAACGCAGCCTCTCAAGATAAAATGAACCGTAAATTCAGGACAATAAAGCCGCTTTTGCTAAGAGAACGCGGAGAGGTAGATGTTATTTTTGCCCTCGCATCTGCACTGAAATCGATAATCATTGCACGTGCTAAAAATAATTTTGCGCCCAACGTTAATAACTATCAAGAACCGCGAAGCAAAAATGCCGGGAAAATCTGCAAAAAATAAGATTAGCTCACTTACCTTGTATTTGCTGCATAACACCGTCCACAGGAAAAAAGAAAAGTAAAAAATAAAAGCCAAAAAAATGAAATAAAAAAAATAAAATTTAATAACAAAGTGTTTTAGAGGAACAGATAGAGGAAATGCCAAACGGAAAACCAAGGAAATTAAATTTGTCGAAATATCGGGAAATAAAGAAAAAAACACGATACGTGCGCGTTGGTGAGATGTAGTGGCGCTCTGACTTGAAATGCTGGAGGGCGCGTATTTATATCCGTGTTCGGAAAGAGCGGGGGACGGGGTAGGCGGCCATCTTGTCCGTCGCCATAGCAACAAGGAGATGGCCTATTACGAGAGGGTGGTGCAGATTAGGCGTACCGTTGGCAAGCGCGGCTTATGAGAAGATATTAAAAAAATAATTTGTCAATAAATTAATTAGAACTAATCCTTTTCTTTTAATTAGTGCGTAGATGTTTCTGGGAGGATTTAATTTGTGTTTTTGGAAGTAAATTAGGTGAGAAAGTTTGATTAAATTAGGCCGAGCAGTTTTTGAGATTAGTTGGGCAAAATGTGTGATTTGTGGAATTGAGGAAGCTTCGTTATCTTTTTAATATCTTGGTAGGTTGGATTCATTTAGTTAATTAAATTAAACTATTAGCGGTGGAAATAATATAACCTTTATCCTTATTAAAGAGCATCATCGAGCATTTTAATTAAATCAGAGATCGAGTACTGTGTAATAACAAAGGACCTACATTTTAATTTCGTTAAACATGTCTACTCCACCCTTATTGGACAAGCGTAATGTTAAATAATCTTTCTAAAATGATAAAACACCTGATCAGTAGTGCCCGAGATAAGCGCGTTCAAACAATTATCCAATAATAAAAACTCTTTGGCTCAATTTTATGACCTATAAATTACTAAAACTGCATGACATCGAAATATTATTTGTTTTTATTACAAGGTCTTTGATTGGACCCTTATTAAAAGTGTTAATTTTAAGGAATTAACGCTATATGACCTTTACACAGTAATAAAATTGTCTACACGGTTATTTAAGTTGGCGCCCAACATGGGACTTAATTTAGTTTCTACTCTAATCTGTCTTTTTTCGAGGAGCTCGTACTTAAGTCAAAGCAGAATGGATAGATCTATGATCAGGTTAAGCAATGCTTACCGCTGGAGTCCGCAGATGGGTGGCAAAACCGAGATTTTATCCATGCCTCGGCAAATATGTTACCCGTTGGTCTCGGTTGATAATCTTTATCTGACAATTAATCTAATAGTGAGATTTCTTTTTTTTATTCTGTAACTTGGCGATCTGTGTGAACACAATAAGCCATTTAGATAGGGTGTTTTGATCTGTCTTGTCAGCAGACGGGATTCCTATTAAACGCTTTCATCTTGTGTCTCTAAACCTAACTGTAAGTGTAGAGACGCTATGCCGTTTCAATCGGCAATGTGTTATACTGCCTGTGCCTGTCAGTTTGGATGCCAGCTCATTGACGTGAGTTGAAATTCTCGTCTGATAGCTTTCTCTCTCATCTCTTGTTTGACGGTACTGATCTTGAGATCCTTGTATATATATTTGTTGCTTACGTAGTAAGGGATATCTAGCATTGCTCTTAATGTCTTTCTTAACAGTGAGTATCATTATTATTATCAGCTCTTACTGGCTTGTTGCTGACAGAAGTCGCGTTATACTAATATTTAGCTGAATCAGTTGAAATAGAAGCTGACCGTTTGTTTATCTTTACACATATATTATCATAAATGCCAAAGCAAGTGAGTGAGTGCACGGTTGGTGTAGTGGTTAAGGCGGTCGTTTCGCCACTTTCAACTGCGCTGGTGTTGTGGGTTCGATCCCCTCACGGGACAAATCTTCGTGTGATCCGCAAAGATTTGTTCTGACTCTGTGTGTGCTTTGTGTGTGTGAAATGCATGTTCATGGACACCCCCGCGACACAAAAGTAATTTAGACTGTCTGTAACGCTTTTACAGCTGAAATGCTGGACCAATTATAGTTAAATTTGGTAGGGCTAAGGCTATACACCTGTTCTAAGACACAGGATATGTAACAGCTTCAAAGTAGGCGGACAAAGCCGGGGACAAAAACTAGTTCAAAATAAAAACTATCAACATTACATTCACATAACTGTTTTGCTAACCCTCCTCTCGCTGCGTCCGTTTCAACCCTCCATTTACTCACACTACCCCAAAACTGCACACATGTACACACACTACTGTATAATCACAGCACACTGATGCAAAACGTCGAGTTTTCCAACTACGAACACAGATAGCGCAGTCCTCAGCAACTGAGAAGAGATCCCGACTCTGTGCCTCCCTGTGTTTAAATCGAAATTTCCTATTGTATCACACACAGGATGTCATATCGACGAATATGGCTGTCTCTTTCAGATACTATACAGTTACATCTCCCGTCTCTTTCACTTGCACAGCGGTTGACAGATGTAAATTCACGAGAAAAAAATTGATTTTCCGTTTATCATTGCAATGTCATTTTTGCAAAATATTTTTTTGCTGTGTTCGTCATTACGCGTTTTGTTTTTTGTTGTTTTTGAAACTATTGTTTTGTCGAATTGTTTTTGGTTCATATGGAAGAATTTAAAAAGGAACACGGACATTTTCTTGCCTAATATTACAGGAAAGCGATATACCTATTTCAGTCCTCTCGTCTTAAATATTTTAGCGATGTTATTCCTCGCAATTTCATTAAATACAATTTTAAACCTTATATTATTATAATAAGGTAGATATTGACTTGGAGTCGTGTATTTTTGTAACATAGTAACTTTCTGCCTGCAATGAATATTTTATACCGCCTGTGTTTTGTGCTACTCAAATAAAGATGGCGCTAGTAAAATTTTAGTCATGTGTCTGTACATTATATTCATAAAAAATCATTGACATAATAAACATCTATTTTCTACTTAACAAATTTAATCTTAGTACAATTAATTTCCTTATTTGAAACTTAAAAGGTTACCAGTATTTTAATTGGTACCGCTACTCAACGCTAGATGTCACTACAATAAAATATAAAATAATTTATATATTCAGGGAGAACCGCAATATTTTAAGTATTAAATTGATTTTAATTATATACTTTTAATATTTATAGTTTTCTAAGAGATCTTACATAGACTTTACTCCATATTTTTAACTTAATCAACTTGTGATAGATATTTAATTCATCATTCAGCCGCTCATAGTCCACTACTGGACATAGGCCTCTCCCAATTTGCGCCACAACACCCGGTCCTACACTTTCCGCAACCAGTCCCCTCCAGCGACCTTCTTAAGGTCGTCAGTCCACCTGGCAGGGGGCAGACTAGTCCTGGAAAGGAGACCGCGACTCGGCAACCGTAAGGTAAGACCCCCCCCTGCCAGATATTTAACTACCCAATACCATATATATATAAAACCAAATCAATGTACCCATATTTTGTTAATAAATAATAGTCTCTTGAGGGAGGAAATACGAACGGTTACTAGAGAAAATGTGTTATCTTAACAGCCACAGTACCTCTTTGGTCTGCATCTCTGCAAGACCTCTTGTGAACGAGCTCGAGGGCGGCAGCACCACTATGTTCAATGTTGCATTACTATGTTCCGGTTTAGTGGTGGGATCGGGCCCTAATTACTGGCATAAGAGGCATAACACCATAGTCTTCAGGTTGAGCGACACAACTACATTTTGCAAAAAATAGGCGATGGGTCTAAATCACGTAATTATTATAAAGGTAACTCGTTGAAACGTCGAGCATAGGTATTCATATACCTTTATAATAATTACGCGATTTAAATTGCGTTTAAAAACATATATGACGCAATTACAATCTGCTTTTGCGGATTGTTGATGTTACCACTTACCATCATGTGGACTATATGTCCGGTCGCCGTATAAAAAAATGTAGATTATAATCGATACCATTTACCATCAATGGACTATTATCTATTGTTCTCTCATTCGTTGTAAAACATGCTAATATCTAGTCTAAAACTGTTAGCCTGATAAAAACCACAAAATAGGCAGAAAACGGCGCAGAAAATAAAAAAATACTAGAAATAAAATTCCCATTTCACAGTTCTAAACAAAAACAAACTAATCAGACTTTTCACAACTATGCACTCATTAAGCGTAGTCGTTTCGTAGATACAACTCGCATGCATACAAACAATTTTTCAACATACCGATGCGAACAGGTAGAATATTAAAAAACTTGGACGCGTTTCAAAATAGGGATCCGTCGGCTCTTTAGCATATTAAAACGATGTTGAATACTTATTTACTAATTGCAAATTTTACTAAAGTATTAAATTTAAGAAAGCAACTAACACTCACCTGAAATATTGTCAAAAACAAACAAAATTGTATGATTTTTTATTTGATAAGATGGTGCACATGAGTTTCTCACCAGCTTTTCTCAATGATGCAATACCCATCGGAGCTGGTAATTAAATTGATTTTAATTTGAACCTAAACACTTAGATTAAAATTGATCTAAGCTACGGTCCAAGACTAGTCGTTTAAGAAAGAACGTCTAGGAACTACGGAGGACAAATATAGAAATCAGCAACAGCACAATATTTACCAAATAACTCTTCTGCCTTATAACGTTAACAGTTCCGTAGTTACAAGTCCGACTTAGGCTTGACGAAATCTGTTATGAAGTCCAGAACTCATACATTCCACGCATAATTAAAATGGTCGCAAAAAAACATGGATATGGCCAGTTGTAATGGACTTTTTAGAGATTTGTAATTACAAATGGAAGGTATATTTGCGCTATGTTTTTAAACTTTCGCGATTTGAGAACATTTTGAAAAATTAGACAACGGGTCTAAATCGCGTAATTATAAAGGTGTTTTTTTTTAAATGAAAAATATAACAATTATTATACATATAAAAGTCACATAAGAAGAGCAATTCATTTTGAAATACTATTATCATTTATGTAGTCTTAATTACTGTAGTAAGCTTTTTGGCATTATCTGATATTAAAATATTTCTTAAAAGGTAATGCCTAAAAACTATATCGCCATCAACCTTGTGTCTTGAATATAAGATACTAAATAATTTCTAGTTTCGTTTATGACGATTATCTAGTAATAAGTGCCTTAACTTAAGCGGTATTCAATCAACAAAAGAGTTGTTCTATTTAAACATGAAGGATGAACGGGGTGCTAAAAAATGTTTAATAGTATAATCACGTGTTTTTACATTTGTTCTGGAACTTTTCCATGAAACCCGGCTTGCTATTAGAATATCCGGCTTACAATTAGACATTTATATTATTCTTTATATAATACAACAGTTTTATATCTTGGAATAGCCACATAATAAATAGCACAGCAGCGATAAACAATCGCGTAGTAAATTTTGACGACCGGATGGCGGAGTGGGTAGTGTACCTGCCTGCGCTGCGACGCCGAGGTTTTGGGTTCGATTCCCACTTAAGACAAATCTTTGTGTGCATAAACATGGGGGTTTGTCTTAGTCTGGCGGTTTTTTGTATAATAAGTACCTATGTATTTACAAAAGAAAAGTATATATGTATTAGTATCAGTTATCCTAGTACCCATAGTACAAGCTCTGCTTAGTTTGGGACTAGATGGCGTTGTGTGTGAGTTGTGGAATATTAATTTATTTATTTATTGGTCATACCCCTTTACCTATCGATAATTCTATTGCGTCTAATGGAAGATAACTATAATAAATAGATGTTATTTTTATTATTATTAAAACAGTTAGCAAGCAGTAGCTCTTAACTTTTTAAACTCATTAGTTAACTAATACAGTAACAGTAAGTACAAATCTGTTGTCAGTCTGTGTACACAACACTCTTTGTTTTGGCAAACTGTAATGAACATTTTTGTGAATACCTTTCAGCATAGGCGGCGGCGGAATTGGATTTTGGTTGACATATTTTTATGTAGTTTTTAAATGCTATAGCATGCTTATAATTTTGTTGTGAAGCAGGATAAAAACATGCCATTTACGTGTATACTAGTTTGTATGGGTACATTTTTCTGAAACTAGATTTTAAAATACTTACTAATCTTAGGTTATTAAGAATCCATAACATAACATTAAATCAGTCCCAAGTAGGTATTTACAAAAAAAAAGTATATAGGTATTAGTATCAGTTATTCTAGTACCCATAGTACAAGCTGTGCTTAGTTTGGGACTAGATGGCGTTGTGTATAAGTTGAGAGATATATCTTTTTTTTTTAAGTCTAACATTAATCAATTACTATAATATTATAATAGTTACTAATAGAACCTTATAATTATACCTCTGCTACCATAGAAATCTTAATAATAAGGCAATAGAAATGTCAAAGACGCGTGACCTTGTCGCCGCGCATCTGTCAAGTCAAACACAAGTGCGAGTTGAGGAATTGTCGTCTTAATGTCATCGCAAAAAGAATAATTTTGTTTGCAGGAATACAAGCGCATTTGTCTAATCGAACAACAGTGCGAGTTGAGGAATTGTCGTCTTAATGTCATCGCCAAAAAGAATAATTTTGTTTGCAGGAATACAAAAAGTGGTATTTGAAAACCGGCGACATGCGTCCCAGTGTTAAAAGATAGTCGATAGCATTTCTATTGACTAGTTATTAAGATTTCTATGTCTGCTACCATCAAACAAATATTTTTAAGTCTGTCTGTTTTTTCACATATTTTATTATTTATATATTATTTTTTTTTGTAATTATTAATGTAGACGCTCAGGTCTTCTCTAATTGAGGAAACGCTTTATCGTGATAAATGTAATTATTATTAATGTGCAGTGTACTTCTTGTTGGAGATCCTATATACAAATGAAAAATAAAATGTTTTTACCGTTTACTTATGTTACATTTGTACCTATTAATAAGTTACAAGATATAATTTACAGTCTTCAATGAGGTAACCAGTGGCCAATAACAACATACACAGAGTTGGAATATTGCCCAATGGGTAGAAACTTTTTGTTATGGTTTAAGTAACCATGCCAACTGTATGGCAACTCCCATGGGGTTAGTTTTTAGCCAATTATTAAAGAGGGTGTGGTTATTTATTTACTTATTTTCACAAGTATGTGTTTTATATGTACAGTGGGCCAACGAGTTAGGTATGCAGGGCAAAAACTTTAAAGTAATCGTAAATACGTAATACGCCAGTTATGAATAAATGATTTACATATCAAAATAGTGGGTATATTACACTTCTTAAATATATAATTCACATAATGTATTTCTATTACATTCAGTTTTTCTATGTATAATAAGAATGTATTTACAAAAGAGAAGTATATATGTATTAGTATCAGTTATTCTAGTACCCATAGTACAAGCTCTGCTTAGTTTGGGACTAGATGGCGTTGTGTGTGAGTTGTGGAATATTTATTTATTTTATTTATTTTTCCCAATGACGTACAAGTTTTTGCCCTGCATACCTAATTGCTTGGCCCACTGTACTTTTACAAACGGTTAAGCAGAGGAATTTTTGATGCATACCTACTGTTTTCTTTCTATAGTTAACTTTAATTTCTTATTGATACTTTTATAGCATTTAGCTATGCTTAGCAAATTATACTAAGAAACAGTTGAAAATATTATGGAACCGGGCAGTCGCTATAACCAACCAGCTACGGACACCTCTTGCCAGAACGTTGTGCGTGACGTCATGAAATATCGTAACATACAGTATGTTATGATATTTCATGACGTCACGCTCATCCGTTTGTTCATATCTTATGTAGGGTACAAAAAAGCGACTACCCGATCTGCAGAAGGTCGCAGGTTCAAATCATGCCGGTCCCATATTTTTTTAACTGTTTCTTATTATAAAACTTTCTATATATCTAGAACGATCTTTTGGAATCAAACTTAGACCCAAATTACCACCTAATTAATTAAGGGGATGTATAGCAAGTTAGGCCTGTAAGTTATTAGCTTAGAAGTATGTCTGCTGTAGCAACAATTACAAAAAAATGCGTAATTTTCAATGAAGAATCTGATTTTGTATGAATCTGAGGCATTTAAATTATTGGCACATTTGGCAAAGTTATAAACCACAGCACTTCGTGAAACCATTTTTGATATCATTTTAAGAATCGGTTACTACCCAAAATCAAGGTTTTTGGTTACTTATTTTAGGTACACTCATTGCAAAAATTACTTTTTAACAAAAAGAGGGGCGTTATAAGTTTGTCTGTATGTCTCTATGCGTGTCTGTCGGTGGCACTGCAGCTTTTAAACGAGAGAACCAATATAAATGCATTTTTTTTATTAAGAATGATTTTTAAATACGCATTTAATTCGTTAATCCATTATGTCCTTCCCCTGTACCTCATAATGAAGGTGTCAGTACACCAGCGTGTTTGTCCGTTTGTAAAATCAGTTTGTGAGCGTTTAGCCAAACGACTGGCAAGTATTCTCATTTGCTCACCTTCGCTATTACTCAAAGGTTTTTTATCTTTTGTTGGCTGGCGTTTTGTTTACGGAAATGTTTGTTTACAAGATGGGTTGTTTTTAACACGCTTATATTAGCTTCACCTGTATGTATGTATGTATGTATGCATGTATGTATGTATGTATGTAACCGACTCTTAAGGACTAGATTTTGACCCACTTTAAACGGACAGATTTCATTATAGTTTTGCACACCTGTCAAAGATCGATGACAATGCAATAATTCGATATACAAAAACAGAGCGCCCCACGCTTTTTCACAATAATACTAGTATTTTTTGTTCATTAGGTACCATTTTCAGCTTATATTAGGATTTTTTTTTCACTTTTTTTAGTTGGAAGTACTTTAAAAGCGTGTTTTTTAGTTTTTTTAAACTATTATTTTTTAATACGTATTTAAATCACGCCTATACTACCTAAAATAGTGTGGCAGAGGTGTACAACACCCATATTTCACCTGTTATGGGGATAGGGGGGGAGATTATCGCCATCCACCAGGCACAATTCCAATTCTGCTTTGCACGTACACTTAGTATGAGTGATATTTCCTCTGTCTCGGCTTTCACAAATAACGTTTAAATCAACATGTGCCGATATTGACAGGTGTTGAACCAATACACGAACAAACCAATAAAACATGTTATTATGTTGACCAATGGTCAATGCCTGCCAGGCCCTCAAACAGGAAACAGATAGCTTTCGATTGGTTGATTTTGGAAACACAGTTTTCGATAGAGCTCGCTTACTGTGTCCTTTTTCGTGGTGCGTACAAGGCACCCTTTAGTCTCGCCATGTCCGTTCGTCAATATGCCTATCCGAAAATTATGAGACAGATTGAGAACCAGTTTCACAGGTTCCCGATAGGTCCTTGATAAGCCTATTCAGAGTTATTTTAACTGATAAAAAGTATATGTAAATTTTGTATAGAGCTATCAGGCGGTCAATTAATCTTGAACTAGGTCGTCGTAGTCGTTTACGACTCATCCCGTGTGGTACGAGTATATCGATCAAAAACCTATATATCTGTAGAGTTTTGAACAATCTGCACTCCAATTTTTAAGAAGATCTGTCTAATAGATTCGGAGTTTATTGGGCACAAATAAACAAACAAAAAAACTCCCTCTTTATATTTAGTATAGATTGTTAAATCGGGGCTAAGTTAATAACACTTATAGACTAATAAATCTATATAAATTTGACATTTTATATTCGTCTAAATACTGATCAGGCCTATCTGGGATATGTCCCTGTGAACTGGACCTTATTGTAATTTTAATAGTAAATAAAAATCATTAACAAACTGTAATATATGTAATGTATTGTGAATGAGCTCGAGGGCGTCAGCACAACCGCCTCACCATTAACCTGTCGCCAAATAGTAGTGCTTCCATTACTGTGTTCCAGTTCGGTGGTGAGATCAGGCCCTGAAATTGCTGGCACATGAGGCATAACACCGTAGTCCTCAGCTGCAGCGACGCATCTATAATCTGCTTTTGTGGATTGCTTATGTCCATGGGCTGTACTCCACATACCATCAGGTGGACTACACGTTTGTTCGCTGTGGGCGTAGTATAAAAAAAATAAAAAAAATACATTGTGACAGTAAAAATCCATTTAACATTAAAATTTTATTATCTAACAAAAAATCAATCTTCATATTCACAAACAGTTTCATTTCGAGTCCTGACCGACGGCATCATATTCTTTCTATACTGATTAATAACAAACAATATACCACACAGAGATATTACATAAAACATCATCATTATATACAAACTGGTGATCCCAAATACATCATTCTCTTTCCTGCCTAGCGAATGATCGAGACAAAAACGATCAAACATGGCACAGAATATCAAATACCGCGTACATAAGATTATACTAGCGATAATATTGATCGTTGTTAGACAAAGTACGATTGAGGCTAAGATCCAACTGTTTAAGGCTGTTGCTAGAAGTATTAGGAGGGCTGTGAAGAAGAATAACCACATTATTAAGTTGATTCCTATTAAAAGGTTTCTGTATTCCGGTTCGTTGCCGGCCAGACGCACCATCATGCAGTCTTCACCTGAAAAACAAATTGATAATCAAGGTATATTACTCAGAAGTGTGTGGGAGAGGAGTAAATTCTACTTATAACATACACGGTACACTTCATTAAGCGATGTTATTCTACTTTCCTACTTTAATTTTTTTAAATTACCTAACACACAACACTTAACCTAAACTCTCACCCACCCCGAACACACACACACACACACACCCACACCCTAACACATTATAATTAAAATTAATGTTCAAATTGGAATTCAAATTCAAATCATTTATTTTCATAGGCCCCAGGAGGCGCTTGAACACGTCAAAACATTACAAAGAATGATACAAAATAAATCATAAATAATACTAAATTATACTAATTACAATGATTTGAATAACCGGGGCTCAGACTAATTTTAATCAAACTGTTTAGAATCGAATTAAAATCGATCCATGTACCAGCTCCGATGGGTATTGCATTATGAGAAGAGCTGGTGAGAAACTCATGTGCACCATCTTTTAAAATGAAAAATATAACAATATAAAAGTACATATAAAAGTCACATAAGAAGAGCAATTCATTTCCAAATACTATTATCATTCATGTTGTCTGAAATACTGTAGTAAGCTTTTTGACATAATCTAATTTTAACATATTTTTTAAATTTACCTATCGATAATTCTATTGCGTCTAAAGGAAGTTTATTGTAAAAGTGTATGTACATTGACCTGGAAACGAGTTAGAGATTTTATGGAGCCTAGTAGTGGGCACAGCGAGTTTGTTTTTGTTCCTTAGATTTAATTTATGGAGATCACTATTTTTCTTAAATTTCGTTTGATTTTTGTGAACGTACATTAAATTTTCGTAAATGTATTGAGAATGTAACGTCATAATACGTATCTCTTTAAATTTATTTCTTAGGTGTTGATTGTAAAACTTCAGATACAATGTTATAATATTATTATTAACTTAGGTTTCCAAAACACATGAATACCTTTGGAAACCACTGTGTAAAAATAATGTTTGTATCTTGATTGGTTATAAACTTTATTTTATTTTAATTTTAACATCCACTTCACACACTTCATTTTTCAAAAAATAGACAACGTGTCTAAATCGCGTGTAATTATTATATCAATCGGCTCGTGACCAAGAATGATGCAAGTCATTCGAAACGTCGAGCATAGGTATTTATTTACCTTTATAATAATTACACGCGATAAAGACCCGTTGTCTAATTTTTGAAAAATGTTCTCAAATCGCGAAAGTTTAGAAAAATATAATGCGCCCTATAGAGTTGTTGAATTCAAATTCAAATCATTTATTTTCATAGGCCCCAGGAGGCGCTTGAACACGTCAAAACATTACAAAAAGTGATATAAAAATAAATAATAAATAATACTAAATTATACTAATTACAATGATTTGAATAACCGGGGCTGAGATTAATTTTAATCAAACTGTTTAGAATCGAATTAAAATCAATCCAAGTACCAGTTGAAAATTTATTATAAAGATAATGAGATAAAGATAAAGATAATTTATTTGTCACAACATGCGTATATTGTTGGTAAATATAAAAAGGTACAATAAGGTCTAAGCATGCTCTGTCCAATAGACATGCAAATTTTCAATTGCGTAATTTTTCAGAATTTATAAATAAAAACGATTGATAACATATACATTGTTTGTCAAGTATAACTGTAACTATGTTATCATGCTTTTATGATTTGAGTTTAACCCCACAGGAGCGAAGCAGTAACTACGAATACGTACCCATAGCATAGAAAGCTAGCAGAGCCACAGGACCGAACAGGAATCCAAGCACAGCACAGCAGAACCCGACTATGCAGGCGTAGGTCCTCCACATGAACCCATAGCAGCTATACGGCCTGCACATCTTTGTGTATTTGTAGTACCTGAAACAATGCTCGTTATATGATACTTCATCATGGAAGTATTGAAAGGTCGATCTTTGTTTTGCATTTTCTGTGAAGATTTACTATAGTAACATATATATTTTTTTTCACCATCAGAAAGAAGAGATTTCAACAAACAGAAAACATACCAACTTTCTGAAAAATAAACTGATATTTCGACGGGTGAATTTTGGATCGCAAATTAGGGTGAAAAATCGATATTAATTCAAAATAAGGTGAAAAAAAAATATTTCTTATCTAATAAATTATAGCGTATTTGGGACATAAAAAGGTAAGTTTTCACCAAATTTCGTGAAAAAAATTATTCTTTGTAAAAGATAAAAATAAAAAACCAAAAACTTGGTTTTTTGAAGTTTTCACATAAATTTTGAGGTTATATGCAAAAAGTGTAAAAACAAAAGTTTTAGATCTTTTTATTACCAAAAACTTTGCCATTCGACTTTTTTCCATAGGACTTTTAGTTTTGCCGGATATCGAGAAAAAACGTTTTTACCCTTAAAACCCCCTCTCGTCCCCTTCCCGACCTCAGATCGCCCGTAAATTGTTTTTCCTTTAATTTTTATAATATTCTCCTCCTTTTCTAATGGGTTTCATTCGACTATTATTTTTTTGACTTTTTATCATTTTTAAAGGGATCTACTCTGGTCTATAACGACTTACACTGACTAACAAAAGTTTAATATTTAAAACTACACAACTAATTAATCAAAATTGTACACACATATTGTTATTTGGTGAATTGTTTCTCAATGGTAGGCAACATTATCTACCTATCACTGAGAAACCATTCTTTAAGTTTTGATTTTATAACAAATTTACTATACTTAGGGTTATTCCTTAATAATTCTATTTTATTAAATAAATTAGGTACTACAAATTCAATTTAAAAAAAAACTTCTATTGGATAGAGCTGCTCATTTCGTTGGTCACACGATGTAGGTTTCAACCAATTAGATGCCGTAATATAATTCCATTAAATAACAACAGAAAAAGCCACCGATTTTTTTAAATAGACAGTTTTTTCGTCTCCTGTAAAGTTGTTAAAAATGACATAATATGCGGTGTTGTTAGCTTAGGGACTTTATATAAGATCTAATATAATTTGCACCAATCCGTGGACTATGGCCTCACCCTTCATAATGAAAAAGGCCCGAGCCCAACAGTGGGACATGTATTAATATAAGGCTACAATAACGTATTACTGACCTGTTATAAAATGGTTTTCACACTAAAAAATATAAACCTTCCACCCAATCCAAGATTTAGAGCATTGATATTTCATTTGTCAATGTATGGATGGACTGAGTATCCTAAAAGGACACTCAGTTCTGAGATTCCAAAAAGAAGATTCAGGCGACTTAGATTTCCAGTTTACAATTCCAACATTTTAGAGAAGCACTCAACTAGAATTTACTGAATATTTTATCAAAGATTTTACTTTAGTATTTTGCTTGTTATGACAAAATTTTGACGTTAAATGTTCTATCCAAAGATAATATGTAATACTACCGTAGATTTCTATCAAAATGCGCTGATATTGCAGGCAGAGACTATATTTTAAACAATTATTAAACCAATTTTGTTATCTATGACTACCTTTCGCATGCGGCTTTGTCAGCCCACGTGGTATCTCGATGAAGTATAGCCTAATGTTACTCGAGAATAATCTAGCATTCTAAGGCCCAGTTTCCATCGGAGAGGAGAGGAGATGTGTGGCGAAGCTGGCATGTAGTTTTCCCAAAAGTGTAGTGGACCGGCGCGCCGCACCCTTCTGAGGTGAGTAACGGCGCGGCGCGGCGGCGTGCTGCCCGGCCCGCCTCGGCTACTCTTTTTACGGAGCCGCGCGCCGTTTGTCTACATACGAAAATGAGATTTCTTAGAGCTTGTACTATGGGTACTAAAACAGCTGGTATTAATACATATATATTTTTCTTTTAAACATACATACTTATTATACATAGAAACACCCAGATCAAAAATAACCCTCATGCACACAAAGATGTCTTGTGCGGGAATCGAACCCGTGACATCAGCGTTGCAGGCAGGTACACTACCCTCTCCGCCATCTGGTCGTCAAATGATTGTAATAGAATTAAAATCGAATATCTTTATCATCATACAAAATCGAAAGAAAGAAAGAAAAATCACTTATTCTGGCATAAGAAAACACATTACAGAGCGTCTAAAACTAAATAATTTTAAAATATTATTTATTATAAACACATCCCTCGCTACGTTTCCTCGCTCATCTCATGTAAAACCAGCCTTAGTCCATTTTCAATAACAGTAGCTAAATGATATTCATCTGCCCGTAAAAGTACAATATAATGTCAGCAAATTGGCTTGTCGAGTACAGAAATAGATATGGCTAACAGCCAATATTTTGGTAAAACCGTCAGTGTACTATCGGCAAAGTTGACCATTTGACAATAATTTCCTTTGTATTTAATTAATTATAATTTAATTTTCATTATATTTGCATGCTATTTAATGGTTGAATATGCTAGAGTCTTTGTACTATTGTACCTTCTTAATGTACCATATTCTTGGCAAATAAAATATTTGTAGATAGCGCAAGTGAATATAGACTTTATAGGCCAGTCATTAAAGCCAAACCCCGTAAGTAATTAGTGACTCGCTCAATTTTGAGGTTTCGTTAAAGGAGGTAGAATAACTTACCTTGTGATTTTGCGGCGTTCTGGAGGGCGGAAAGGGTTGAAAAGCGGTGAAAACTCTTTTTGTTAATAACATTGTCAAAAAAAGAGTAACACGCTGCAAATTTAGAATTATGTTGTTCTAACCATTTTTAAACATGTCAACAATTTGCAGCGTTTTGCAACATACGTAAATTGTTTATTATTAAAAAACAATGAAATTTGTTAATTAGAGGGGGTAAAAAATATTAGTGACTCGCTGTAAATTGTTGCAAAATGCAAAATTTACGGTTTTTGGCTTTAATGACTGGCCTATTAGTGTTTTAAAATTTCTATACAAAAATAGTAGGTATTATGGTGGATCATAAATTTGCTTTGTTGATACCTATATTATTATATTTTATATTAGAAACTTGGTGTTGCTGGCGACTTCGACTTTACCCGCGATATAATATATTATTATAATAATAAATCGTTTATTTCAGATAAAAAACCCATATAAATTACATTTAAATAAGTATGTATTTACATAACAAAAGTATAATTATAATATGTAATATTATCAGTTATTCAAGTACCCGTAGAACAAGCTCTGCTTAGTTTGGGACTAGAGGCGTAGTGTGTCGGTTGTGTAATTTTTTTTTTGGCATGAGCAATATAATGACACAGTTTGGATTACAATAAATGTAAAATTGATTAAAAATAAATAAAATTAAATTAAAATTACAAAATAAACAATATAATGGTATAAAAAAAAAAAGAAAAATGAAATAAAATTAATCAAAAATATAGATAAATATAGATAAGATATGCCTTATTATTCTACTCCAATGTCGTTTTGTCAAAAAATTTCTGAGTAGGCTACCAGGGACTTAGCTGAAACCAATGGATCTGGTCATTAATAGATAATGAGTCACTAAATATTGTCACTTCGCATAAAATACTGATATTGCAGAAGCAAATCCTAGTACAATTAAGTAAAACTTGGTAAATCTTCTAAAGTTCGGTTCTAAAGACGATCGGTGTAAATTTGACGGCTGTATAAAATTCTTGTATTCAGCCGTAATGGTTCGTCCTCGGCTCGTCTCCGTCCCGTAGTATATAAACAAACCTTCACACCGCATGTATTCATTGGTAAAGAAGTTAGAATTGTGCCCGGTGGATGGCGATAGGCTCACCCCCTATTCCATGGCACCTAAACATTAGAGGTGAAATGTGGGCGTTGTACACTGCCACACTATGTTTGATTCCTGGACAGAGCAAATATCATGCTACATGCATGCTCTACCGTAGACCACAATATCACTTACCATCAGGTGAGATCGAGGTCAAACGCGTGCCATCCACCACCGAAAAAAAGTTAGCGAGTTACTTCGGCTTTTTCCGTTAGGAAAATCTCGAAAACAGCACGTATATGGCATTTTAGCGGTAAATGACATTCCCACCACACACATACTTTATCGATCACATGGTGAAGTGTGGATGTCAATCTAAGAGGTCGTGTCAATTCACCACCAAAGTACATATTATTATCTCGAGTCCGTATCGTCCCCGGCTCGTCCTCATCTCGCAGCATATAAACAATACTTCACACCGCATATATTCATTAGTATAAACAGATTTGAAGGACTACAATGCCGTTATAAATAAAGTAGAAGAGTTATTTCGGCTTTTTCCGTCAGGAAAATCTCGAAAGCAGCACGAATTTTACCTTGTACTTGTCATCCTCACACACAAACATCATAGATTACATAGGACCTAAATATAACAGGTGAAGTGTGGGTGTCAGTCTAAAAGGTTGTAAAAAGATCGTGTCAATACACCACCAAAGTAAATATCTCGTGTCCGTATCATCCCCGGCTCGTCACCGTCCCGTAGCATATAAACAAACCTTCACACCGCAAGTATTCATTGGTATAAACAGATTTGAAAGACTACAATGCCGTTATAACAATAGACAAGGATATTAAATTGTGATGTTTTGCCTCCTTTGATGTAAAGTGTCTCGACGGTCAAGTGGTTAGCGTCTGCGCTTCTCACCACGGGTTCGATTCCCGGGCAGACCAAATCTCACAGGTATCTCTCATAGCATGCTCCATTGTAGACTGCAACATCACTTACCACCTGCTGCCATCCACCATCAAAAAGTAGAAGAGTTATTTCGGCTTTTTCCGTCAGGAAAATCTCGAAAGCAGCACGAATTTTATCTTGTACCTTGCCACCCTCACACACAAACATCATAGATCACATGGGACCTAAATATAACAGGTGAAGTGTGGGTGTCAATCTAGGAGGTTGTAAAAAGATCGTGTCAATACACCATCAAAGTACAGGGGGCCAACGAGTATATATATATATCTCGTGTCCGTATCGTCCCCGGCTCCCCGTTCCGTAGCATATAAACAAAGCTTCACACCGCATGTATTCATTGGTGTAAACAGATTTGAAAGACAACAATGCCGTTATAACAATAGCCAAGGAAATTAAATTGTGATATTTTACCTTTTGTGATACAAAATGTAGGGACTTGGGAACAAAATAGAAAATGAGGTGATGTATCTGTGTATAACTTGAACTAAATTGAACTTGAAATTATGGGGTACAAGAAGCCTCCTCGAGTGACGTACACCACAATTCCCTACGACCGGCGCACCCTGGGCAATTCGCGATTTCTCCAAAGCGAATTGGCTAATCCTTTACCACGATGGCAAGTCAAAATAAAAATTGACTCAGCCATCGACATGACGAAGAAGAAGAAGACTTGAAATTATACAGTAAACGGTGCCTTTATTTAAAGAATTATCCCCGTACTCCTAACCGTTAAGGAGTTTATTTATTTATTTATTGTTTATAGTTAATTAACACGGTATGATACCAATTACATTAATTAACATAGAATTAACTTAATTAAATTATATAACAACTAACTAATTAATCTATCAAACAATTGTAGACTCTCTAGTATACATTCTCTCGCAAAACATCAAACATTCTCGAATAATCTTCGTCCATTCATCCGCAAGTTGCACCTTCCAGCATCAGCTCAGCAACGTGAAATGTTGACTGCTAGATGCAAATAGCCGAGTAGCTTTAGGTACTATACGAAATTAAAATTTGAGGGCTAACTCCTCTTCTCAAGGGATCCTTGAGAAGAGGAGTTAGCCCTCAAATTTAGCCTTCAAATTAAGATACAATCATAATAATATATAATGTAATATATCATAGTGAAATCTTTCAGACAAAAGAAGAATTTTCCAAATCCTAGCCGTCTTGGAGTGATCGGCGAACAAACATAAAAAAACGAAAAAAAAATACAATCAAATTGAGAACCCCCCTTTTTTGGAAATCGGTTAAAACTACGTTGCTAAAACACAATTTTGCCGAAGTCTTAACTCTACACAGTCAAATGAACTTTAAAACAATAACTTTAAAGTGATTCCTTGAAACCATTGTCAAGTATAAAGTGAATAACTAACTGTATCATAGCGCTATTGTGTGGGTATAGCCAGAAGTGATTGAGTTTGAAAACAACTGCGTACAGGTGAGGTACCGTGTGGTTTGTATTAATTGTGTTTTGTGTCGGTTCAGAGCTTTAGAAAGGCAGACATGCGATATCATTTTATGTGATTTGCTAAGGAAAAGTGGCTTATGATATATATTATCATCATCATCATCATCATTTAGCCTCTCGTAGTCCACTGCTGGACATAGGCCTCTACCAATTTGCGCCATAACACCCGGTCCTGCGCCTTCCGCATCCAGTCCCCTCCAGCGACCTTCTTCAGGTTGTCAGTCCACCTGGTAGGGGGCGTCCTGCATTATATAAACAATTTAAAATTATAATAGCATATTCACTTATTTTAGTATTATTGTTGGGACGGGGCTTTGGGTGTTCACGTCGACCTCCGTATGTCTATCGTGATATATTTATACATACTTTTTTTTTGTATACTACGCCCACAGCGAACGGACGTGTAGTCCACCTGATGGTAAGTGGAGTACAGCCCATGGACATCAACAATCCACAAAAGCAGATTATAGATGTGTCGCTGCACCTGAGGACTACGGTGTTATGCCTACTGTGCCAGTAATTTCAGGGCCTGATCTCACCACCAAACCGGAACACAGTAATGGAAGCACTACTATTTGGCGGCAGGTTAAAGGTGAGACGGTGGTGCTGCCGCCCTCGAGCTCATTCACCAGTAATAATTTGTATTGCTATAATGATATTATTATGAATCCAAGACCATGAACAAGACAAAATTAACATCCCACATATGTTATTACATGTCACACGTGACAAAAGCCGGAACCAACCCGGAATGAAAATGTAGACTATCGCGAGAGGGTAGTTAATTTTAAATTGTGTGTTATCGGCAAGATGGCGGCGCAAACTGACAGTTCCGCAGCTAACTACACTACTATGGGTGCGGGATCTATCGAGTTATAAGTGAGTTTTAGATTGGAGTGAGTTACATTTCTTAATATTGTTCGTTATCTGAAATATATGGGAATAACAAACAATTACACAATAAGTAATACATGTTTTTAAAGCAAACTAAACTTCAATAATAAAAACAAAATACAATTGCGTAATCGACGACGTTATCCACAAAATACATAGTTAAACATAATTTTAAAGCCGGACATAAGCTATTTATTTTTTTAATAAATATATGTAATTAACCATACTATAAATATATATTATTATTAAGAAAAAGAAACTGTAGGTAATCTACGTACATTTAATAACCATACACTTTATTCTTATTAATACAATTATTTATAACATATCAATATTTATAATATTATATTTAATTCACAAGCATACCCGCGCGCTATGCGTAGTATGCAGCAGGGCGTGGAATGTGCACCACATCTCTATAGATATAGTCAGACGCGGCCACCGGCTGCGCGAGCGCCCGTTCGATCGCTAGTCGATATTTACTCACTCGACGCGAAGGCTGTGTCAGGCCGCTCCGTCGCGGAGAGCTTTTGTGATCGCGTATGCATTCTGCTACTATTCTATTTTGTCTTAGTTCTTCTCTATTGTCATTTGCTTGCTTTTGCCGAATTTGTAATGGTTCGAGATTAAAGTGTACCTGCATATATTTACATCACGGATTTCATTCGATCCTCCTGGTACACCCACTCGACTACCTATAAACAATAATATAGTAAAACCAAAAACACAAAAACAATGCGTTTTATATGATGAATCTATGTCTTTTGAATGTTTTGAACATTTTGTAACATTAGAGAGAACGCCAGAAGCAATAACACTATCCAATGGTCCCATTGATAAGGCCAAATCCTCACATTCACTCACAAAAGCACAACCAGTCTCAGAACCCACAGTACTAGTGCAGTGGAGAACGGAGAGGTGACCGCTTAAACAACTACACTATCATGTTTGCCTATTGTTCTATATTTAATATCAATTGTGCATTTGTGTTAGTAAGTTGTTCCACTTGAAATACCTGAAAATACTCTTCATTGGCTATAAACTTTTATCATAAGGCAAATCTACCAATCTAATGCCAGTGTGGTAGACTATGGCATTACCCTTCTCATCACGAGAAGAGGCCGGAGCCCTGCAGTGTGCAACGCATTTATTTATACGGGGCTTCTTTTATTATAAAGTATAATGCAAGCTTCTCAGCACCGAACGTGCATCTTGTAACCAAACTCTCTCCATAACCATCTTTAGCCATAATGTTGTTTTGGTTGCTATAACTTACACATAGAATTATTGTCAAAAAAAACAAACAAATATTGTATGAATTATTTGAAAAGATGGTGCACATGAGTTTCTCACCAGCTCTTCTCATGATGCAATACCCATCAGAGCTGGTACTTGGATTGATTTAAATTCAAACCTCTAAGTTGAATTAAAGTCAATCTAAGCTCCGGTGTCAAATCATTTTATTACAATAAGTATTATAATTTAGTTAGCAAATTTTTTTTTTTAATTTTATATTTTTTGTATTTTGATATTTATTTTGAAGTGTTTAAGCACCCCTTGGGGCCCATGGAAATAAATGATTTGATTTGATTTGTAATAATTCATATAGTGGTTTGTGTAAAACAAGGCGAGAATTGAATGAATAAATTTTCACATTCGAGTACCATTAGTACGCTCACCGCTATCGGTTTCCTGTTAGTCTGTTTTGTTTCAACTACATTCAGAACTCACTCCCCTGTCACATGCATATGAATGACACGTTATAGGTAAGGGAGAGACAATGGGACGAATTGCTTTGTTAAAGAACTACTTGGAGAAACGTCTTTTAACATGGTCCTTCGAGCCGGATGCCTTGTTATGTTAGACTCTAAGAATAAAAACTAGAGCATATCACATTATTTTTGTGTCCATCTTTATTATGTTTATTACATACCTTTATTTGAATAGAAAATGAGTGAAAAGGCAGTCAAATCAAAGAAAAGAAATTGATATTAAACTAATATAAATCTAAATTATAAATTAGTTGCTGAGATAAACTGACTATTGCAGCAACTGGTAACTAGCTATTAGCTGTTTACCTATTGTATATCTTTTGTTGAAGCCAGTAACAACTTTTAAAGTTTTTTATATTTATTTTACTTATATTATATCAACATATTTTATTGTGAAAATTATTAAGCTAAGCGTATATGCATAAGGTTACTACTAAGAACAAATAAATAAATTACATTTTACACTAAATTAAACAAACCTAAACAATTTTCCATCATAACCCAACCAAATTCAATACTAAAAGGTTAACCAAACAAAAACGGGTGATAATTTCCGTTAACACCGACAGGTCCGCTCACAACAAAAGTCTGGAACGGAATGCCGCTATCAGTTCGAAATTCAAATTTAACGCTTGACCGGAAATGCGATGTCGGACGCTTCCGGCGGCCATGTTGCGTTTAGATTCGATTCCGAGTTTGAATGCAACGGCTTTAGTTTTGTTGGTTTGTTTGTGTCGGTTAGTTAGTTAACTTGGTGTGGCGTTCGGTTTGCAAGTCTGTTGATTGTTCTGTAAGGAATTGTTAACGAATATGTTGTCAATAGTTATGACAACAAATGGTAATATAAGTGTGATCGATGGTCTAGTGGTTACCGTATGCGCCTCTCACCGCCAGGTCTCGGGTTCGATTCCCGGGTCATGCAAAGTGTTATTTGTGATCTTGCCGTCAGAAAACACACAACAGCAGCACGGAGTTGGAACTGTGCTCGGTGGATGGCGATGGGCTCACCCCTTATCCTATGGGACCTAGACTTAAATTAATTAAGTAGCATCAAAATTAAATTTCTCATTAGGCTCTTATTTTATATCTAAACTAGATTGTAATCTTTAAAAGTATCTAAATGTTTGGAAACGTTAGACCAAAAAAAATAAATACATTGGTTCATTGCGTAGACTGTAACACGTCGTCCAAAATTAAAAAAACTAATTATTTATTCATTATTTATTTTAACCAATCACTAAAAAAGTCATAATTCAAGACAAGAGACATTATAGACAATTTAAAATGAATAGCAATGGAAAGTATTATTAATTTTATTTCTATTAAATTGTCTTATCAAATCATTCAAGTATCAATCATCTTTATAGAAAGTAGCATACTATATACTATACATGAAAGCCTTTTATCATAGTTATATACTTTTAATAAAATTTGTGTTGTTGCTAATGACCCTATTAAATAAAAGAACCATAGTCAAAGTATACCAAAACACATTAATTTTGTTCTTTAAAATAAACAAAACAATCCCCCGATATAAATTACCGTTGTGAAAAAAGAAAATACAACATTACGCTAATTCTTTACCAATATGGCTTGTCTATGATGGGGTAACGGGTTCCCGCCAAAACGACCTATCACTTTTGACAGATGACAGCCGTTTGAGCGCCAAACGATGTTCCAAGATGGCGGACACGTGCTTTATCACTAAATCTGAATTCATTTTCATTGTAGCACGGTTGTTTAAAAATAAAAATAATCTCGTATTAGTACTGCTACGCCGTAGTGTTATAGAATGTTCTACGGCATAGGAGCGAGTAATGTACAGTAGGCCAACGAGTTAGCTATGCAGGGCAAAAACTTCTAAGTCATAGTAAAGACTTACTACACCAGTTATGATGAGTTACACCATAAGTGAGTTACATATCTAAATAGTGAGTATGCGGTGCTTTTAGCGCTGCAGTATTGTGCTGAGATGCGTACCATTTCTGACATTATGAATGGTATTTTAAATTATTTAGTTTTAGACGCTTTATAATGTGTTTCTTATGCCAGAATAAATGTTTTTTTGAAAACGTGACGTCTTCAATAACGGGAACGTTCACAATAATCCAGACTCAATACGTTATAGATTAATTGTATTTACAAATTTAATATGTAAGAAAATTGCTTTTTCTTTAGTCTGTCGTGAAATGGCACATTACAGGTACTGCAGATGTCTCGGAGCGATGGCAACGTGTGGGTAAAGAAATGTGTATTGGATACTATGTCTAGACTTATAATAAATAAGTAGAAGTAGTCTAAACTTCTAATTGATTATTTTTATAGCATTTAGCTATGCTTAGCTAATTATACTAAGAAAAGGAGTATTAATTATTACTTTATTATATTATTAAGTATACTAAACTCACCATAAGTGCCGCAAATATCAAAAGTTTTAAATATATATATGACTTTTCAACGTTTCTTTCTTAAAATCTCATCACTTTGATTCTTATTTAAAAACTGCCCAATTTGAAAGTGGTACCATTTAATCGAATATTTATTTTTATTTTTTTATTACATGCAAATTCAATAAACACTATACTAAAATTTGCAGGAAGAAAGAAAATCAATTTCACCTCAGAAGCTCAAACAGTCGTTCTTTGTTGTATAAGAATAGATAACAAAACTCAATTTTGCTTCGAGTTTGCTCTCACTCGAAAGCAAAGCTGAGCTTTGCTCACTGCTCGCCTTTCTTTTTATTGTTTTAATGTCACACAATTTTCACACCACGTCATGTGGTCCCAAACTAAGCAAATCTATTGTACTTGTACTATGGGTACTATTTCAAGCTGCATAGGTGAAAAGTTGTGTGTGTGACACGAGATCAAAGCTCTTTACATCTCGTGCTATTGAGTCTCTCACTACGCTCATGATTCTAACCAAATTTTTCGCTCATTCGGGGCACAAAAGAAAAACATACATTGCTGTCTTGTTTTTCAAAAATTAGACAACGGGTCTAAATCGCGTAATTATTATAAAGGTAAATAAATACCTATGCTCGACGTTTCGAATTACTTGCATCATTCTTGGTGTCGTCTCCTTGAAGCGCGGATATTGTCCACTACTCTCACTTGGTCGTCACAATTTTTATTTTGATTTAGTACGGAACCGTCGGTAGTTCGACACACAATACTAACAGTATCAGATGGTTTACGCGTAACATTTGTTCGCCGAACACTGCACTTGCTTATTACCTTTATAATAATTACGCGATTTAGACCGTTGTCTAATTTTTAAAAAATGTTCTACAATCGCAAAAGTTTAATAACATAAATGCTCTCTTGTTTGACAAATAACTATTGCATCATTAGAATAGAATAGAATAGAGTCTTTATTTGAAGTAAAATGTGGTAGTTACATAAGATGTTACAAATATGATTAGCGATCAACACTACATCTTTGTCTAATAATATTGACATGCAAATAGTAATACAACAATTCTTAAAACTAAGTCGATTAGGTATAGCATCGGTCACAAACTATACATTAAGGTTTTCATTCATTATTCATCATAAATTTTAATTTTACTTATACAATATAATATACAATATAAAGTTATGTCTGGGTGCCATCGCTTATCACCATTTATACCGAGCATAATTCTAGTCGGTACGATTCATCAGGTCAAAACTACCAAATAAAACATTTATATGTCTTCCAAACGAACGCACAATGAGCAGTCAAAATTAATTACACTACAACTTGACCAAGCACGTACTCAGTTTCAAGTATCGAATAAAAAATTACTTAATTCAACAAAACAAGGCAAAAGTACTCAAATAAAAGAAACCCCGTACAGCTGCGCAGGCTTAGTACAAAGTCCGCATAACTTAAGTTATAAAACAAACAAAGCTGAATAAAAATTAATAAAGAACATCACAATAAGTAGTTAATATTCCGGAGCGGCAAATAATTGGTATTTTATACAGATCTCGGCAAGACGGGAAGGAGACGGGCAAAAGAATTGTATGGATAGGAAAGTATAAATTCTTTTTGACGTGTTTTATGATTTTTTATTCCAAATATGTATAAGAAATACATATTTGGGATATGTAACCGAATAAAAAATGGTCATTTCGGCAAATAAAATGTATTTTATACAGATCTCGGCAAGAAGGAAAGGAGATGGACGAAAGAATTGTATGAATAGGAAAGAATAAGATCTTTTTGACGAGTTTCATGTGTTTTTTTTCAAATATGTATCCAAATAGAGGACGGTGATTTTGGCAAATAATTTGTATTTTATACAGATTTTGGTATGACAAGAGTAAGGTGGTAGGAAGAATTCTACAAATAAGAAAGTTTAGGATTTTCAAGAAGTTGAAAATCCTAAACTTTCTTAAGAATATTTCACATTTGAAAGAACATATTTTTTTTGAGGTAGTCCATCGCCACCAAGTCAGTATCTAATCCTAAGGAAGCCAATAGCAACCTTCATTTTTAAAGGCCAGAATAAACTGAAATGCCCTAGATATAAGACGGAATTATTGAGTTTTTTTACTTCCTGTAATCTATTGTCAACATCGTGCCTCATATTGGACTTAATTTGGCTATTTTTAGGTAGGAATATTTTGCTACCCGTAAGTCAGTGGCTGCCCGCGATGAAAACAGTGAGCAAAACTCGATTTTGTTTAAAGTTTTGCTCCGGCTCAAAGCAAAGTTCAGTTTTGCTTACTGCTCGCATTTCAAAGCTACTGAGGTGAAAAGTTGTATGTGCGGCACGAGATCAAAGTTATTAACATCTCGTGCTTTTGTTTCCCTCACTACGCTCAAGATTTCGAAAAAGAATTACTCGCTACGCTCGTGATTCTACTGAAGAACATTTCACTAATTCGGGACTCAAAGAAACACTCGAAGAAACTACGAAATTTGCTCTTTAGTTGCACAAACAATTATTTGCCACTTCATGGTAAGATTACACTACGGCTTATCCACCCTAATCTAAAACATTACACGCTGTTACTCAGGCATTATGCGTTTAGCTATAAGTGTTGTAACAGACATACAAACGCTTTGTTATTAGTTACCGCACTTGTTGCTTTTAGGAGTTTATTTTGATCAGTGAATTTTTGTTAAAGTTTCAGGAATAAAGTACCATCGTCACAGTATATTTCAAGGCTTCTGTCAGTCTAAAGACAGAATCTAAAATTCAGAAGACTAGTAGTTGGCGTACTTTGAGCGTTCATGAGCGTTATCTAGGTGATGGGCACGTGGAATAGATCATGAGATAGGTAACGGGCAAAAAAGGAACCTCCCAGAGTCACGTACACAACTTACCCTTACGTCCGGCGTACTCTGGCTCTGCAATTATCACCATTTAGATTGGCAAGTCCTTTAACCACGATGGTAGTCAATAATATAAATCTAGACAATACGGTACTGTGTGCCCAATTTCATCAAATTCTATCTAGTATTTTTTGCGTGAAATAGTAAACCTCACAAATTAATTAAGAAACAGTTGAAACATTATGGGGCAGGCACGATTTGAACCGGCAACCTTCTGCACAACTGGCAACCGCCTTAACCACTCAGCTGCAGTTCCTCTAGGCAGGACCCTAAATTTCTCAACTGTATGATTCGTCCTTACGTAGATGACGACGCGCCATAGAGAACGTAAACAACATTCACACTATTCCACACCAATAAATCGATACGATTTTTTTGCAATAAACCCACTTATGCACACTCATATTCATTTTACTTAATTTTTTGCTATTTTTAAGCATGTATTCATTGGGTGTCTGATATAATGTTCCAGCTCTGTTGTAAAAGAGTAGGTATTGTAATAAAATGTTTGTGTATGTACGCTTACTGTCTTGCGGAAAAATCCCTCGGATTTATGTTGCATTCGCTGTAGTTTTGTAATGTTTTTCTATATAAATAAAGAAATAAAACGTGACGTCACGTTCATCCATTTGTAACTTAAGTAAGATACGAATTTATAGATTTAGTATAACTTGCTAAGCATAGCTATTGCTATAAAATAATCAATAAGAAGTTAAAATCTCACGAACTGCCGCATTTATAAAACAAGTAAGATTATACACAGATAAACAATTGAATAACAAGAATGGGGTGCTTATACAACATCTTCACGGTTTAATTCTGAATAGAGTACGGTAGAGTAGTAAAGCACTGCTCGTTTATTTCTTAATCCGTTTCAAGACGCGCCGCGTCGTGTTTATGGGGATCTCCCCTTCGTTGTACGCTTAATTCTTATACGGTGTAAGTATTTTGGTTGTCGCCCTAATGATGATGCGACATCGTTGAAATTAGTGTTAACACTTTGTTTGTTTTACCTAAAATCAAAACAATGCTAACATATGAAGGAGCGCAACTTTACAACAAACTACCAAAGAAACATTAAAAGAATAAGTTCGTCAAATATATTAAGAAAAACTACTTGTCCAATATTTTTTAGACATAATTATAAACTAGCATCTAGTAAGTACCTTACCACGTTACACTAGAAAAAAGAACACAGCTGTCACTTTCATTTATGTGTATAAATGCAAATTCAAATTCAACTTCATTAACATAAAGGTGGAGTGCGCTATGTCCTACCATAGTGGTGTACAACATTATATTGGTCTTATTGAACATGCAGAATGTCAAACAGGCAAAAGAAATATAAAAATAAAAATGTCATAGAATTAAATAACTAAATTATTATATGATCAAAATTAAAAAAATAAAAATTATAATATTATTTAATAAATGTCAATAATATAATTTAATTGGCAATCGGCAATAATAATTATTATTATAATTTGTCGGCCAAAAATTCAGATAGACTATAATAACAGTTTTATATGCAGAGATAATAAACGTCAATATGTAACATTAAGAAAATTTACAGTTCTTTATACTTTTGGCACGATTGGACTGTCAAATTTCATGGAATATTTTCGTGGGCTGATTAGAATCTGTCAAAACCCATATATTTCTAAACTTTGACTCCGCCACCCGGTCGTCAAGCAATGCCATAAATTTCTTTATTTTTTTTATTTTGTGATGTATATACACGCGTTTGACCACGATCTCACCTGATGGTAAGTGATGATGCGGTCTACGGTGGAGCACGCTTGCCTATGACATACCTATTAACTCTTGCTTTGAAGAAATCCAAATTGTACTCATGCGGAAACACCGACTCGGGCAAGGCGTTCGTTCTTTGGCAGTTCGCATAAGAAATGTAGAGACAAAACGCATAGTGCGTATTAAATATCTACCGTGAAGCGATGCCTGAGTGCCGTTTGTCTGGTAGTCCGATGGTGAAACGGGGACGGAGAGATGGTTGTGTAGTTCCTCGGCACACTCTTCAAAATGTATCCTATACAAGACCGATAGGCTGGCAACCTTGCGACGGCGCTCCAGACTTTGTAGTCGAGCATCCGTCAGATGGTTAACGCAGATGATTTTCTTGGTCCTTCTCTTGAGTGCTTCAAGCTGGTATTACATTAACTAATATATTTTAAAACAAACAAATTATTATGCACCAACTATCGCCCTTCGCATGCAGTAAAAAACTTAAAAACCGGCCAAGTGCGTGTCGGGCCACGCGCAGTAGGGTTCCATAGAAAAATATTTTTAATTTTACTTTATAACTAAATGGCGTCCTTCAGAAAGGAAATGTTTGTAGTACACAAAACCAGCTAGCACGTATGACGAGATGTATGAATGTTGAGGAAGCGAAAGAAGTATGTAAGGAGCGAAGCACATGGCGTTCCATCGTCTCTGCCTACCTCCGTGGGATAAAGGCGTGATTTTATATATGTATTATGTATGTTTATTTATGTTTCAAGAATTTTGAACGAAATATTCTGAGTAACTGCATCTGACATTTCGGACCCCTATTCCTCTTGAACTAATGAAGTGAACTTATCCGCTATAGTTTTCCTTTAAAGTTCATTACATGTACTACCGACACAATTTTTTTCAGATTTTAGGATCCAGTAGTTTAGCTTTTAGAGGGGGGGGAAACGGCCTACTCGAACAAAAATTTGGTCTTTAAAGTTAATTATCTCGCAAACGGATCCCTAAATCAAAAAACTGTCTTAGCAACCCCTAAACGTTTTTAAAAGTCTTATCTAACAATACCCCACACTATGGGGTAGGCGACAAAAAAAAAAAACATCCCTACTTTACATGTACGGGAGCTACCTGAAAAAAAAATATTTTTCCAAATTTTACTCTACGACTTTCTTTGTTTAGTTTCAGTTTTCTAGCACCAACGGTTTCGTCGCTATGCCGTGGACAGACGGACAGACGGACATGGCGAAACTATAAGGGTTCCTTGTAGGTACTACGGAACCCTAAAAATGGACAATTTAATTCAATTTTTTACTGGCCATAAAGTAACTCATTTGTATGCTAAATCGTTTCAACATAAAAGTTTATTTCATAGTTATTTCTACTGTTTTATTATTTTAATATGCCTGTGTTTGATTTGTCTGAAGTTGATTTTTAAGTCTTATTTCGCTGGAGACTTAGAGAGTGCAAATGTGAATGCTAATTCTGAAGTATTTTATTAAAGTTATTGCCCTAGTATAGTTATTATAAAAAATATAGTGGGAGTTTATTTAGTTGCTGGTTCGACATTTTATGTTTTGATTAATAGATCATTATGCCTTCACCCATCATCACACTTTTGCATTTTTTTGTCTTTTAGGAAAACTTTCTTACTAACCGACTTCATAAAAAGGAGGAAGTTCTCAATTCGGCTGGTATGTTTTTTTTCTATGTTGAACGTCGCGGTTAATGGACCGATTCGCGTGATTCTTTTTTGTTCGACGCGAAATAGCTGCCAGGTGGTCCCATAAAATTTCTTTCAGTTTGGTTTAGTAGTTTTTATTTTATAAGCATTATTGTTATTTGGACGATGTCATTTTGACGATACTTTGTATATTAGTATGTCGATAACTTTAACATTTGTAATCCGATTTACGTTATTCTTTTTTTGTTCGTTAGGGTACATATTCAAGTTGGTACCCTGGTCATCTAGTCAGCATATGATGATGGGATCCCAAGGAAATCGAGAAGAACACTCAGTTTATAAGCATATAACTGTTACGTTTCAGACAATATCATACAGTTTGTTCAATTATTAGAGCATTTTTTTGTAATTCAAGTCGGTTTTTTTATGTTTAAACATTTTGATAGTTTGTATTTAATTTTCAATTTCGTTATGTACATTATTATTCTGTTTTATTTATCACCTGGTATGCTCATCCCCAATTTTTTTTTAAAAAGGGCTTAAACCTTTTTTTTTTTAAACAGGAGGAGTGATGTCTTTACCAGTATCGTAGATACTAAGGGACGAGGACGGGCAGTACCCCGGGGCCCCCAAGCTCGAAGGTTACCTAAACCTTTTTTGATCCAGGGGTCATCAAGAAATCGGCGAAAAAAAAAAGAAAAGTATAATCGAATTGAAATCCTCCTCCTTTTTTTGAAGTCAGAATAAAATAAAAAGCATTAAAGATAAAGATAAAGATATTTTGGATTTTTTACATTAGATAGAACGCCAGAAGCAATTACACTATCCAATGGTCCCAATGACAAGGCCAAATACACACATTCACTCACACAAGCACACCCAGTCTCAGAACAAATATTTGCGAATTACACAAAGATTTGTCCCATGTGGGAATCGAACCCACAAAACCAGTGTAGTGGAGAGCGGCGAGGCGACCGCTTAAACCACTACACCACACGTGCAGACATTGTATACATTACCTGGATTTTACACAAATCCTCTAGGGTCTATAATAGGATACCAGAATTTATAAGAGACAAAGAAAATATAATTGATTTTAAAAACGAACTATTAACATTATTATGCACAAAAGCTTATTATACAGTAAATAAATATCTAACTGATAAATAGCTATTAATTGTAAATTATACTTATATTGCTGTACTACCTTCTACTACTAATATATTTTAACTATATCTTATGTTATATTTGTACGCCAATGATGGCAAGACATCGCGATCAATATGTTATAACTATTTAAGAGAATATCTGTATACCTATGATCTACAAATAAAGGATTTTGAATTTGAAATTTATTTATTTATTATTATTATATAGGCGAGATGTTATGTTAAGTTAAAAACAAAACTTTACTACCTTCCAAATTACCGAATCCAATTTTCATCCTAAAATTCGATCTCCATTCTGTAATTCTAACAGAATTACCGCAAAACCCCAATATTGGCTTCAGAAAAAATATGACATGCCTGCCGTCCCCCTGGGGGCTAGTCGTAATGGTAAATCTCTCTATAAACCTTAGGATGAAAGATTCATGGAGGCTATCGATTTTCTGAACTTGCTGTTAAGGGGAGGAGACTCGCGTCTGATGTGGTGAGGTAGGAAATATGAGCGTAGTTGTATGCTTTTTGATGTGGTAGTTTGTGGTTAGATGAAGTGTTGCTAATCGTAAAACAAATCTCGGTCTTCAATCACCTATTAAAAGAATTGTTGCTGAATATCACTCTTATCGTCTAGTATAATAATAATGATGAGTATTTCAGAAAAACCATGGTTACACAATAGTAGCGAAAAAACATTTACAAAGATAGAATTATAATATATATGTATAACTTATACAGTAAGATATCTTATTGTACAGTGGGCCAACGAGTTAGCTATGCAGGGCAAAAACTTTAAAGTCATCGTAAATACTTAATACGCCAGTTAGGGAGAAATGATTTACATATATCTGAATAGTGAGTATGTTACACTTATTAATTTACATTTATTATTAAAGAAGAAAAGAAAAGAAAGAATTGTAGTCAGTTTTCACTATTACGTAGAAGATTTTGCCCAGCATACCTAATTGCTTGGCCCACTGTACTAATGATAGTCTTGTTATTTCTTATTGTCTTATTTATTTAATTTTTATCTGAAATTCTTCTCATTTTCTCATCTTTTTAAGGTTTTTTTTTCAAGAGAGACGACCTCAACGGACCAAAACCCCGCTAAATTTAGAAGCGAAATATAAACGGTTAGGCTGCCCGCACCACCCGATTTTCTGGACCCGGCCAAACATCTGCCACCTGGAAATGAATTATTGTGGCCGATCTGGAGGTCCCTAAACCATCTTCGGAGCCAGTTGTTCGCTGCAAAGACAGCCTGGCCCAGTGGCGTAACTATAGGGTGGCAGGGGTGGCAAAATGCCACGGGCCCCTAGACCTTGGAGGGCCCCGTGCCAAAGATGCCACGACCTTGAAAATAACTAAATACTATCAGAAATAAAACTAGATTTAAACGCATTCATCTAAAATAATAATTATAAAACGCATCCATTGGTTGCTTTTTTTTACTGTACTAAAATAGCGCGGGCAAGCTTGCAATTTCCAGTAAATCGCGTGAGATAATTTTTCTTCCTAAAAATTTGGCATTCTAAGGTGAAAAATGTGTGTTTTCCAGTATTTAATCATTGATAAGCGCCTTCAACGTAATGATTTTTACTAGGGCCCACCCAATATTTTTGCCACGGGCCCCCGATGGTATAGTTACGCCACTGGCCTGGCCAAATGGGGATTCACAAACACATCCAACACTAGTTGCGAATGTGGATCGCCCACCCAAAGTCTGTTGTCCTGCCCATTACTTCCTACCCCTTGTACCCTAAATGACCTTATGCAGGCCAACCAAAAAGGCGTCTTAGTCGCATCCTCTTGGTCTAAAACTGTATAATTAGAAAATATTAAACAGAAATACTATAGTCATTGATACGACAAGAAGAAGAGGAAGAAGCTGACAGTACGTGATGTTTGATATATGTGATGTGGCTGAACTTTATTGGTAAATAAGTTTTGGTTTATAATGAAAGTTTTGGTTAGCACAGTGGTTTGACTCCTCCAATAACACATTTGAAGATATTTATAAGCTGGAGTTAGCAAGCAAATAATATTTACAGGTTAGAATTTAAGAGATAGGTACCGATTATAAAATTGTATTACAGTATACTGAATTATAGGATACGATTGTTATGGTAAAATCTGTTTGCCTAGACAACCTAGATGTGGATCAGTGCATATGTCGACTGGTACCTTATCCTTGTGTGGCGAAGAAAGGACCAACGCCCCATCGGTAAAAATCATCTACACTACTAGGTCATAATTATATAGGATAGCGCAGTCAGTAGTGCAACTGCCTGCTACGCAGAGGTTGCAGGTTCGATTCCCGTTTAAGACAAATCTTCATGTGCATAAACGCATGAACATGGAAGTTTGTCTCGGTCAGGGTGTTTCTATGTATAATAATTAACCAGGGTGTTTCTATGTAATTAAATTAGTTTATATGTAATATAATAAGTTTGTATTTACAAAAGAAAAGTATTGATGTATTTGTATTCGTTATTTTGGGACCCAAAAGCTCTGCTTAGTTTGGGACTAGATGATGTGTGAAAATTGTGTGATTGACAAATCTTTGTGTGCATGAACATGGAGGTTTGTCTTGGTGTGGGTGTTTCTATTTATAATAAGCATGTATTTGCAAAAGAAAAGTATATATGTATTAGTATCAGTTCTCTGCTTAGGTTGGGACTAGTTGACGTTGTAAGAATGTTGGTCTATATTAATTAATTTTCATTTATTATTTATTTATTTTATTTAAATCCATTCAAATCTTACTAACCTTTCTGTAAATAATACTATACAATAGGTTTCCTATGATATGCTTGACGATATTTCAAATAGTCAACAATCGTCTCAGGATAGAATTTTATCAAAAGTACAGCCTGCCAAAAATTCTACCGTATCCAATCTTACAACATCTCAACTCAAAACCACCACGCCCACCGCAAGCCCCGCCCACCACAAGGGGCGTGTCCATACATACAAGATAAGTTATACATAAGCAAGTACATACTCTTCCGGTAACACTTCCTATGTCCATAAAACAGTCCGGCGTTTCAAAGTTTTCTCCAACAATTTTAGCATTTTTCTGCAATGCAGTTGTGTATTTCATTGCTCTTTTATAGGTACGTGTGAATGCTTATTTTTTATTAAACATAGTCAAAGTCAAAGTTTTTATTCGCAAGAAAAGTGGTACAACTAAGGTTTTATAACATTTATAAAAGTTCTACACAATTCACCAGATCTGGCATGCAAATATAAGGGTACAAGAACAGAAACGGCAAAATAAAAATAAAAACAATTACACACAAAATAGAACACACCATTAAAATCTATCGTTGAAAAACTCATTAATGGAGTAAAAGCAATATTGCACCAACCATGGCTTTAAAACCCTTTTCATTTTCACGAGGGGTAGTTCTCTAAAGTGCCTGTGTATTTTGTTAAAAACTTTTATGCACATTACATAGCTATTGTTTTGGAAGAGAGTAGTTCTACAAGTTGGCATTACTAACCTTGTTGGTACTTACATACATACTTGAGTTTAATACTATTTTGTGGTATGAACCAGGTCGAGAAGGAAGCATCACCATCTCTCATTTTCCGGCCGTCAGCAACAGCAATAGCCGAGTGGGAGACCGTAGGACTGCGAAGTCGAAAGTCTATGCAAACCCACGGCACACACCTCTGTCAATATATCGTTAAGATTCGTCTTTTCAAAGATATGTGTGTATTTATCATGAGAAATGTATTTTTGCAACAAGTAAGGAAGTTTCGTAATTTCGATGAATGCTAATTTTAAGGCCGAATAAGCGAAAGATTCTACGTTAGAATCTTGAACGTAGTGAGGGTCTCAAAAGCACGAAATGAAAATAACTTTGATCTCGTGCCGCTCACACAACTTTTCATCTCAGCAGCTCGAATACCCATAGTACAAGTTCTGCTTGGATTGAAACTAGATGACGTGTTGTGAAAGTTGTGTGACTTCAAAAAAGAAGGAATGTCGAAGGAAAACATCGTGCAGGGAGAGCCCAAAGGTTCTGGAGGGTATGCGAAGTCTACCAATCCGCACATAGCCAGCGTGATTTGGTTGGACTAAGGCAAAACCCTTCTCATCATGAGAAGAAGCCCATGCCCAGCAGAGGGACATGTATTAAGTACCTAGCTACTATTATTAAATAGTGCTTGGACTATTATGTTTTGCTTTGATGGTCAAATCAGATGTAGCAATGACGCGTTTCGTAGTTCTCCGATGTGATAACGCAAATATAAAGCATGTAAATTAGATTAAATCATAAATAAAAATGATGACTGTTTATTGGCTTTGTGGATTATAGATTTTCATGGGCTATAGTAATCACTTACCATCGTGTGGACTACATAATTATTCGCTACGTTCAAGGTACAAAAACATCACATATAAATAGTAGGTCAATGCATCTTGCCAAAGCCTTTTCTGCATTGTAGATACTAGTACAAGACATGTTAATTACATTACGTTCTGGCCCCTGAAATACAGTTAGCACTAGTTCAGGGGTCAGAGGACTCATACTCAATTGTGTAATTTTACATGTCAATAAATAATTTATTATTATTATTATTATTATTATATAACTGCACGTCTTTATTACCCAGAAGGGTGTGGCAGATGTATACAACACCCACATTTCACCTGTTATGTTAAGGTCCCATGGGATAGGGAGTGAGCCTATCACCGTCCACCGGACATAAATCCAACTCCGTGCTGTTATTGAAAATTTCGTGACGGCAAAATCACAAATAACACTTTTTCCGACCCGGGAATCAAACCTGAGACCTCGTGGTGAGAGGCGCATACGCTAACTAGTAATCCAACAAGGCAGTGTTTACATTTTATTTTGTACGGCTGTAGAAGTTAAGAATGGCTTTTTTATGAAACATACAACGTTTTTAAAACTTGGTGGCAAGTGGTAATCGCAGCTCAAGGTATAAAGATAAAGTAATATCATGTTGAGATATAAAGTTGTTTGACAGAATTTGTGTGTAAATGCCAGTTTGTGTGTCGTTTTTATAAAGAGATGTACACATTTCTCTATAAAAACGACATAAACATATATTATATTATATACATATTCATATTTTTTGACATACATGTCTTTTGTACAATGCTACCTGTTTTTTGAACTGAAATTCGCAAACAAAACATTGAGATACGCAAATCTTGCGCCGGGGTGGAGGCCTAGTTCTAGTTTGGGCACCAGTCTCCGCAAAATAATCTGTGAAATAGTTTATTAGGTAACTCATATACGAAAATAATTATTGTGGTGAGAAATAAATACTTATTATTATGATTATTATTTACTGTGAATAAAAACTGTTTTCTGATCGAAATTCGCGTCGCACTGTGGATACTGTGATCCTGTACTAACTGGAATGACAGCTATCGCTGTTGAATTCGCCGTTATAGCTTGTATATCGTGAGGTCTCCGTAATTTCAAATGTCACTATTTGTGGGTTGGTGAGGACATTGAGTTTATAAGTGTCTGTAGAGGCACAATTTTTTGGGCTGTTCTGAAGACAAACTTTTTACGAGCGACGGAGAACGCTCTTGTGCATAAGGCCTATTTGAGAGCAAAATATATGAACGTATTACTGTCCCTATTTGAAATTAAAACAATAATTTAAAAAAATAATGTTTTCTATAAGATCAATGCCTCAATAAAAACGTTCAAACTAAACCGAATTAAACAGACCCTATTCTGCAGTGTCGCAACCTGCTAAGACAAAAAAACAATAGCCTCCCTTAGAGATTTGTCTGGTCCGTATCATCAAGTGGATTGCAAGACAGTTAACTACATATGTGGTATAAAAACCAGAAAACAATCGATGTCAAAAATGCTAAAATCGTTCTTTAACTTTTTTGAAGTATAGCACCGACATTTTGACATGTCTTTTTTAGACACAAAACTAACGGATTGATTTGTCAGTCTTTATTTGGCAAAAAATATAACATAAATACAAGCGATCTTAGAGTCTGAATATAGGTATATATATATTCTGTTGTTAATGTTTTTAGAGGCTATGCGCCTTTACAAACAGTTTCACATAATAACAAAAATATTTGAAATACCTGAATATAATTGGTTTATCCATCTATCAAATAATGAGCTGATCTTACGAAAACTATATTGCACTAATAACGAATACATAAATTGTAGGTACACAGTATGTAAATACAGTATACATTTAAAAAAAGAAAGAGAATTATTGTAATTGTGAATGTAATTTATCAAATTTTATGAAGTTATAATAAAAAAAAATAATATTAATAAATATTATTTCTTTAATGGAATTATAGATATATACATATTTTTTATAACTTTATAAAATAAGATAAATTACATTCACAATTACAATAATTCTCATTTTTTTTTGTTAATATTGCGGGTAGTTCCCATGTTTTCAGCTTTCTTTTCTAGTTATTTAGACCCAAAACCAACAGAATTAAACACCCCTCTATAACTCGAGTACCTTTACGACAGATGTTTACGGCGGGGTGGGCAGAGACAGACGTTAATATTTTATGCCGCGCTTTATTGGAAGCTTGAGGTGCGACAAATTGGTGATTTTACCCTTTAAGAAGGTTTCAGTTTTTGCAAGTTGGTCGCTGCAGGGAGAACCTAGCCAAATGGGGAATCACAAACACCAATGACACCTCGTGCAATTGTGGTTGCCCCATTCAAAACATGGCTCACCTGCTTTCGTGCCCGTTGTCTCCCTCTACATGTACCCGTGAAGACCTAATGCAAGCCACAAGCAAGGGAGTAGAAGTTGCTACTGGGCAAAACTATATAATGAATAAAAACAAAATAGTTTAGAAAAAGTAAAAAAAAAAAAGTAAAAAGTTTTTTAAAACTTTTATTTATTTTCTACTTTTTAGTTTGGTTTATATAAAAGAGCGTTTTTTTTTTTATTTTTTTTTTATCGAATTATTGCATTGTCATCGATCTTTGACAGGTGTGCAAAATTTTAATGAAATCTGTCCGTTTAAAGTGGGTCAAAATCGAGTCCAAAGGAGTCGGTTACATACATACATACATACAGGTGAAGCTAATATAAGCGTGTTAAAAAAAAATGAGAAACCATAATGCCATTGATACGTAAGAAGAAGAAGTTATGTAAGTTTAGTTTGCTAGTTATTGTGGTAGAGCCTTTGTGAACGCGCTTGTGGGAAAATTTACCTTTACCTTACCGAGCGATCTTGCAGGATAAGCAATACAAACCGCGGTCGGCCGTGGATGCATAAGATATACCTTTTTTACAATCGTTTAAATAACAATATATGCACAAAGGGCGGCCTTATCGCTTAACGAGATTTCTTCCAGGCAACCTTTGGATGGACATTAATGTAAAAGATTTACAGAAGTAGTAGTATGAATTCTTTGTACAGTTTTAGTTCCTATAGTTTAAATAAATAAAAAATACTTTTTTAATACTTCAATTTATAATCGTGAACAATAAAGAATATTTATTATTATCATTATTATAATATAATGTGTTGCAAATTTGATTTAAAATCCTTTGACAAGTTGTTCCGTGAAAGAGTTAGAATATTCATATAATTCTTTAAAAATCTTTCGCTTTTATAATATTAGGATAGTCCAGTCGGGACGCAGGTGACTTTAAAAGATACCAACAAATTCATTTCAGAAACCAATTTCTCCATTCTCTGAGGAACCCTATCAAATCGTTTGAAGGTAGGATTAGGGACCCCGCTATTGTTTTATAGCAAAAGTTTCTAAGACAAGGGCCCATGTGTATCAAATAAACTTCAGATTTTAGCTTTGTTATTGAATTTTAGAAGGAAAATTGTAAAGTTCTTAAGGAAATTGCAAGCTTTTTAATTAGATAAGGCTATATTTTAACTCGACAATATGACGAAAACACAACATTGACGACCGGATGGCGGAGTGGGTAGTGTACCTGCCTGCGACGCCGTGGTCGTGGGTTCGATTACCACTTAAGACAAATCTTTGTGTGCATGAACATGGGGGTTTGTCTTCGTCTGGGTGTTTCTATGTATAATATGTATGTATTTACAAAAGAAAAGTATATATGTATTAGTATCAGCTATTCTAGTACCCATAGTACAAGCTCTGCTTAGTTTGGGACTAGATGGCGTTGTGTGTGAGTTGTGAAATATTTATTTATTTATTTATTTACAACGCTATATTTAATGCCTACGGGTATTATTATACATTCAATTAATTAGATAACAGTGTCCTTTTGGACACGGCACGCATCGTAAAGAGGTTTCCCTTTCTTGAGCCCTAACCACCGGCAGCTTGGTCCCTGCCACCGATGTCGTTAGGACACTGTTTTCAATATTTTATTCGTTTTTTAAATTATATTAAAAATATATTAATTAAGTTATAAATAAAATGAAGAGATATATTAATATAATGATTTCAGGGCACCATACACAATAGTGCAAGTATTAGTAGGTATTTGGTGACAGTTGTTAAACCTGTGACTAATGTCCCTCTCTTGGGTTTGTTTGCCTAACCACTAAAAATAATAATTTTCCAAAAAATTCAATTACAAAAAAATGCACTTTCTTCTTCTCCGTCGTGTCGATGGCTGAGTCAAATTTTATTAGACTTGTCAAAAAATGCACTAAAAGTAAGAAATACTTAGGTAATATTCAACGTCTCGCCTCATCTGTGTATAACTTGAAAGAATACAGTAAACTGCCTTAAGGTCTATATTTAAAGAGTTATCCCCATGCTCCAAACCGTTGAGGACTTGTACCATCCAGCATCTGCTCAGCAACATGAAATGCTGACTGCTAGATGCAAATATCTAAGTAGCTGTAATATACGAAAAACAATATAAAACTAAGTAAGGTTCTTCAAGCTAAGGTATATATATATATATATATATATATACCTATAACGCTGGCACAAAAGAGTTGAGAAATTTCGAGTCTAGCAGCATACGAATCCATAACTGAATTGGCAAACCCAGGAAGTGCAGGTTCGAGTCCTGCTGGATTCTTAATTTTTCAACTTTAATATTATATAAAATAAAGAAGCCTTTAAAATTTGAGGATGCTCTCGATTATTCTAGGGTCTCATCTTCAGATCGTGACCTAAGGAAAATGGGACCACATGACAATATATTCTTTCATACTAAGAAACAGTTAAAAAGATAAGGGACCGGCAGGATTTGAACCCCCAACCTTCTGCACTTTAACCGCCCAGCTACGGTTGCCGCTTGCCAGGACCCTAAATTTCTCAACTGTATGTTACGTCATTTCGTGACGTCACTATTATATTATATTCCTTGAGACAAAAAAAGATTTTCTCAAATCGGTCCAGGCGTCTTGAGTAATAGGCGAAACAAACAGAAAAAAACAGAAATTCAGTCGAATTGAGAACGTCCTCCTTTTTTTTGAAATCGGTTAAATAAACAATCATTTTTTTTTCCTCCCAATCATAACAGAGTAGTCGAGTAAAAAGATTTACTAGTGCTACTTTATATTTGCAATACTATATACCATTTTTCGATGTAATATATTGAATGAGTTGGTTTTAAATCAATTCGTCTAAAGCTATCGGTTACAGATGTTTGGAAAACGGTATCCGGTAGGCCAAGTTTACATGAAACAAGAACTTACTCGCTTAATGGTCTACACTAGAAGTATTCAGTGTTGATTATTTATATTTAACTGGAATTTTGTGTTATTTTAATTATATTATTTGTTATTTTTATACTTTTTCTTTAATTTATACGCACTTCTTGATTCATTTTAGAAAGTTATTTTTATTATTAATTTATGCCTTTAGAATATTATATAATCCATCTATTTTTATAATTATTTGTATCTAATTTATAATGCTTTAACATTTTGTTGCGTTTGGTTACACTGTAAGCAATATAATGATAATTTTACAACTATAAATAAATAAATATTCACCGGTAAAAAATAAAAATCTATTTGCCAAGCAAATTGAACATTGAGATCATTCAATTTGTTCGGACAACAACACTGACTACGTCTAGAATTTATGTTTACAATAAATTGTAAACGCACCCACTTCGTATAAATCATTTTATGGTGGTATCATAATAATGGTACACACGTCCAAAATAGAGCACAGTGAAGGTCCAACAATGTTCCTTCCTCTCTCAATCGTGGATATAGAAAACATAACCCTCTCCTCACTATTCCTAGATTGACTGAAATTAATTATGTATCAAAAAAAGACAGGAGTCGGTAGCACAGTAAGCGAACAGCCGCTCCACGTCCTCATAGATTGTAATTAGCTGTAAATAAGTTACGGCAATATAGAATAACATTATAAATTTATATCAATCTATTCCGTTATTATTATTACAAAAAGATTAGTTGACTCTTCACGTTACCAAAAGGCTGGCTTCTACTTTGGACAAAGGATCAGCATTGCCATACAACGTGGCAATGCCGCCAGCCTTCTGGGCACGTTACCCGCCGTCGACATCGATGCGGACGTATTTTTGACACCTGAATTTTTTACGAGTTTTAGTTTATTTAATAATTTTATATTATTCTTTTATTTGATGTATATATAGTAAGGTATTTCTTTAATTATTTTCACAATTAATTTGTATTGAAGTTAGTAATGTAAATATTTAATTAAAATATTGTAATTTATGAAAAAAAATCTATTCAGTACATTATGCTAACTAACTCATAGCACTTATATAGATCTTAGTGGACTGTACAGTAGGTAAACACCCAGAGGCCGGATACACCACCGACCCATGGATAATATTGTAAAATCTCAACCAGAGACTAAACAACTTTCTATTCTATTCTATTCTCTCTCAATCTTGTTTGCTCTACCACCAGTAAAACATTATTTTGCCTTTTCAACGTTCATACACGCCGTTCACGTTGGGCATGGTTTTTTTTCATTTACTAAATGAAAAACGAGGCCGGGAAACTCATGGCGTTTACAAAGAGATGTCAGCGCGCGTGATTGACAATACTTGTTTCAGAGTGCTACGGACCAGGTTTTTTACTCAGCGAATACACCATACACCATGGTTATAAATAACAAGCAATATACACCATATTGACTCCATAGATCTTAAAAGATTTCACCAAAATCGGTGGCACGATTTTGTTGATGAAAAAGAAAAATAATATATTTTTTTCTATTTCGTCCTTCTCAAACCTCTTCTTTACTTCACTTTTCATTCCATATTCAATCCATCCTTCTTTGGAATGTACTCCCTCTTGAGATCAGGATGTGCACCATTCGGCATACCTTTAAAACTAGAGTGCGTTATCTTCTTCAAGGTGAAACGACAGCAGAGTCTACTGTGTAAATATTATAATATATTTATATATTATTTTAATGTATGTGTTCGCATATTTGTTACCATATTTATGTATTCGAGTAGTTGATATAATATTTTTATATGTACCTATGTATTCACATTTTCAGCACATAGTTTTTTTACATCTTAATTTGTTATCCACCTACCTTTGTTCTTTCTGCATCACCTTAAGGTTGACTGGTAGAAAATGCCTAGAGCATTAAATCCGCCGTGGTACTATATATTAAGTGAAAGAAATTATAAAAAAAAAGAAAAAAAAGTGTACCTATTCTTACCAGATATGTAACATGAAGCCTATGCCTACTTATTTAGTTTATGTGTAAACTGTGTTTGTAATTTATAAATTTAATTAATCAGTATGTAACACCCGTATTTCATAATTTGAATAATTATTTGACGACCGGATGGCGGAGTGGGTAGTGTACCTGCCTGCGACGCCGAGGTTCGATTCCCACTTAAGACAAATCTTTGTGTGCATGAACATGGGGGTTTGTCTTAGTCTGGGTGTTTCTATATATAATAAGTATGTATTTACAAAAAAAAAAGTATATGTATTAGTATCAGTTATTCTAGTACCCATAGTACAAGCTCTGCTTAGTTTGGGACTAGATGGCGTTGTGTGTGAGTTGTGAAATATTTATTTATTTTATAATTTGTTTTTTCTGATGCACTTCCCAACAGATTAATCCATGTAACCCCACTCTAATCTTAAGCATTTCGATCACGTACCTAAACCATTTCCTAACAGACATCCAGGTATACCTACACAAATATACACTGTATACTGTATACACCGTGTGTATACCGCATCAAATTTAAATATACATACCGAATGTACGTGCGTCATTATACACGTACAGGTTGTTGCGGAAAACTGGGATGCAACGTTGCCGTTTTGTGTTTTGTAAAAGTATTTCGAAGTCTTGAGTTGGCGAGGTATTATTGCTATTTTTTTTTAATGCTACGCCCACAGCGAACGAACGTGTAGTCCACCTGATGGTAAGTGGAGTACAGCCCATGGACATCAACAATCCACAAAAGCAGATTATAGATGCGTCGCTGCAGCTGAGGACTACGGTGTTATGCCTCATGTGCGAGTAGTTTCAGGGCCTGATCTCACCACCATACCGGAACACAGTAATGGAAGCACTACTATTTGGCGGCAGGTAAAAGGTGAGACGGTGGTGATGCCGCCCTCGAGCTCATTCACAAGAGCTCTACCACCAGTAAAGATGAAAAGTATTGATGAAAAGCTTGCGTCTGGGTGGACAGTGCCGCATGTCTCCATCTTTTGAATACGTTTCGAATGCAATATTGATTGTCCTTAGCACATTGGATCTAAATTTAGCAGGTAAAGAAGTTTAGGAATATGAAAAATGAAATGAAATGAAAAAATATTTATTCAATAAATATGCCTTAACTTAAAAACAATAATTCCGCCAAACTGCATGTTTGTTGACAGAAAAAGCTCCTTCTTTACATCTGCATATATATTTTTCACACTTATTAATTATAACTTATTATTTTAAAATAAAATAACGTGATTATAAAACCCGTATTCTCAATAATAATGTTGGAGTAAGTAGACCAATCTACTTAATAGCAGCCCTGTATTTAATACACGTCCCACTGTTGGGCTCGGGCCTCTTCTCATGATAAGAAGGGTTAGGCCATAGTCCATCACGCTGGCCAAGTGCGGATTGGTAGACTTCACACACCCTCGAGCACTTATTAGGCACTGTAAGTTTCCTCACGATGTTTTCCTTCACCGTTAGCGAGCGATAATTTATATGATAAATACATACATATCTTTGTAAAGACGAGAGGTTTGTGCCGTGGGTTCGAACCCGAGACCTTTAACTTCGCAGTCCTATGGTCTCCCACTAGGCTATCGCTGCTAATCTACTTAATAATGTATATTTAGTAACAATTAATAACAAAATAATACCATAATATTTGGTAGCTTTTACTTTCATGTTTTATTGTCAGCCTTTCACAGAAGCTTGTAAGCCTTGTAACCTTTCTCTAAATAACAAAACCTTCTTAGCTTATTTGTCCACAAAAATACAGCAGAATTCAACCAACAATACAGCGAATTTCAGCATCTAAAAAAAGACAAAAATGTTGAAAAAAACACACCCTGTAATCGTTAGGGTTGGCTCGTATCGAAAGTAACCAGCGCGGTAAGTGCTGTATTTTGTACGAAAATTATAGCATTGGTATGCTTAGGGATGGGAAATGTCGATAAAATGTATGTATCGATCATATTGCAACTTAAATTCCATAAACTTTTGAAGCTGAAATATAATTTACATTTTTGTTAATTTTTTTGTGTGTATCATGGTTAGCATTATATCAATATTTTTTTGTAGGTAAATTATTTTAAGCTTTGTTGACTTAAATGTTCGAGCATCAAGTAGATAATTATCATTTTAATTATAATTTGTCAAATATTATAAACAGTGAAACATTGATTTTAAATACAGTAACGGGTTCGACTTCGACACTAACAGTACTATTACAATGTTAAAAAAAAGGTTTTAATATCTTGAATTTATTAAATAATCGGTGCTTAAATCTAATTAATTACCTATTAAATAAATTGACACTTTTTGGCCGGTCGAAAATTTATATTCCTTTGTGATATATTATTTTCTCATTAAATGGAGGCTCAGGATAGTAGAAACACTATCGCTCATCGCATAAACTATCAAGAACTCAATATCGATAAAATATTTACCACCCTCCCCTGCCTAGCCTAATAGTCGCACCAAAGTGCAGTCTCGACGTCATAATATCGATAATGTGCAGCACTAATTATCGTATACAAGTTGCATCGATTACAATATATAATACATTTCATGGACATCACTATCGTACTCATCTTACCGTAAGTTAGTATTTGTTTGAAATTTTCTTAAGAAATATTATTTTGTGTAGTTCACCGTACATTTAGGGTTGCTAGATGTTGTAAATCATGATAAAATAGCCATATGTATGCAGCGATAGCAGAGTGGGAGACCGTAGGACTGCGAAGTCAAAGGTCTCGGGTTCGAACCCACGGCACACACCTCTGTCAATAAATCGTTCAGATTCGTCTTTTCGAAGATATGTGTGTATTTATCATATAAATTATCGCTTGTTGACGGTGAAGGAAATCATCGTGAGGAAACATGCATGCCTGAGAGTGTCCAAAAAGTTCTCGAGGGAGTGTAAAGTCTACCAATCCGCACTTGGTCAGCGTGGTGGATTATGGCCTAACCCTTCTCATCTTGAGGCCCGAGCCCAGCAGTGGGACATGTATTAGATACTGGGCTGCTATTATATTATGAGATCTAAGGTGAAGTGTGGATGTATAACACCCAACACATCAGGATGATACATGTCTACACGTGTGGTGTAGTGGTTTAAGTGGTCGCCTCGCCGCTCTCCACTGTACTGGTGTTGTGGGTTCGATCCGCACATGGGAAAAATCTTTGTGTGATTCGCAAAAATTTGTTATGAGACTGAGAGTGCTTGCGTGAGTGAGTGTGTGTATTTGGCCTTGTCATTGGGACCATTGGATAGTGTAATTGCTTTTGGCGTTCTATCTAATGTACATAATACAGGGCTGCTATTATAATTCTGGCTGATAATGTGATTTTTTTATTGTTTAGTAGTTTTAGCATCCAAGAGCTCTACCAATAATGTGCTCTGTGTTTCTACCTCAGTCCCCAGTAACGGTACAACGTCGCATTGTTCTGTAACACAGAGCATTTCATTGCACATAAAGTGGAGGGACCATGAATTTGTGAAAAGAAGAGACAAGTCTTGATCGAACTTTATGGCATAGAGCTTCTCGATTTGGAAATTTCATTTTATTTTATTTACTTAAACGTATGTACAACATTACAGTTCTAAACCAAGACGTTATACATGAAAAAAAAAAATATAATAAAACATAAAATAATATTAGACTATAACTTGCTTTTATGGTCTGGTGTATGCGCCTATCACTGCGAGGTCGCTGGTTCGATTCCCGGGTTGAGCAAAGTTTGATTTGTAAACGTCAAAAATTAACAATAACGGTACGGAGTTGGAATTTTGCTCGGTGGATAGCGATAGACTCATTCCTTATCTCATGGGACCTAAACATAAAAGATGAAAAGTGGGTTATGTTATGTTTATATTTATTATGTGATAAGTTAAGTTAGTTTGTTGCCAAAAAGCTTTAAAATTAGGCTTCAACATTAATTGTAATAATATTTAAAAAACCACTTAGTTAATTAAACTAATCATATTTTTTATAAACATTCCAAAGAAGGCTACTTGCTGTTTATAATACAAAAATAATACAAAAAAATATTGAAAATGGAAGAAAATTTAGGGTTTTGACAAAAGGCGACCGTAGCTTAGTCGTTTAAAGCGCCTGCCCAGTATGCAGATATCTCATAAGTTTTTCAACAGTTTCTCAGTACATAAAAGAAAATATACAATATTCAATAGCCCCTAGCAAGCAGGATGTCGTCACCCTACTCTGAGGTACTTGATAAACGTTTATTGTATGTTCCCACGCGATCTCAGAAACATTAGCACGTGTCCCGGCAAATGCATTCAGCGTGGTCAATCTCATTTCATACAAGTTTTAGTACTTTCAAAATTTAATTGGAAATTTTGTTTTGGACATTTACTGTTGGCACATTATGCTATTCCACTGGTAATCGTAAGAAGCAGCGATAGCCGAGTGGAAGACCGTAGGACTGCTAAGTCAAAGGTCTCGGGTTCGAACCCACGGCACACACCTCTGTCAATAAATCGTTAAGATTCGTCTTTTCGAATGTATTTGTCATATAAATTATCGTTCGCTATCGGTAAAGGTAAAACATCGCATGGAAACCTGCATGTCTGAGAGTGCTTTAAAAGTGCTCACGGGTGTGTGAAGTCTACCAATCCGCACTTGGCCAGCGTAGTAGACTTCTCATCATGAGAAGAGGATCGAGCCCAGCAGTGGGACATGTATTAGATACAGGGCTGCTATTAATCGTAAAAATGATAACCACTAACAATACAATTTTGCAGACATTTAGCTTAGGGACCTCTCACACCGAGATCGATCGTTGTCGATCGATTGGTGTAAGGATAGAAAAAAAAAATATTTGCACATCAAATTTGTAACAAACCTACAAAGAAATAGGTACTTAAAGCTATAACGTACATAGGGCAGCCTTATCGCTTGACACGATCACTTCTAGGCAACCTCAGGATGGACATAACAAAATGGATATTTGCGGTAGTTTATTGCATTAGATTTGTTGATACAAAGTTTATTTTTTAATTTTGCTCAAGGCTTGTTAGAATAAAGACTGAGAAAAGGGTGTTATTAAATCCAAATCGATCGACTCAAAACGTCGTTCAAACGATTGTTTTAAGATTAAAACAGCAATAGACAACTTTTTACGACTGCCGCGATGGTCTAGTGGTTAGCGTATGCGCCTCTCACTGCGGGGTCCCGGGTTCAAATTCACAAGTGTTATTTGTGAACGTCAGGGAATTCACAGTAGCAGCACGGAGTTGGAATTGTGCCCGGTTGATTGGCAGTAGGACCTAGACATAACAGGTGAAATGTGGGTGTTGTACACCTTTGCCACATCCTTCTGGGTAATATAGGCGTGATGTTATGTAGACGACTGCTGGTATTGTACTAAGTCCGTACTTTTTTTTTTTTTTTTATAATACGCCCACAGCGAACGAACGTGTAGTCCACCTGATGGTAAGTGGAGTACAGCCCATGGACATCAACAATCCACAAAACCAGATTATAGATGCGTCGCTGCAGCTGAGGACTACGGTGGTACGCCTCATGTGCCAGTAATTTCAGGGCCTGATCTCACCACCAAACCGGAACACAGTAATGGAAGCACTACTATTTGGCGGCAGGTTAATGGTGAGACGGTGGTGCTGCCGCCCTCGAGCTCATTCACAAGAGCTCTACCCCCGTACTATTTTGTGTCATCAGTGAAAATACACCATCTTTTTTAAATTCCCGAAAACTTTTCACGTTTTCATTGCACCTGCAAGCCCCAGGGAAACAACACTTACAGAACAAATCTATTACACACAGTTTATGTGTACACTACCATGAGCTTACTACTGTAGCTAAGCGAAACGTCACGTTAGTATATCATTGACGACCGGATGGCGGAGTGGATACCTGCCTGCAATGATATTATAGAACTATAGATATGTTACGTTCATAGAAATTACGATTTAAATCCGTTCCGAGCTATTCCAAATTGCACACATTGACAAATGTCCGCAGCGCACGCATCCTTATCGCTCTAACGTCAAAACAATATCGCTTTCTCTTTCTTAACTTGAACATGGCGCATGGCGTCTGGCACGTGACTGCGCTCGACGCAGGCCACACGCAAACTAAACACAAGACGTCCCAATTGGGACGTATTTGAGTATTCACAGCGCGAGCGCTTATAACATATCTGCTTTTGTTTTTATATAATATCATTGCCTGCCTGCGACGCCGAGGTCGCGAGTTTGGTATTCTCGCTTAAGACAAATCTTTGTGTGCATGAACATTAGGGTCAGTCATATAAACTTCCAGACCACTAAGACAAACCCCATGTTCATGCACACAAAGAATTGTCTTAAGCGGGCATCGAACAGTATCAGTTATTCTAGTACCAATAGTAATAAATTTATAAATTGTATTAGACGTAACTTTTTATTTAGTTGAATTTATATCTCGCTATTCTAAATGGGTAAATGTTTTCTAGTCTTAAAGGGCGCTATTTTAAAAAGCTTCACCATTACATTTTTAACGTCGGTCTAAACCTCTATTATATTACAGCACCTAATGGTATCTTTTATACAGCCTTTTACTTGAAAATCAGAACAATCCCTAAATAATTGGCTACTGAAGTGCAATAACTAAATATATTTTGATTTGTACTTCATCAGTAGCCAATTATTTAGGGATTGATCGTTACGACAGGACAAATTTTGTCGGGTCAGCTTTAGTAATATATAGAATTTTACACAATGTAATTTACTATATAGATAGTAAACTAAAGTCACAATAGTTAAATAAACAACAATAGTAGCCAAACTGGACGACAATAAAATGCAAGTAATAACATAAAAGCTAAGAGCTTGTACCTAAATATTTCATTTCGTCTGCCGTTTGTATTTCGATAATAAAGTGCAGGCAAACCCTGTATTATTAACTAGTATGTCTGCGAAAGATTAACTGTTTTATTGTGGAAACAGTTTTATTGTTAAGTGTTGTAAGCTGATTTCTCTTGAGTGTTGTACTGGGTGGCGCAAAAGTAAAGACCCTATTTGGTTCAGCTATAACATTTTTTCTAAATTAGAAAACTAGATTTAGATTTTTTTAAATGTATATTTGTGCCATTAAATTTCGTACCATTAGGATTTAAAGATGATGTCTTTTAAATGGTGACCTCCAGAGTTGATACACATTTGAGCCCTATTTATGACATTTTGCATAACTTGCCGTAACACTTCCTGCGATATGTTCGTTATTTCTTGACGAATGTTTTCTTTTAGAGCTGCGAGAGTCTGTGGCTTGTTCACATACACCCGAGATTTCAAAAAACCCCAAAGAAAGAAGTCTGGACTGGTCAGATCGGGTGATCTTGCAGGCCAAGGCAAATCGCCAAAACGAGAGATAACTCGGTCTGGAAAAGCGTCCCTCACTAAGTCCATAGTGTCGCGCGCTGTGTGTGCCGTAGCGCCGTCTTGTTGAAACCAGATGTGCTCCAGCCCCAATTCGTCCAAACTGGGTATCAAAAACTCACGTAACATGGTTCTGTAGCGTTCTCCAGTGACAGTTATCGCATTGCCTCCAGCGTCTTCGAAAAAATAGGGTCCGATCACTCTGTCAACACAGATGCCACACCATACAGTAACTTTTAGTGGGTGTAGAGGTGTTTCTTGAATAATGCGCGGATTATCAGTGCCCCAGAACCGAGTATTCTGCTTATTGACATGCCCTGAGAGATGGAAATGCGCTTCGTCACTCATAACCAATTTTGAAGGAAAATCATCCTCTTCAAGGTTGAGGTTTATGACGCGCTGGCAGTAATCTAGACGAGCTCGGTGGGCAGCAGGCAGCAGCTGATGAGTCATTTGAGTTTTATACGGGAACATCTTTAAGTCTTTCACCAAAATACGCTGCAGGGTCCGTCTGGAAATGCCCAATTGCGTGGCACGTCGCCTCGTTGATGTTTCTGGACACTCTTCCACATCTTCGCGCACAGCATCGATATTTTCAGCTGAACGGCCTGTTCTTGGTCTCCCAGACTTAGGTCTATCCAATGTTGAGCCAGTTGCTTCAAGGCGTGTGGCAAAGCGTCGAATTGTGCGACCAATCGGTGCCGGACGGTGGGGAAATCGTCGACGAAATTCACGTTGTGTTCTTATCACTGATGAATTATTCCGTAAGAACATTGACACAATTATTCCACGTTCTTGGGGAGTAAAACGGTCCATGTTTATTTTCAGTGTATTTTACATTTGTTCACTACACAATTTTCAACAACAGAATGACAGAAAATGTCATATAAAAAAAAAAAAAGTATTTTCTTTAGTGCCAGTACTTTTGCGCCACCCGTTATAAGGGTGTGATTAAAAAAGAATATCGATGGTGGAATGGATAAGTCAATTTTAATTATTTATTTATTTAATCAGGCAAAACTAAAATGACTCAGCCATCGACGAAGAAGAAGAAGAAGATCAGGCATTGGAGCCCATATCAAATACAATTTTCAATTCTAACACTATTTCACACCGAGTCCGCGACCTGGGACGCGCGGTGTGCCACGGAATCTTCGGCACAGAATTCCTTTTTTGTGAAAGCCAACAGATGTTCAGTCGACACTATCACCACAAAGGAGTTGAAGTTCACCTTGTGGCGTGACTCCAACCGTTTGACTCTCAGCGTGTACTTAATCTTGATTCTGGTATACTTTTTTTTTTAAATATCTCACACTAACACACAACGCCATCTAGTCCCAAACTAAGCAGAGCTTGTACTATGGGTACTAGAATAACTGATACTAATACATATATACTTTTCTTTTGTAAATAAATACTTATTATACATAGAAACAACCATACTAAGACAAACCCCCATGTTCATGCACACAAAGATTTGTCTTAAGCGGGAATCGATCCCGCGACCTCGGTGTCGCAGGCAGGTACACTACCCACTTCGCCATCCGGTCGTTAATACTACAATATACTCTACAATATCTTGTAGACAAGTTAGAATATAGGCAACACAAACCATTGCCTATATTCTAACTTGTCGTGCAAGCCCTAATGAACGCGGATGAAAGCGCTGTTCAGGTAGCCACATACTGGGCTTACAAAATTTGACTTTGCCGTTGACTCGAACGAAGAAGAAGAGACGGCATCAGCCCATTGTTTTAGTTAAGAAAACTGTCAATATTATTAATATATAGGGTATTATAACATCTACATCGATGAATAAATTGGCGTAATAACACCGTTTGGAGTGTCCTAATGGATGTTTGGAGGTAGTTCAAGCTTTTGGATAATCCAGTTGGCTTTTTTACCGACAAATCTTGTTGAATAACAGTTCAGTTTTACATCATTCAATCGATCGTCAATCGATGGTTATTGGCAGAAGAATCAACATCATACACACATATAATCACACATTTACCTCACGGGGGTAGACAGAACGATGGGTCGCCATGTGTTTTGCTCCTTACAAACTTCTATCGCTTCCTCAACGTTTCGCGTACTACGTAAATGTCCTTTCTGAAGGACGCTATTTATCTGGTCCTTATATGTCTTTTGTGGATGACTCTTACATTACTTCCAGCTACATCTGCGTCGTATCTTTTTCACTAATCTATACTTACATCCATTCTTTCAACATGACCAAACCACCTATGCATACCCTTCTCAATTCTAGTCACTATATCATCCTTCAAACCACAACGATCATCACACCATTCCTTATCCTGTCATTCCAGTTTACACCACCCATAACTCGTAATGAGCGCATTTCTACAGCATTTTTTCTACTTTCATGCATCGATATCAAGAATCGACATTTTATTGTTTTCGTGAATGAAACGGACAACTAATTTATTACACTAAGATGCATTGATCGACGTCGATTGATTTCGATGTAATCACATCCTTAGAAATCATTAAGAAATGTAAAATCTAAAATAAAAATCAGAATAAAATTAAACACATTTATTGCACATAGATCCTAAAAACACAATAAATTAAACTAAATTCTTAGAAATATATCGTAAATAAATACAAATGAAACAAAACGAATAAACACATACTCTTTTTTACTATTTACATCATAGAAATCTTAATAATAAGGCAATAGAAATGTCAAAGACGCGTGACCTTGTCGCCGCGCATCTGTCTAGTCAAACACAAGTGCGAGTTGAGGAATTGTCGTCTTAATGTCATCGCAAAAAGAATAATTTTGTTTGCAGGAATACAAGCGCATTTGTCTAATCGAACACAAGTGCGAGTTGAGGAATTGTCGTCTTAATGTCATCGCCAAAAAGAATAATTTTGTTTGCAGGAATACAAAAAGTAGTATTTGAAAAACGGCGACATGCGTCCCAGTGTTAAAAGATAGTCGATAGCATTTCTATTGACTAGTTATTAAGATTTCTATGATTTACATCGAGTACTACTCAAAACAACAGAGCTCGTCACATTTTAAGGCTATCATTAAAAGTATTTATATTCAATCAAAAATAAAACTACTAATACTATTTTAATAATAAAAGAGGTTTACAATAAGAACGTAAAAAACTGATGTTTATTTTTAAACTGACCCTAATCTTAGGGATAATAAGTACTGTTTTAATATGGCAACCAAATAAAAACTACTTTTATTTAATTTGACACCACGGATATAACAAGACGACTAAAAAAAACTAAACCCTTTGAATTAGTGTAGTGAACACTAATTCAAAGAACGTCCCATAGGAGGACTATTATTGTTGGGAAGAGGCTTTGGGTGTTCATGTCGACCTCCGTGGGTCTATTGTGATTGTAGCCTCATTATAGACTCTCCTTTAGGCCAATAGCCTCCATAAATTGGAGCAGTCAGCCGATCGGGAGTGACTTGACATCATCCGGATCCAAGATATGGCGTCCCAGAATGATGCTTCGTCTATGGATCAGTGGCTCACAGTCGCAAATAGGAGGACTAAGTGCGGATACCGCCCAGGAAAACCAAACCTAGTGTAGTGAAGTGAGAACAATTTAGTTGGGTAAAATTTACTTATAAAGAACACAAACAAAGTGTCTTTCCGTAATAGAGACTATAAGATTAGTGTTAATGGACACATTCTTAGTTTTTTAATAAAAACAGTGTTAGTTCTAATTAAATTACTTATTAGCGCCTCAGGCTAGATCTATAATTATGTCGGGTATATAAAACAATTAAAAAATAAGAAATTTTGTTTAATTTGGGGTCGGCACTAAGCATCTTCTTTCTCCAATGTTCTCTGTTATTCTCGCTATTATTCACTCATTTCTCTTAGATGTATAAATAGAGTGTGCTTGTGTGAGTAAATGTGAATTAAGCCTTGTCATTTGGACCATTGTATAGTATTAACTATTGCTTCTCTGGCGTTCTATCTAAATAAAAAAATGAAAATTATTTTGTTTTATTTTATATTTCCTATCTGGCAATACATTCATCTTTTCTCCGATGTGCCTTTTTTTCTATCTATTTACATACTGAATATTCTTTCAGTTTGTGTGTTTGACATAACCTTTTGATACATAGCGTGATGAATAACAGACCGTAGCGGGCCCTATGTCATTTTGTGTTATTTAATATAATATGCGTATTATACATATTTCACATTTCTTTGTCCATGTTTAGACGTTGGTAGAATCTGATGTTTCTTGTCAGTATTCTCAGAATTATCAAGAACACCCTTTTTGACCTCTTTTGCTGTAGTTATTGGTTTTTCGTAGTAAACATCTTGCAAATTTCTTGTTTTGTCTTTACATTTAAATACTGTTTCTACCTTTGAAACTTTGTCTTCAATATCTTTGAGTATTTTAGTTACTGTTATATGTGAATTATGATTGGGTTTAGTTGTTGTTTTTGTTGTGAATTTATTCGCTAACTCTTTGATCAATTTCTTAAATGATCGCCTTCTTCTTAATGTTGGTACTTTTATTTCCATATCCTGACTAGGTGATCTATTAAAAGGCTGTAAAATAGAATAATAATGAGCTGTTTAATTTTATTAAAGAGATTTGTAATGAAAATAAAACGTTTTTTTGTATGTTTGCTTGTTTGTACCAAATAGGCTCCGAATCTGCTGGACCAATCTAGTTCAAACTCCAGAAATAATGAAAGTTACATTTTATTGACCTACCACGCGAGCGGAGCCACGGACGGAAGAGAGTTTCTTATAATTATATTTATTAATTAAAAAGTTTATTTTATCCTATATCTATACCATTACTGTTTTTATGATGCCAATACGATGTCAAAAAAAGATTTGCCTTGCTATTGACACCAAAAGAACATTAATCAGTATTAAATAATACTAACATTTAATTCATCATGGAAAGCATAGTTTTTGTTGAGGTGTCTTAATTGATTTTCCAAATAAAATTTTACTCCAGTCACTTTCATCTGAAAAGTAATTTATTAATAAGCGTTATGGAATCAAAAAATACTTAAATCTAAAAAAGATACATCTTCATCGATTGACGCAAGACAACGCAAAGGTGCGCCTATAGGTTCTTCTAACGTCAAATGGATAGATCAACGGTCGATTGATATAGATAATTTTCGCCAGTCACCATCGTACTAAAATCTTTTACAAATTAAAGTCGTTATAGACTATTTGCTACTTAATATCAGTTCGACTGCATATTTGTTTGCTACATTTTATTCCGTCACATAAAAAACCAAGAATAACCTTGTCTTCATCATTCATCTCCTCATAATCATCGAGTAGATCCTGTATAGATCTGGCAGTCTCTAGCACGTGTGCTTTTGTATCAATTTTGTCTGTTTCAACATCATTTATATTTTCTTTGTTTGCTTTTGTTATGTCTGCAACAAAAAACAATCTAAATTAGTTCATAATATTTTTTTGGTTTAGTCCTTTCCCGTTTCAACAGCTACGTTCAGGGTCTCTGGATCACAGACAGAAAGAGTTGCTTTCTCATTTGTAATGTTAGAGAGAATACCGTATTCTAATTTAATAATTTGACTACTTTGCTGCTCCACTGGCCAGCTAATGCTATTGCTGATTCTGAGATTTTGAATTAAATTTCCAGGAGAGGTAAACGTGTTTGTTTTTCCGTCAGAAAATTATCAGTAGCTGCATGGAGTCTGAAGATATGGCCGATGGATGACGATAGCTTCATGTCACATGGTACCTTTAAATAACTGATGATTTGTAGATGTTAAGACCGCTCTGCTATATCTTTTTATGCTGCGTAGAAGGTTAAATACCGTATTCAACATTGCGATGTTGATCTTGTTCATGATAGTTCCTTCTATGGATATAATCATTCATGATGCTGCCAAATCCTGAGTTTTTCTGTTCATCCTTGCTACCTTCAGGCTCTGTCAGCCATTCCAGGAAGGATCGAAGGTCTGGTGGCAGTTCTAATGGTAAAATAATAATTATAATATTAGCTGCAAAGCTAAGGAGTTTGTGCTTATGCGCTAATCTCTTTAAATTATTGTATTATATTAAAATTTCAATCAAGCCACAAGAGCAAGCCTCTTATCGCGATCAAAGGCAGAGTTTTTTAGCCAAGCTTGAAGAAAAAGCACCATCACCTCACTTTTGATCTACCACTTACCACCACGTCACGTACACGTCGAATCGCTACACACTTTGTATACATAAATCGTATAGACGACCAATATATAGATGCGTGGTCCACCTGACGATAAGTGGTGGCACCATCTGTAGACTATAATATTATGCTTCATATGTCAGTAATTTCAGAGCCTGATCTTACCACAAAACCGGAACACAGGGCACTTATTATTTGGTAGCAGGCTGGTGAAAAGGCACCCTAATGGTAAGACGCTGGTGCTTTCGCCCTCGAGCAGACCTACCACCATAAAAAATGGACAAACTTACTGGCACAGGTGTTTTGTTCAACCTGGTAGTCTACTAGGTCTGTCAGAATACGTATGAGCTTCTGCATCATTGAGGAGGCCGCGTTACTCTCTTTGTTAGCCGTTTTCGCTGCTTTGAAACCAAATTACGATTTAGTGGTGCAATAAGCTCCCTACTGGCTATCGTGTTGAGTGATGCTTGTCCTAATAGATTACGGTAACTGCTTACCATCGGGATAGCCGGTATGCTTGTTTACTGTTTCTATGGACTCTTATTTTTTTTGGTTTGATTGTACTATCAGCTAAATTGTTTCATGACCCATTTGACAAAATGTTTCACTACTTGTCATAAGGTTGTCATTTGCAGATAAAACAACCGAATTAAGACTTTGGTAGTTTTTAAATGTATATACTAAATTAGTATTAAACTAATCATCAAACTACTTTGTTAATAGAACAATTTTATTGTCTCGTTGAGTTTGCCTGACAATTTTGTACCTTCAGCATTCCTTGTTTTCTGTACAGCTTCAGCAGCGTTCCTACAAACTCGAGCCATTTTAGCATTCAACAAATCAAACATTGATTTTTGGTTAACTCGGTTTTCGTTTTCTATCTGCATCAAATATAAAATATAAATAACATTATAACATAACATCACGCCTATATTACCCATAAGGGTATCGCAGAGGTACGCTTCAACGCAACTTGAATACTTTATTGTTTTAGATCCAATGTGATAGGGGGTTACTCTATCATTATTATCTATCCTCGTAACTTGCTAAAAATGTATTCCATGTAGCTGTTGCTAAAACTAATCTCGGTCTACAATCACCAATTAATAGAATTGTTGCTGCATATCACTGTTATGCCTCTAGTATACCAGACTTGGACGTGTTTCATGACAAATTCAGTAATTTTTAAATGAAAATTAGAGAGCATCGTGAGCGCTCATCCTTGGAGGAATCACTCGATTAATTTAATCTTGTCCTACCAATGACAGTCTTGTTGTTTTTTTGTTTTGATAGTTTGTATTCTGTAACTTTATTTAATGTTAATTTTAATTCTTCTCATTTTCTCATCTTTTTAAGCTTTTTTTTTATTAAGTTTTTCCTAACTTCTTTTTTTTCCTTAAGACGGTGGAATTGAGGATTTATAGCCGTTGTTTCTAACAATCATAATTAATGTTATGTAAGCCGGAATTGTTATGTACATCAGAAATTGTGTTTCTAAGTATAATTTGTATGGTGATGTTTGATGTATGTGATGTGGCTGTACTTTATAAATAAATAAATAAATTATCTACATCTTTGTGCTTCAACTAAAATGTATGTCAAAAAATTCACACTTGATTAACCCAGAGAATGAACCTCACGATAGGAGCTAACATTGATAAAAAAACTATGAGATACTAAAAAAAGTAAAAGTTCCTACCTCACGTTTATTAAGCTTGTCATAAACTTTGTTGTAATAATATTTGGGATAATCTATTATTCTGAAACAATATAAATTTATTAAACATCCATGCATACATGTGAACTTTAAAATTAAAAATAAAACATTTGTCATGTTTCCTATCTTTCTTGGTACCTGCGGCAGGGCTTTTATAAAATGTGACGGAACTGTATGTGATGTTAAAAATGTCGCTGTACCACTAACTTCATACTTTCCAACTCCAACTATATACTTCTGATTAAATTCGTTGCGGGTTCCAAGACAATTTTAACTCTCCCGTGTGTCATGCACGGTGCCTTTCAGTTGGTTACGGCTGTAGATCCTGGCGTCACAGGAGTCACAGTGGTGGGCGTGTGGGTGGGATTATATCCTGTACTACTAACACTTTCCACCGCTTTACATGGTCTATCTCCTCTCGCATCCATTGTCTCTCACAACCTTTACCATGAAAAATTCAATGCAGGCTACCAAAAACAGGTGAAAGCCGCCACCCGCTAGGCGGGAGTCATTTTAAAATAAAATTACATAGAGCTATTGATACAAAGGAAATTAGTCGCTTTACAGGAGTTTCTTCTGAGAGAGGTTGGCACCTATCCCACCACTGGCCAAGAGTGGGCTGGCTAGACTTGCAACACCTTCAGGCTTGTTATGCATTATCCGGAATGCCGTTTCTTCATGATATTTTCCTTCACCACTACGTCGTCGTCAAGAAAGGAATAAAATTCTAAGAATACTTAAATTTTAGATCACGTACCCAATGTTTGTTGCTTCTCTAGGCATTCGATTCCTGCGTTCAAGATCTATAGCATCGATACCTTTGAAATTGCTAGTTAATTTTTTTATCTTATCATGGACCCATTTCTCTGCAAAGAAATCGTTATTATTTATCACTGGTATTTTTAACATAACAAAAACATTATTCCTATTTTACCCAGAGGTACAAAAGTCCGGCTACAAGCTCCATCTTACTTGCGCAAACAATTTCTGCAAATTTCAATATGCACAAATAACATTAAGTGTAGAGCCGGCAAATCGGCTTATTTGCACAAACTGTTTGATCAATTAAGATTGAGTGCGTAATCGGACTCGATAACATCTACATTTAATTTTCACCTACTATGTTTAGCGCCCATAGTTGCATATCGCCATTTAGCGTGCTCGAATCCAACTTCGTACAGCTTTTGAGATTTTCAACACAATAACAAACACCAAATAGCAATTTTGCCCAACCCGGAATCAAATCGAGGTCTTGCAATGAACTTACCTTTAGACCACGATGCAGTTAGTGAGAAGATTTTATGATAGCTAAATACTAACCAGATCTTTTCATAAAATAATTTTCTTTTCTATCTTTGTCCTTTACAATTTTATCCAAATGATCATTCTGTATGCCGTACTCATCGTCGTACATATCGTTCCAGAATATCATATTGCTGTCATCAGCATTTCTTTTTACTTTTTTATTTGCATCATGCTTTTTTGTCGTATTAAGAATTGAGCGATTGATAACTTCAATGTTGCGTGTAGCATTGGTTGTATTGAGCTTTGTTGGTGCATTTGTTAGTTTGGTCGCTGAAATAGGTATATTTGTGTGGTTATAATTATTATTTTGTATCAATTGGTCGAGTGAGGTATGACTCTTAATCAGTACAAAGATGTAATGGAAGTGCGCACATTACACAGATATGAGTTGCCTGACAAAATAGTTGGACAAGCTACCCTTCAATTTGGTTTTATACGTATTTGCTTTACAGAAAGCTTGATAAAAGTTACACACTACAGCACTGAAAGTAAGATTATGGTTTGTTTCGATACAACATTTTAGATTATGATCATTTGAGCAATGGGTGGTGGTGTGTATCGTATGGAGAAAACTGCAAGTTTTGTCGTTTGTTAAAACTGTTAAAACTTTTACTAGACTCCCCGGTCAATCCGACTAAATTATCGACTGATTCAAAGTCTGCGGTCTGAGAACGGATGTATAATCGACAAAGCACATTCATGATCTACCATAATGCTATTTTTGTATAGATATCCCGAAACACTAAAGTCTTCATTCTTATGTTTTATCAAAAAATGACAATCTTATTGACAACTATGACAATTCTAAAGGAAATATGTATCATATGGGTCTTGAATCAATTCTGCTGATAGTACTACGTAAGCATAACGAAACCCAACCTAAATAAATACAATTTAGTATCATTACCACTCATATTTCCGTTCTTAGATTCTGTTACTTTTAAATCTTTCGACCCATTATTGATTCTTACATTTTCTTTAATATGAGTTTCGTTTTCATCTTTAAAAGATAGAAGTACCCGAGATCTATGACCAATGTTTTCAATCATATCAGAGTCATATAAAGGATAAACTCCTTCTGTTGTCGAAGTGATTATATTAGGTTTCGTCTCATTGCTGTCATTATTTAAAAGTAGCAAGAGTTCTGTTATATCCGAGCTGAAAATAATAGTGATATTTTTATTATCACGAACTAATGAATGATGATTTCGGACCTCTCGACATCAACAAATTTTGCAGCATGTGACATCCCTTTCAGTTTGCACGTTGTAATGCGTGGAGTATATTATTATTTATTTGTTACAATGACAATGTTTTGATGCACAAAGTCAAAGGATGTACCACTGACTCAAATATGACTTAACAAAATAGTATTCGCTTGCACTATGTTACGGCTTAGTAAGTATTAAGAAATTAGAGACATATCGGGCATAGAATTGTAGTGCTGATATCGTCAATCAAAATTTGATTAAATAAATTCACAAAGAATTTTATGCTCATTCAACACATAAAACTTCAGCCAGTAAATATTAACACAAACAGAAAGTGAAATGAATCGTAAACATACCTCCGATTCCCATTTCTCTTGCTATCATCAACATTTACACCCTCCAAAGTTTTGAACCAATCAGATATCATCATAAAGAAATCACCCAAAGTGATATTATTATTGCTTGTATAATTGTTGTGTGTTGTGACATTGTTATTTGCAACACTCTTAAAATCAGATTTATCTTCATTTGATTCGGCTCTATTTAGTGGCTGTGTTTCTGTCGTCCCAACATTTCTTTTAACCCTTTTCTTAATTCCAAAATGTTCAGGCGAAGAATGGATTGTGTCAGCTTTACTAACTTCGTAAATTTTGGGTACGGCTGTAGTTATATCATCAAAGTTATATCCACTATCTTTAATATTAAATTCATCTTCAAACAACAAATTGCTTTCTTCATTTTCATTAAAATTAACAACAAACGGTATATCAAATTGACGTCCAATAGAATCGATACCAGCTTCTGAATTATCCAGGTCTAAATATTGACTATCGTATTCAGGTTCTTCAACATTATTTTCAGATTCAGTTTTAGATGAATTGGGCTTTTCAAATGCTGAACTTACATCTGTTTCAATCGATTTTACATTTATTGTTGTCACATTATTCATAAACGGCATTTGTACTTCATTTTGAGGATTTTCTAAGTCAAACTGTGATGCATTAAACATATCGAAGTTACTCTGAGTTACTTTTGATACGTATTTTAAGAGCTCTGAATTTCCAATGATTGGATCTTTCGCAATACTGACCGAAGGAGCATTTTCTTCTTCAATATTTAGTAATTCGTCATTTTTATTTGCATTCCGTTTATTCTTTTCATCAATATTGGGCCACATAATATTGTTATAAATTGTATTATTTACATCATTTTCTAAATCGTTCATCTTATTGCTGGTATCTAATTTTGAATTCATGTTTTTACCCATAAAATCATTAATCCTTGTATCTTTAGCATAATTATTTGGTAACGTAGATATTATTGTAGATACAAAAACATTTTTCAGCTTTATGTTTTTATCACGGGGAGTAGTAAGGGAAAATATTTTAGTTATTTTATTGTTATTTATTTTTGGTTCAGTGGCTTTGTTATAATGGTCGGTATTTATTTTGGACGTTTTTTTCGACAAGTCTTCTGAAATTTAAATCAAAATTTGAAATAAGGCCTTAGGCTACAAAAAAGGATATAAAAGACAAAAGGTAAAATCAGACGATATACTCGAATGAATGCTAAATTACTGGTGAATGCTCGCATGGTCTAGGAGCACCTTTACTGTATTTTAGAAAATCAAAACTTATCTTACCCTTCTTTGGAAATAAGGAAAATATGCCTCTGACAGAATTCTCCCGTGACACAATTCCTCTTTTAAAATATTTTTCACCATTTCCTGAAAGCTGAATTCTAAGATAAGGTGCATCAGTGGCTGGATTCTTCTCATTTCTAGAATATTTTTTTTCTTCTAATACTCCATAGTCACTATATGCTTGTGCCATTTCTACAAAATTATCCATATCTTCGTAATTTTCTGAATATTGTTCGTCTGAAATGTCTTGTTCTGGCCTAGCTATAGGTTTTGGTGATTTCACTTTATCATCAATATCTTGGGCGGCCTTGGCCTGATCCTCACCAGCTTTAATATTTGTGTCTTCTGAAGGTTTGATATTATCTTGTATTACATCCTTTATTCCAGATATGTGTGTAGGTTTAATATTGGACTCAAGTGTAGGAGTTAGCTGTTTAAAACAAAATGCAAATATATTTTGATTGTTTTAAATTGTATAGGTGCAGTGTCTCATTAAATTTCTAAATTATGGCTTTGCAAAAAAAAAATAAAGTTAGAAAAGTAACCAGTTTCTTTTTACAGTTTTTCCGTATAATTATTATTCAGGATAATCTGCGAAGCTAGTTTTTTAACAGGTCAGTAAAAGTAACTTATTCATTTTCTAGGCCTTCAATTATCTTTAAACTAATATTTTTTTAACACAGATCGGTTAAGTATAGCTATGAAGCGTAGAAACGGTTACGTTAGTATTATACTATTAATCAAGATCAACCTTATTAACATCATTTGCTTGATTCATCATGGAACCAATTTCATCAGGATATAGAGGCATAGGTCCTTTCCAGTTGGGATTGACAGACACCGGCGTAAACATTATTTTTCTGTCGTCTGGTTCGACTTCAATAAGCTAAATAGAAAAAAAAACTTAGTGCGTACCACCATCTCACTTATATTTGCCACTAAAAATAGCAATGCACTACTATTTTACACTTAATGGCTAGATTAGGTCCTGAAAAGACTGGCATATAAGGCATTGCATCGTAGTTCTTAGATGTAGAGACGCATCGCTATTGGTTTTGGTGGATTGTGGATGTTCATGGACTGTAACCTTAACTATTAATGTAGATGACACGTTAGTTACAGGGGTTTGTAAACACTTACGTTATCATCAATATTGTTATCTCTTTTCTTCCTGTCTCTTCCATTTTCCACTTCATCTTGATTCTCTATACTATCTGTCAAGACCTCTTTAAAATCTTCATACGCTATAGAATCTTCCTCTTCAGTTTGCATGAGATGCCGTAGATTTGGTATTTTTTCGACTAGAAAATTGGGATGAAGACTCGTTTTTACTACGTAAGGATTTCTGGAAAAATAACTTAATAGTTTTATTAAATTGCCTCGTTGACCTAGTTATATATAAGTGCAACCAAATAAGGGTGAGCCTATCGCCATTTACTGAATTCAGGACCAGACTCCTTGCTGCTACAGAGAAGTTATTAACAATTTTGCCTCACCCGGGTATGTATTATAAGATCTTCCGATTAGTAGTCGCATAGGATAAACACAGGTCTAAAGTGGCAGTCATATTAATATATTAACTCAAATTATAAAGAGAAATGGTTTTATTTGCTAGCTTGTACGAAATAGGCTTCGAAACTAATGGACCGACTTTGATAAAAATTGGTGCAGAGTCCACGCGGTTGGGGACCTGGGCGGAGCCGTTGATTTTAGCCTATTACCCATATTTTGACAAGGTACTCACATGACTGTCGAAATACTAAGCAGAATATCATATCCAGTTGGACTAACAGTCACATATGCTTGCTTTTCTTTGTCCATCATATCCACAACTTTATCAAGTAAACTGTTCTCATAAGATGTAGTTTGTGATTTATCTGATCTTAGTTTATTCTCGTTTTTTATAGGCAAATCATTATTTTCAGTATTTTCAGATTCAAGTATAGATATTGGTTCGTGACTGAGAATATTATCATCAAGACTGTCTATAGTGACTTCAGAGTTCTTATCACCTTTTTGATAAACTGATTGTACAGTACTATATTTCTTTTCAAATCCCAAATTTTTGTTGATGACTTTCTTGTTAACTTTTTCTATTTTGTCATGTTTATTAGATTTTAGATGCTTACATTTTTTAACGTTCTGAAATAAGTCTTCAAAATTAAACGGATCACTTGAATCGGGAAGGTTTTTATTAAAGAACTTATCAAGCATCTGATCGAGTCTTTCACTATTCTGGTAATAAGGATGTTTCAATTGATGCTCATGTGAATGAGAATCTTTTGGCATGTGAGAACATTTTGCCACCAACTTTTTGCCGGGTTTAGGCTTGAATTGGAATACGAACTTCTTCTTTTCGATAATGAAACCTGCAGCATTGTCCGAATTATTTCTTGATCTTTTTAATCTTGAATTTTTTGCTTTGATACCTTTTTGTCTAGCTTCTGCCTCTCCATCAATTCTGAATCTTCTGATTTTGAATCTTTTGGGATAATTTAATAGTTTGAGGGATCTTTTTGTTCGGTCTGGTGTGTTCATGTCAAATCCTAGGCTGTCCATAAAATTTTCATTTTCATTTGATGTCAGTCGCTTTAGAGTTTTGAGTTTGGCATCCGTTTGCGCTAGTTTCTTGTAGAACTCTGAAAAATTCAAACGTTTATAAATATCTAGGTACCATACTACCTTTCTATTAATGGTTTGTACACTCATATGGTTTTACTAGATAGTTTTTGTGCAGGACGGGTAAAACTCAACGTGTGGACCATGAGGTTCGATGGCAAACTAAATGAAATGTAATCATATAATTTCATTGAACGACAATGAAATTATATGAAATAAATATATCTTTACTTCGCAAAGCACTTAAAATCGTCATGCAAAAATAATTCTACTCTAAATTCGCACTTTAACTTACATTAATCATCACAATATCTTGATTGTAAAAGTGAATTTAAGTGTTCAACAATAGCTGTCTCTTTCTTATCTTACCTCTTAGCTTGTCACTACTCTGCATGTTGACTTCGGTTGGGTTCATAAGACTTGGCAGTTCTGAATAGCCTTGTAATCCATCCTGTATTGAAATACAAAAACATTTAATGTCGGGTGCACATTTGTATTTATTTTTTATAGTCATAAAAAAAAGCTTACTTGTAATTTGCAGATCAAGTTACTAGTATTCTAGTTAACCCCCTATAGCTAAGCTCAATTCGCATTTGTTAGAAGGACTTTCAAGACCGTGGTGTAATGTCCAGGATTCGAACCCATGACTTCTCGATCGTAAGACCGATGCCTTATTCATTGCCCCTCGGTCGCTTAACAATAAAAGCAGTCTTAATTTATATCGTTCTAATTCGCCTACATAAACATAATGATAGCATTAAGTAGTTATCACATTTAGAGCATAAAATTGATATAATATAACATGACACATGTTTGCACGTGTAGCGTAGTGGTTAAATCGGTCGCCTCACCGCTTTTAACTGCGCTGTGGTTCAATCCACACATAAGACAAATCTTTGTGTAATCCACAAATATTTGTTTTGACTTTACGTGTGCTTTGTGTGTGTGGAATATATATGTTTGTGAACACCCCCGCGACACAGGAGTGAAAACTAGAGAGGTAGTTGATTTAAAAAAAAAAATTAGATGCCATACAAACGGTACAGTGTCATCCAATTATTATCTAATTGTTTTCGCTAAGCTACCTATAATAATATATGCCTCAAGACTCGATCAAAAACACGACCAAAATTCACCACTAAACAAAGTACCAATAACTCCAAAATGCCCAACTCTATCAACTCTAAAAGCGCCCCCCATTAGCACTCTAAAAGGGGAGCTCGCTATTAACCCTAAAATAACGCCACAATAAATATGACTCCAGTTATTTAAACCCATGACTGGTGTTATTTAAAGTTATTTAAGTGCCCAGGTGGTCGCAGGACACTTTGAGTAAATGCACCGGCGGGGTTCGCTAATGAACCTCGAAAATTATTCGAGAAAGGCAATTTTGGCGGAAATGTTTTTTGTAAAAAGAAAACTGGATGGTTGTGTTTCTGAATTCTAATGAAGGATTATATTTCTGTGGGGACTGTGAGATTCAAAAACTTGAAATTGTAAGTTTTAAAAACTTGTATTCACCACAGAAACATAAATTTATTACAGTATGTAAGCATTATAACATTATTTTAATATTATTATGTTGTAGTTGTACAATTAACTTTACTCTTGCCTAGCCTTCTCTTTCTTCCTTTTCTCTACGGCTCAAAGGTTCGCTGGTAGAAAATTTTAGTAAATTCAGTGTGTACAATAAAGAATTTAAATTTGAATTACATCCGTATTAATGTTGTTTTTTAAATAATAAATTCCAGACGACGCAATTCGCATAACCACCTTGCTCACGTGAGTTGTAGCGTAAGTCTGTAATTACATGCCATACACAAATCTGTTCTTAAAAACCATGACATCAATTTTAATAAAATAAAAACTGCATACTTATATTGAAAAAGGAAGACCGGGAATTGAACCAGGTAAATTTTTTGTTTTTTTTTTCAATTAGCACCATTTTTATTTGAATATCGATTGTGTAGGTGATAAGCAATAAATATTGCCATGAAACATGGTACCTAAAATGAATAAAATGCATTGTATTTTAAGAAGTATTCGAAACGAAACGCTTTCATTCAATGCCGTACTGTACTTGTTAAAGTAACTAGACGGTACAAATAATTATCTAAATTAAATAATATGAAATACAATGCATTTGTCATTAAAATCAGACTATCAAATGCAAAAAAAAATATCCGTATCCGAACGGTCTTAATGAATTTGGACCAGTTCTACGACTTCCTAATAAAGTTTCAGATGTGTGATTGAGTTACCTATGAGACAACTCAATTATTGACATTTTCATTTATATAATAAATATATTAACAATGTTAATGAGAAATAAACACTAAAACTGATACGAAACGCAATAATAATTATCCAAATCCAATCAATAGTTCCGACATAAAACGCTTAAACAAACGGACTTTCCAACTTTATTAGTATTATAATATGCGTTTATAATTAACTCTGTACCCTAATAGGACTCGGAAATAAACAGAAAATCAATAAATAACATAATAGATGGCACACTCGTAAGAAAACAATCGTATTTGCTCTTACGATTGCCAAGTATAGCCAAGTATTGCCAAATATAGCTGACCCAAAACTTAGCGAGTTAAAACTTAAACAAACATACTCAGTATATTAACTTATTAAGTTACATATGGATTTTGTTAAGGGGAAGATTTAAACCAAAGTCACACCCACGAATAATACCTTTAGACGTAATACAAACAACAAATCCAATGCAATAAACTACCGCAAATATCCACTCTTCTATGTCCATCCTAAGGTTGTCTGGAAGAGATCGCGTGCCGCCCTTTGTACGTTATAGTTTTAAGTACATAGCTATTTATTTGTATGTTTGTTACAAATTTGATGTGCAAATAAAGTTTTCTCTATCTATCTATCTATCAAATACAATAATACCTCTTAAAGTTTTATTCGTGGGTTGACTAAAAATGTAGTTTGTAGTGTAAAATATTAGGTCTATAAGGTGTACAGGTATTTGGATAAATTTTAATTAAAATTTCTAAGTTAAATTCAAGTCAATCTAAGTTCCGGTGACAAATCATTTTATTGCAATAAGTATTGTAATTTATTTTGTTAAGTTTTATTTTAATTTTATGTATTTTGTGTTTAGATGTTTGTTTTGACGTATTTAAACGTCCTTTGAGGCCCATGGAAAAAAAATTTGATTTATGATTTCTGTACCTTCTTATCATTAGTTGTCCTTATAATGGTTTAAATTCAGAATTAGATAGTAAACATTACTTGATACCTAAGTTTATTAGTTAATTTTCAGATATAATACATTGAATTATTTATTTTTACATGTTCGCCGGTTGTGTGTACTACTTTCTTTTCCTTCATAAAGGACAATTACGTACTGTCATCTTTAACGACATTTAATTTTATAATTTTCTTTATTTTTCAAAATTTAATTTGCCGGTTCCTAATTTAGAATTGAACTAACTTCCCCTTAACAAAACTCCTATATTAACCAGTCATTATGAACATGTGACGGGCGTTCAGCTAAATCACTTGCTATCCCTCTCACACAGTATACGAGTGACTGAGAGAGGGTATAACGAAGTAACATATTGACTGAGTTAATGTTTTGGCGCCTTTCTTGCAATTGGGGTAAGGGTGCATTATAAGTCACAGCGGATTATCTCGATTCTAATATTAAAAATTATAAAGAAAATATAAAAAAACATATACGACTCAGAACCTCCTCGTGTTTTTCGTCGGTTGAAAAAAAAAAAAACTCAATACGGAGTGTCACGGTATTCTAGACACACATACAAAAAATATGTTAGAGTTACGACAAGCAGCGATAGCCGAGTGGGAGACCGTAGGACTGCGTAGTCAAAGGTCTCGGGTTCGAACCCACGGCACACACCTCTGTCAATAAATCGTTAAGATTCGTCTTTTCGAAGATATGTTTGTATTTATCATATAAATTATCTCTCGCTATCGGTAAAACATCGTAAGGAAACCTGCATGCCTGACAGTGCTTAAAAAGTACTCTAGGGTGTGTGAAGTTTACCAATTCACACATGGCTAGCGTCATAGATAATTTCTATGGCTAGCGTGGTAGACTATGACCTAACCCTTATCATCGTGAGAAGAGGTCCGAGTCCAGCAGTGGGACATGTACTGGATACAGGGCTGCTATTATTATGGCAATTAGCATCATCAAAATGTATTAGTATTAGTTATTCTAGTACCCATAGTACAAACTCTGCTTAGTTTGGAACTAGATGGCGTTGTGTGCATGTGTAATACTTAGAAGCTGCAAGTTCGACTAGTCCACGTGGTTTTAACTAAGCCCCGAGCTCCAATCTAGAAAACTGTTTACCTCTGAAAGTGATGCCATACCCGGGAACAGAACTTGGTACTAATTTCTACATGTGTCCATAGCTAACTCTGTCGCTAGGAAATAATAATGCAACGAATAATTTGCAGAAAGTTTACAAATTAAAATACAATTGTTTCTCGAGTTTAATAAAAGCCTTAAAATATTTGATTGATGTAACTGCTTAATTTTATTGATATAAAAATGTTCATTGTCTTTTCAAAGTTTATTTTCTAATAATATTAAGCCTAAAAAAATTGCATGCTGTAATTTACAGTGAAACATGTTGGACGATTTACTATAATAAATAATAATAAAAATCTTTATTCAAGTTAAAAAAAAACATACAGAGTTTGTTAAAATTAAGAGTAAACATACACAGTTTATGTTTCAAAATCTGTACAAGAGATGATTTCTACCTCTTAAGCTAGGGTATACCTGTATTATAAGAGGTAGTTTGCAGTCGAGGATTACAAATTATTATTAATTACATTTAGTAAATGGACTGTGTCAGTCTACTGTATTACAAAGAAAAACAAAAAGAGAGACCATTGATTAAAAGAGAGAAAGAAATGGTATGTATTGGTGCGATATGTGTGTGTGTGTGTTTGGGTGTGTGTATGTGTGTGTGTGTGTGTGTGTGTGTGTGTGTGTGTTTGTATAAATGTGTGACCGTGCATGAGTGTGTGTGCGTCAGTGCGGGTGAGTGGTGAATTACACAAGATATGTGAGTAAAGACTCCGTGTAAGAATAATCCTTACGGAGTAGCCATTCGGTTAGATCAGATTTTAGTGAGTTCAAGTTAAGGTGTATAATGTTGAGATGTTTGTGGATGTTTTTGTAGATGCGAGTACTTAATACATAGTACTGATGTTTGGCAAAAGTTGTTTTGTGTGGGCAACTTGGAGGAAGGTATGTACTATGTAGTATGTGTATGTGTTGTGGGTTCGAGATATGAGACAAATCTTTGTGTGATTCGCAAAGATTTGTTCTGAGGCTGCACCCAGTCTCAGAACTCTCTCTCAATCCACACATTCACTCACTCAAGCAGGTGTGCTTGAGTGAGTGAATGTGTGGATTTGGCCTTGTCATTGGTACCATTGTATAGTGTTATTGCTTCTGGCGTTCTATCTGATGTAAAAACTTCAAATTTATCTTTATTTTATTTATTTTTCAAAAATTTGACAACGGGTCTAAATCGCGTAATTACTATAAAGGTAAATAAATACCTATGCTCGACGTTTCGAATGACTTGCATCATTCTTGGTCACGAACCGACTGGCGAAGCTCGCGATTAATCTAATTACGCGATTTAGACCCGTTGTCTATTTTTTGAAAGATGTTCTCAAATCGCGAAAGTTTAAAAACATATTTTATTTATGTTTTCAAAAAATATATATTGATTGATTGATTGTAGTACCTGTTTAACCTCAATAAACACAGTTATGTCTCAGCATTTGTTGTATCATTTACTCTCGTAAAACCACCGATATCCTCACAACTGTACAATATCTACTAAGAAACAGTTGAAAAAGATATGAGACCGGCAGGATTTGAACCTGCGACCTTACTGCACACCGGGCAGTCGCTCTTAGCCATCCAGCTACGGTCGCCTCTTACCGAAACCCTAAATTTCTCAACTGTATGTTACGTCATTTCGTGACGACACGTTCATCTATTTGTTTCTATCTTAAGTAGGACACAACTTAACTGGTTGTTGTATAGTTGTATCCTAGGCATCCTAAAGCAGCTGCCCGGTGTCCAGAAGGTCGTAGGTTCAAATCCTGCCGGTCCCATATCTTTTTCAACTGTTTCTTAGTATAATTTGCTAAGCATAGCTAAATGCTATAATTATAATCAGATCGTACAATATCTCTTTTACTAATCTATTATCCAAACCAAACCATCTAAGCATACCTTTTGATTCATTCACTATCCAGAAAACATCAAAGCCATCAAATGTTCGTAACAAAAGTCTTGGAATCACCCTTTACAGCTTCTACTCTCCGTTGCAATGTCCTGTTTATACACAAATATTTTTATATTGAACCTCTAAATGAAAACCTAGGCAACTCAAGATTTTATTTTTTTTACTAGCCCACGAGTGTGTCTCACTGCTGGGCAAAGGCCTCTTCCCATGCCTTCCAAGTCTTTCTGTTAATTGCTATCTCTGGCCAATCGTTCTGAAATGTATCCAAGTTGTCCCCCCATCTCCGTTTGGGCCTTCCTCTTCGCTTGTCGGCTTGTCGGTTATGTCGTTGGTCGCTCTTTGGGTCCACATCTCTTGACTCATACGGCAAACGTGGCCCAGTCCCACTCAAGAAATAAACATATTAAATTATAACAAATTGATTTTGGAATGTGTTAAAAGTAGCTTCAAACCGAGCTTTGTCTGTCTACTTGCGACCACGACAAGTTCAACCTTGTTGAAACGGAAAAGTACCGAAAAGAAAATAAATATATGTATGTTATAATCGTATAAATAAACATGCAACACGATAATAGTAAATTCTTTCTAATATATCTTATTTGCCTGCCTCGATAGTTACTCCGCCTCTCACCGCCACACCAAGTGTTATTTGTGCAATTTCCGTCAGATAATACAGCTGCACGTAGTTGGAATTGCGCCCGGTAAATGGCGATAGGCCCAGCGACCTAAACTTAACAGGTGAAATGTGGGTTTTGTACCGTTCTGGGTAATATAGGCGTGTTTTTATGTTATGTTATCTTCTATATTATTTGTGGTATTAATATCTACTCGTATGTGGATTAGTTAGTTAAATTCATTACCCAATATAAAGATCAATTATAATTATATATTTATTCATTTCATTTGAAAAGATGGTGCACATGAGTTTCTCACCAGCTTTTCTCATAATGCAATACCCATCGGAGCTGGTACTTGGATTGATTTTAATCTGATTCTAAACAGTTGGATTAAAATTAATCTAAGCCCCGGTTATTCAAATCATTGTAATTAGTATAATTTAGTTTTACTTATAATTTATTTAATTTGTTTGTAATATTTTGACGTGTTCAAGCGCCTCCTGGGGCCTATGAAAATAAATGATTTGAATTTGAATTTGAATTTATAATATATATTGAGAATACGGGTTACTCAAGTTATTTTTGCCGGGATATACCAACTAGTTTCAAATCTAAATTTCTTCTAAATCTCCCAGTTGATGAATCTACGTACTAGATTCGAAACTAGTCGGCATATCCCGGCTAAAATAACTTCGTTTATTCTCAATAATAATGTATTCACCTCACATCGGTTTTTATAATATTTGAATAGTTTAATGTCATGTATATTGCTCATATTGTAATATCACTAATAATTTTATTATCACAAATCAGCCTGAAAATGATACAAACTCAAAATATCAAGAAATAGCGTTGCTACTGTTTTCATTTGAGGGTGCCATATATATAATACAAAGCACGGCAGTCCGTCTGTCTGTCCACAACAATGGACTCCCTGAGGCGTAGGGAGATTAAAAATTTTCTTGTTGTTAGCTTGATGAAAAAATTCTAGACTTATATTTATACCTAGGTGGAAAATTCGCCATGATTTTGGCGTTGAAAACTCGAGAAATGTACAAGAATGGAAAAATCTTTTCTTATTTCTACAATTTACTTGAAATTACATTTTGTAGGCAGATTTTTTTTGCACATATAATAATCAAAAACATTTGTTTAGTCGCTGAAAAGTGTTTACGTAAGTTTTTTCATACATTTGCGATTTTACTATGATGTACATATTATAGATAAAGATAAAAGATAAAGATATATTTATTTGCTTTAAACATGTGTGGTTTACAGAAAATTACTTTCTATAACAGTTGAATTGGTAATAGTTATGTAACAACATGTTTTGCCATGCAAGGCGTACAAATATAAAATTGATATAAATTAAAATTACTTATTGTCAATATTAAGCATGCATCAGTATTATTTAGTAGTAAAGTAAAATTATAGAAATGTTAAAATATGTCAGAATAATATATTATTATAGGAATTGTATAGTAATAATAAATTTTATAATATGATAGTAATGTCGTAGTAGATAACAATACATAATTTAAATATAATTATGATTAAGGTAGTCTTTAATATTGTAATAGCATTTCTTTATCAACATTTCTTTAACTTTACTTTTGAACATATTAAAATTCAAGGATTTAAATTGTTTTGGTAACTTATTGTAAATTTTAGGCGCCATACAGATTATACTATTCCCCAAATGAGCAGTTCTGGCGCTGTGCATGCATAATCGTTCATGGTCTCGTCGGTTACGTTGGACAGTATCAGACAATTTTGGAAATAGTGTAGGATTGTTTTTTACAAAGAGACATATTTCTAGGATATATAACGATGGAAGGGTTAAGATGGCATGATTATGAAAATATGGTTGATTTTCTTGCCTCGATTGTCTAGTGGTTAGCGCCTATCATCGAGATCTCGGGTTTATTTCCCGGGTCGTGCAACGTGTTATATTACCCAGAAGGGTTTGGCAGAGGTGTGCAAAACCCACATTTACCCTGCAATGTTTAGGTCCCATGGCAAGTGAGCTTATCGCCATTCACCGGGCACAATTCCAACTCCGTGCTCCAATTGTAAATTTCCTGACGTCAAGTTCGCAAATAACACCTTGCCCGGCCCGGCAAACGAACCACCAGACATCGAGACAGTTTATTATTATAATTATTATATAAATTAACATTATATTTACTACTAAATTATATTAGCCTACGAGCCTGCAGAACGCTCTATCGCAAATATATCTTCTTGTCTTATGAACCAATAAATTTATTCTAAAACACCTCAAAACCCAAACACCTGTGTAACTGTTTTATAATTAAAATGTATAAATTGATTCGCCCATTTGGTGAGCTTTATGAGTGCCATAATTGTTAGGGCTGTGATAGATACTCCATTCATAAATACTGTGTAATTACTGCCTTAAATACGGGCGGAGACAGGGGCATTTCTAGTTAAGACGACTCTATTGATTGAGAACAGTTTGGTAGCAAGGAGTTGTGAATATTTTATCCAAATATATAAGAGTGAAGAGTGAGTGAGCGTTTGAACGCGCTAATCTCAGAAACTACTTGTTCGAAATGAGAAATATTTTTTGTGTTGGAAAGCCTATTTATCGAGAAAGGCTATAGAGTATAAAACAACTCGCTACAATTAATAGGAGCGGAGTAGTAAAGGAATATGTACTGAATAATAATATTTTTTGCTATACTATTTGCTGTAATTACTTTTATACTACACCTACGTAGAAAGTACCTCATTGCAGTATGTAAAACGGAGAATATTTATCAAAGAAAGTTAGTGTTTTCGGGCAAGCAACAGCGGGACTTTTCCTTCTTTTCTGCCCGCTGCAGATCGCATTTCTTCTTCTTCTTCTGTTACGAAGGCGAAGTCTTTTTTTATGGTTCTTTTTATTTGTTGGTTTCGGTAGTTTTTTAGAAAATTTTGGTGTTTTCTGTAATTTTTGGTAGAGTTTCCGAAATTTTTGGTAGATTTTGTTGTTCTAGGTAAGTTTTCGCTTCTTTGTAGGTGTAGTATAAAGCACTATGTATCACTTGGAATAAATATCAATTTCTTTCGGGCATATTAAGGTTCAAACTACGCCCTCAATAAAATCGCCTACTTTCATCCCTTAGTACAATGTACTAAATCTTAAACATTGTCAACTCGACGACCGGATGGCGGAGTGGGTAGTGTACCTGCTCGCGGGTTCGATTCCCGCTTAGGACAAATCTTTGTGTGCATAAACATGGAGGTTTGTCTTAGTCTGGGTGTTTCTATGTATAATAAGTATATATTTACAAAAGAAAAGTATATATGTATTAGTATCAGTTATTCTAGTACCCATAGTACAAGCTCTGATTAGTTTGGGACTAGATGGCGCTGTGTGTAAGTTGTGTGATATTTATTTATTTAATTATATTTATTGTTTCGTAAAATCTCATCTAAAAAACACCTCTATTTCTAAGTTTTTCTTATCATTTTCCATTACCAACAATAATTTAGTTGTACTTAAAAATAATCAATGCCCGCTATACATAAACTCGCTTTAAAAGCCCCTTATTTGAGCTATCAGACTATCATTACGACTCGCACAAAGGGACCGGCGAGGTATAAAAAATGTCCAACCAACAAGTTCAACTGCATTCTGTTGCGGGACAATATAGTGTAGACGGAGAGTTGGTGGCCATATTTGTGACTATTTATTTTGTGTACAATAGACTTGAACATGGAGTTTTATATTATGTATAATAAGTATTTATTTACAAAAGAAAAGTATACATGTATTAATTTCAGTTATTCTAGAACCTAAGCTCTGCTTAGTTTGGGACTAGATGGCGTTGTGCGTATTTAGTAAGTTATTTATTTATTTATTGTGTATTATAAACCTTAAAATTGTGTAGAATACCTGTATACTAATATAATCGATCAGTCGTAAGGGCACTTTTGCACAACTTCCACTCCAAATCGATTCGAGTTGAACCTGGAGTAGTTGTAGAAGAATTTGTAGAAGAAGTATACCCAAACCAGGAACTAAAACACTTGATATAGAAGCGTGCGCCTCTTTATCAAGCGTTTTTAATTTGGGTAAAAATAGCTTACGCACTAAATTACATTTCCGTCATTTTATTTTGCGTACCAATAGTTCTTGACGGACTTGGGATCGCATCAGGATCAGATGTAGTGTGAAATCTCCGTAATTCAATTCAATTTAGTAATTTAATTATCCGATTACACATGGAGAGCAACAGAGCCACAAGAGAATGGAAACAAAGTTGCAATCGTAATACAACTTTTGATAAATTTGCCCCCTCATAATAAAAATCTAAAAAATATAATAAAAGTTGATAGTGTACTATTAAAGTATAATATAATAATAAAATATATTTAATCAAGTGACTAATGACTCATAATGTTAGTAGAGCTTATATACTATGTTAGTAAACGATACAATTGGAAACTTATTATAAAAAAGCGAGATGAGCACACAGTTCATCGCCTCGGCGCCATCCCATGGGAAATGGCGTCGCAGCGACCCACGTACGGACAGTCTTCTCTGCTTGATATCATTTTCAGGATGCTGTTTGAGCTACCCCGCACCCTACGCACCAGGGATGCGCATCTTTTACGCATTGTACTATAAAAACAATCGACATGAGCGTCTGCAAACATCCCTGATGCGCTACAGAAGCGAGGCAGCCCCACCAGCACCCTGAAAGCATTATTAAATTGAACTCTGAGAGCGTTATAGGCCCGTTGAGTATATCTAGCCCACAGACTGCATGTATAAAATGTGGTACAGTAGGCACGGAAGAGTGTTATTTTCACACGAAGTGAGCTGCGTGCAAACCTGCGAGCTATCATGTTCGCTCTTACCGATAACGCTCTCCGTTCACGTTCGAGATCAAAATCATCTTTGAGGTCATCAGTCAGTATAATGACCTAAATATTTGAAATTATGAGCTCTTTTCAGTGGTGCTCCGTTTAGTAGAACCGGTGGTATATTTTCCAGTTGTCGACTGCCCGCCTCAAAGACCATTACTTCAGATTTATCAGTATTATAAACTAATCCTTGTTTTTCTACATAATCTTCACATATGTGGATTAATTTACGAAGACCACAGATAGACGCGCTCAGCAGCACCATGTCATCAGCATAGCTTATATTATTGACGATAATGATAACTAAATCACATAATACGAAGACCAAAGTCTAATTTTAATAGACTCTGAATAACATAACACAATACCTTTATTTTAAAACATTTTTTTAGTCAAGGAATATTGCTTCCATCTCTCGGCCTAAGACATTACGCCAGTATAAAAACTAAAAAAAATCCCCGCTAACATTTGGGAGTACTAGACGGTTTCATTTAGACGGCGATGAAACGACTCGTTTTATACAAACACTAAATACACTGAGACGGGGAGGGGGAAGTGAATTTTGCATTTCATTTTTGTATTTGTATTTTTTATAATTGATTGTAGAGTTTGATGTTGGTTTTTACAGGTGATAAGTTGAAAGATATTTAAAGAAAGATTCTTGATTACTGATGTAATGATGTATAATTAAAGTATAATTAGTTAATCACATAGTTTATTGTTGTTTTCTTTTTCACTACCAAAAAGTGTCCCGAGAAATTTTATTTTTTAATTTACGAAGTGTCCCTGCAGATGGAAGGAGGAAGAAAGTGAATTTTGTATTTCATTTTTGTATTTGTATTTTTTATGATTGATTATAGAGTTTGATCTTGGTTTTTACCGATGATAAGTAAAATATATTTGAAGAAGAATTTTTGATTTCGTATGTATTACACAGTTGAGAAAATTATGGGACCGGCAGGATTTGAACCTGCGACCTTTTTGCCGGGCAGCCAGGGGCGTATTTACCCTAGGGCCAAGTGGGCCATGGCCCAGGGCGCCAGGTATAGAGGGGCGCCGCGAGGCGCCCCTCGATTTTTTTTTGTTAAGTTTTTTTTTATTACCTAGGTGAAGAAATTAAAAAATCCTACCCATTTAACAAAAATGACAACTTATTTGGTTTTAAATTAAAACTCTTCAAGGAGTTGACTCGGACGTAGAGGTCGTTTCTCAACTTTATGAGTCACTAATTCTTTTCGTCGAAAAACAAAGGCAATCTTTTAACAGTTTTGAAGAGTCTGCAAAAAAAATGCTCCCAGGACTACCGTGAGAAGAGATTACTAAAGCGTAAAAAGCGAAACTACGAGTGCCGCGAGGGAGAAGTGGTATTACATGGTCGCGACCATTTCAGGGTAAATACCTTCTATCCAATTTGCGACCAATTATTAGGCGAGTTAAGGAGACGTAAAACTGCATATGATAGTATAACCGCCTACTTTGCATTTTTTGGGCAATTAAACATTATGACTGAAGCGGAAATCAGAATTAGTGCTTCAAAACTACTAGATGCGTACCCAATCGATCTAGCAGAAGATCTTTTAGATGAATGCGTGCTCTTAAAAAAAAATTGCATTCAAATAAAAACAAAATGAGCCTAAGGCAACTTTACTCATTTTTTAAGGACAATAACTTAGAGGACGCTTTTCCATACATTGCAATTGCGTTTACGTATTTTTTTGTGTACGGCGGCGACGAATTGCATAAAACGAATAAAAAATAAAAAAACTACAGAGGTGTCAAGGGACACCCGGATGGAACGAAGTTCCTTTCGAATTAGTAAAGAAATTTTTATTTTTCTAAATTATAAAAAAAATATTTTTTTAAGTTTTAATTATATTATTATTCCTATTTGGTTTAGATAGCATAGAATAGCTGCTATATTTCCAACTCCAAAAACCCAAATAACAACAAATCAGGATTCGCACCCGAGATTGCAGTAAAAGGTATGCGACCTTAACCACTAAACAAATAAAACAGTCTTTTAATAAACTAAATATACGGTAACCAAAAATTTTAACCAAATTAAAAAAAACAATAATTAAGACAATTAAATAATCAAGCGTAGCAAGCGTACACACGATCATTCAGAATCACTTAATCATTCTCTTAAAATAATCGAATGATACTTTTAAAATCATTGTGGAGATTCTATCACAATACTCCTATAGGCTGAATGGCTACATAACAATATTTCCTGTGCCTTACACACTCAATTTTAAAATAATTCTTATCTTCGAACTTTCGCGTTATTCGAATTTTAAAATATCAAAAGCGAGGTTCATTCAAACACACGCATAGACTAGATATGCTTAGATCAATAAACTGCTTGTATGAATTTAAGTATAAAGTTAGGCTAAAAACAGATTGATTGAAAATTATAATGCGCCGCTTGGCGGACATACAAACTAAATGTACTACTAATAATACATATAATTATATAATAATTCTTGTTAAATGCCAATAATTTCTTATTATCTAAGCAAAAACTACCGCTTTATTTTCTTTCCAAAATGTCCATCCTAAGGTTGCCTGGAAGAAATCGCTTTAAGCGATAAGGCCGCCCTTTGTACATTTTTTCTGTTATTTTCTTTTTGTTGTTACCTCTTAAGTTTCTTTTGTCATGTGAAATTATGTATAAATAAAGTATTTTCTATCTATCTATCTATCTAAATGAAAATCTGATAAATACCAGAGAGTTACACTGAACTGAAACGGCACAATTAAAGTGGCTTCACATTTCATGCGTGTACTCGGTTTAATAGGAGTAATAGTTCTATGATATGATCACACATAACAAACCTTATCTTTAACATATTTTGTCGGCGATTACCTTACTTTCTTTTAAATTGTATTCAATAATCTCATCACCAATCCCAATGACATAATTAGATGTGTTCTAATCGGATATTCCATGAAATGTACATAACAAAATTAGTAAACATTCTGTGGTAATATTAAAAAATAATTTGCTTTTGAATTTAATACAGTTATGACGCGTAAACTTGCAAAACACACAATAATGGAGAGATTATAACGCGTATGACTTGGTTAGCACAATAGTAAAGAAAGGTTATAATGCGTACTTGCTAAAATACAAAAGCATTTATTATTGTCTGTATAAAATCTCTACTTACCTAATCCATCAGCAATATCCGGAACTATTTTTAATTATTTATTATGTACAAAACACCTGTATACACTCAACAAACGGCAGGAATTGTATTGTTTTGTATTTTAAAGTTATGATAATATTTTTTTTTAGTTACTTTATTATTAATAGAGAGACAAAACGAAAATATCTCGCTTGCTTTCTCTATGCGAGAGAGAGATATACTGTAACATAGTACTGTAACACCAATCAATTTCGAAGCCGCACGATAGAGGGCGTTGGGATCGAGTTAGATCGCGCTATGGTTTCGTTACAAAGTCCTATAGATTAAGGTCCACCGATTTTTAGTTTAAGTAAGTTCTGCAGATACAATTGTGGATTAATGTGCACGATACCGGGCCATTAATTCACTGTTATCTGACTAGAACAGCGATTGTGTACGCCTGCGCGGACCTTTCGCAGCGCGCCAGCGAGAGAGAGAGACAGACACAGAAAATTCTTTCTCTGTGTGTCTGATGATGTAGCACCGTAGCTGTAACGTAGCATGTAATTACTACGCCACTACGAGAATTGCTACGAAATGTGTCGTTACAACTTTTCGTTCCAATTTTTTCCGTCTAGCCCCCTTTCGCAATGCGCGATAAGGAACTTCGTTCCAATTATCTTCGTTCTCGTTTGAGTGAAGAACGTGTAAATAGCTTGGCTATTTTAAATATAGAAGCGGAATTGACAAAATCTGTCGATTATGACAGTGTCATTGACGAATTTGTGAACCAATCTGTCCATCGAAAAAATGTAAATTTTCATAAAAAAAAAATTCGATGAACGGATTCGTAACACTTTCCCACTGCTTCATATACTCTTAAACGCTCAGGTATACAGGTTTCCTCACGATGTTTACCTTCACCGTTAGCTAGCGATAATTTACATGATAAATACATATTTATTGACAGAGGTATGAACTGTTTTTAAAGTTGATGGTCTCGGGTGCTCAAGACCTTCGACTTTGTCAACCTACGATCTCCAACTAGGCTTTTGAGGTTAAGTAAATGTTGTTTATTTGTTATAATTAACGCTTTTTATTCCTTTATTCGTTGTCATCCAAAATCAACAATCAATCAATCACAACTCCCTGCTTAATTTTTTTTTTTTTTTTTTCAAGTCTCTTAGGTAGGGGCGCCGAACCCTGCTGGCCCAGGGCGCAGAATTTTTAAATACGCCCCTGCGGGCAGCTGCTATTTATTCGTATCCAGCGTAAGATTGGAACAAATGGATGAATGTGACGTCACGAAATGACGTAACATGCAAGTAGACTCACTGCATTCTTAACGCGAACGAATTAAAGTCTCTAGGCGGTAAAGCCACCTATCTATACGGCCATAGATTTAGTTTTCGAGATCGTTTCCAACCGTTTTGCCACCATTATCACGACAAATCATTTCAAGCATTGCACCGCCCAGTCGCAACATTGAACAACTCCTTCCCTTTTGTCGTGTCCCTAAAAGAAATAAATCTAGCAAAAAGAGTTGTTCCACAAATCATTTAAGCTTGTACCACGTGGGACTGTAAGCCGCACCATGATTTGTTACAACCTTGAGACATACAGGGAGTTTGGAAACACACAGGAGTGCCTACGTGCCTTCATTTAGAACTAGGATGATTCTACAAAAAAAAATAGATTTTTTTGCCTCGATCATTCCAAGCAAAATATTTTGTTGATTGTTGAATGTTGTTCAATAATAATTTCATCAACTAGACTAGTTTTTCATATTTTTATGTCAAGACGGAATGCCTCTTTAATATTTTGCTGCAGATTGCTTGATTGAAACGAAAATAATGTTATTATATTGCTTTTGTTTTAACGAGATATTTTCTTTGTTTTTGGCTGTTGCAAGCGTCATTTTCGAAGAATAAAAACCGCCAAAGACATGATAAATATCCTATCATAGAACATGAGTGTTAATAACCCTGACAGTTTAAATACTAATGAATTGTTTTGAAGAATCAGGCACTAGCCTAAATTTTGATTTAGGTCTTGCACTATATTACTAATAAAATTAGGATTTAGTAATTAATTTTAATATTTCTATTTTTGTAGTCTCCTAAAGAGAAAATGTTTGAGTGCAATGCATGCCTGTGATTTGTGTAATTACTATATCGACACCCAATATGAATAACATTGTAACTTTAGTTACACGTTTGTACAACTCTAAGTTATCTGAATTAAGCAAGAACAGAGCTTTATTTCTGTCTTTGAACCGTATTTCTATAACGTTAAGAACTACTTATGTGAAATGGATTAATTTCATTGTAATTCGAAATCTACACTGTTTCTATTGAAGTATACTCGTAAATAAAGTTACAATACACAAAAGTTTGTTTAACAAGGATTTCTTTGTGATAAACTCATTGCAAATTGACATACAATGTTATTCATTTTACACAAAAAAGCTTTCAAATGTATTTATAACTTCATTGAAAAGCACTGTAACGGTAGTTACAATGCTTTTCATTTTAATAATGCTTAAAATCTGTACATTGTAAGATTGCAAAAATGATACTTGCAGTGGTTTAATCAAAACGGCATCTAAACCATCTGAAAGAGCAATTAAAATTAATATAATGAATCTCACAATAGTACAGATGAACTTTAGCCTGCAGTTGCAAATAAATAATAAACTTTGCAAAAAATTTAAAATGGCTGTATTGAAAACCATGTCATACTGAGTTACAATGTTATTCATATTGGGTGTCGATATGATTTACCCATAGAAATCTTAATAACTAGTCAATAGAAATGCTATCGACTATCTTTTAACACTGGGACGCATGTCGCCGGTTTTCAAATACCACTTTTTGTATTCCTGCAAACAAAATTATTCTTTTTGGCGATGACATTAAGACGACAATTCCTCAACTCGCACTTTTGTTCGATTAGACAAATGCGCTTGTATTCCTGCAAACAAAATTATTCTTTTTGCGATGACATTAAGACGACAATTCCTCAACTCGCACTTGTGTTTGACTTGACAGATGTGCGGCGACAAGGTCACGCGTCTTTGACATTTCTATTGCCTTATTATTAAGATTTCTATGGATTTACCTGTACATTATTATAATAGTTTGTATGGCTCTGTGTAATTATACAGTTGGTGTGCTTATTAAATAAAATAAAATAAAAATATGTGTGCCAAATACGTCTAAATCTGTTGACTAGTTTTTGTGTATAAGTGTATTAAAAACACTACTGCACATTTTATCGAAATAACGACAACAGATAAGGTGGGTATGTTTTCAATTCAACTGTATGTTTGTTACACGACTATTTCGCAGGTATATAATTTATAAATTAATGTAAAATTATTTTTTGTTTGAATAAGTTATATTTCGAAGTTTCTAATTTATATGGACATATTTAGCCGCCGAGTCTTTTCTCCTATTATATTTGAGTCGCTGCTTTGAGCTACTGTATTTTTTAACTTCTAATTGATTATTTTTATAGCATTTAGCTATGCTTAGCAAATTATACTAATTTATCTGGTAAGAGGCGACCATAGCTGGATGGCTAAAGCAGCTGCCCGGTGTGCAGTAAGGTCACAGGTTCAAATCCTGCCGGTCCCATATCTTTTTCAACTGTATTTTTTGTTAAAAACCTAAATCATTTAAAAAGTTTATTTAATTAATATAATTAAAACACACATTTAAATAACACCCCTTGCAAAGTCGTCTAGCAATTGACTTTATTATACTAAGCTTACGATATTTATTATTTCTTAGAGGGTACGTCACCCCTGCACAAATTGTTGTACTTCCCTTACAATACATCAAACAAACACTACTTTAAATATATAGCGTTAAGGTTTAAAATTGCACGAAATATTTGGAATAACAGTGTGATTATTTGTAACTTTATTCTGTGAACAATAAGGTTGATTTTCATTTGATTTCTGATTCATATGGCTAAGTTATCCTTGTAAATATTACTTATAGGTGTTCTGCATAGATTCTTATAGAAAATGTTTCCCACGACAGTATTGTTTTATGATATCTTATGGTTGTATAAGTGTTTTATAGGGTGGATAAGTTATGGTATACAGGGTGTTTCATTTTGATGTTAAGTTGGATGTATGGCTTTTTAAAAGTGGTATGGGTTTTGTTTTATAGAATTGTGAAGTGTAAGATTTATAGAGTGTATGTGACACAAAAGTGTTTTCTTTTGGATGTTTCTCTCGGATGTTTTAGTAATATTCTAAGGACGACCGGATGGCGGCTACGGATGGTTCGATTCCCGCTCAAGACAAATCTTTGTGTGCACGAACATGGATGTTTGTCTTGGTCTGGGTGTTTCTAATAATAAGTATGTATTTACAAAGGAAAAGTATATTAGTATCAGTTATTCTAGTACATACAAGCTCTGCTTAGTTTGGGACTAGATGGCATTGTGTGTATGTTGTGTGATAATTTTTTTTTTAAAAGACGTATGCTGATTGATTTGCATAAAATATTGGTATTCAGTCGCTACTAGTTAGATTTAGCAACAATGAAAGTCGAGTTCCTTATTATGTTCGCAGTTTTGAACTTTATTATAAATACAAATATAAAGGCCTGAACTAATAAATGAACTTGAATGTATTTAGGTGTAAACAATACCTACAGATAAATCTTAAACGTATGATATAGAAATTTAAGACTACGGACCTGTTTCACAATCGTCATAATAATATAAGAGAGACCGCGTGGACTGAATTTAAAAGTTATATAATTAAATCATGAATGTAATCAAACAGAGCTGACATTTCAATTTGTTTGTGTTATATATAGATTTACTATACGGGTAAAGTCCCTTACTTCAGCAGTAAAATTTTGTAATATAACAATAAACTGTTAATTATGCAAATATTCTAATATCTTTATTTTGAAGTGTAGTGTATATTGTTCCTTAAGAACATACTGAATATTAGGTATACTCCTTTATAATGTAAGTATCGTATTATGCTTAGTTAGTAGTTTACACCAATGCGCATTGTATTAAGTAGTTTTAAGTATTATTGAATAAAAGACATTAGTTCGTGATCGTTGTCTCATTCAATCAACCTTTAGGACCCCCAACATTACAATTTTATTAATTAACATGACATAACATCACGCCTATATTACACAGAAGGGTGTGGCTGTGGTTAACAACACCCACACTTCACCTGTTATGTTTAGGTCCCATGGGAAAGGGGGGTGAGTCTTTGACAGAAAGTTCACTTTGCCCGACCCGGGCATCGAACCCAAGACCTAGTTGTGCGAGAGGCATACGCTAACCAATAGACCATCCAAGCAGTACTTTTATTGATTAATGACAAACAAACCCCATTTCTTATTAACTGTACCTACCAACTATCTTACCCCTGCTTAACCTAGATACTCACCGTCGTCATGTAACATGTTCCATACACACAGACACTACACACAAAGCTCTCATTCAAATACAAACAAAAGTATTCCGGTTTGCCAGTCAGTCAAAACAAAATTAATGTAAATAATTACGAAATAAATATTGAAATAATCCTCATAATAATAAGCAATGTTTTACAATACTTTCATATATTTTAAACTTAGTTTTTAGAGTGTGGACAATTAACATACATACTTTAAAATATTAAGTCATATTTCATACTATTAGCGATAAGCTATTTAAATAAGCAACAATAACTTCAGTAAGCCTTAAGTGTATAATATATATAAAGAATTACATAACAAACTTGTGGTGATCCTAAAATTCTAACAATTGCGAGACCATCTAACCGTCTGTACCTCGTTCAATGGAATGATAGTGCGCTATTGTAATAAAATCCCAACCGCCTTTTCTGTCACTGCGTGAATATCGCGTGACAGACTGACTGGCAAACCGGAATACTTTTGTTTGTATTTGAATGAGAGCTTTGTGTGTAGTGTCTGTGTGTATGGAACATGTTACATGACGACGGTGAGTATCTAGGTTAAGCAGGGGTAAGATAGTTGGTAGGTACAGTTAATAAGAAATGGGGTTTGTTTGTCATTAATCAATAAAAGTACTGCTTGGATGGTCTATTGGTTAGCGTATGCCTCTCGCACAACTAGGTCTTGGGTTCGATGCCCGGGTCGGGCAAAGTGAACTTTCTGTCAAAGACTCACCCCCCTTTCCCATGGGACCTAAACATAACAGGTGAAGTGTGGGTGTTGTACATCTCTGCCACGCCCTTATGGGTAATATAAGCATGATTATGTTACGGTGGGGTGCATGAAAGGAGCCTCCCCGAGTGACGTACACAATAACTCCCTACGTCCGGCGCACCCTGGGCAATTCGCGAGTTCTTAAAATCGAATTGGCTAATCCTTTCACCACGATGGCAAGTCAAAACCTTGACTACCTTACTGACTCTCCAAAATGCACTTCCACCTGAACAAGAGAGGCGCTCATGAATGCCGACGAGAGCGCCATAACAGTGGCCACTTATTGGGCCAATAAAATTTGACTCAGCTATCGACACGACGAAGAAGAAGAAGATGTTACGGTAAAACAATAAAGAGCTTAATAACAAAGCTAGCTAATATTTTAAGGCTTCGCCTCAACTAATACATCAGAACACAAAAGGGTATATATGGCAGCGGTGATGTGATGCGAAAACAAAGGAAACTTTGTCGTACAACGAGTAGGGGCGAAGCGTATTGGCGTAAATATGAAATTGTGGAAGAGTTGGATGAAAACTGCATAAACAAAGGTGCGTTAAATGAAGCTCTATCTGTACCTATTACTAATTATAACGAGGCAATTTGTTTCGTTGTTTGTTTGTACCGAATTGACTTTGAAATTGCTAGATTTATCTTTATACAAATTTATGTAGATATAGTTTGTTGTAGTACCTGAACTATTGATCAGATTTTGATTATTTAGGTGTTAATCGTTCAAATAAAATCAATACCAACTAAAAAAAGAGACTGCTTCGATGGTTTAACTCTCACCACGAGGTCTAAGTTCGATTTCCGGGTCGGGCAAAGTGTTATTTGTGAACTTTCCGTAAGGAAATTAAAAATAGCAGAGTTGGAATTTTGCTCGATTGGTGGCGATAAGCTCACCGCATATCTCACCTAAACATAAAAGATGAAATGTGGGAATTGTACACCTCTGCCACACCCTTCTAGGTAATATAGGCGTGATATTATGTTATGTTATATTTAAAATCAATTAATAAACATTATTTTATTTGAAGTTGAGTTACAGTCTTATAATCTTTTGTAGCTTATTATGTAAATCGTTTCAGAATAAATTATGAGTGAAAATACTCGGCAACATTTATTTTTTTGACTCTAATCCAATGATGATCAAAGCAGCAAAAAGGCCAATCTTCGTCGCACTCACTATAAATATCTTGCCATTTAGACGTCAGTCAGGGTGCAGGCAGAATGATTTCTAGGTCAGTTTTGATGTGTATTCTTACTTATTATGATAACAATTTATTCTCCAATCACAATGTTCAGTAGGTAGTCATTTTAAAAAATAAATATTTAACAAATTTTGCTGAATGTAAGTATTTTATGTGGATGACTGCTTTTAGACCTCCATAACTCATTAAGAGGTGAGATACGATACTCTTTGTTAGACTAGTTGTCAGATTTTCTGGGCTCTGACGCTACGACTGCCATAGATCTTAAAATGACAACTGGGGCTGACAATGGCTTATCGTGCTTGTCAATGCACGGAGGTAATAAAAGTTTTTTTTTTAATTTAAAGTGAGGATTGTTTCAGAATAAACTATGAGTGAAAATACTATGCAACATTTATTTTTCTTTTGACGTTAATTTCATGATGATTAAAAAGGGCCAATCCTTAACGCCCTCACTATAAATATCTTGCCATTTAGACGTCAGTAGGGGGAAGATATCGCGACTATTGTTGCTGAGGGTGCAGGCAGAATGATTTTTAGGTCAGTTTTGATGTGTAATCTTACTTATTATGACAATATAGATAAATATATTGTGTAGGCGATGCGACCTATTTAAAGTCGTTATCTGAAGATGTCCGAGTAACATTCAAAACGATGCTGTAGTTTTTGAGAAAATCGCAAACATAAAAAGTTACATACATACACACATATAATAATATACACGAATCTGATAACTCTCTTTAGATAAATAAGCTGCGTAAGCATAGTAATTGTTAAAGGAGTTAGTTTAATTGTTCTGCTAATGTAATATTTTTAAGGCTAAAACAGAAAATATGATATTTTTACTTTAAGTTTAATTATGTTCTCATAGAAGTGACTTTTTTTAACCATTTAAACCATTTATTTGCCACACATTATCTTACATTTAAAAAAAAGAAACAGTTTACACGAAATATAAAATAGTACACAGAAAATGTGCGGCAAGGGATCTAGCTCAGTATTTGCTGCGCGCAATGCACAGCACTGATTTTCAGCTAGTCCCTGCCAGAAAGAACAACACAGTAAATCAACGCTCACAAGAAAATATAAACAAAGTAACACTACAACCAAAAAAACAATACAAGAAAAATAAACTAAAAATAGACTTGTAGTCTTATTTGAGAATAAATGTCTTTAAACCTAATATACACGAATCAAATACAGAACTTCAATTTTTTTAAGACAGTTGAAAATGTTCAAACAACTGCCAACCGCGGTTAACATTACATATGTAACTAAGTTTAATACCCAAGACTTCAAATGTTAATTTATTTTTTAACCGACTTCCCAAAAAGGAGGAGGTTCTCAATTCGGCCGGTATGTTTTTTTTTCTATGTATGTACATCGATTACGTCGCGGTTAATGGACCGATTCGCGTGATTTTGTTTGACGCGAAATAGCTGCCAGGTGGTCTCATAAAAATTTCTTTCAGTTTGGTTTAGTAGTTTTTATTTTATAAGCATTATAAGTAATTGA